>JAKWJA010002491.1:65615408-66815408 GCA_027704765.1 Solanum habrochaites
CAAGGTTATTATTCTAGTACTTGGATTACATGACAAGTTAAAAGGGCTTGTTGGTTTATTGGTTTTCATAGCCCTTACATCGGAACAAATAGGATGCATTAATAGGCTCTGCCTATTCCTATTTGTTTGAACAGGTTTGTGTTACCAGATTACTTCACCCAGGTATAAACTCGCGATGTCTTTTAAGGGCATTCTTGGTGGTGTGAGGTTAATACTCTAACACCAAATCTCCAATTCGAATGTAAGGTACTTTAGTGAATTTTTTGCAAACTTCTTGACAATTAAAAGTGAACTTTCATTAAGGTAGCACCAAGAAGGT
This sequence comes from Solanum habrochaites, assembly GCA_027704765.1. Taxonomy (NCBI): domain Eukaryota; kingdom Viridiplantae; phylum Streptophyta; class Magnoliopsida; order Solanales; family Solanaceae; genus Solanum; species Solanum habrochaites. The sequence goes on from JAKWJA010002491.1 coordinate 65,615,728, forward strand.
GCTAAATAGTGATGCATATGGATAAGCTTTTGTCCATGTTTGTCGGAACAAATATCAAGAAATAGTTCTATCTGCAGTCTATTGAATGAAGTAGAATGATTTAAATGTAAAACTTTAGTTTATTTACAGATTCTTCTTATCCTACAGTCGTTCGTTATCCTTCATGTGCTATTTGTGACTCTCCTGCTCATCGTACCACTGGAATTTCTGTAGCAACAAAAGAAAAGTTTGATGGCTCCATGCGTACAGAACTGAACCATCACTCTGTTCTAACTAACCATGGTGTCTTGGGTGTGGAAAATCAGAAACCAAGGCAACACACTCAAACAACACCTTCTTTCCCCGAAGTTGTGGATGAGAAAAATACAATAGTAAGTAAGGCTGATGTGGTGTTAAATGCTAATGCCACAGAACTTGAAACCAAATGTGACCAGAGTAGTGCACTTCCAACAAAAGGGAGGGTGGTTGAGTCCGCACATGCAGGGCATAAACATAACCGTGATGTCTTATATTTGGAAGATCAGAAACCAGGGCAACACACTCAAACAGCTCTTTCTTTTCCTGATGAAGTTGTGGATGAGAAAAACACAACACTACGGAAGACTGATGTGGTGTCAAATGCGATGCCAACCAAAACTAGAAACCGAAAAGTACCCCCTTCACAACAACATCCGAGTTAAAATTCACAAGGGTAGCTGCACTGATGACTGACTATTTCTTCTTATGGCTGATAAGGTTTGAATCAAAACCTGGTCACCCATCAATCAATGGTGGATGGGGGTACAGAGTTAAGAGGAAGAAGCACCTATCTCAAGAGATTCTTCCCTTAAGTACGGAAGTATTGCCAATTGAATAATCTTTATCTTCAGTGATGTTTTCTTCATCACTCCTGGAGTTTGTTTGCGACATATATAAAAAATTGGAGGCAACAGATTTCCTCAGTATAACCCCCACAGAGCTCCAATCTATGATTGCTGAAGTTAAGGATCTTGAGTCTGTCAAAGTAGACGTTGGGTGGCTCCATCGAAGACTGAATGATATCTCTCAGGCCAAGCAACTTGTCCAGGACAGTTGCATATTGAATGAGGCAAAAACCAGGTACCTTGTAGTAATGGAGAGGAACAAGAAAGAACTGGAAGGATTGAAGGAAGAGTTGGCCACTTTGCAAGAAAGAATCCACAAAAAAGAGGTTGAGCTTGACATTGCTCATTATGAAAATGAAAAGATCATGCAGCGTTTTGCAAATTCGAAGGCCAAGTTGAACAGTTACCTCAAGAAGTCCTTAGTCCATGACCTTCTTTGAGCATACTTGTAATCCCTTTTGCTTGTACTTTGAAGTTCTATTATCCTTTACATAAGTAACTGTTTTCAATTTATGAGTCATTTGGCTCCAACTGCATATGAAACAACTCTCTTAGAAGTTCTATTATCCTTCTTTATTACCTACTAATTGCTATCACCTAATGTCTACTTTTTAGACAATATCATTTCTTCATAAGCACTGCTTAATTTGAGCAAGGTGCAAGAATATTCAATGTTTCTATAAGTTATGCCTCAAACTCAAACAAGTTAAAAGATCAATTACACAAATTTTGTCTTTTCTATTTAAGCTTAAATCATGTCATCACATATCAAATAAATGTTGAAAAAAAAAAAAAAAAAAATCATAGGTAGAACTCAGCTTTTTCTTTTCTTTTCTTTTTTTGTTTTGGGAAACGCTACATAAAATGGACCATAAAACTCAAAAAATGGATTACATGTCGATACCCAAACAAGACAAGTAATTATGAAAACGATTCTCTCAAATAAAAAATTAAGATAGTTTAGCCTATTCATTCATGCTAATAAATTTCGCTTAACTGATATTTAAATCCCAGAATATAATATATATATATATAGATATATATTATATAATTTATAGATAATAGATATATAGATAGAATTAAGATATATATATATATATATATATATATATTGGTATCTTTGTTTAGCAAATTACCATTAGTCAATGAATTATAAGAGTATTATGTATATAGTTGTAGGCTATCATTAAGGTTTACCACTGTATATAGTATCAATTAGCAAATGTAGCAATGTAATGGATCCAATTACAGTATATGATACTGATTTAATATCAGCTAAGCGAAATTAGTTGGGGTATATAATACAATTATTTAGTAGGGTATGAATGTAAACAGGTATATGTTTGTAGTTGTTTTGCTTTTTATTGGGTATTTGTTTAGTTTCCTTTTCTTTCAGTTGATAATTACTCCAAAATATCATAGATAGGGTTAGTTGTGTGTTTTTTCCTTTTTAACTTTCAAGGCCAGGCGGGGCCCAATGGGCCCATCTGGTGTCAGGTTCCAGCTAGACACACAGGCGGCCCATTTGGATAATTATCTTAGGACAAGTTTAACCTTGTCCACAACTAACATATCTTCTTTGCTCTACATTTAATTGACTATTCATTTTGCAATTTAGAGTTTAGTTTGTCTTCACACTCATCATCTTGTTTAGCCTCTAGGAAACACTAAGGTGGCCCATTTGAATCATTTGTGGCCATACTGGGCCTTGGCCCATTTTACTTAGGCCCACCAATTCTTTCTGCTCTCAACCTCAAGCCCAATTGGGCCTGATAGTCATAGTGAATCGCAGTCGATAATCTCTCTGTGATAAAGTATATAAAAATTTTTTTGTCAAGTGAAGAAATGTTATAATTTTAAGTAAACCCCAAGCTAATGTACTTGTTGAGAATATTTTATATTTTACTTTCTCAGTTTTAATTGTTTTGATTTTGACAATTTTTTAATTGTTAAGCTCACGTGACTTTTGTGTATATCGAATTTTAGTTCATAAAATTACGGATCAAATCAAACAATAAAAGTGTGTCCAATTTCACGTGGCCCTTAAATGTGTACATTGTTTTATATGGGTGTTGTGAATGCCATCACTTGAAATTATATACTCTCTAGTTTGAAAAAAAGGACTGCAGTTTCACTACACAATTTTATTTTATTTGATTATTTAATTTGAATTATACAAAGTATAGTGATGTCATGTTGCTTTCGACGATAGATCGATCGGTCAAAATAATTCTATTTTTTGTTTGGAGGCTTCCTTGTTATTATTAGTCACAAATTTTTTAATGCATCAGACAACTTATAATAAAATTGCTTGACGTACAAAATTAATATTAGTGTACATTTTTACGTACCAAAAACTGGCTCATCATGAAGTCTCTAAAAACCAATATTAATAATATCCCATATGACAAGGTGACATTATTTCAGTTGAAAATGAAATGTAACTTCATTTATTACTTTTTAATTTTCTACCAGCTAGAAGCTCATGACGAAATTAAATAAATATTTTTTAGCCCAAAGTTTAATATGTGCCACAAAGTTACACTTGTATAAATGGTATGAGAGGGGGAAAAACCCCCCCCCCACCCACGGAAACCATCGTAAACGTGTATGATTTGAATGCATGGCAATTGGCAAAATTATGTGGACCTCTAGTGCAATTTTCTTATTCTCGCTGTTTCAATTTATTTGTATGACAGTGATGGCTTGACAGTGTTAAAAAAAAATATGTGTTTTAGGTCTTCAAATATAAGGGATCTTATTTTTAATAATAATAGGTTATAAGTTAATATATTTTAACAAATATTGAATACTATTCGTAGAAAAAGTAAACTTTTCATAAAAAATTAAGAGATTATTAGAAAAAATTTGACATATTTAGAGTACTATATCTCATGAAAAATAATTTCAAATAAGAATGACCTATATAATCAATTGAAAATAAGAAAAAATTAATTATATAAAAGTTATTAACAGTTCAAGTTTAATGCTCCGTTTGACTTTTGCTTTAGGCCACTAGTATAATTGAGCAGCTCCTGATTCCTATTTCGATGAAAGAATATTTTCTTTGTCCAAATTATTTTGATATAGTTTGAATGTTAATGTGAATTTAGTCCTTTTGAAGAAGGTATTAAAACAATATTAAGGTGTGTAAAAGACTATTCCTACGTCCGAAATTATTTGTCATGTTGCGATGCTTATCGAAAGTCAAATTGAATTTTTTTAAAGATAAATTAGATCACATTAATTCGATATTTCAAACAAAAAAAATAGATATTATAAAACTACATGAAAAGTAGTATAAATTACAATTTTTTACATATTAATATGATGAAAAAATACATATTAAAATATTAATTAAATTTTTTTATAGTTTAACTCTAAAAATAGAAACCATGACAAACAATCCAGACAGAGCGAGTAATTTTATGTTTGGTGATCTTCTTACTATGCGTGAGAGATGCCGTCATCATAAATAAAGTTTTATCATCTTTCTCTATTTAATTGGGGGGGATTGAGGGGGGGGGGGGTATTTAAGTTCTGTTAATAGAAATCTCATCTTAATTTTTTTTGTACGTTTAAATATAGTCTTAAAATATGTAAATTTCATTTTAAAATATATAAAGATTAATGTATGTCAGACTACACATTAAACATAAGTTAGTTTGATTATCTATACTTTGAATTAAGTCAAACAAATTAAAATAGATCAATAAAGTATTTTTAAAGCTTTTTACACGTTTTAACTATCGTAAGTAAAACGTCCACGGTAATTAACCCTATACTTGTACCAATAACCATTGCACCCATGGACCTTATTAATTTCATATGACAATATAATAATAGACTATATGTTACTCAAAATAAAGTGTGAGATGAAATTGGAAAGAGAGAGGTAGCTAGCTAGCTGTATATTACCCAATATGAGTCTAGTTAAGGCTGTGTTTTTGCTATTTTATGTTTCATTTGAGTGGGGAAATAATTTTATTTATGAGTGTAACAAGGGTACATAAGATAGATTAGTGGGTACGTTTGTCTAAAGTAGTAATAAATTGGGGACAAAACTCTTTATCACGTGTGGGGTGTCATCTTTGTAGTTTCATTTCTTTGTCTAATTCTAAGGAAACATATGCTCGGTTGGAGAGTAACATATATTATCCTAAGGACAATGCAACTAAGTCTTATTGTTTTGTTCATCGATCCATATATAATAATTTCTTCCTCATCGATAAAAATGATTTATAGATGAATCAGAGTATATTGGTAATTGTCAAAAATGATTGGGAGGTTTAAACAAACGTTTTAGTTCTTAACTATCTCATTATAAAGATTGCATTTGTTTTTTGAAATGACAGATATGTCTGTAGACATTAAAATTTTGTGGGACTCTACAAATTGTGTTCGACTCGAATAAGGATTTTTGGAGGCTACTCAACCCTAAACCCTAGTTATGCCTGTATAAAGACTACTAAATTTCCTTAAAATAAATCTCAGAAATTTCATAAAGAGATCAAGATCTCGAATACTCCACAAATTGATGGTTTATTCATAAAGAGAGGTCAAAATCTAAATCATCCTAGTTCGAGAAATACGTCACTAACGGCCCTCGAATCATGGATAAATCTTAGGAGAGTAGAATCAAGGGATCAACAGAATTGTACCCGCAATCTATCTAGATTAATAAAATCATGTTTCTTCAGATTTTATTTGTATGGTTTATTTATTTTCCATATGTTTAAAATTTGTTGCAAAGAATGTGAATTAGTTAATATTACATGATATTGTAGTTGAATAATAATCAGTCGTATCAATTATTATAAGATACGTGCACATGCAAGAGAATGTCTACTTAATTAAAATGTTGAATTTATATATTTGATAGAAGACCAACTATAATTTGTAAATAATTGACTAGACAATAGCTATATTTATGTATTAATTTCTATTTCTAAGGGATTCAAAGTAAGATTTCTATGTCCCAATATTGCAAAATATTCTCATCGTGGTATCTTCTTGTTATAATGTAGTATAAACTGATTGCCTATAATTGGAGAAATTATATTCATTTAATAACATGCTACTTATTATATATGTAAATAATAATATTATCTCGCAGAAATTTGCATTCTCTACAAGAATCAAATATCCATATACCCTATTATAATTGGATATGTTCCTCAAAAAATTAATTGTCCGTGTATTAGAAAATTATAACGGAGACAAAAATAAATAATTATGGTATTCTTTTTGGGTAAAAAAAAAAAAAAAACTATAAGTTTTTTTCAAGAGAACTATGGATTCATTGGTTTCGAAAATTGTTAATCCTCAAATACGTGACTATATATATATAAAGTTCGAAATAAACCATAACACTTAATTTAATTGTATTAGTTTAACAAAAGGTCTCGTTTGCACCCGTAATAGTGGAAATAGAATTATTATGCCCTCCTGTTGATTTCGTCCCAAATAGGCTCTGTCCAATTAAAAGATTGTTTAGGTTGAGACCGATCAGAATTTAAAAATACTTATGATCTGACATTCTAATTTTTTTTCAAGTATTGACTTTAAAAATTTAAAATTTGTACGACTGGAATTTCTAAAATTAAGAGAGGAGAAGTACATAGGATCAAAGGTAAGCAGAGTTCTCTTGGCAGAGTATTAGGCGGCAGAGACTTGGATTAACTATAAGAGAACCAGTAACGTAGCTTTTCCCCCCTCGTCCGGACTTCTTGTTCTAAAAAACGTTGGTATACGAATGAGTCATGGCCCTTCTCCTATCCGACTGTCCAACCTTTGAGAGCGGACAGTTAATGTGTTCCACTGATTAAACAAAATTCTATTGAGGTCACGTTAATATGCTTTTAAACCCAAAACGTGATTCGGCTAATTCGTTAACTTACCCCGTATATAAAAAACTGAAGAGATTAATATACACACATACCTTATACGACTTGAAAAGTTTATACCTAATCGAAATAATTACATTGTGTACAAGTATATACGTACTTTATGTGCAGAAGCGTATATTAATGTGTCTACAAACATTATTGGGAACACTTCATCACAGATGCTTTTGTTACAAATATCAAAACGGTCACAAGTAAAATCTCAACCCAAATTATAATGTTGACATTAATACCTAACATAGATAGTTTCCCTACCTGTGTATCTCATGTGACCGACCATTAAGTTAGTTTTACTGCCATTGTCTTCTCATTATTTAATCCTATATATACACATCAATTTTTCATCAAAACAACAATATAGTAATTTCCGTCTTTCAAAACACAATACGAAAATGGCAACAGAATTGGAAATACTGGCTAAGATCTGGGACTTCCAGGAGGAATATTGGAGAAAATGAAAGAAGGGTTTATGTCGGAAAAATTACTACTAGTGATCGCAACAGCAGCAACAAACAACGGTGAGGCTAATAATTATAAGTGTCATACAAGAAAGCGAAGGTGTTGGTGGGCCTCCGGTGTGGGCTACCGGAAAAAGAACAGTTTTAAAACGACGTGAAGCTGAATCCAATAATAAAATGTACGTCAAGTTAGCAATGGATGGTGCACCGTTTTGAGGAAAGTTGATTGAGTGACTCATAAGGGTTAGGATCAACTTGTTAGGCTCTGAAAACCCTTATTGCTATGGAATTGGTTTAGTATTCATTTTTATATATTTTAACATGCATTTGTGGCAATGTTGAATGAAATATTATATTGAACATGTACGGGTACTGTACTATACTAATAAACATAAATTGAGCATCTTTATAAATATAAGCCATTTATTGCTAGTGTTATATATGTTAATTAAATTGTATAGAATGTGTCAAAAGAGAAGGCATTGGAGGAGGATGCAGATAAGTCAGAGTTCGTTCCAATCGATGAAGACAAAGAGGAGATTGGATGCGGTCGGCGATGTCCATGGATGTAAGTATTTTACTTCCTATTATGACGAAGGATTCAGAATTTATTATTTAGAACAATAATATAGGTTGGAGAGTGAAGTTTAAAAAATTAAGACGAATTTTGAATAATCAATCGACCCCTATCTTATGTAAAAAGTTCTAATTTTTAATATTGTAAATTTTTACCGCGATCTGCCCCTTGGGCACTTATACATAATGAATCTTTCTTTAATTCTCATGTAAAAAACTTAAACAATCTTAATGTGTTAAACGGGGGTGTCAAAATTAGCTATAGACATAACTTGACTAATTTAGTCAATCAAATTTTAGGTGATTTAAACTGCATATATTCATTGAGGATTAATTTTGTCCTTTTAAGGCTAGAGCAATATAGATCAAGTAGAAAATTGAAACCAGATTAATTAAATAGGGATTCGTGCCAGGAGGTCAATACTCCTAACAAAGGCAGCTTATACTAGAGAACTAAAACCTGAACATTTGGTTAAAGAATAAACTACTACCTACCCCACATACACAACCTTGTCAGTTACTCGTCAACATTTGTAGTGTTAGTAAAATCAAAGAAGTGTATTAATGGAAAAATTTGATTGCAGAATGTTCAGTGAATAATGCAAAAGGCTTAAGGATCATGAAGAGATCAGAGGCAAACGTGTAGGGTTGGAGCAGGGACTTCTCAAGGGGAAGTCTCAGAGAAAATAGAGGGATGATTCAAGCTATATTTACATTAATATATAATTGTATTGATCTAGGTGTGATAAGAACAACCTAGACTAAATAAATTTTGATTTGATTTCCCTCGTAATTAATTAGCTTAATATTGTAGTAATCACTATTATTGCTCTTAAAATGACAATTTTTCGTATGTATAATAAGGCTATATGTGTACCAACATGTGCGCTTGTGAAATTGTGGATACCAGCAACCACTTTCCCTTTGTTTCAATTTCATATCCATTGCCACGTTACTAAAAAGTTTTTTTGTTAAAAAATAATCCAAATTACTTGATAATTACCATTCCTTATCTTTTTTTTAAAAAATAAAAATAATTTCTAGCTCGTGTGTTCTTATCTGTTCACCATGTGTGAAGGTGGATTTATCAAATATCTAAAACTCGATAATGGTGAACATTTAATATCAGTAGACAATGAGGCATACACTAATTACGCTATCATATTCATGCATACTATGTAAAAATGGAAAATTACTGTATCACTCCAACACACTTATAAGTACATGTATTTTTTTTCTTGATCATGAAATACGAGGAACCTTAATTTATTTTTATTGGGTGCATTGTACTTAGTTTCACTACAAATCACAGTATTCAGTGTGGATATACATGCACACGGACTAATTCTTACTTCCACCGAAATTAATATACAAAAAAAAAAATTAATTATCAATCAAATTATGTGTTACGAATATGTAATTATTCTAAAAAAAAAACTTCATTAGAATTAACCATGGAGATTACCTGTGAATTACGTAAAATATAGATATTCATTCATTTTTAATAAAATATTTCAAGTTTGAGTCACGAAACTGAAATCATCTTTATATAAATTATATAATAGAGGATATTTTAGCTTTATGAATAATAAATACCAATACTATATTTTATAAAGTCCAAAGAGTGTATTAATTTGGTAGATACAGAATCTTCAACCGATACATAATTTATTTTTATATTAATATATCAACTAACTAAACTGAAATATTGGCCCATAATCAGCATGTAGAGCTACGTCCGACAAAAGGCATTGTTTTCGTTGATGTTCGGGAATAACATCTTTTAAATAATCCAATATCACATTATTAAATTCATTACATTTTTATGTGTTAAAAATCTACACGTAAATATAGTAACGAAGCCAGAATTTTTACTTAACATATATAAACAAGTAAAATAATATAGAAGTGAAGGATTATGCTTAATGTTTTTATCTAGCTATAATTAATTTTTCAATAAAAAGGTGTTGATTGATACTCCTTAAAAATATGTGGCTCCAGTGACATAGCCATCTTGTTGGACACCCTTCTTCGAAAATTATATTGTATATATAAATAAAATGATAAACAAAGTGGCTAATTATCTTATTTTGGATATCTTTAAAATAACAATATGATATAGCATAGTGTATTAAATGCGTACTTAAAGTGTCCCTGTATTTGAATCTTACTGTTAGCAACTTCTCTTTTACTTTTTTAAAAAAATGTGTTCACTTTTAACACTTAAACACCCTTAGTGAAATTTATCTCTTCAAAGTTATCGCAAATAGATGGTACGTAAATACACCAAATTTTTTTTTACCACGAGATGTGTATATATATCACCCATTCGATCTATAATATGTTCAAATAAATGAGAAGCGTGGAATATGTCGGATTTTGAGAGTACATATACCTTCTCAGATATTATTATTTATTAATTGACAAATGACCACCAGACAATTCACTTATTACACATTTTATATCTACGCAAACGTATACATCAATTGTTTTCATGTTTACTTTGTCAGCTCAAATCATATCAATTACTTTACCTTTAATTTTCTTTTTACGTTTTTCAATTTATATTATCCTTCACCAACTTAATGGTCCTAAGAAAGACTTCTGCGTTAATTGGTCTAATAATAGTTGTTTCATATTTTATTTAATTTTAATAATATTTATCTATTTTATAAAGTAATGAAATAATTCACATTAGTTTTTAATTATCCTTATTATTAATTATAATGATTATGGATTACATTTTTCAAGATTGTATTTATTAATTGTGTTATATCATTTAAATAATTTTTAATTATTTATTATCTTTTTAAAAATACGATTGAAGAAATTTAAAAAATAATGAGGAGGTAGTTGTGTTGTATCTCTTCCAATTTATTAAAAATACCAAAAAAAAAAAATTTGGGATATTCCATTTTTAATAAAAATACTTGAATAGATTGTCCTGTTTGCGCAATACCCTCTTAAAACGAAAAAGATAATAAATTTGCACCCGTCCTAATGTGAGTTTGACTCAACTAATGTAGCATTACAGGCAAAGCTAAGTAGGGTTTAGAAGTTCATATATGAAAATTACTATTGAAGATGTAGCTTATTGTGTGTATTTGTTTGAAATAAATTTTAAAGCGACAAAAAGATAAGTTACAATCATAAATAAAATATTAAGAAGCATAATTTTATTTACTAAAACTTTGAGTACAAACACGACAAAATAAGTGTAAATTACATGGAGATTTTCCTTGAGGTTATTATGAAAATTCCAAGAAACTTATTTTGAAAAATCTCCATGTAATTCACCATTTTCTTGTAGTGAAATATGTTGATCCCTTGATCCTTCTCTCTTAAGATTTATCCATGACTCGAGGGTCATTAGCGGTGTATTTCCCGAATTAGATGATTTGAACTTATCTTCATAATTCGAGGGCTGGTAGTAACATATTTATCGAATTAAGATGATTTGAATTTATAAATATTCCATGAATTTGCAAAACATTAGTTTTTTCAAGAGAATATAATATCCTTTAATATAGGCATGAACTAGGTTAAATATTGAACATACCTTGTAGAGTCTCAACTCAAATTAGACACGTCTGATAGAGTCTTACGAAATTTCAATTTTTGTAATACTATTTCATATTTTAAAAACTCTCTTAATGAAAATTATGAATCCATATAGTCTCTCCTAGTTGAAAATTCAAAAGTCATCTATCTATCTATTTTATATCCAAGTAATTGGGTGCTGCAGCCTCACCATCCACATCCTATATTATATAGATGCAGGAGTGAGACCAAATGAACTTCACTACAAAAGAGTACTTAAGGTAGTTTATTCATGTACGTTTCAAAAGTTGATCTGGACATACTATGGAAAGGTCAAGTATACTTAAATTTCTTTCAAAGAAAAGGATAGTACAATCAAATTCCTATGCATGCTATGTTCAATCACTTGTAGTAAAATAAACTTTAAAGTTGAAACACGACAAACAATTATCTATCAATAATGTCCTTTGCCTAACACAACGTTTTCATAGTTTTTTTTTAATTGAAAATTTATAGACTTAATTGTGGAGACATTAAAATTATTTGATCACAACATATCTTATCATGTTTAACAAAATTAAGCTAATGATTATTGGGGTCATGATACATATATGCATTTCATGTGGATGCATGTGAGTTTTCACGGTAATGGATAGTACTATACAAGTACTTAGTTTTTATATGCATGTAAATTCAAGGCAAAAAATTCTAGTATTGGTAAAAAAATTGTCCAAATGATTTATTTTTGAAGTCACTTTATAAGGAAAAAAAGTTCATTTCAAAGTTATGGCTTGATAGTAGTTGTAGAAGAAAGAAAAAAAAATCTTTCGTTTTATGACTAATGAGAGAGGTGGTCTCTTTATATGGTAAGTATAAGGTGGGAGTTCAGAAATGGAAAACATCTCATATTGGTGTTAATGTTGCTTTCTTCTACGAGGGAAAGACATTTGAGCCGAGGGTCTATTAGAAATGTGTAAATTATACATTCTTCAGACCTGACTTATTTAATTAGTAGAATTTCACTGAATATATTGACATTGTTATTTTCGTGGTTGTCTTCTACCATTTTGTTACAACGAATTGGATATATGCCTAACTAAATAATTTTTGGTAAAATATGTAGTTAAGTTGTCTCCCTTTTTTCATTTCTCTTTAGATAAATAAATAAAAATAATTTACCATAACATCTGAAGCCCCTATAGCTCAGTGGTAGAGCGCCAGTCTTGTAAACTGGAGGTCTGTAGTTCGATCCTGCATGGGGGCAATTGTGCAATTTCAATTTTTTTTTGTCTTTTTTTGTTAAAGTTATCGTTCCTTATATTCTTAGGACTATTTAAGAAATTTAATATATTTCATTTATATATATTTTTTGCGAAGTAAAGATAGGAATGAATTGAGTTTAAATAATGAGATGTGTATTATAAGTCGATCAAACAAGAAAGCTGAGGTTTTAAATGAAATGTGAGTATCGATGGGATCGATCCTTACTTATTTTAGCGTAAGATATACTAGTAACTATTTTCATAGTAATAAGGATTTTTTTACAAGTCTGGTATTTTTGAAATTTTTTGTTTTAAATACTTTTTATTAAGTAAAATAATTGTCAAATTTAAAGACATAATATTTGTCATATGTTAATGACATAATATTGATTGATGAGATATATAACGAAGTTGATGATAAATTGAAGGTTTGACGATTTGAAAATTTAAGTTGAACAAGATTAAGACATATCAATACTTGAAAAATAAGTTCACTAATGTAACTCACGAGACATATATAAAAATGAAGATTTAATATATAAGTCATCTAAAAGAGAAAAGTTTCAGGTCTCTTGAATTAATAATTAACTCATATTTGGATATTGACATAAATGATATAACACATTATTCTACTTGAAATTGTGTATAAAAACTAATAAACTAAAATGAAATAAGATAAATAAATTAAAATTAAGAAATAATCAAAACTTAATTAAATGAAGTCTGGAGATAAAGAAAAAGTGAATTGGGGGAAAAGTCGTTAAAATGATTGGAAGATCTAAACATGACGTGTGATTATTGTTTGTGTGACGGCTACGTTAAAGCATGCCACGTGTCAGTAATAAATAATCGTACGGTCGTGATGATAAGGCGACAAAGAAACAGAGTCACATGCTGGGTTAGCGTGTAGCCAATCAAAATTCGAACATGCCTTCTTTAAGGGTTGACTTGTCCCACTAATAACCCAACATATGGGCCCCACCTATCTTCCCTACTCACACGGGTGTCCCTTTTTGGTGCATAAGAATAGGTAAATAAAAATAAAATTTATTCACGTTTACATCAATTTAATAAATATATGATAAAAATATAATTTATTTTATTTAATTTTGATCAATTAATATTTATTTATTAAATCACATAATTATGAAAATTATATTAGTTTAATATAAACACTTTTAATAGAGAAACATTTCAAAATTTTAGGATATATATATTTTTTAAAAAAAATTCTAACTGCAAAATGAAAAGATTTATTGATTTTATGAATTGATAAATAATTTTAAACATATATTTTCAAGTAATGATGTGGGTGGACTACGATAAGAAAGAGGGAGTATATATTATTCTACTATTACCTTATTCTTTTACTAGTAATAGTAGTGTTATTTGCTTTTTTATATTGGTTATTCTTACAATTTTAATTTGTTGTCAAAATTTTCTCTTTGATATTCTCATCTCAACTTTCTTATTTATGTATTTAACTAATTAAAATAGTATGAATTCTTTTGAGTCAGTTATTTATTTTAATTAATAGAATGAATTCTTTTGAGAAAAAACTATCCGGATTTAGTTCAAAAAGTACAATCAAACGTTATAAAGTTATCTTAGAATTAAAGATAATGCGTATTTATATCCATTTTCGATGCAAAGAAATGAAACTCAAGTTTTCATGATAATTATGCATTGCATATGCAATATGGATTTTAGAGACTATCAATTTTAATTGAATAATCTACTTAACAAGCACGTGCATATTCATGTATGGGCAGACGTGTAATGACAATTGAGACTTTATGTTTAATACGTATCTAATTCTTGATTGTTTTGTACAAAATTTCTACATGTTTTTTTTTTTTTTTTTTTTTTACGATTATTAGACATATAAAAAGGTGTTCAAATTTTGAATGTGTGCAACACTTTTGAAGCCTACCACAATTCCCTTGGAGTTAGAAAATAAACAAAATGACACTCCACTCTTTTGGCCGATATCAGCCGATATCAGTGGGTACGGTGAATGAGACTGTTCTTTTTATAATCAAGAGTCTTGATTTTGAATTCTAAATTTAAATATTTTTGAATAAAAAACAATAACTCTTGAATGGATTTTACCTGGTGTGAATTTAAAATAATTATAAATTTCGAGATTGAGGAAAAAAAAAGAAAAAAAAACTCCGTCTCTTTACATCATTCACTCCATTATTAACGTGTAAAAATCTGAACCGTTCATCTGTAGACACGCGTCATAATAAGAATGGGCAACATGAAAGCCTCCGTCCACCTACCCGAGAGCATATATAGTGGCCTAACCGCATTTTTTCAAAGCACCAAAAGATATCTCATTTCACCAAACTATCTAAAAGGGGGAAAATGTCATCGGAGAGAGCCAAATCACCGAACGGTTTGACGGAAACTAATAATTCCGGCCTCAATTTCAATGAAACTGAGCTAACTCTCGGCTTACCCGGCGAATCACGGAAGCAAATCTCCGGTGCAAAACGTGGAAATTCCGACGGTATGGAATTAAGCCTAGGAAGCTCAACTTCCGGTGAACGCCGCCGTGATATCTGCGAAGCTAATCACTCCAAAAACGAAATCTCTACCGGAAACAAACCTCCAGCAAAGTAAGTCATGTAGACACGTAATTTTTTACTCTCCCGAATTTATGCACAATTTTAATTGTGAATTATGATATTAGGACACAAGTAATTGGATGGCCGCCGGTGAGATCATACAGAAAAAACGTGATAGAAAAGTGCAAATACGTGAAGGTAGCAGTTGACGGAGCTCCTTACTTGAGAAAAGTAGATCTGGAGATGTACGACAGTTACCAGAAGTTGTTGAATGCTTTAGAAAACATGTTTACTTGCCTAACAATCTGTAAGTATACTTTAACTATTCATTTTTCTTTTTGCTCCTTTAATCAATTCCATCATATAATATAAATTTCGTCGATTTGTATGAACCGATTGATAATAATTCAGGTAATTCTCAAAGTGAAAGCAAGCTTATGGACCTTACAAATGGTGTAGAATATGTACCTACTTATGAAGATAAAGATGGAGACTGGATGCTTGTTGGAGATGTTCCATGGAAGTACGTTTTTCTCTTCTTATTTTAATTTTGTTCGTAATGATTTAGAGAATCAGATTACAAGGCAGAGAATTAAACTCTTATCGACCAGATAACAGTTTTGATAGTCAACTAACTCAGCTACTAAGATATTTTAATTTCAATTTGGTGATTTATATGATTTTTTTTTTTTGCGTGTACAGAATGTTTGTTGATACGTGTTAAGAGAATTAGATTGATGAAAGAGCAAGGAGGGACTATAGGATTAGGTTAATTAATCTTAATTAATTCGTATTATACATTATTATAAATATATTATTGGTAATATTAACTTTGTTGTTAATGGTTGTGTAGCTCAAGAACCTGGGAGATCGGCGAGTTAAGCTAAATAAAGAAGCTTAATACGGCAGTACAGATACCAACTGGCTTGAGTGAATAAGTTTTTTTATTTTTACCTTTTGCGTTCTTTAATTATAGGATAAGTAATATATAATTAGGCAATTACTTAGAAGTGTATTTTGTGCTACGATGCTTCCCGTTTGAGTGAAGACGATTGATTTTATTATTACTGTATTTGTATTTGTTTGTATGTTTTTGTCGTTACGATTGTAGATCTCAACTATGAATAAAGCCACTTGGGAAAAAAAAATCAAATCCTTTTGTACGATTTGTGAAAGGAGGGTGAAAATGATGAAGTTTAATTTACAAAGCGTTATGCTAAGATATTAGTTTGAATAATTTTATGGTATGTATGTTCAAACTCAATCGACAATTATGACAATACAATATGGAAATGAATCAATTGATGACTATGAAAAAGACAACATGGAAATGGATCACATATTGAGAAACATCATATACTAATACATGATTCGCATGATATTTTTGATCAACATTAGTTTGAAAAGCTTGGATCTTTTCTTTCAATTAAACTTCAAATATATTTTTTAAAAACTAATTAATCCGTTGCTACACTTTGTGCTTATCGTCCACTCCTTCTAGTTGAGTGCCTCTCTTTTTCCTGGTACGGCTAGAGGTCACATTGATAATTATTGGACAATATTTCGCCAAGTTAGCAACGGATTGTGTTTTAATATAGATGGAGTGATAACATAAATAGGTAACGCAAACAATGAATTGTTAAGATATAAAACTTTACAAAAGAAACTATAATTTAATTGTGCTTTACAAATTTTGTATATTTACAATTAATCATATATGTGCCACCAAAATTTTGAAATAAATTAAAATAAAATTGATTTCCCCTATAATTCAAAGGAAAAAGTGGTGCCAAATTACACCCTAATGATACTTTATTGGATGTAAAATTCTATCCTAATGCTTTAGCTTTAACCTAAGGGTTTTCACAATCTGAATATAAACTCAAGCATATATGTCACAATATTAGTGAGAGCAAGCACTAAAAGCTATGTGTTCTTTTAAAGGATAAAGTTTGTTTTGAGAGAATAATCCTTGTAACTAATAAAAGTATTGCCTAGGACCCTCTCTAACAACTAAGTTTTTCGATTTGAAGATGGTCAAATATTTCAACATCTATCAGAAAGGGAATAATATATACATGAGGTGCGCATTGAGAATATAATTAACAAAAACATTATCTAAAGATCATTTCCTTTTTATTCAAAACTACAATTGCAGTAAGATTATGAATGAAGATGTGTTAGTTGGGTTGCTTTTTCTTACTATATGGGCTTGCTATCTATTTGGGCTATTAGTTAAATGGCCCATCCATACTCTCCTTTAAAAAAATAGAAACAGTATCATGTATAGTTGTATACTCTAATTCCAAGAGCCTAGAGGTATACATATTGTACTTAATAGTTTCAAACAAAGGACTAGCAAATAAAAAATTTAATTCGTCAAATTTAAATTCTGAATTTTCTAGGACCGCAAAGTAAATTAATCCTGGAGTCGTCAAGGTATTGGCAGCATGAAGTTCACACAATTTAAACTAGAAAATATCGATAAAGATATTCGAGAAATAATTTTGAGAGTAAGTTAAAAAAAAAAGGGGGAGGAGAACATCAAGAAAACAATTTTTCTGTCAAAACGAATCTTCAATAATGATGATAGCTAAAGGAAAACTTTAATACTTACTCTCTACTACCAATTTATACTGCACAACCTTCTTAACATTGAGAGTCAAGTCACATATAAAAGTAGTAAAGTTTAGATTAAAAAACTTAAAATTTGACATAATTATCTTAAATAACGAGATAATAAGTGCAAACTGAAAAAAAAAACACTACTAATAATCTATTCACTAGTCAAAAATAAAATATATTTTTTAGAAAATATTTTTCATTTACTATTTAAACGGGTTAATAGTTCATTAGAATGTTAACTTAGGTCATATTAAACCTACAACAATCTGTCCATTTTGACATCTTATTTACTACTATTCTTTTCTTTTATAGCAATAATAACAATATTAACAAAATGAAATAAATACTCACGTGAAGAAAAAACAAAAGCCTTTGTATCATCGTACTCCTAGTTGTCATTTTGGTTGGAGCGTCTTATCAAACATCACAGTCATACAAAGTGTTTTAGGCAAAATCATATCTCTCGTTATCGAGATTCAAATTTCTTAAGTTTGATAATTTTTTACAAAAAAAATTTAAAATATATTTAAATTTTGTTTGAAATTATTATAACAATTTAAACTTTGAATAAGCACAATAAATATGCACTATTTAATAGTGTACTTTAAAATATATATCTATAGTGGGACAAGTTACTATTATAATGATACAATATTTATGATGTTCACATAAATATCTATATATCTTTAAAATGTACTATTAAATAATTGCAGATTAATAGAGTATTTTGAACTTTATATTTGAACTTTAATCGAAATTACCTGTAAACAATTTAACGTTTGTGTGTGAACAAATGTTATTGTCTACACTACTTATTGTGTATTTCAAAAAATACACAGTGTTAGGGGACAAGTACCATTATAATGATTGCAAATATTTATGAGGTCCACATAGGACATATCTAGATCTTTAAAAGACACGGATTAAATAGTGTAGATTATAATAACTCTTGCCTAAAATTTAAAATTGTTATAGCAATTTAGGTCACGAACCATTTTCCCTAATAAATTTAAAGCGTAACATATAGGGAAAATGGTATGCAATATCAAACTATTAATTCAAATTAAATGCTATAAGTAAAGTTTGATTTAAATGTAGCTCATAGCAAATTGTTGCTACTTCGCCTCTCCCTGGTGGAATCTCGCTTGCCACTCTTGTTTTTGCTGACAGTCTCGCTCACCACTCTCGTTCTCGCTGGCAATATCGCTCGCCTCTCTCGCTTTTATACTAACATAAATGTATAAAATGTGTTTGTATTTGTATAAAGCGAGAGAAAACTGTATATATGCACATATTTTTGTTCCCCTCTCTCTCAGAACTCGCTCACCTCTATCACTTTATATGAATACAAATATATACATTGCGTTTGTGTTTGGATAAAACGAGGGAAAATTGTATATACTAATACAAATACATATATTTTTCATTCTATACACTTATGATTATACAAATACAATTTTTCCCTGCCCAGTTTTCTTTTGTCTTTCTCACTTTACACAAACACAAATTATACAATTGATTCTTTTGTATATGTGCACCGAAACAAATTATACAATTATTTTTTTGTATACATGTATAGCGAAATAGCCATAGTTTCTTTTGTATATATGTATAACGAAATAGTCATAACAAACATAAAATTCGCTATGAAATGCAATTGTATAAATTATAACTATAACATACAAATATGATTACTTTGGATATGATTATTTTGGGTGTGCATAAAAAAAAACATTTCTACATGTAATGACATATGATGCCTATTTCTACTTATTCTAAAAAGGCATGAATTTCTTCGTAAATTTAAACTGAAAAATCAGTTACACACTTTAACTATCATAACTATCTATTACACACCTTAACTATTTCAAAGTGAATTTGATATCACCCTGATAAGTGCAACACCATTCTCAGAGTATGAGCTCCACGTCAATAATTATATTTTTTAAATCTTTTTTACTTTCCTTTCTTTATTACTTATGTTTTAATTTATTAATTATAGTTTAAACTAATTAATTTCTTATCAATTATTAAAGTTCTCTGATAATTATGTCTTCTTCATAGCAAAATAGTAAGGAAGAAACTTTTAGGAATGACCATCAAAAAAATTGTCCGAAATCTGAAGTTTAGTCGTAGAGTTGAAGAGTTCTTCTATTTCAAAATGTACCCGCAAGAAATAAGTCATGGAAAATGAGTCTCCAATTGTTATTTATTGCGGTTTGTAGTTGTAAATATTTTTCAAATCTGACATATATTTCTTATTCTTGTTCATGTTTTTTCATGGAGGTTCTTAAAAATCAAATAATAGAAAAATAATTTTCTTTCTCATTTTCAATCGATCAACAATTTCACTCAAATTCAACGAAGCTCCAAGTAAAAAGCCTCTCAAATTACTTTCTATGAAAGTAAATTTCTTTTCTTGAGTTGCTTCTGTTAGGTGAAGGGTTCTAAAGAAAATGAGGATGGTGGGGTGTGAAGAAGAAGAGATGTAGGGATTGGGTATAGTAAATATTATGATTTTATTTTGTACTTTCTTAATGACTTGATACACGTTTTTTTTAAAATAATAATAATTATTTTTTCATGTCAGCTTTAGATATAAATAAATTTATTTTTAAATACTAAAAGTGTGTAATAAATCGTTATAATAAGTTTAAACATGTAACTTTTCTATACAAATTTAAGAAGGACTTATGCCTTTTCTCTTTTTTTAAAATAAAATAAATTTTGCTCCATGTATTTAGAAACTTGTTCTATAAATACTTTACGTTCTTCTCGGGATCCCTCACAATTATTACTTCTCTTACAAATCTTTGACTCTTTTTCTTCAACCAAAAAAGGAAAAAAATTATCGTTTTCTCTTTTCAGTTCAAACCAGATCTGTTATCGCTCTAAAAAGGTATGTTTTGAAGGTTTCAAATTTTCTATTTCAAGTCATAATTATGCTCCAAGATTCGTTTTTTGTTTACCCAAATGCGTTCTTTTTCAAGTTGTTTTTTCAGGGATTTGAATTCTTCTTGATTTTGTGATTTGCAGAGACTGTAATGTCGAAAGATTTGCATTCAGATGTAGAGAAATCTGAGACCCCTTTGAAGCCATTCAAGATTTTCGTAGGCTATGATCCACGAGAAGATGTTGCGTATGAGGTTTGTCGTTATTCCCTTTTGAAAAGATCATCAATTCCACTTGAGATAACACCCATTAAGCAATGTGAGTTGAGGGAGCAGGGTCTCTATTGGCGTGAAAGAGGGAAATTGGAAAGTACTGAGTTTTCATTTTCGCGATTTTTGACGCCTTACTTGGCAGATTATGAGGGTTGGGCTATGTTTGTTGATTGTGATTTCTTGTACTTAGGGGATATTAAAGAATTGAGGGATATTGTCGATGATAAATATGCTTTAATGTGTGTACAACATGATTATACTCCTAAAGAGACTACGAAAATGGACGGTGCAGTGCAAACGGTTTATCCTAGGAAGAATTGGTCGTCCATGGTTCTTTATAACTGTGGACATCCAAAGAACCGAAGGGCTAACACCTGAGGTGGTGAATGCTGAGTCTGGGGCATTTCTTCATCGCTTCATGTGGTTGGAGGATGAGGAGATTGGGGAGGTTCCATTTGTGTGGAACTTTCTTGTGGGGCATAATAAGGTTGTTGAAGGTGATCCAGCTACATTTCCTAAGGCGATTCACTATACACTTGGTGGACCCTGGTTTGAAGCTTGGAAAGATTGTGAATTTGGTGATTTGTGGTTGAAGGAATTGGAAGAGTCCAAGAAGGCAAAAGAGAAGGTGGTTTGAGCCAATGTAGACAACATTGTTTAAATCGCAGGGTGTATGTTAAGGTAATCAGCTGGTGGTTATTGTTGTAAGTGTGTTCAGTGACCAGAAGGTTATGCCATTAAATTAACCTTCCACATTATTTATTTTGTATTTTCTCACTTCGAGATTCTTTGTAATTCAAGCCAGTATTTTATTCTGTGTTGCTATATCTGATAAGCAGACTTTTAAGTCATCTAGAGTTGTATTATTATTTTAATAGATGTCTGTTTGTATAGAAGGTAGTAGATTGTCTGATGATCCACAACTTTATTATTGATATCTGCTCTGGATTTGTAATTTGGTTTCATTAATGAGAAATGATGGAGGTTTGGTTGCTTCTGTAATTTGGTTTTAGGAAATTTCCCTTCTTCCTCTCTTCCAGCAAGATGTTTTGGTTCTTGCATTTATTCTGTATTGAGCAGTGGTGTGTTTTCAAGAAGCTTCTTGAGCTTTTTATGTTTGGGTTTTCTTTTGGGGAGGATGGGGGTTGAGTAGGAGGTGCACGTTACAATAGCTTTTTCTTTTATGTTGCTCAAGAAAGAACTTTGAAGAAGTGGGTGGTTCGTATAATTGCTCATTTATGCTTGTGCTGCCTCAACTTACAATAGTGAGACTGATCGTGTCTGTGCTTTAACCTAACAGCTAATTAGAAGCAGCTGCCTTCATGTCCATCTGTCCTTGTGGTTATTCTTCTTAGACAATTTGCTTGTCCTTCTAATTCTTTTTGCTTGGTAGAAATGATGCTATCTCTTATCTTTTATTCTCTTAAGCAATGGGGTATCATTTGTCACCTAAATCTGCACTGATTGAGATGTAATTTGCCAACACTCATTACTTCCTTTTTAATCTATACTTCCCCTTTGTCTATGGTTAAACTGATATTTTTGTGGCACTCTGTCCCTTTGTTCTCTTTTATTGTCACTAGCTTCTGCTATTTTGGGATAGTTTTTTCCAGGTAATAAATGTAAAACAATAGTCTATTCAAAGAGAAAATAAGAGTGTTTCTATGCATATCACTTCTTAATGTGTAAGCATACATTGATCTAATCAAACATCTTTCTAAAGATATGCTTGTACTTGACATCATAGCTTATATTTACCTTCTGTTTTCCGGAAGATATATTTGGATTTGCGGAGTGACTGACCTTTGTTTCAAACTTACTTTTCACTGGCAGCGGTATTCTCTGTGAAAGTTGATTAACACTGCTGATTGCATAAGCATCAGATGCTGTAGAGGATTGTTGGCCACTGGCCAATCTTCTCCTCAGAATTCTACCTCTTAATGTGGTAAGCCTACCTTCCCTAGATTTTGAACTTCCTAATCATATCTATCATTATTCTACAGTGCACGTATTTTATAGTTTAAGGGTTTATTTAGGTATCCTACCCTTAGATTGTTTGATTAAGCATTACATTGCATGTGAAGATTTTTACTTTGTGCAGATAACATTATAACTTCTGATTATTATCAGTTTAATCAGCATAAGTGGTTTAGTATGTATCGATAAATCTATGTCGCGCTTACTCTTCAAAATCTTTGCCGCACCCGTTTTGACACGACATGGATGTGGCACCCCAGATTTGGTCAACTTACCTTCGGTGCTTTTTGACTACATCTATTACCAAAAGTGTAGATTGATTGGGTATTTTGTCTGATTTTTGGGTTTATGTCATGTAGTCATATAAAGTATGAGAATGTTTGGTTGTTACACACTAGATATTTTATGAATGAAATATCAGGTATTGTGATGAGTTTTGATTAGTTCTAGTTCGACAGGCTTAATTAATCAAGATATATACTTTTTTCCACCTGTGGACTCATTGTCGGTCCCTTATTATTTTTGGATTGGGATTGATACTGTTTTTACAACCTGATATGTGAATTTTCTTGAATGAACACAAGTCACAGTATTATTTCTCTGGGATATCCTTCGCGTAAAGCATATTCCAAGTGACCCAGTAGAACAGGGGAATTCTTCTCACTTTCGCTAGACACAAGGATGTTCTGTGCATTGTGGACATCTGTGACTAAACAACTTCGTTTTCCTATTATAAGACAGGTCCAGGTATATTGGCTGATAGGTCTGTTATTTCACCTAATTATTTTTGTCTGATGTTAGCTTTGTCCAAGAGAAAACAGGATAAACAGGAAGGAAGCATTATCTCAATAATGTGTGTCTCTACAATGTTCTGTCTAATACTGTTATCCTAACGGTTCATATTTCCTAATTCAAGAGTCAATTTATCATAATTCTCGAGTTCATTTGGCTGAAGAGTATCTCATGTTATTACTGGTTGGATTTATAAGACAAATCCATGAGTTTGAAGTGTTTGTTGGTGTTAGCTGTGTTACACTTAACTTGTTTCTGTTTCAAACCTAAACAATAATCAGAATTCCAACTACGAACTTGTTAGCTTGTAACGATAACTTGTATCAGTTTCAAACTCCTCATAAGCAGTAACATGTTAACAATCCTGAAAAATGATATCACTACAATGATTGTGGTGCTTATTAATGAGGCATCAGTAGTACTACTGTAACTATACGAGCCTGATAAATAATATTTTCAGAATGAAGTTAGGCTGACTTTTTTGTGTTTTTTCAGGTACCTGCAACAGAAAAGAGAGGAATCCTTCAATATGATAATTGAGGTTTCAACGTGAAAACCGAGTTCAGAAGATCTCACGTAATGTACAACAATAATTGAACTTGGCAGTATCCTCCTGTAGTAATCCAGCTACACTACTTTTTTAGCTGATTGAGATCATATGTCTGTTGAATGAGCAATTTTTGTAAAATCATTGAACGATCCCATACCTCACTCGTGGGATTACACTAGATATGTTGTTGTTCATTGAACAATTGTCGGTTATAAAAAAAAAGTTGCAGTTTCGATGAAATGAGTGATTAGTAGGGGAGTACTTGTTATTTTAATATTTTAAAACCTGTAGTCTTTCCTCACATATCTGTCATTTGAGATAACTATGATAGATCCTTCTAGGTTTTGTGGAAACAACTAATGCTACACGTTTCATTTTTCTCTACCCTACGACAGGGACTCAATACCAATATTTTCTATCATACTGATGTTACAAATTGTGTGTAAATCATTAGGTCTTTTTGGTAATGTATGAGTAAGTTGACACTCTAATAATGTCTAATGAAAAAATGAGAAAGATATGTACATTGGCCAATTATGAGAAGACAAGCAGTAATTATTGAAAACGACCAAATCCAAATTTCTAATTAAAATTACAATTGAGACAAATCACGTGTCTTACTCTACAGAAACTTTTGAGTTATCTTTATAAACCATTTACTGAAAGTATTTTTTAAAAAAAATTAAAAATCTTGTCAAGCTATACAGCAAAAGCTCTCTCTCTCTCTTAGTTGAAGTCTTAGAGAAGAAGTAGAAAAATGGATGCACCACAATATCAAGAGATGTCTTATGTTGAGCACGTCAAACGTCGACGCGAGGAAAAAGGATGCCTTTATGCTTGGTTTGTACTTCTTCACATCTTTTTTTTTTTTTTTTGTTATTACAAGTTTTAGATATCAACTGGCATTCATGTTCTTCAATTTTGAGTGTGCACATACTTAAACATGTATAATGTTGAACAATGAGATGCACTTATTGTATGTGACACCAAGTAGGATGTTGATGGTACGCTAAGTAGGATGTGTGCCTACTTGTTTAACTCTATACACGTTTATGTATCTTCTAGTAATTTGTAAACTTGGAAGACATATATGCCAGGAGTTTAGTGAGATGACATACATGTTTATATATTATGCTAGTTTTGTTACCTATCTTTTTTACCTCAAAAGACATCTTTTGACCTTATTTTGATCACTAAAGGCATCTTCTGACCTTATTCTGCTCTGATCCTCCAAAATTGCAGGGGTTTGGTGGGGTGTTTTGTTTTAGTTTTGGATATGTTGTTTATTCACTAGACTAAAACAGGCAAAGATGGATGGTACTCTTTTCTAGAAGCAAAAACTGAATAATGAACATGTTTATGGGGTTCAAAACTTGGAAGCACAAGAAACTGACAAATTTCTGTTTTAGCTTAAAATTTTCACCAATGACCTACTTAAATGAGCTTGAATAGAGCAATATAAATTTGATTCGTAGTGTTTTTCTTCTAGTTATATTTGACCTTAACACTATGGATAGTAAGATTTACTTGACTGAATGAATGCAGTGTGTTCGCAACGTGTTGCTGCTTCTGTTGCTATGAGACCTGCGAGTGCTGTCTGGACATGCTCTGCTGCTGTACTTGATGTCCATCCTAGCCATGCCAACCCTGTTACTATGTTAGCAACGTATTACAAATTCCCTGTTTTCTCACACTATGTTTCATCCACGTCTCTTTTGTTACCTTACCTCCCACTCTATGTTTGAAAACTGTGAAGTTGAATAAACTTGTGCTTGCTTATAAGTCATTTTCTACTGAATTTCAACGTACAAATTTATGGTATCTGTTTGTTTGGTGTGAGTATAAGAATTCTCCATTTTATGAAACATGGACTATGACATACCAAACACACTAGAGTTGTTAAAACTAGATAACGCCTAGAGCAAAGAAGTTACAAATACAGTTCCCTTTGGCATATTTGCATCAAATATACAATTACCAGAGAAGGTTTATGCTCAAAGGATAGGCTTCATAAACACCAAGTCAAAAGAAAGACACTCGAAGAACAACAAAATAATTGATTTGATTGCCTTCACATTGGCTTAATTTACAGTATTAAACTTTAAAATACAACTGAAGATACACTCAGGTGGAAAGAATGCTTGTGAGTGTCAAATCTTTGCACAAAAATCAATCAAGGATAACTCGAGCAAAATTTTGTTCAAACATTTTACCTTCACATGTGACTTAATTTACAACAGTATATTTGAATGTACAATTGAAGAGATTCTTAGAAGGAAATGATGCTTGCAAAGATTATTCTGATCTTTGCATAATAATCTATCAAGGATCAAAAGTAACTCCATTATGCAGATTTACCTTAGCAACCCAGGATGGGATTTCTCCCTTCGTCAATATCAATGAGAAGAACATGCTTTGGATCTGAGCCAGAAGGTCCTTCTGAGTACAGCGTGGGAAGGTAAGCCTTGTATGCTGGCAAGTAGCGGGATACAAAGTCCTTCACCTGTGAAAAGTGGAACAAAATAAAAAAATTGGAAAACATTCCTTTGAAGCATCAACTGATGGGTTTTCATTTCTTTTTTGAGAAAGAGTACACAAAGTGTTACCTCCTCATCAGACATCCCAGGCTTCCCATCAGCTCTCATTGCGATCTCCGCCTGGACACATCCCACTACACTGGTTAAACAAATAGCACAAGAATAAATGTGGAGGAAAATGCAGATGAAATCACATAACGAACCTGCAAACGCCATTGGTAGACATAACTAGGATCTTGAATTTTGATGACAATCCATGATTTGACATACTTATGCCATGCATCATAATAAGCTTCTAAGTTCTTGTTGATCGTCTCTAGCTGCAATTTCAAAAGGCTCAGTGATCCAAGATGAGAGATCAAAATAAAAAGCACAAGCATCCAGAGAGAGTCTAGTATTTGAACCTGTGGATCAACAGCTTTGACAACTTCAGGTGGAAGGGGTTTGAAACCAAGCATCCATCCTTCAAACAGAATTACCTAATATCCAAAGTACTGACAATGACGTGAGGCAATCTTACCATATCGCTTTGAGTTTGGATCTATGAGAAAAGTTGTGTTTTTACAGAACGAGACCATGATGCTGACATTCTCACATTTTAAGTCATTTAAGAAATTTGAACTTTAACTTAGTAGAAACGATGGAATTGGGATTACTCTTTGATCATTATCATTAGCTGAACTGAAATCCACTAAATTGCCAGGTCTAAATAAAAACAATTTCCTACCGGTAGAGGCCCTTCAACTTCTGGCCATTCGGAGGGATCAGCTCTGTCACCTCTACCATTGTAAGCAGACTAGAAATAAAGTTTCAGAATTAGTATCACCAAATATCAATAACCCACCGAACTTAAATGTTCACAAGTCCGTCTTACTTTATCATATCTTGGAAGCTTCCCTTCCAACCTTTTTTTATGGAGTTAATGTTCGGTAAGCATATAGGTGCAGTCCAAATACAGAGCTTAAAAGGTCCATTCACCTTCTGTGTCATACGTAGGCTGTCGAGTCTCAACAGAAAATGGAAGATCATGGCTTCCAGCATTTCCACGAAACTGAAGTGAAGATGAAAAATTTTATTTTATTTTTTCTGAAAAAAGAAAGTGAAATTCGTCATTTTTTACCTCCAAAAGCAAGTTCCCTGGATTGCTGTCTCTTAGTGTTGCCTAAAACCACATAATGTGTCAGCATTGATGATAATGCACAGAGAGAAACTAGCAAGCAGCAAACTTGTGAAATATTTACCTGTTCTTCTGCTGTTAAGTAAAAATCATCAATGGATACTGTCGCAGCTTTCCTGATTAACATGTGTGA
Source organism: Solanum habrochaites (assembly GCA_027704765.1). Taxonomy (NCBI): domain Eukaryota; kingdom Viridiplantae; phylum Streptophyta; class Magnoliopsida; order Solanales; family Solanaceae; genus Solanum; species Solanum habrochaites. The sequence continues at coordinate 65,643,861 of JAKWJA010002491.1, forward strand.
GCATAATTTTCGATTACTTTTCTATCCCACAGAAGAAGCAAAAAATCATGAAAGCAGCTTACCTCCCTGTGATTTTAAAAAGATATTCTAATGCGAATACTAGTGTTGTCTTTCCACATCCTTGAGGCGCACTGAAGCCAATCTACATGCCAAGAATAAACCTTACCTTTAGCGTGTTTATGTCTACCTTTACATAACAGACTAGCATGATATTGACCTCAATGGAAATCAAACACACAAGAGCCAAGTGAATGATAAAAATGTGTCTACCACCAATGGAGGGATTTCTTCTTCTTCTTTGAACTTAGAACTATGCTGCGAAATTTCTTGTTCACACCACAAGAAGACTGGAATATAGTAGTGGTAGATTCGAATTTTTTGGGCCTCGTTGAGAGACAACTGGTTGAGTTGAAACAGTCTACAAAGCCGTAATCCATACTCTATCCACTCGTCAATGGACTCGGCCACCTTTTCTGGTGTCAGACCAATCTTACTGATGAGTGGGCCAGAGCATATGAAGTCATAAAGATCGTCCACAGAAGAAACTAGTGCTCGTTCTTTTGAAGACAGAGATCAATGCAACCTTGCTTATTCCATAGGGGATTATACAGAGCGATTTATCTTGATCCTGAAACATTCACTGCCTGCACAACCATGATCAGCCATGAATGCAAAAGGGGCAGGGCAGCATTTTAACAGAAATAACATTAGTAGTCATCAACTGATATAAGAAATAAACCATATATTACAAGAAGTACAAAGCAAGATCCACTGCATACAATTAGCTAAGCTATTCATCTTCTAAGGTTCGCTATTTAGCATAAGTTGCATCTCGGTTTACACCTACAGAAACCATTTATCCCCTGGTAGAGGTTTGTGTTTGTCTTTCTTCTCATATATTGCATATTGAATTTCCAAAACCTATACCAAAATTTGGTATATGGATTTAAAATTAGAAGAATAACCTTCATTCAAAGTTGATCTCTTTCATATTTTTTTTTTAAAAAAAAGTGCCTCTCAGACGTCAGGCAGATTCCTCCTCTTTTTGCTCCTCAGCCTACAGGGTATTAACCGCCGTTTCCAGCTGCTGTTCCCCTTCCGAGGGCCAAAAAAGAATAACCTTCAGAATTTTATTTAGTTACTTCTAGTTTTCAACTCCAAACCTTTACTCCTTTCTCTTTAACAAAGCTAGGTTTTAACCTGTTCAGCCAAGTTATCATCAACTTCATCTTATCAAGAAATATATCCAATCCTAGGGGGGAAAATCCCCATTTTAGCAACTGCAAAATCAATCAACTAACAGAGCAGGTACAAAGCATTTATGTGCAAGCACAGCTAATTATCTGCCAATTAGAAGAATCTCGCCAAAGAAATTCACACCCACTAAGAATTATAAACATAACCATCAACAAGTAAACCCATAATTGAAATTGGAATTGAAACAAAAGTAGAACTAGAATTTTAAAACCTGATGAATTGGAGAAGTGAGGCAGCATTTGAGAGGATAAAGTTGGACGCTTTGGTCTTGGGTTTCCAGAAAGGGGAAAATTTGTCGAGCATTTGAAATCGCCGCAATTGTAATTATTATTAAAATCATAAAAATGTGGAAATCTTAAAGAATATGATATTGATGATGTGGATGAAGCTGACAGCTGCCATGGCGACGGAGTCTGAGATAATATATTCAATCCCGCCATTGTCGGCTCTCTCTCTCTCTTTCACATACACACAGTGAGTGAGAGAAGTTCTCAGCTAGTGTTTGTGTTGCAGCTTTTTGTGGATATTCAGTTACAAAACGATCGGTTTAGATTTAACCAAGAGGAATCCATGCTTGATTTTTATTTTTTTTTATGGGGGAAAACAATAACCAACTAACATGTCGAAATATGTTTAAAATCACAAGATTCAAATAATAATTTTCATATTCGCGTGAATTTTAGTTCCGAAGACAAAAAATTTTGGAATGAATTTCGATAAAAATATTTAATATTTAAAATTTATTTAAGATTACAAAATTAAAAAAAAATATGTTTGACTTTCTGAGAATTATTTATAGCATATAGTTGATTTCACTTTTTGTTGAAATTATCATTTTTTAAATTGCATAAAAATACTATCAATCATATACATAATTCTTAAATTGAGAGAGTTTTCGAGATACAAACTCTCTACCTTATAAAAATAGGCTAAGGACTACTTGTGTATTTAACCTTTTCAAATCCTACTTGTGAGATCATATTAGATATGTTATACTATAAAAATCATACCCAGTAATTGTTTTTAAAATGTGAATTCATTTTTTAAGAAGATTGTAGTAAGAGAAATATTTGAGTCCCTGAAAATTGTGGGAAAGAAATTAACACTCTTTGTCCCCAATTACTTGTCCACTTTTGAATTGAGACTCTCTAAAGAAATAATTCTAGTAATTTATTATTTGTATTTCAATTAATTCGGAAAAAATGCACAAGTACCCCTCAACCTATGCCCGAAATCCCAAAAAGGAACACTTATTACTATATAAGGTACTAATACCCCTTGAACTTTATTTACAAGTAACCCCTTTTCAGCACTACGTGACTGCTTGAAAAAAAGTCTAACCAGCGTTGGGCCCACAAGCTAGTGCCACGTAGGATGAAAGGATAGAAAAATTATTAATAAAGTTCAGGGGTTAATTAGAAACCTAGTATAATATAAGTGGTCTCTGAAATTCGGACATAGTTGAGGGGATACTCGGTGCATTTACCCCATTAATTATGAGTAGATGATTAAATTTTGTAAGATTTTCAACATATTTAGTGTATAATGAATTAAAAAAATTTGTCCTTTCTTGATTAGTCAAAATGTACGAGTAATTAAAAATAACTATAAAAAGAAAAATGAACATATAATTAGGAATAAAATTTTTTGATAAGCAAATGATATATATAGAAGATTGAGACAAATCATTCTAAATTACAAAAGCTGGCAAATGTAAAAGGGTTGAAAAAACTAGCATGTAAAGAATTAGCTGCATGATTTTCTTGAATTACAACTGAGAAAGTTACTCATTTTTTAATGCTAAAGTTGCACAGTTTTAAGTCTATTTCTAGTATGTCAAAGCCTTTACAGCAAAAGAGTGGACAAAAGGAACACTCAATGTGAATTTTGAATCAGTTACTCTCATAAAAAAAGCCTAGGGAGGAGCCGAGTTGCAAAAAAACCCCTTTATAGAATATCTCATCTGCTTCAGCATTTGCTGCCTAATTTGGTTAGTCTTGTATCTTCAAATTTCATGTTTGGAACAATGTCTCAAGTAGCTTTGGCGAAGACAAACACGCGACTGACTTGAACTGTAGACATAAGATAAAGAGACACTTATTAGGGAACTACATATAATGAAAACTCAAATGTGCTAATTTTGAATAATAACATACAAGTACCTTTTCTTGTCGGTATTTAGCACGTATGACATTTAGAAGGCAGTTATTTATATTCAATTGTAGACCTTGTAGTGCAATAACTGTGGTTTTCAGATCTTGAGCCTTGTAATAGGTATAGTGCTCCAGTGTTGGACTCTGTCAAAGTTGCAGGCATAAGTTCTACACGCCAGAGGCATGCAAAAGCTAATGAATTGAAGTAAAAGAAAACAAGAAATTCAAGAAGCAAACCCATGGGTGGCTTGACTGATCTAGAGTCCATCTCGCAAGGAATACAGATGATGCAGCAATAGCAGACGGGGTGAATTTCAAGAAGCCATATTCGAGCAATGTCAGTTCGGTGAGATAATTAGCCAAGAACTCTAGCTCCAAATTGGGATTCTGAAATTACGTATCATTCAGCAATACAATTAAAATCCAGTACAGAGAAAAGTTCTGTTGTCATTCTTGGCATTCAAGTGATGCACATTAATTCATTACCTTGTAAGAAGCTTGTGCTGCTCTTACAAATCTCCTACAAATAGCATCATACATATGAAGATGAAAATTTTCAGTTTTCACATAGACGAAAGAAAAAGAAACACTATGCTGTTATACACATGTAAAAATAAACCATGGCTGAAACAAAGTACCTGAGGAAGGTCTTTGCAGTTGGAGTTGAGAGTCGGAAACCTAGAAAGTTCAGAATAAGAATCTCCATTGCCAGGACCTGCTCCACACTTTAGTACATTAGAACCTTCAGTTCGTCCAACTTGTATATAATAATATCTGAAAACATTTTTTTTCTGGGAGTTCTGTAAGATGATAGAGAAAGAAAGGGGAAAGGGGAGGTGTCGACATCTTTTTTAGTAACCAAGAGGTTTCATGCAGATATAGTATTTCCTTTGAACTGTACACATTAAATCATTGTTGACAGTATGCTGCATAAGTTGCATTTCTTGTTGGAGTTCCTCGAGATTCTCTCATAATATATATTAATGAAATAGAAGACACAGATCTACAATATTTGCTAGCTTGAAATAAGCATGGAGATTCATGTAGACCTAGAAGTTCTAGAACTTAAGAAAAACCTCAAAAGCTTGAAGGGAAATAGACACCCTGATAGTTATACCAAATGATATACATTACACAATAACACATAAAGAGAACGTAAACTGCATGTGAAGTTTAGAGAGGAGAGATATATGAATGATCAAGTTCATCAATTAGGTTGTCCATGGGAAGTACAGAACAGAACCCAAAGATATCATCTTAAACTAGCTAATAGCTTACTATGCTGTAACAATGCTTGTCCTTCCCACCTTTTGTTCGTCACATAATGCAGAAATTCTAGATCCTGTTGTGAGAACTTGAAAGAGCAGTATTCTACCTCATTTTTCGTGTAAGCATTGTCAGTGATGAAACAGAACTCCTCAACACGTGGACCACACATCTCTTCATATTTCCTTCAAAATTGAAAGAAAAATCCACGTTCAGCCAGATAAAATGTATTTCTTTATTCTGGGATAAAAGGAAAGATTTTTAATACTAAGTGCAAAGTGATCGCAAAAATGCTTGATGTCCTCTTTTTTTACAGGTGAAGGCACACTGCAGTCTGCAAATGTTGGCTAAGCATTTCTTCATAAACACACATATATATGGAATGATGAGTTTTGTTTTGTCAGATTCTGAAATGAGTGGAGTCCTTAGTCTTGGCCCTATATGCACTTCGTAGCTAAGACGTTTCCAACTATTAGGCATGGCCAACCCATCCAAAGATTCTGAAGTAGACTTCTGTTTGATTTAGAAAGAAAATATCCTATATTTCTTCGACAGGAGTTTCTTTCTCTTTTAAGCATTTCAAGAAAATATTTCCCAGAAAGCAATATTTCAAAGAACCTGTAGTAGTAAAAACAGTTGTGTCGAGCTTACGAGGCAACTAGAATGCAAGTGATTCCAAGGAGCTGGAGGTTTTTTCTTTCCACATAGTTTTTAGAGAGAAATAGATCGATAAAGTGAACAGCAAGATAGAGTGTATCTGGCACCAAGTTATATTCCTCCGACACCTGAAACAAGATCAGACAATGACCTTAGCAACCAGCTTTCTTATAAAGCATTTCTAAAATCAGCAGGCATCTAACAACCATTATGAGCTGAAAAGGTCAAGGAAGGGCAGATAGGCGGGACGAATCCATCATCAAGTAGAAATTATACGGACTTAACTAGCACCAAATTCACAAGAATCTTACAAATGATTTATCATGAGTAAAATCACGTACGATCTTTACAAGCCTTATTCAAAACTGATCTAAGATGAATCAGCACTAGATGATGAAAACCCAGAATGAAATTGTAAGTTGCTTGTCCAAGTTAATACTGTTAGGAAATTGATCTGTTTCACATTTATTTGTTCAAGATGAATCAAGTAGTAATAATTAGAATATGTCAGAACTGGAAGACATAACACAATATGCTTCAACTATTCAGTTTCTGTTTTTTTTTTTAGATAAACGCCAACTTACCTCCACAATCCAGTCGACAAGGATTGCACGCATACTTTCTGTGATATCTCGCTGGAGTGTTTCCATGAAATTTGATAGCGGCCTTCTAATTAGCTGGAGAAATACAAATCAGACACTGCATTAGGATAAGTTCACAGTTACCCACTGCAACTGAAAAAGACTAGGGCTACTGCTTGACGCCATTATCCTAAAACAAGGAAATCTCAGAAGTCATACAAGTCGAGATTTGGATTCAGAAAATTAAGCAAATAATGCTTGTTAATATGAAGAGAAAAACATTCGATAAGTAGGTGTCACAGTGGAAAGTGTTCTTGATCTGAAGTATCCAGCATTCTTTCATAAATGAACATATATTGAATGTATGAAGGATTAGCCAAGGGAACAAGAAAAAAAGAAAAAAGGGAAAAAAGAAAAGAAAAGAAAGGAAAAGGATAAACAGAAAAAACAGAAAAAAGGAAAAAAAAAAGAAAGAAAGAAAATAAAAAAAAAGGGAAAAAAAGAGAAAAAAAATAAGAAAAAAAGGGAAAGAGGGAAGAAAAAACAGGGAAAAAGGGGGAAAAGAAAGACAAAAAAAAGAAAAAAAGAAACAAAATGGTTGCAGATAAAACTGAAATTATAACGAAAGTTGAGCATTGTTGCTGATTTGTCTAACTCGAATTTTAAATAAAACAGTGAAAAAGCATCCTAGAGTTGCTTGTGCAAATATGATCTTTGCAAGAGCGCCAGTTACTTCTTCAACTAAGAAATCCACAAGAACTGTGCAAGAATATCAATTAAACGAACCTCTGCAACCCGTAAATTGTTATATATATCATGAGCATATTGACTGCATTGTAGTGGATCTTTTTTATCAGAATCAATGTCTATGAAGTCCAACTTTGTTGATGTTGATGATGCTGCATCAGGAACAGCTTTCCTAACAATGCCTGGTAAAAAGTTCAATTAGTTTAGTATGCAAAAAGAAAAATATTAACAGAACAACATGGGAACACAAGAAAGCTAGTAGATATGAATCCTTTCTCTAGAGAAAAATGTCAAAGAAAGAAAGTATAATGGAGAATTACTATCATTATTTAGGTCAAAAACATATTCTCTAAGTACTCAAGAATAAAGTAAGAGGATAAGACCAAGGTTCCCTCATTAGATTTATAAATAACTACTACAGAGAAATCACTTGTTATTATCATCTCTTTTTCTTGGTTCCCTCATTAGATTTATAAATAACTACTACAGAGAAATCACTTGTTATTATCATCTCTTTTTCTTAGTTATCCTTTCCAGAACAACCAGAAGCTTGTCAAAAGTTATATTGTCTCTATGAAACAAGTTCAAAAGGAAACTAACTTTTTCTTGGAAAACCTTTGATTTCTACTGCATTTCCTTGTTGTTCATGCGACTTTTTGTCTGAGCAACTTTGATTAAGGCTACTCCCTGCAGTTAGACAAACCAGGTGAATATTCATAAAACTGACTCAAATAGTACTTATCAGATTAGAAAGACATGTTTTCAGCATCTTGATCCATACTTGGTGGTAACTTGGCTGGAAATTGAGAGACTTCAGGGTCAACAGAAGTGGTAGACACATTCATTGAGCTGTTTCCAACCCGCATGATCTTCTTTTTCTTCTGACAATTAAAATAAACTAAATCAGATAAGAACAGGGATAAAATGAGCCAGCAGGGAAGTGTATACACTATAACCAAAGCTTTATTAGGATAATATAGAAGCACATACAACACATGAATCCTTGAATTCTCTAATGCACAATACTATTCTCTACTTGCAATACATCAGATATTTCAAACTTCTTACTGATATTTAAAGAACTCAACAACAGTCAATTTATGAAACTTGTTTCGCATGGTGTCAATGACAATGTAGATAATACAAGTAAAACAGGAAGAACTACTAACTGGGACTTTCACAGCATCTCCATTTGAAGTGTTGCAACATAGATTTGTGACATCCTTAAGCACTGGCCGACATTTCTGCTCCACACAGGAAGTAAGTGGAACATTCTTGTTCCTCACCCTAAGGATTGCCGGGTTAGAACTTATCTGCAGAGCACGTTTCTGACCCCGCTGCTTTGGCAGTTCTCCAGTGCTAGCAACCATGGATTTTTCAGAGACAGCAGCTCGAGATCTTGTAACTCGAACCATGGGCTCAATTGCAGCTGAGATTACTGAATTTTCTCTCTTCATAGTAAGTGTGGGGGGCATGGAATTAAGCTAGTCAATTTACTTTTAGTTGAACCCCCTCATTTACCTTGCAAATTTTCTTTAAGTCAGTAACACAACATATCAAGAATTATGAAGCTCAAGAAACAACGAAACTAACAAAACTTAACATGCTTTATCATGGAAGTCAACCATTATAATTTATAGCCAAGTCAAGGTTAAGCTTTAATGTTGACTAAATCTACCACCAAACAAGGAAGAATTCATGTAAAAATCTTTCCATCGCACTCCAATTCACTGGATAATACCATTCAAAATGAAATGGGCATGTCATATCAAGAATAGTGAAGCTCAAGAAGCATTGAAACTAACTGAAACTTAACATTCTTTACCATGGAAGCCAACCATTATAATTTATAGCCAAGGGAAGCTTTCGCTTCAGCTCGACTAAATCTAACACTTAATAAGGAATTCATGTATAAATCTTTCCATAGGATTCCAGTTCACTGGATAATACCATTCAAAATGAAATGTGCATAAAAAATGCCCAGTATTCCGGATCCATATTCACAAAAATAATACTCCACTCGTCAAATAACACGTTCACATGTCCTACTGATATCAAGCATGAAACATTAAACTATTAACCATCAAAAGAAGTACAAATATGAAAGAACTTATTCTTCAAACAACAGCAAACATATCCCACAAGTGGGGTTTGGTGAGGGTAGAGAGGTCAAAGAAAACAATAGGAGCGGAGAAACCAAGGCAAAACATTAACCAAGGCAAAGAACTTACATCTCCACTAATGTATATGCTCTAAAACTTAAACAGGAGAAAAATCTCAATGAAGCAAACAAGCACAACCAATGTAGCTCAAAATCGAACTATAATCCAAGAAACCTTTAAAAATACGTCTTTTACCAAACATCTAGATGCCTAATTAAAGGAAATTCCTCTATATTTCTTCTTCTCTACTCCAAGAATTCAAAATTATCAGACAAAACCAGCGACCCACTTCAATAAAACAGAAAAAAAAATTAACAATGTAAGAAGGAAGATTCAAAATTTGATAATTTCAAGAAACCCCAAAGACCATATCATATGAGCAAAATGTTATTGAACAAAGAATGTAGATTAATAAACCTTGTTTCTGCATTCAGCAGCTATAAGAACATTCAAGAATGTGATCAAGACAGGATCTTGATGAAAGAAAATGGAGATTGAGATGGAAGAGAGGCGGGATGTTGAGTTCAAAGTTCAAATTCAAGAAAACTGAAGAAAGGTTAAAAATGAGATAAAAAGAAATTCAATTAAAGAGTAATTCTTTATCTTGGGTTTACAGTAATGGCCTCTGAGAAAAAGAGGAAATAAAAAACAGAGAGAGGTTTGACTGGTTTGACTAAAACGGTTTTATAGAACAAATTAGTATTGTAATTTGGTTATTATAAGATAACACGCGGTCCGAAAATGTAAAATACAAGGACATCCTAGCTGGCTGTTTTATTCCTGAATTACCCTATCACTTTGGAAATTTGTACACATTTAGTCCTTTATCCTAAAATAGTAGTTTTATTATAAAGTATAAATTCACGTGAAATTCGAGGAACTCTCTAGATACACATTGTAATCTAGCTATTGTTACACCTTATAAGACCAGAATTATAATATGAAATACTTACTCGTGATGAGTACAGATAAATTTTTGTAACTAAGAGCTATTGTATTAAATATGATCCCGAGAGAAGTAACGATAGCTATGTGTTTACCATGTAAGGAGGGACTAATCGAGAAAAACCAACATTCACTTACCCTACTCAAGGGACTCTAATGGCATATTTGTATATAAGAGTTTCGATGTATCAATTTGTTCATATCTCGATTAATTCATGAATCTTTTATACAAGAGTATCGATGTATCAATTTGTGCATATCTCGATTAATTCATGAAATAAGTGTTGTAACTGGATTCAGACCTAATTTTTCTGAATTACCTAAGCAACTACTAGGTCATCCCCTTGGGAGATTCTACTGCTTGTGCCATGTTTCAGTTCAAATATGTATAATGGTAGCATGAGATATGCTGAGAGAGATAAATGAGACACTTCCATCATCCATTTAAGAAAATTAGGTGTCTGAAATACTTCATTTCAAACTATACAGAATGGGCAAGTTTTAGCTTGCATTTCCAATGATCAAATTGCAAAGCTTAAAACCTTTCAATTATTTATTAAAGGATACAAAAGTGTCTTTAGTGGTTTTGTTGATGACTGATGTCAAGGAGAGAATCATGAAACCATTCCACAATTTACCAGCTCTTCCAAACCTTTCCTGAGCCTTTCTGCAGCTACTCGACAGTCCTTCTCAATCAATCCTCCAAAGGCGATCCTAAGATAACCTGGACAACCGCTGGAACTTCCAGGGATCAGGACTACTCCATGCCTCTTAGCTAGCCAGTGAACTACTTTGAAGTCGTCCATGTATTTGTCTGGCAGCTTTGCCCACAGGTAAATGGCAGCTTCTCCCCCTTTAACAGCTCCCTCTCCCAAAGGAGATAAGGCTTCTTGAAGCACCTCTCTGTTCTTGACAAGGTCCTTAACTTGATTAGCTACCCATTCTGGTCCCATTTCCATTGAGTAGAGAGCCAGTCGTTGTGAGATTATTGAAGCACAAATCGGTATGTTGTCCTGAACTTTAAGGAGTTGAACTGCGAGCCCTTCCACTTCCGATGGGTATGCTATCTGCATCCATAAGACATGAGTTTAGCTCGCTTCACAAGATGAAAAAACTTACCTAATTCATGAGTAAATATTCAGTACAAAAGTTAGCTGAGGAATTTTGCTGCAAAATTAACATTGCAGAAAAATCATGTCCTAAAGCAATCATGCCTCATTCGCAACAAGTCTTGTTTGAACAACTCATTTTATTGCAAAAGAAGACTTGTATTTGGTTTCTAATGAGACCAGTTATATCCAATTCTGGCAGATAACGCAGCCAGATACATGTTTTTTATCAAAGCTAATGAATAACAAGTATAGAGAGAGATAATAGAGGTGTCATACATGCTAGTTTTAAAAGAGATGTGCGAGTAAAGAGAAGCAGTTTTATTTGGGATATAGGTAAAGGTGTGGGAGTTTATGAGGCAAGAAGATGCAGCTGAGGAAAGCATAAAAAAATCATCTTTTAACCAGAGATATATTTTTCTGGTTGTGTCAAAAGAATCACTTGTGAGTTGTGTGCTCAGTATCATTACATTTCTAGATATAAGTTAGAACAAGAATCACTTACATATCCAACTCGCCATCCCATCATCCCATATGCTTTGGAGAAGGAAAAGATGTTGACAATGTGGTTTGCTTCTATGCAAACATGCTTCCGATTATCATACATGAAATACCTGCAAATAACTTGCAACATATATATAAGAACATATCATTCAGGAAAACAGAAAACCACAAACAGAGTGTACAGAAAGAAGTTGCAAGAAAAAGAAGGGACAGAGATGATATTCGACAGAACAAGATGTTTGCATTCATGGAGGAGCAAAGACTCAATAGATACATGTCTTAACTATCTAACTCCTAGAGAAAACAACTTTATAACTCCTAGAGAAAACAACTTTATAGGCTTATTTGTCAACTAGGGATTGAGAAAAAACAGCAACAAGTTGGCCAAATAGGATGAATTCTAGACTGATCATTCTGTCGCCTTAGCTATTTCCTTTCCTCCACCTATTAAAATTCTGCAACAGATCCCAGGATAGCATAAATTTTCTTGCCAAGCAAATTTAGTGTAAGTTAAAAGTTCACAAATCATAAATATTTCCTCTCAATGCCAACACAAACGACCTGTATCCTTGGTTTTATTCAAAAGACTCTTGCTGGTCTAACTAAAAGTATTCCAGGATTAGTCAATTCAACAACTACTTCCCTCATCATCTTTAGTTCTAAGACCATCATCATTCGTCCACAGACAGAAAAACAAATAAGCACCAGTAATTAACAGCAAGCACTCAATTCAATATGAGAAACTAAAAGATTTGTATTCAACAAAAAAAATCACTTACTCATATGTGTTATCAATTACAAGCCAACATCCCGCTTCCTTACAAATATCAGATATCCTCTACATGACAAAAACTCAACTTGTTAATGTTTCAATAAAGTGAAAATCACACGACAATACTAATACATTTGATAATTGAGGACTTCAACAATCCATCATATCTATAAAGATGAGATAAGAGACCTTAAGAAGGGACTCAGGAATATATGTTCCTGATGGATTGCCGGGATTAACAACAGTGACAAGCTTTGGGGTTGGTACAGTATTCTTTAGAGTACTCTCCAACCAGTCTGAAAATTGAGAAATCATGGAATATGTCAAACTCATAGACAATCAAACAAAAAAGGCAGATAATGTTTTGAAATTCTCAAGTCAATTTTGCAAAACAGTCGCAATATTTAGGTTAGATTATGCATCAAAGCTTCAAACTTTAAGTTATAACATACTTAAATCAGGTCAATAATCGGGACTGAAGTTTACTAATTTCATTTTTTCTTTTCCTTTTCTTTCTAGTGGGGATGTGGTGAGGACATCCAATACAAGAAAAAGCACAGAACAAATGTTTTCCAGACAACATTCAACAAATCAAGATCATTTACTCAACTTGCAACACAAAGCAGAACACTATTCTGCAGCAACCTTATCTTCAGTTGATTTCTACACAAGTAGTGTTAGATTCAGAGAAAATGGAGTTTATTGAAAAATTTCAGCAAAGGGGGAAAAAGTAACTCATAGTGCAAATGTGATTAGTGATTTCGATATATTCCCGAGTGCTCAGACGACAAAGATAAAACGGATGTTCACTCTAACTTGAACATGGATGCTAGCACAAAAGAGATGTACACCACAATATCTAGTATAATCAGTCTTAAGGAAAACTAATGGAAGGAATAGTAGTGTCTTAATAATGCGGAGACTACCACGAAATGAACATCATATGAAAGTACAAACCTGCATCAGGATGGAGTGTCTTTGCATCACCAGGACCCACCAGAATATCGGTAACACCTGTCATCTGGAATGACATGTGTGCATTGAAATAGTATGGTGCAAACATAACGACCGAATCCCCAGCATCACACAGTGTGAGAACGACATTTACGAAAGCCTGAAATCAACTCAATAAGATTCCATTAGAGATTTCTCAGTGATAGGGATACAGCTCGTCCATTAGTCACTAACATAGATTTATGCACCAATTAATTTACCCATAAATGTAGCATCTCTGTTTCACTACAAATGGCTCTTTAACATAGCTCTATTATCTTCATTCAGCATAAGATAGCATCTGAATTTGTTTATTGTAGTAAATAGTGATATTAATTTGGAGCACTATTGAGGACACCACTCTCCTATTCAAAAAAGAGAATACTGCTCTGTAACGACAGGTACTTAATGATAGGTCTGTACTCTGTACTCTGTACTCATACTTTGTGAGCCTATTGAACCATCATTTAATCAGTCATGGAAAGTCTATCCAATTAAATCTCAAATTATTACCCTAACTAATCCCAAGTTCCATTTTGCAGACAAAATTGTGAGGTTCAAGTGCTTGAGCATTTTAGGTATGTCAGTAGATTTTTCTCTAATATGTTTCTGACGGATGATGCTAAATGGCGAGTTTTGTTGCTGCAGATGTTCCCATTGCAAGATTGCCATCTCATGAGAACGACAACATACAAAAATATAGTGATAGCATGCAAGAACTAAAAGAGGTTTTATAAAAAATAAAAAAAAAACAGAGCACTTTTTTGATCAAGTTGTAGCATGGAGCTGAATAAGCCAGCCCACAACAGAAGAGTAATCTTCTTTTATCAAGAAAATTATACATAAACAGAAGAATAATCTTTAGATGGGTAGAAGCAGAAGAAACAAAATCCACATCTCAAAAGAACACAAACTTTCAGTACACATCATGATATACAAAGAAGAAAATTTTCACGAGTGAAGCAGTTCTATTTGTCTTTTCATAAGTTCTCCATACCGTTTATCAGGAAAAGCACTATATGGAAGCTAGCATTTTGTTGACAACATAGACTCTAACAAGTCTTCCCCGAAGAGGGGGAGAGAGCGAAAGGGGAGTAAAAAGAAAGGAAAAACATTCACTCACAAGGAGATGAATCTCTTAGTATGATGACAATGCAATAGTAGAAAATTGCACTTCCTTTGAGGAGCCCTGCCACATTTCTAGTCTGAACTAGCCAACTCTAACCATAAAAATGAAGGGAAAAGGGGAACTGAAGAATAGCTAAGGAAGGTGACATGCACCGAATACTGGTCCTTTGTCAAAGCAAATGAACCTGGTATGAAGGTGGAGTAGAATCAATCTCAATCCACTCTAACTCAAGAAAGCAAATCATCAAAATGCAGTTTTATTCTACTCCGTCCAACCTTTATCTGGAAAAAGCTGGAAGAAAGGCGAGAAAGAAACGCAGCCTACTACTATTAAGGCCAGGTAAGAAAGAGAGCAAGCTGACTGGTACCTATACCCACAAATGACTGAATAGCATTAAAGTAACATTTTACCTGATTTGCACCAGCAGTAACCATCACTGAAGATTTATGTAGGTTATTTTCACGACCCAACTGGAGAAGAGCACAAAGAAAGCATTAGACTGAAAGATGTAAAAATCTAATCTGAACGAGTGAATAATATAGTTTGAAAGCATGAAATGTATGTGACAGTAACTACTGGTTCACTAGGCAAAGTACCATACACCACTCCAATATTTGTTCCTATAAGATGCAAACCAGAGTACCAAAGAAATCCAACTGATAAACCATACCTTTTGCATCAACGCCTCCCTAAGTTCAGGAAGGCCCTCATCGGCACCATAGCGACTAACTGAAGGTTCCCAGATAGCTTCTTTCACCTTTTCAAGTGCTTGCGCAGGTGGTTGCCAGTACACTACTCCCTGCAAGACAGAGAAGAAAATAAGATGGTACCAAGATATATGGACGGAAAACATGGACAAACCATATTCAGCCAAAACCAATATAACTTCTCAATCTAACAAAAAGATCCACCCACAACAGATAACTCTATTCCTTTTGTTTACTCTTTCTGGAAGGTAAAAAAGAAGCAATAACTAATCACCCATTCCCCAGGCCCCAACCCCAGCAAACTAGACAGCTTTTAAAACTTCCATTGGTAGGTTTAGGTTGATTGAACTTTTTTTTATATGGAGGTTGATTAAACTTGCTCGTTGAAAGATCGGTCCTCAGAGATTGTAATAGTACCAGTCCTTCGTAAAAGTCTAATACTAGACCGATAACACATACGGATAACTTCTCACAGCATGGCAGGGCTGCAGAATTTCTTCTGAATCACAGCATACTTGGTTAACTCAAATAAAAACAGATCAAAAGATAAGTATTACGACTCTTTTTTCACAGGAAAAGGACAAACCGACCATGGAACATACTAGCAAAAAAGTTTTGTCACTCCAAACATCATGGGAGAAACCCCAGAAAATTTCTTGACAAAACCAGAATCTCAGGCAATTTAAGTTATTTGCAATCACCAGAGAAACTTAAGGATAGACAGGATGTCAACCTTATGCTAGTAGCACCACCTTTATGTGTGCTCTAGGCCCGTAACCCATCCACCAAACCCTTTTACCCACACAGCTCAGTGGCCAGTCATAATCTCCATTTTCCATATTCAAAAACCATCTGCAAATACATTCATTACATGGGAGAGAAGTCCAACTGGAATTTATTAGTTTTTCCATCACTACCTTAAATATTAAGCAACCCACATTTCAACCAAAAAAATTGAAATTGATAACCCCAAGAATGAATCAGACAAATTTAATCTAAGTCAATCTAATCAAAATTTCGAAAGGCACAAAAAAAGATGATCTGTAGGCTTCAAAACCATCACAACACAGATGAATTTTCTCAAAGTTCTCAACTTCTTGAACCTTTCAATGGTGATTAGAATAATAAAACTAATGAAACAAAACATTGGAGCTAGTAAACAAACCTGAGCTAGAGAAATACAACCTTTATTACTTCGAAAAACGAGATTTGACGTAGACCCCCCCAACTCTATTACCCCACCCCACCCGCTACAATCACGTTACCTGTACCTATCAACACACACCCGACCGCGTCGCCTCACCCGTAGCCGAACCACAACACCCCTCAACACTCATCGGCTTCGCGAAGGCACTATTAACACACCTTTCTCCCCCGCCATACCACGTTCCCAATCCCCAAAATCATCCCACAGCACACACGTCTTCCGCTCCCGGCCGACCCGCGCACTACGCCTCATCTCTACACATACCCCCACGCCTTGGTGGTATCATATCTCGTTTCAACCCATTTTTCGCCAACCTCCTAATCCCTCCCTAAACACTCCGCTAAGATATCCAACTCCCCGTTCAACGACCCCCCCCGCCTTCGTGTAGCTTCTCACATCCAAACTTCTCCTCCCCCCACAGCCCAAACGGACCTTCCGAGGCTCTCCCCATTAACCCCGAAGATGTTCCCCTACTTCCACCCCTTCTTTCAACTAGACATCATCCTTATAGAAGATTGCCTCCGCCCTCCACAACAAAAATACTATACCAACTCTCACGCCACTCACATATAGCCACCATACTACCTGTTCTCACCTAACACGCCCGTACCCCTCACCGCACTCGACGCTAACTTTCTTGACCCCCCCTGGTCTGCTTTACATCATAGTTCTCTAACTTCACTGGAACTACATCATTATATATTCGGTAGTAGGCTAGCCCCTGCCCAGAATAGTGCGAGCTGTTCTCCAGACACGTTCAAACCCCGTACCTCCCTGTTTGACCTGCCAGCACAACCTTGAGTATGTTTTTTATAAAATCAAGACTCGACTTATATATTGCAAAAAAAACAAACACACAAGAAGAAGACATCCCATCAATGCACAGAAACTTAAACCAAACAAACATAAAAACAACCAAGAATTCCAAATCTATATTCTTGAAAATTTAACAGTCTTGAACCAATAAACTGTGGTGTCTCGGTAAGCACAGCCCTTCTAGCAAGCATTCCAAAAGACCCCATTTCCTCTTTTCTCTCTAAAACAATTTTTTTTAAAAAAAAACAACCTTCAAAGATAAGAGTTCTTATCCACCTACCCAGAAAGTAAAAAAGGGCCTTTTTCCTTTTCTGAAAAAATCTTGCAAAAAGATTGGAACTTATATAGAATGAGATCGTAAAAAATATAAAAATTGGATCTTTTTGTTAAATTAATGAATAAATTTGACTGCTACGGACAACCCTTGAAACTGCTAACTGCAACTAGGAATTAATAATATAGTCGTAGCTGGCAAAAGGCAAAAGCCAAAGGCCATAATGACGTAACCCCTTTCTGTATTTTTGTGTTTCATACACGTTATAGCATTACAGTAAGTAATATGTTAGGAATTTGTTTGACTGTTAGAAGTTGAAGTATCCATTAGTATTAATTTTTGTAGAGAAAATGAAGCAAATTTCTCTCTTTGCCTTCCCTTTTTGTGCCTTCTTTGACCCTATCTCCCAACCTACTTGTCCAATTCTTGGTCGAACACGAAAAAAAATAAGATAAATAAATTGATTATGTTTCCTTAAATATTATGGGGTTATATGTCATCGAGATGGAATAATTGATTGAGAGAGATTTCACATTATCAAAATAATTATTTTGTGTCCTTAATAAAAAATGACTTTTTAAAAAATCGTTTCGTACAAAAACAAGATGGACAAAGTTATCCCGTGAGTAATAAGAGCATGCATTAACTTTTATTTTTCTATTTTTTATTGAATCTCATAAATATATTGAATCATAATTAAATTGAATTAGGAAGGTGTAAGATGCATTTCAAAGAGAAGTACTCCTTTATACAAATAGAATTTCTTTTTCATATATACAATCACTTCCTTGTGTTAAGGTCAATAGATGTTACTCTTTTTATTTTATATTAACTGAACTTGTGAAGTATTAATATATTTTTTTTACAAAAAAAGTTTACATATAATTTTTCATCTTACCCTTTTAACTATTGTTTTAAGATACTAATAATTCAAAGTAAAACTATAAATATATATCTTGTAATTTATAACCTAAAAATGTAAATAAAAGTTTAAAAAAAAAGGAAAAATTTAAACATTTATTTTGAACTTTGAACAGTTTACCTATTTTAAATTACATAAAAAAAAGTAAAAAAATCCACTTATGTAAATGAAATAAGAAGAGTCAACTAAATATATTATATAATTTCTTATAAGAGTGTTAAAAAGGTAATAAAATTTGTTATATTTAATATTTTGCACGGAACACTTTAAGTAATGAAAAAGAAAAAGAAAAAAAAATGGAGAGTGAAAAAGTAGGACACACTTATATTAAGTTATACCAAAATAACAAATGGATGATAAAAAGATATACCATATTTGAAAAGACATCAAACATGCATGTTTGATACTGAGAAGCTTGTCCACTCCTCTAATAAAAGTCATGGAATATTCATATAGGAATCAAATCTAAATCATCCTAGTCGAAAAATACATCATTAATGGCCCTCGACATACATTGAATAAGTTGCCGTTAGCGAAAGGAAAAACAATAAAGACTAACCAGATTGGTACTGCACCAATCATTAATTAATATAAAATCAAAAAACTTAATGAGGAACCAAATCTAAAACATCATGAGTTGTTTCATTATATTTTATCCGCGTGTAATTATTTATTTCATTTTAAGTCTTCAAGGCGAATAGTGTGGAATATATACCACGATAACATACATTTTCTGTAAATATCGTCCGTTATGATTCACGCTCACCCAAAGAGTAATAAGATAAAAAAATGCTTTTATATTAATCAAAAAGTGTTTTTAAAAGTTAACTTATATATCGAATATAACAATGTTATTTTAAAACATAAAAATGTCATATACATTATTTTAGTTTGCATGTATGCGCTATTTTTCTTTTTTAAAGTTGTTTTCATTTAAACAACCATGTTCTTTTTTAAAACTTTTTATTTTAGATTTTACAGTGTTTAAATAGAAATCGCATAATGTACTGACCGCCAAGTATCTGGTTTGCGGAAATTAAGAAGACTAAATTCAATTTGCTTTTACAAAGAAACTTCTTATTACTCACCGGTAAAAAGCAAACAAAAAATAAAAAAAACACAAATATAATTATATTAAAAGATGTTCTTTGCATTATTTCTAAGGATATGCTTGGGTATAGGGAATATAATTTGTAAAATTGGGGGAGGGCAATACGTTAATTGCTATGAGGATTGTTCTTTTGCGGTAGAAACAAAAAGGTTGGTAGGAGATAAGACTAACACCCAATGGCCACTTGTTTTGCTTTTCCTTGTTTGACGATAAACACTCAGCACGATGAAGTAATTATGTATTAACACTTTGACGTCGGTTTGATTTGTTTAAATATGACACTTGTATACTGAAAAAAAATCAATTTATATACATGGTGTATAATTTTAAATTAAGATAGCGAATGAAATATAGACAAATGCTCTATCAGTGGAGTAGTCTGGTCACGCTAATATCACATTATGAGTGTGTCGTGTTCCTATAGCAATGTATTGCTAATGCAAATTTCTTCCCGAGTATTCACATTGAGTTTATTTGTCCATGAGTTGTCCAACAAATAGTGGCTGATATCACCCAGAGGGGACTTAGGGCTACTTGCACTATTTAGCTTGCTCTTATTTTTGGAACCAACCAATATCCGTAAAGATATCGTACTCGAAAGGTTTATCTAAGATCATATACGGAGGTCAATTTCTCATCCCTCTAATGAGTCCCGTACTTATACTTAACAACTCTCCATGGGCCTAGAGCTGCACCCAACCCAACAAGTATATCTTTTTGTAGAACATAGGTGAACAACAAAGCAATTGGGATGTGTCGAACACTGCTAATATCATATAAGGCATGTCATCCATGAGTCTAACTCCAATCCGACACAAAAGCTAGATTTAAGAGGGGAAGGTTTGTTCAAGTCCATATACGTGGAAAAACCTACAAAAGTTTTGGTCATTTACTACTAAAAAGTAGGGAAGTTATGTAACAATTCATCCAGCTGACTTTCGTTACTTCACGAGGATTATTATATGCTTATTTTTATTTACCAAAATGGGATGAGTGGTTTTTGTTTTTATCCCAAGTATATGCAATTCTGTTAAACATTTTTTTTTGTGATGGAAATAGCATGGTGCAATTGTTATCCCTTCTGAGCTGTTGTATGGGCAAATAGACATACCGTGTCAGTACCCACCTATAGATTATCAAACAAAAACCTAATAGCAGTTGAATTATATAATGTTAAACTACACGAATCTAACCTGTTGGTAAAGCAAAAGCAGGAAAACAGAAACGTTAAAAGAGTAGACATCACGGGGACACATTTCCAACCCTTCTCTTAGTTTTTTATGATGTGGTTACGTGTATCAGCTGCTGTCGCATTTTGACTACTTCGAGAGACCCGTTACAATTGCCATTCTTCACCCTACCAGCAAGGTTACCAGAAACTTGTCTACCCATGCTTGAACTGTTGTCTCTGGCAGAGATTGTTGGCCAGGTTTCTTGATATCTTTCCTTGTCTAATAGCGGAATTTTTCTCCTCAAACTGATTCTTGGCCATTGAGAGTTTCATTTGGTTCATTTCCCCGCCCAATCTGTCAGCTAAACGGAGCATCTCTCTTCATGTCAATCTTCCTCTAAATACTTTGGCGAGCTATATTCAGGAATCTCGTATTCTTTAAGATCCAGTGCCTCTGTTGCCACTGCAGATGGTTTCTGCAGAGAAGTGCATCATGTTTGTGAATGTCCTTGCGTTAGGTGATGGTCCAGAGTTCTTTATTGCTTGAAGAGTTCTATCATTCTTCCTCTGGCTTGTTTCTGCCAAGTATTTCAGTAAGATATTACATGAATAAATACTCTGTTTCAAGTCCAATTTCTTTGGCATGCTCAACAATGTCAATAGCATGTTCTAGCAGTAAACGCCTTCATTAATACATCAGCAACAAGATTTTGATCTTGCACCATTATTAGGTGAATGAAGTCTGCAAAGCAAGACGGCTTACATTATGCAAGTCAATACCAGCATTTTGAAAGTTGAAAAGAATGTAGGAAAGGATACAGTATACACATTGAATTATTTGAGACTGCAACTTCAGTTCAAAATGAGGTGGTTGAGTGCTAGACTGGCGACCTCTTTAAGGCTTTTCACGCATAAAAACGGCTTTTGTTTCGGTAAACCAAATTCTACAACAAAGGCAAAGATTCTGTGTGTCAAGAGGAATAGCCAAGAAGACGTCAGTTGGAGGTCTTCTTCTATCCTTAGATTTCTTCTCAATATCTTACCATTGATCTCCACAATTGCAGCTTCCATTCAGGAACTTATGGTATCTATTTACATCCCGCACTATAATCTCTCTCTCAACAAGTCTACTAATATACTTAAATGCCTCATGACAATCCCTGCAAATTCTCAAATTCTTCACAATCCGCAAAGCTTTACCAGGTGGTGCTGTTCCATTCAACAATCCAAATGCCAATGCCAGCTTCTCACTGTGATGCCAAAGTGATTTCTTCTTCTCCTTCTCTTCTACTTCATGCAACATTTCAGTCCATACGGGCACATAGCCCAGTTTCTCAATCTCCTCCATTAACTCTGTTAACTTGGCATAAATCTCATCGGTTCTCTCATGCCTCCTATCACCAGCTAAAAACACATGAACCTCTCCCAGCGCTTCAATCCAACTCTTCCCAACCTCGCTTCCGAACTTTCTGATCCTTCATTCTGTCTTCCAAAACCACTTCCCCTCATCCCCACCCCGACTACCTGCACTCACGCACATACGCACATTAGACCAAAAATTACATAAGCTTGAAATCCATTAGGGTTATCTCTCAAACAACCTATCACTCATCCTCCACGCAATATCCATATTCACGTTATATGCACATTTAGACAATAATACTCGCCATAAAGCTGCATCTGGCTTAAAAGGCATGGTTAAAGCAATTCGCTCTGCCTCCCCCAGACGTCCTGCTTTTCCCAATGCACCCACCAAACACGTATAGTGCTCAAGACACGGCTCCAAATTATACTCTTCAGTCATCCTCTTGAACCATATCTCAGTCTCTTCAACTAAACCTGCATTGTAAAATGCAGTCAAAGTAGCTAAGAAACTGTACTCATCCGGTACCATTCCCCGTTCTTCCATTAAAGTAAAAAGCTCTATGACATTTCCATGTTCCCCTTGTTGTGCATGCCCTGCCATCATGGCATTCCACCCGACAATATTGAGTTCCATTTCTAGCTCATCAAACACTCCACGAGCGTTCCCTACAAGCCCACATTTCCCATACCCATCAATCAATGCACTGCCTACAATGACATTCAAGTTAAGCCCTGTTACCATCGCATGCCCATGAGTAATCCTACATTGTTCAAGCATAGCCATGTCAGAACCCGCCCGCAAAGCCCCAGAAACACTAACCATAGTAGACGCCATACCACTCCTCCTCATTTCAATAAAACACGACAAAGCATCAACAGGCTTATAATTCTGAGCAAACCCAACAATAACCGACGAGAAACAAACCTCGTCTCTCACAGACATTTCATCAAACACCTTTTTCGCATTATTAGACAACCCAGTTTTAAAATACAATGACACAAGAGCTGACGCCGTAAACAGCTCTGAAGAGAAACCCAATTTGACAGCAACAGAATGAAGTTGTGCCCCGAAGGTGAGTGAAGGAAGAGTGGCGCATGTTTTGAGAAGGGACGTTAAAGTATGGCTATTGGGTAAGATTCTTGAAGGGTGACGGAGCATGGAAATGAAATGATGAAAGGAAAGCGGTGAGTTGGAGAATGCTGATGTGAGGGCTGTCCATGAAACGACATTGGGTGATGGAATTGACCGGAAAACACGGGCGGCGTCTGACCGGAGATCGGATTTGGAGTAGAGAGTGATGAGGTTGTTTAGCACTGCACGGTTAGCTTTTGCGGCGCCTGTTGTGATGGCTCTCGCATGTACGCTCCGTGGGTCTGTTGAATCCATTCCTCAAGCCTGATTTGCTTCTTTAATTGAACTAATATATTAATTAAGTAGTTGAACGTTGTCGTGCTAAGTTCTTTATACCTCCCAAAGTAGGGCTACGATTTGCTTATACTCTATTTTTTTAATTACGCTAAATACGTTGTTCTTAGTGTTAATCTGAAGAAAATATCAGTACTAACACTAAATATTTTATTGATCAATGGAGCAAAATTAACTTTATTAGTTATCTGTGATGTACTGATAAGTGATAATTCATGTTTTCAACTTTCAAATGTAAGATTGTAACAGCAGCTGACTGAAAGTTCACTATGAAGTTTGAATAACAAAAAGTAACAGAGACATGTTATTCACTCAAGAAAACATTCCATAGAAACAACAAAACAAATACACAAAAATGATTACATGTACAAACTTTTCAAGAAAGTGCTTTAATCTCAAACAAGTTGGGATCGACTATATGAATCCTCTCTAACCATATTTAACTATAACAATGCATTCTGAGGAATGTTAAACACTCTGTGCATCTCATCAGTCATGTCATAAGCTAGATCAAAATTTTTGACCAGCTTATATCCCTTGATCATTATTCTATAAGTGACTAAATCAGGAGAGATGTTTGTTTCTCTGATTCTATCAAACAACCTCTGGGCCTCATCCATTCGACGTAACTTGGAATATTTATCGATGAAGCAATTGTAAATATAGACATCAGGAGAGATGTTCTGTCTTACCATCATTCTGAACAACCTCTTGGCCTCATCCATCTGATCTAACTTGCAAAATGCATCAATGAGGCAAGTATAAGTACCAACAGTAGGCAAGACTTCTCTTTTTTGCATGTCAAGGAGCAAAGCACAAGCCATGCTCATGTCTTTAATTTCACAAAAGCCAGAAATCATGGAGGTGTAACAGATGTTATCTGGACTCATACCCTCCCTGACCATTTTCATGAATAGTTTGTGGGCCTGTATCACTTTTATCTGTCTTGCAGCTTTTTTCACTTCCCCCCGCTTGCATAGCATGTCAATAAGAATTGTGTATGTGATGATGTTAGGAGTCATCTCAAGTTTAAGCATTCCCATATAAAGCATACTAGCCTTGTTAAAATGGGACTCTTTAACAAATCCATCAAGAAGAGTATTAAGAATTGTCACATTGGGAAACATGTCCCTCTTAAGCATCACCGTGATTAACTCCAATGCCTTCTTTGTGTTTATATCTTTGCACAACTGCTGAACAATTACATCATAGGTAAACAAATTGGGGATGATGCCTCGATACACCATTTCATCAATCAGGTGCAAAGCTTCCATCACACGCCCATCAGTACAGTACTGCTTAACAACAAAATTGCAGGTAATGGTATCAGACAGGTAATCTTTTTGTACCATCATAATCCTGTACTTCAATGCTTTATCAACAGACCCCATGTCGCAGGAAGCACGAATCAATTTCAAACAAGTTGAAGCATCTGGAGCCAAGTCATTGCTGATCATCTCCCCCAGTAGCTCATCGGCTGAATTAAGATCTCCTTGAGCACAAAATTCAGTAATTAAAATGTTGTAAGCTGTTTGGTCAACTTCGCACCCAGAATTCTTAAGGTAATGAAAACAATCCTTTGCAATTTTTGCTGCTCCAGCTGCGCACAAACCCTGAAGAATTGAGTTATAGTTAATTGGGGTAGGCTTGATGTCACTATCTTGCATACCTTGAACAGAACATAAACCTCCATCAATAATCCCGAATTTGCCAAACCAACTGACAAGAATGCTATAGCTACATATATCTGGTGTTATTCCAGAATTACTCATCTCATCAAAAACACTTATAGCTTTACTTACTTCGCCTTCAGCAAAAAATCCATGAATAATAGCATGGTAGCAATAAGAATTCAAAGATTGGTTCTCATACCTTAGTTTCCGAATGAATTTCAAAGCAACATCAGGACATCCAATTCTACAGAGTCCATGGATCCATACACTATATGTTGCAGCGGAAAGACTGATCTCTTTTTCCCGCTTTTCTTTCAGAATCTTATAGGCTTCTTTTATAGATACCTTCTGTGTGCCTGGATAATTTTCACTGTAGAAGTTCATCATGATTGCGTATGTCATCACATCAGGTGAGGGTCCAAAGTTCTTCATTGTTTCAAATAGTCTAGCAAGATTCTCCCCTTCATTAGCTACTGCCAAGCAATTTAGTAGGTAATTACATGAATAAATACTTGGTTGAAGCCCGATTTCCTTAACCTGATTAATGACGTCAATAGCATAATCAAACAGTTTATTTGCAGCAAATACCTTGATGAGTTCACCAGCTACAAGAATTGAAGGTGTAGTATTATTAGTTGAACGCATAACAAGATGCATCACCTTTAATAATTCGACACCAGCATTCTGCAAGTAGAAAATCATTTCTTTAAGAAGTGTGTGCACTTCCATATCCATTCCAGCAAAGGCAAATGTATGTATCATCATTCTATAGCCATTTATTGAATGATACAAGCCATACTTTGTCAGAGATTCCTCAAAAGAAATCTCTTTCGCAATTTTCCAACTCAAAGACTTGCATACTCTAACTACAACTGAATACACCTTGCGACCTTTCCAGTTAAGTGAATTCCTTGTTGGTGTAACAGCTTTATCAGAATCATACAACAAGGGTAATGAAGAAGAAGCACCACGATAGTACTTTTTACCAAGGCTTCTCTGCTCCTTAATATGTAAATCCTTGAATAACAAGCTGAAGGACTTTCTTGGTAACAAACCTAGACCCATAGAAGAAAACTTCTCAACAATGATACAGAGTCTACATTATCACCAAGAAAAATCTTACATTTTTTCTTTTTCTTTGAGTAAAGTTTGCACCTTTATTCAAAATCTCAACACCCATCAAATAAAAAAGATAATATTTGACCCCCTAGACAAGCTCCAATGGTTTGTAAGCACTCTAATCCGAAATTCAAAGAATCTTGAAATAGGGAACCCACAAGAATGAATATTAAAGTTAAAATCGATTGAACAGGACACCCAAACTGAAAAAGACAGGAACAGTTCACCTCAGCACAGCAATTTCAATTTGAGCCCAGTCTGAGGGGTTATCTTGTTCTTCTTCTTCTCATGGCGGCGGCTCAAACCATAAGTCAGTGAAGAGCTTAAAAACCCCATAAATTTTTCGGCAGAGTATTTGGCGGCAGCTTCTGCGTTTACTGTGGTGTTCTTGTGCTGGTGCTTTTCAAACTTTGGCAAATAATTTAGATTTTATTTTTAGTCAAATTAATACTATTTATTATTTAATACAATGTTTAAGTACTTGTCCTATTATTAGGTTTTAAAGAGTGTAAATTTGAAGAAATTTTTCAATCTTGCAGTCTTAAAGTTCAATTATCGATATTCTTTGAAATGTTATTCTATTTATTCTTACTTGTATAATTTATTAAAAATAATTATTCAATAATACTAAACTTGTTCAGTTTGAAAAATCAAGATAATTACATATTGTTAAATACTATTGAATAGTGAGAGCGGAAAACTTAAAAGTGAACAAGAACACCTTAGCATCAACAGATTCACTGTGATTTAACTCCTGCGTATAAATGAATAAAAAGAAATTGATCAATGTGTGTTATTCAGTAACTCAAATAGCTGCTGCTGTAGCAACATTTACATCATCAGATTCATCAACAATCATTTCATCACGAAATAGCAGTTTAAGATATGGAAGAACTCTTGGAAGCATGGGTAGGTCTGCTAAGTTAACACTCATCATATCAAAAGCAATGCTTGTTTTGTGCATGTGTGTTTCGTCAAAAACTGGAATTTTAGGGTATCTTTGACTGAAATGAGTGAGGATGATTCGATATGCTCCAGCAGCGTCCCCTACTTCAATAGCTTCCTGTGTTGTGCTGTGATTTCTCGCTATGGCTTCTTCCACCATGCCATCTTCAAAGGTAGCCTGCATTAAAACCCCGAAATTTATATATATGCTAAAATGGGGAACATGTGGCAACTGAAATTTTTATGAGAATTGTTAAGCCAAGAGTATAGCATGTTGTAAGATTCTATTGAAAACTTGGAAGGATTTATTGTAATCAAATAGGGGGAAAACCATAAAGACATTTCACAACTTGCCTCATGAATAAGAACTGTGGCCCCATGGGAAGCTGCAACTAGTTCTGGACAAGGCCTCGTGTCGCCAGAGTAAACAATTTTCCACCCCGGTATCTTTTTCCCAGTGCTGTTAGTCCTATCCGCCGCCTTCAGGACAACACCATATGCTTGTGGACAATGAATAACAGGAAAGCTGATCAATGCTTCCAATCCTGCTTCTCTCAGAATTCTCTTCAACATTGCCAGCACTGGGAATGCCGCAGATGCATCAGCTGGGCTGCCTGGCCTCTTCCAATAACTCTCCATACGGCTACCTTTAGCAAATAAGTTAGAACCATTCTTTTGGTCATTTTGTACACCTACACTCCCATTAGCATCCTTGTTTTCACCTGACTCAGAAGTCCTCAATGAAGCTTCTGTAGTTTGCCTACAATCGAGGAACTGCATATCTAGGTCCTGAAGCTTTTGGTATGCATCAAGGAATATCTTAAGCTGTCGTGGTCCCACAACAACTAAAGGTTCATGAGGAGTTTCATTAAGTAAATCGCGTCGGAGAGCAAGTATTCTTGCAATACCAGTATGATGATCAGCATGAATATGAGAAATCCAAATGCACCTTAGACCTTTTACAGCTTCATCAGCACCTTCAATGCCAAATCTGTTTACCAAGCAGCACATTATCCCACAAACTGCGGTTAGACAAAAACCATATGTAAAATTGATATTAATGAGCTTATACATTACCTTCTTTTTAGCTGTCCCAATGTTCCTTCACCACAATCTAACAGAATACTTCCCTTTGAGAAAAGATTGATAAAAATGGAAGTGACATTTCGATATTTTGAAGGCTGGGAAGAACCAGTTCCAAGAAGAACAATCTCCATATCCTCTCTTGTTATACCTTCCAAACAACTAGGTAATGCAGTTTCATGCAACCAGGGCTCTTCTATCACAACATTGTTGGCCTGCAATGTCATGCTGCCTCCATTTGCAATATTGTTACCATGATGCAACAGTTGGGTAATATGCTCAGAAGCATCCACAATTTCAGGAATTTCTGTAATCAAGTCTTCTATGATTTTTGGCCGAGAAGAAATTTCAGGAATACCAGATCTGTCTAAACCAAGCTGTGCATATGGGCGAAGATGGAACTATTCCACAAAATAGTTGTTCATTTTGAGTGATGTCCAACCCAGCATCAAAGTCAAACAACGCATGAGGTAAATTGCAGTCAATTCCACAGAAAAGCTCAAATACATTTCGAACCAAACAAAACCAAACTTGGCATACAGTTTCTAGATTCTAACTCTAAGCCATAAGGCAATCGGATCAAATATATAAACTCTCACCTTGAGGAGGTTCTCTGCCGTAATAACTTGACATGAAGCTGGAAGAGAGAACTGCAGAAACAAAATAAAGATAATTTACCAATTAAACAAGCATCCCCAATATTATTTCTCTGTCCAAAAAGTAAACTTATCTTCCATTCAAGCATAATTCCAATATAATGTACCTCACTTGGACCCTTAGAGACTGAGGGTAAGCTCTTTAACTGCGGAAGAGACCAAAAACCAGGCGAAGGAAAGAATTGAGGGCACAAGTAGTTCAGCCTTGTGGCGATTCTTGCACTAGACTTCAGAATTGGAATTTCAACATTCTTCCTGCAATTTGTACAAGAAAATCATGCTGGTACATAAGCAGGAAATACACGTAAACAGCAGAAAGATGTATATCAGCCTTAAAAGAAGAGAGCATTCTAAGGTTACTCACAGCTGATGTCCTGCCATGACGTGCTGCACCTCACCAAATCTTGACATCCATTGCTGATATTCAGTTGTACACGTTACTGAAGCAGGACTAAGGTGTATCACACAATCAACTTTTTTGCACATTTCCTTGGATTGTTCGGATGGATCTGAGTAATACGGAGTGAGAGAATGTATAGACGACAATTCTTGCAGATGAGACGGTGTTGGGCAGTCAACAACGAGTACAATAGGACCAGGAACAGAAGGCCCCAATACATCACTAGGGTGAACCTGCACAATGCTCACTGAAATAATGAGATGAGTACAAAGTGAAGTAACAGCAAATAATAATCCCTATTCTTACCATGATATCTTGATGATCTGACTGTACAGAATTCCCAAGTTGCAATTCACGGCATTTTGGGCCAAGTCTCAACCCAAGAGCAGCAGCCTTTTTGGGATCAAACTTTCCCTTAATTTCAGGCAACTCACAAATATACACTACAGCAAGATCCCCAGGCTTCAATGCAAATTCAGCTGTGGACTGCATCCTCTCTGCTGAAAGATTTTCACCAACTAGTGAAACATCAAGTTCAGAGGATCCTTCCTTTGTCATCTTAGACACTTTTGAGTAACGTGGTCGCAACAGAACAGCAGATATTTTGACAACCTCATCGTTAATAGGAACAAAGAGTTCATCAGTAGCCCCCGAAGAATCAACAGGTGGGCCAAAACTACGTGCATGGACCATGGCAGCATTTGGGATGAATGATTTCATTGCATTGACCAAGTACTTGAGATCAGAAGGACCCCATACATTTACCTTCAAAATAAAATTGTAATCGGTATCATTTTGTTAAGATCATTTAGATCAGCCAATTATCTGATCTATATTATACAAGTAAACTAAGTTAATCTGACACTCACAGACATTCCTTCTTCTCCCATGCCAGCCAAAGTCAATAAAAGACCTGCAAGCAAAAGAATTTAACATATTTAGTGGTTCTTAAACAACCTCTGGCAATCGTTAAGCCAGCACTTGTATCTCTCCAGCATTGATTAATCTAGTCACTCAATAAGAAAAGCTATAGAAACAGACCTGGGAGTCCACCGGCAGTTTCTGAACAGACTCGCGACAGAAATATGTGATCAATCTGGGAAAGAAGAACGAAGAAAAAAAATGTATATACATCTTCCTTAATAAGATCAACATCATACTTGAAAGAACAGTTCAGAACTATAAACCTGATTACGAACAAACGGATTATACATATCCATAGTTCCATACCTTTGATAGCTTAATTTTATGCTCTGTGCAGAAGCGTTGCAATCCCTGAAGCAGAAGAACGGATTTAGATACAAAGAAATAAGTCTTACTGTACTTTTTCTGTTTCATCACAAAGGAAATAAGAACCAAAAGACAGCAATAAATGCATATGAATGGGAAACAATCTGCAGAACAACATTGTGGAAAGAAAACCCACTAGGATAATG
Organism: Solanum habrochaites; assembly: GCA_027704765.1. Taxonomy (NCBI): domain Eukaryota; kingdom Viridiplantae; phylum Streptophyta; class Magnoliopsida; order Solanales; family Solanaceae; genus Solanum; species Solanum habrochaites. The sequence continues at coordinate 65,674,447 of JAKWJA010002491.1, forward strand.
GTGAAGCAGGAAGTAGATGACCAATTAACCATCATTAAAAAGCACAGTTCCTCATTAGGAATTTGTCAAATACACTAACCAAAAACATTTTCAATACCAGACAAAAAGTATGACTTGCTATTCATCATAACTTGAAATATGCTACATGTGGTCTTATCATCTGTTCCTCTACAAAATCTAATAGCCAGTTGGTCCATATGGATCTTATCCATGCAGTAATTTAGTCATGAGAATAATAGAATTACAATAACTCAAGGAACCCTTGCAAGAATTAAATTAACTTGATAAGTAGCTCCTCTTTCAGATTCAGGTAGGTATTCTGCTTCCTATAAGAGAAGAGCCCTAAGATTTCAATGCCATTATAACAACATACCCAGTTATCCCACAAGTTGGGTCTGGCGAGGGCCACAATTTGGGTTTTGGGAGGGAAAAATATAGGCAGACCTAATCTCTACCTTTGTGGGGTAGAGGTTGTTCCAAAATATGAAATGTACATCTTGACTAAAAACACAACATCCAAATAGGATCAAATTATCCTGTTGGTGTCATCTGAAACAGTAGAAGAACCAAATGGCATACACATTGGATTTGAACTCGACAATATAACATACTTACTTCTCCAGCATTAAAAATAAACCTCTGTTTATCAAAGAAGAGAAGGACTGAGGGTGTTGTATCTTGTGTATCCATGCCAGTCCCAAGGATCTGTGAGAATTTAAAGGAAGAGAAGTCAATGACTTTTCAATTTCTTCGCGAGGAAGTGAGAGAGGAATAATATCAGTTATTAGATTCACATAATCATAAATTTGGGATATAAGATTCCAATCCAACCAGACAAAACCTTTGCGCATTCAAGTATATGACCATAATCATAGGAACTTTAGAGTCCCTTCATGCAAAAATAAATTGTCAAATCTGCCTTAAATATACCCAAAAAAAAATTATAAATAGGGCTAGGACCTTAATGGGGCTGCTAGTTCATGTTATGTTACTTTCTAGGACTAACATTACATAACCACCATGCTGAATTCTGTTAGTGTGTTATACTGTTTGTTTTAATATTGAACTGGAATCCCTCTGCTAAAAATGTTTTACTTGAAGAAAACATATTTTGGTGTTAAAAAATGTAATCTTGAAGAAAAATACTTCCCATAAAAAAGAAGCCATTTTCAATCAATGTCCTCACTCCTACTCCATATCACTTGCTTCAAACTACACTTACAGTTGCCAAAACACTATCCTCTTGTCTTATCCTACCGGACTACACACATGTCATCAATTTTTTTAAACCCAACTAAAACTAGAAATGATTCAGAAAAAGTTCCAAATCAAACATTTTCCTCACCAACATACCCTATTAACTCTATCCATAGCATTTGCTCCCGCAAAACATACAAACATAATTTTTTTCTCCCTATCGACATCAAATATCAGTAAAAACAATCCACCTGCGACCCACTCACTAGATCTACACAATAACTTCATGTACCAACTTCGCGTCCAAATAAACATGGGAACTTTAAATCTTTTTGAACTTAGTTAGCTCTCTGACACTAGCATAGTGTTCTTATGGAACGTAACTACCAAAGTTTTTTCATTTCTACCATTTTGTATTTCTTTTTTCTGCATCTTCTTCAATGCCATCAATAGTATATATCAGTACTTCATCGAAAACAAACATGGAAATCATCTTCATTCAATCAAATAACAAACCAGGATCATAACAAACAACTAACACAGTTTGTCTTACATTCCTTTTTCGTTAGCTTCAATAAAAATGCTTTCTTTATTAAAAGGGGAAACTTATTAACAACTACTAATTAAGTACCTGGACGTATGAAATAGTATTAACAGGGTTGAGTTTGCGAACTTTGAGTTGAAGGTTTTTCCTGGGACCATCATTCTTATCTTTACCTTCAGCCCTTCTTTTATTAAACCCAACAGACTCATCAATCGCACTACTACTACTTTCTTCCATTACCGACTTCCCTTTATTCTCCTTATTTGAACTACTGCTACTACTACGCCTTCTTGAACCGCTCAACGAACCGGGTCGTTCGATATTTTTGGGTTTTCTTGAATATGCGGCGAAGAGAAGACGACAAGGCTTGTGAGTGTGGGTATGGAGAAATGGGGGGTGTTTGATTTTGAAGAGATGAGAAAGGTAAAGCGGTGGTTTTGGGGTTAAAGGGGAAGTGAGAAGTGCGTAGTGATTGGCGGAGGAGAATAGGAGGCGTAGGCTTGAGATTTGGGGCATTTTATTTGTACACACAGGGTTTTAGGTTCCCAAACATAAAACCCCGCCCATGTCTGAAAGATTTTGCACTTGCCATTGCATGTTATCAGGTCGGGTTGGGTCGGGTCGATGTTCATTACTAATCATTTTAAATAATAAAATTGGTGGAATTTATAATTTCGTTGTTGTTTCAAATGTAATTATTAGACACTAATTATTTTTCATACGAAAATAATATTTGAAGAAAGAGATTTTTAGCTTTCAAGCATTTATCTTTTAATACTAGCTTCAACATTAATCGTTAGGCCACATCATGAAATTAGGCTGGAAAATAGGTGAATATCGCCGAAATTTTAACTTATTTTCAAATTTATGAGCTGAAATTTACTATTCATACCAATTTTATGGAAAAACTATTAGTCGAATATAAAGCCGATATCAAATATCAAGTGAAGCGAAATGTGCTAATGATAATGATAGCTTGATTATCGAGCAACTTTTACATAATTGCAAAAGTATAATATCGAAAAGTTTTCATAATTGCGCTCCATAACAAACATAAATATATATAATTCGATATAAATATACAAAAGAAAACATAAATATACATTTCGTTTCTGTTTGTATAAGCGATAGATTCGAAAGTGGCAGGCGAGATCTAGGAGAGGAGAGAGAAGGGAATGAAAATATATGTATACATATAATTTTTTTCTCGCTTTATACAAACGAAAACGTATTTTATACACTTGTGTTTGTATAAAAGTGAGAGGAAGCGAGCGAGAAAGAGAGAGTGGCGAGCGAAAGTTTGACAGAAATAGATGATTGACAAACAATTTGCTACATGACACAATTAAATCAAAATGTAATTATAGCATTTAATTTGATTTATTAATTTGTCGTTATATACACTTTTCCATAAATTATATAAGCATCAAAAACACCATCATACAAAAACTTCAATTTGAGACTCCAGCCCACTAAATGGATTTATTAGTGAAGACTCCCCTGGGCTCCTGAAGGCCCAAGAAAAATGAAGAAGTGCTGTTGTTAATTGGACAACGGCCCAAAAAAGTCTTCCTATTCTCAATGAGAAAATCAGAACATATGTATTTTAATAACTAAGTAATTTTAGTGACACTTTTTATTTGTTATTATCATTTATAGTAATATATAACAATATTATATTAAATCTGTAATATGTATCAAAAGTGAATTTTATGTATTCGATAGATATGTATCATAACTATTTTTAAAAATATATTATGTTTATTTGGTATGAAATTGAAATGATACTATAAGTATAATAAAATGTGTAATAAATATATTATATATAAATAATAAAAAAAATTAAATATATATTAAAACTTAATAATCAAATTTTACTATAAAAATAATTACTTTTATATTATAATACATTTACGTAAGTTTCTATATTAGCAAACTGTAGTACAATTTGTCACTTGTATAAATAGCCGCCGTCGACAATTTGAATTATTGTTAAGAATAGTAATATGTATCTGGCAAGACCACCAACCACTCACCCAAAAAGTCAACATTAATATGACGTGAAAGGAAATTGATTTGATGTATACTTTTGTAAATTTTCCTATTTTTATAATAAATGCTTTAGGGTAGTTATTTTAGTCATTAAACTATTAAGATAACTATCCTAAAGCATATGAAAAATTATTAAAATTTAATCATTATCTTCTTTTTTAATTGCTACAAGTAAAAAGACTATTTTTTCTCTCCAAGTTAAAAATATCGACATATTTATTAATTTAATTTATTTTATGTTACATGAATTTAAATTAATATTTTCGTTTGATATTTATAGTTATTTTATTCATTTATTCATTGATTTAGTATATTTTTTTGTTAATCAAATTTATATATTAAATACTTTTAACTATCTATATAGATGGACAATATTAAAATTACAAAAAGAAAATGAAAAAGCTAGGCATTAATGGATGATTGCGAATGATTTCATCAAATTAGAGCATCATAACAAGAACATCTCACCAAAAGATAATGGATATACAGCTGCAAACCAAAGAACTAGAAAAACAATACAACAATTGGGGGAAAAAAAAACAAAAATATTGTTTTTTCTTCCCTCTTTTTTTTTTTTTTAAAAAAAAACGAAATTCAAATGGGCTTCTTTTTAAGACCCACAAATCAAACTCAAACAAATTCAATTTAGAACTCATTGGATAACGGAGCATGTTCTTGTGTCATGAACACATTGGTGTAAATAAGACCAGCCAAACTACCACCAACTAATGGACCAATCCAGTAGATCCAGAAACCCTCAAAGTTACCACTAACCATTGCAGGTCCAAATGAACGAGCTGGGTTCATTGATCCACCGGAGAATGGCCCGGCAGCCAAAATATTAGCTCCAACAATGAAACCAATTGCAATCGGTGCAATTGTGCCCAATGAACCCTTCTTCGGGTCAGCGGCGGTTGCGAATACAGTATACACTAAACCAAATGTGATTATTATTTCCATCACGAGTCCTTCTAGTATGCTCACACCAGCTCCGACTCCATGAGTTGGAATAGCCTGAGATCGTCGTAAAAAGTAAAATTAGTAATCTAAAAAAAAAAATTAAAATCGGTCATATAGGTAAAAATTGAAGGACTTACACATCCACCGGTGACGAATTTGAGGAGGAAGCAAGCTACAGCGGCGCCGGTAAGTTGAGCAAGCATGTAGAAGGAGCCAGTGATAAAGGTAATATGGCCGCCGAAGGTTAATCCGCAGGTGACCGCAGGGTTAACATGACCACCGGAGATGTTAGCGGAAATCGATACGGCTACAAATAGAGCAAATCCATGGCAAACTGCAATAGCTACAAGCCCAGCCGGATCAAGTGCAGCATTTGTTGTCAACTTGCCTGTATTCAAACAATACCAAATTTAAAATCTCTCATACATCAATAGTAAAAATACACAAAAATAAAATATACATTACATATTTTGGATACGTGATCAGAAGCGGATGGATCTAGTAAAAGGTTATGATTTTGGTATAACTTATAAACTTAAAATAGCTGCATATATCGCGATCTATTTGATATGAATTCAAAATAAGCATTAACCATATTATGTGCGGGCATAATTCCGATTCAAAAGCAAAAACCGCAAAATTCGTTAACAATTAAAATGAAAAAAAGGATCGGATCGGAGTTATTAACCGTAAGCAATGGCGGAACCAACTCCGGCGAAGACAAAAATGAGTGTGGAGATGAATTCAGCAAGATAGGACTTAAGAGAGACAATGCTGAATGAATCACTAAAACTTCCAATAGCTACGCCGCCAGCCATTTTTACTATAAAAATAATAATTTAATTCACTACTAATAATATATCCTTAGAGAGAAAAATTGCTTTTGGATGACACAAATAGACATTTCTTCGTCACATATATATAGTAAGTAGTATACGTAGTAGTAGGAGTGTACAAATATTTTTTAATATAAAGTTTAATCAATGAACTTCATGAGATTTTTCACTGTAGCATAAAACAAGATAAGAGGGAATATGAGAATGTACTACAAGGGTCAATGCCTATCTATGTTTGTTAGGGTTTTGCGTATTGTACATTTTCTAAGAAAATCAAAATGTTATTTTAACTTTTTTTTTAAATGAATATAATTTTTTTTCATATTTGGTTTATTATATTATTAGAGTAGAAGTATGGATATCTGTAAATTAAAGATTTTCTATTTTCATAATATAATCGTTTAAAAATTTTTATTTAGGGGATAGTTTTTCTCTATAATTTTAAATTTTTTATTAATTTTAATATGTTGGTCAATTAGCTAAATTTCACATAATAATATTTAACTTTTGATGTAATTTTTATTATTTAAATTATGATATCATGATTTGCAATTATAACGCTAACCCAACAATCCATTCATGTTTATTTTTAATGATATTAAAATTGAATATTAAATATCCTAGCTGGCAGTCATATGCTTTTTTGGAAATGTCTCAAAGCTCATAAATAATCTTTATCCATGTGATACATCAATAATGCGTAAGATTTTTGGATCTGAGGCATATTCGATAATTTAATTTGAGTGTATTTTTAACATGTTGGTGAGTTTGGTACCAAGGAGAATGTTCTTTCACGGAGAATGTTTTTTTTCAAAGAAAGCGGATTTTTATTCGCTTTTGGTATGTGAGATAAAGTCTTATTATAGCGAGTGAGTAAAAATGAGGTGTGTTGGAATGGATATGACATTCATAATCGAGGTAGAATTTGTTTTTGCAAAGTTTTTTTTATATATGGTAAATTGATAATCGTTTTTGCTCATTTTTAAGAAACTTATTTTTTAAAGAAAATATTAAAAATATTTAGTAAATAGAACATGAAAAATGTAATGACATTCCATTTCCTCCTTACCTAACGCACCTAAAAAATTCAAAATCAGCGTAGTATTTTGAAGGTGGTCTTTTTGCATATACACCTATGGTTCATTGCTGAAATATTGAAATTTCATTGAATTCATAGTTGAGGCGAATTCAGAATTTTCATTAAAGGAACTCGAAAAAAGATAATAATGATTTGAACCCTTAATCACTAAGTCAACCACAGGAGGTTCAAAATCAATATATAAGTATAAAATTATTTAAAATATCTTAAATATACAATATAATTTTTTACCGAGGGATCATGCTATAGGTCCGATCCTATAATCATAGTCAGTTATCATGCATAATTTTTTATTCTTACTGAAATCTTTTCACTCTTTTCACTCTTAATTAAAGATCTTGAATTACAAATATAATAACTTGATCCCGTAATCATTAATAGAAATTATTTCCCTTAGGTCTTGAATTCCAGCTGTAATGACCATAACTTATAATATGCTCTTTATATTACTCTTTTATTGGATTTATTGATGCAAAATGCAAGCTAATCAAACCAATAAATTGAGAATACAAAATATTAAATAATTAAAAAAAACATGTGGCCAAATAATGATTATTTTTATTATTATTATTTTTAAAAATAAAGTAGAGATTATGGTGGCATGAGTACTAAGACAAACAGGATTTGGTCCACCAAATACACCGACCAACTATAAACTTGACAATATGTGGGGCCTGTTGTTTCTTTGATATTTTTCTAAAAAAATGTGTGGATAAAAATTTAAGTGGACTTAATTATATATAGTTTTTAACATTGTTATTTCGTTATTAGTACTACTATTATTTTCAAATTATCATCCACCGACTATTTTGAAATAATTTATTGATGTAAATTTTTTATCTCTATTCAATAGAAGTAAAATTTATATGCATATTCAATTTTCTCTATATATTAAATTTGATGTATAAGGCTTATATCAGAGTGAGCCTTGTGGACTTATGTTAATACGAGTTTTATACATAGAATTTAACACCATCAATAACTTCATACAAATATCCTTTTTTTGGTTTTATATTCAGTTTTGTTGCTCTTCTGAAAAGTTTATGTAATTTTTTTTTTGCCCTTTTAGTTCCTGACTCGTTATTATCGTTATTGTTAGCTAATACAATATTGGATACTTAGGGGTTTAATAATGGTAATTAGTCGCTGGCAGGGGATGGATTATGGATAGATTAGTAATCTGATCGAAACTATTTGTCGTGTTTTGGTAGTTGCCTAAACTTTTGAATTAAAGTATTTTCCATTGTGGAATATTAGCTTTTTGGTGTGTAGAGTCTTTAATTGTTAATTAATGTCTCTCTCCAACAATTATTGCCTACTTTAATTATTGATCTTTCCCCTTTTTGGTGATTAAAAGATTGGATATACACTAATAAAAGTTGTTTTTTCCTTTTCGATATTTTGGACGTATTCAGATAATAAAATGTCTTATTATATAAACCATCTCCTAATGATCGATAATAATGTGATTCTTAGCTAATCCATTATTGTCTCTTTCCTCCACCAATCTCACCATTTCCCTTACTTTTGTATTTCAAATTGGAAATATTAAATTTTTTAAAACGCTCCATTAACATAACATGTGTATTACATATATGTACATACATATACATGACAATAAATTACTAAAAAATTCAATTTCAAGGCATGAGGATGAAATTATAGTGTTCAATAGGGAGCAAACTACATTCCAAAATATAAGTTCAGATCAAAAACGGATCCAAAATTTTAATTCTATCAAACTGCTACATCCGCCCTTACTTTCTTGGACACAAATAGGAATGAATGAAATTTGATACACATTCAAACTTTGAATGCTTAGTTATGTTGAATGAGAAGATATTGAGCAATAAATGAGAAGGCGTCTTCATCGACAATTTACTATAAGCAAAAACGACATTATATGAATTATTGGTTCTTGAAGGTGAAGTCTAATTTTTGAGGCGGCTATTTGACCGACCATCTCCATATTATTAATTCTCTGGCCTGCCAAAATCATTTGAATCCTTATTGAACGACAGTGACTTATAACAAACCTGTAGTAATTGCTAGATCCTCATGAGTTTCTATTGGATCTTTTAATCTTTGACTCCAAAACTTACTATTGGGATTTATTTATACTTTATGGTACTCCCTCCGTTTACTTTTAACCTGTTAAATCATCTAATATCTATAACTCAAGAGTCCAATTAATCTGAATTCGCTAGGCAAATATATCTACTAAATAAATACAAAAAGGTTGCAACAAACTTCCACCCATGTAGTGGGGAAATACAGCTCTACTAGTGGAGCTTGACAGAGAATAGTGTCTATGTAGATCATACCCCTATCTTGAATGTAGAGAGATTATCTTGGCTAAAAGAGATGAAAAAAGGCAGTAGCAGAAGCAAAAATGACAACGAGATAATAAGAGAACCAAGGCTAAAGGAACAAGCAGTTCATCCTAGTAGTTCCTAGTTAAATGAAGACAACCAGCAGTGGCTCAGTGCTAGTCCATGGGAAACCATCTTCGAGCCACAAAATATCATTGTCCAAGCAATCAAAAGAAGTCCATCATGTTGCTTAATGCAGGACATGAATTTCTTGAGTTAAAAAAAAAGAGGCATGTGTGGCTTTCAGGGTACATGGTCACACACAGAATAACAACTCTGAGCTTCAATCAAACGGCCTAGAATGTAATGGCGATTCAACACAACTAACTACAAGAACATACTTCCAATAACAGAAAAAAACAAACTATTAAACCTAGATTCTAGAACTCAATCAAGTTGCATCTCTTCAGGAAATGGGATGGAAGCACAGCAATGGTAATAGCCATCGTCATCAAACACAAACCTTTGTGAAAGATGAGCTTCGCGTACAAGATACTCCCCCCAGTCTTCCGAGCCATATTGACCAAAAATCTTTCGTGCATCAAAGGAATCAACCTTCTTTGATCCTCTTTTGCTATCAATTGGAGAACAGTAAGTCAGTCCTAACCTTAAAAGTAATGGACATTATGCAACTGATAGCATAAATCACGATAGACTTTAAGCCAACAAACAAACAAGATATGCAATAAAAGATTAAAAAATGACACCTTTTTCTGTGCCGCGCATTCATTATGGTGGCATGCAACTGCATAAGGGGCAGAAAAGGCTTATCAGGAACTCATCAAATAAAGAAGATAACAAAAATAAAACCAATACAAGTTTAGCAATTTTCACCACGACAGTCATGGATAAGCTATATAAGCATTCTGGTATTAGCTATGTAAAAGGAAAAAGGCCACTAGAGACAATAGAATACATCTAGAGAAGTAACTGCCACCTAGTGCAAGCCTACAAACAGTTTTAAGGGGTCAAGCCTTTCTTGGAAGTAGCTATAAAAGATAAAATGTACTTGAATGAGCTGAAGCATAATCTTCAATTATTTAATACTGGATACCAGAACAAAACAAATGAACACCACAAAAAAGCACCAGCAGGCATAATGCAACAGAAGAAACAAGTTCCCAAACATATGAAGAAAGCAAAAGGTGAGAATGAGTTACTATCATATTTACTCTTGGTGGAGAGGGAAACTGTTTCACTTTTCAAAAGAGGTTGCACCATTTCTGACTGTATGATTCACTACCAGGTGCCTTGTACTTTAGGCCCTCGCTTGCGATAAAATTGCTTTTTATGAGAAAAGAAAGTGCAGGGGTCAGTGGGGGAAGGAAAAGCAAGGAAGCAGCAGCACTGGATCGAATAGTCAAAGTATTTGAACACAGCATCAATGGAAATAGAGAGACAATCAATAAAGAAATTGCCGACAAAATTAACCAGAATAAAGAATTAACACCTTGAAAGATATACCTTTAACTTCTGGTTTAAATCATTTTCAAGAACAAGACCAGCTTCAATGAACGCATTGGTGATCACCTCTAGAAAGGCTAAGGAATAACAAATGCAGGTAAAAAATTCCCTTAGAAATAGCAGACAGATTTAAGAAATGGGTAGGGTGAGGGAAGACGACACCAGAAATTATGGATACGACAGGCATGTAAAAGTCTGTCTTCACCACCAATTACTTCCACAGGAGCATATACAACACGAGCTTTTGCTGGAGAACCTTTCATGCACTCCTGCAAGATAACAACAATCTGAGTTCCAGCCAGAAAAATGGTGAACTTGTGAACTCTCATTAGAAGCAACAGTCAATAAACATCCAGCATGATATAAAGTTTCTCTCACACACACGTACAGAGACCAACCAATTGAAGAAGCATTTACAGAAAGAGATTGGTATCACGTGAAAAGGAAATTATAAATATAATATACGAGCAAATGCTCTTCTTTTTGCAGTACTTAATCATTTTGTTCATTTGCTTTCACCTAATTCCAAGAAGGTCAACATTGCTACCAGTGGCATATTTGAAGGCTCTAATACACAATTACCCTTTGTTTGTTTCTAATTTCTTATTTTTTTTAAACAAAAAAGAAGTCGTTTTGCTATTGTACATTTCCACTTTCTCTTACGTGTAGTCATTTTCTGTAATTCCTCCTTTTAAACGTATAAAGTCAGCAGGCCTGATCTATGTTTCTTCTTCAATTGTGACAGTTTCTATAAAATATATTAAAAATAAATGGGAAAATCCAACAAAGTTACTGAAAAGTACAACTAAAATCAACTGTTGAAATCTTGTGGTGCATGGCAATATAACAGAGTATCACATTCAAAACATGTACACAAATAAAAAGAAAAAAAAGAACAAGCATGTTAGATGAAAACTAAGTGTATTTGAACCTTATAGTTGGGTATTTCAAATATCTCAAGTATGAGATCTATAATTTTACTTTTGAGTAAAAGACAGAGTGAGAGTCAAATTATAAAGAACGTTTAATACTGGGGAAAAAAAGATATAGATGATCTTCATCCATATGAACCTAAATAATAATAAAAAAATTAGTTTCTAACACTTCCTATATGAATGTTTCAATAATCTTAGGCTCATAATACTAAAAACTATGAGTACTGAAAGGCAATTTGCTCTAAGATGTCTTTCATCAAATGGAGCCCACTGTCTACCCTACAAAGGATCCCAGCAGTGACCCTTCCCAATGTTGCTCTCTTCATAACTAAAACTAGCAATCTTGAGGTAGGTGAAGAGCCCTTACCGCTAGGGCTATCCTTCCCTTGTTTCCTTTCACTCATCTTACTTTTAATCAATGAATCCTAGATTCGACATATGTTTGCTGCATCAAGATTCAAGATAACCATTCATACTTCCACAGTTAAGTATGTCCGCGACAGCAAGAAAACAATTCATCACCTTTTTGCTCAATTTACAGAATCCTTTCATTTTCATGTTTTGGCCCCTACTGACATGAGCTGGGATGAGTAGTGGCAGATGTGTTTTGATCACTTCTCTTAGCATGTCTTTTGAAATTTTAATGTACATGTTTGAATCTTGTAATAGGGCATACATGAACCTTCAGTAGAAGTTTAAGGGATCATAAAGAGTAAGTGTAATGACTATTCTGCCAAGACTTACCAAACGCTTCAGTCTTATCGACACAGGTCGGCTCTCCAAAGCCTCAATTACTTTTGGTGAGACACCCTGGAAAGACGTGAAATAAAAAAAAAATTTGAAAAGTTAGACACATGATATTACAACAAAAGAAAATGACCATGTAATTACAAACATCTACCCGCAAAACTTCAGCAGCAGCTTCAACTCGGTCCTTATTCCAAAGCTTCAGCATGAGCACAGTCAAGTGGAATGTTTTCGGTTTAATAAAGATGGATTTCTCAATTCCTAAATCTGTTGAGGAGAAAAACATTCGTCAATTTGGTCACAGTTAAGACATAAAGAAAGAAATAATGCTCCCATTCTAGGTGGAAAGATAGGGATAGATATTATAATGAACTTCAGAAGGAAAAGCAGAGATGAGAATTTTCAGTACAGAAGTTTTTACAACAACACAGTGCACGAATCCATTTTTATCTTTTGATAAAAGTAGCATAGTACTTTAGTTTTTATACCTAATAGTTTAGAAGCCTTTGATTCTGAGGTAGAGGACTTAGATACTTTAGCCGAGTAACTCACGAGTGGTATGTTGGTTTTATCCATTTTAACACGATCATTAGAATCTTCAGTTTTGAGTTCCACCGCAATCCGTGGTTCGCTCAAGTTCTGCTCACCTTCCGAATCAGAAGTTTTACCACTTGAATCACATTCCAAATTTTCATCTTCATTAACTACTGTATTTCCAAGAACTGAGTTCTGGAAGTTGATGAGCTTGTTAACCAATTCAGGATGTATGGCCAATGGAAGTGATACAAAGTGAGAGTAGTCAAGATATCGGCTTTTAACTGCCTACAGGAGAAGGAGACACAAATTACACTTATGAGTGACAATAAATAAAAAAAAGTGAGATGAAGAAAATAGTAAGATCCTTCGTAACACAAGAAAGAATGCCGAGCCACGGTTGAGAGAGATTCCTCATGACAAAAGCAAGTACGAAGGATCACACTTGAGAATTCTAGATATAAATAATATTAGACAAGCATATTATTTAAAAGTTTTGAATTGCTAGTTGCATGTAAGTGCCAGGAAAAGCTAAGAGTTCTAGAAAACACATATATGTTAGTTTAAGTTGAGAGAGAAAGAAAGACAGCATTCAAAAGGTAATTGTAAAGCAACTTCAAATGTTCACACTAGGTTCAAGGTCAAAATCAAGTGGTACCTGGACCAAAATTATGACAGGAAAAAGCTCCTAAGGCAAGGCGTGACATACAGTAAGATATATTGTGGGTACTTTGTGTTGGTGCTATGATGCAGCAGCTACATTTCATCAATAATCGTAAGCATGACCATTTTTAGACGTAAAAAATTAAAATTAAAATTAAAAGCTTTTAGCAAAAACAGATACTTACATGTTACCACAGTTTATAGGCTCTAAAAATTTGACAGATAAAAAAGTAATATTCCTTTTATGCCTTATTTGTCTTCTAGCACGGAAAAAAAATAAATGTTGGTGCAAACCTCATCAATTACAGCTTGGACTCTATCTGATGCTCTTGCCACACTTTCAGCAGAATTGCCTTCTATGACTGCAATATGAACACTATATTAAAAACGAAAAAAGTTGAACATAGCTGTTTTGGATTTCAAATTAGTATTCACCCATATTCAATATATACCAATACAAAAGGAATATAGCTCCAATCACTCTACAAGAAACATGCAATAGTGGCTTTCACAAGTAGTAACAACATTAAGAGAAGTGGACGCTAATCCCCCATTCGAAAGACCTACTAATATAAAGAATAAATCACATAGGAGAGACCAAAAGCCAAATATCATAACTAGTGACAAGAATAGATCAAAGCACATTATCAAAGAATACCTCCAAAATTTTGGTCAACAAACGATGGTAGGAGACCTGAATGGAGCTTAAGCTTGGAAATCGGAAAATAAAAAACCGTAATATCACTAAATACTGATAAGATTACAAATAACTACATCAGACAGAGGATACAAGTAGGACACCTGAAGAATAAATGAGGAAGGGTAACCAAGATGGTTTTGCTCCCCTACATAGACATCCAAATGTACTACTTTGTAGGTGCAACACTATGGCTATTGGAAGTGTTTATAGATCTAAAATCACATGAAGGTAATCACAAAAAAAGATCTATGATCTCTAAAAATCAATGTAGGATAAAACAAAAGATCTATCCAGTATAGACATCCAAATGCACTACTTTGTCGGTGCAACACTATGGCAATTGAAAGTGTTTATAGATCTAAATATAATCGTAAGAAGGTTATCTCAAAAGATCTACGATCTCTTAAAATCAATGCAGAATAAAACAAAGGATCTATCCAGACAATCAACTATGTGATTTAAGGGTTAACCAATGTTTCTACGCCTACATTAGATCCATAGGGATAAGCACGAGATTTAGAGAGTTTTCAGTTACAATGAACCTTTAAGGTGTGATAAAAGACATCCTAATAGAATGAAATTTCCCAAATGGAGCAAACCCAACTAATTTGCGATTGTCGAGTCATCGATTGATCAACAGACTGATCACTTAATATAGCAGGGTCCAGGAACAACATAAGTAGGTCATAGAAATCATACAGTACGTTATCAAAAGCAAAAATCAGGCTACAAATATCATTATGATTGAATAATAACTTAATCAATGCACAAAAGCTGAATCAATCAAAATCACCCATAAATAAAGAAGCAACCCACTGAGGCAATCCTCATTCCGCGAGAATGGAAGTATGATTTTTACTTTCATTTCCTCCTCAATTGTCCTCTGTGTTGCACCTCTATATGCAGAATATCAAAGCAACATATTAGCCCCTCGTTTTTAGCATAAGCAAGAATCCACACAGAAAGTCATACACCTTCCCTCGGACTAAAAACGTGCATCAAGGACAGCCCTGCTTGTGCAGATTATGTTGGACACAGAAGGTAAGAGAAAATTGAAAGCCAATTTAGTGGAGAAGAACTCTGATGTTTATGACTAAAACAACCATTCCATAACAAAGTGTCATAGTGCAAAGAGTGAGATAGCGGTAAAGACACAAACAACCACAAAACACGCTGAAACATGCAGCAGGGGATGTGCGTGACTTTCATATGTTACTAGTAAAAAAGGGCGAGCAGTATGGCTAAGAACTCCGAAGCACAATAATGACACAAAACTGATAAAACGAAAGACATATATCAGAAAAGTTGAACACTTCTAATGGGTCTCTAACATCTCTTCATCTTCCAATTAGCCATGTGACAGGTCTTATTGGGTCGCAAATTCATGTGGATACAAGTGATTCTTCCATTCAGACACAGATTTAGTGATATAAGAAAAAATAACTAAGATATTTCTATAATCAAGGAGAGTGTAGTTTAAATGACTTTGTATACTGAGTTCGTGTCACCTCCAATGTATGGCACATGGGCATCATGGCATTACCATATTCATTCATGGTATAAGGACCCTCTTCTGGATTTCCATCTGATGCAACGCATGAACTTGCATGCTTACCATCACTTGAAAGCAAAAACTGGAAACTCTTTTGAGGAATGCACTGAAGTTTCAAAGATCCAGATAAAGTTGAAACTTGAAACTGTCAATAATAAGAGTGTGTTCGCATTTAGTTAGGTTCGTCACTTGTTGTATTAGAAGATTCATCACATGTTGGGCAGTTGGTCAGAAGAATTGATGGAATGTTGTCCAGCTTGTATATGGTGGACAATTTGGAGGAGAGGACCTATAGAGGTTTTGAAGACAAAACATTCTGTTTGTACCGAAAAGTGAAGAGTGAATTGGTTCTGTCTTTGTTAATTTTTGCTGTACTAGAAAGCGTATGCCTGATGGAGCGCTTGTATACTGACTCATGTGGGCTTTGATAGAGTATGCTGAGAAGTCAGGAGCCCATCTAGGTTGGTTTTTGTAATGTCTATGTGCATTGTTATGGTGCAACTTTAATATATATATACTTGTTAACAGTTTCAAAAAAGAAGGTTCATCACGTGTTTGTATTGTCTTATGGGCCAATGTGTACATAAGAAGTTTAAGACAGATTGTCAAGCAGGTTTGTTATGTGTTTGGAATGAATAAAGATTACAGCTCTCCTTCAATTTTTTACAAGTATATTTTCTAATCACCTGCACACAGTTACAATGGACTAAGTAACTTCACTGATTGCTGGTGCACCCATGAGGTATGTCGTAACGACCTTTATGACTAGCACAGAATGTCTAGGCTCAGCATCAAAGAGAGTCAGAGACATTGCTTTCAAAAAAGTAACCATAATGCTCTAAGTAATCTATATTCCCACTTATTTTGGGAAAACTTTAATATATTTAAAGAGCATATTAATGTTGCATTTAAATAATGCTTGCACTAAAGTATCTAGAAATGAGTGACTATATTGGAAAGGATGAAGAAAGTCGAGAAAATAAAACAAAACAGGAAAAACGACATGTCAAAAGCTAGCTGGGTGGTTATAAATCCAACAAGATTACCTTGACCGTAACTGAATGCTTCTGAGCTGCTGAAAGTGATTCATCATCAGCTGAAGGTGTTGCTCGTCCTTCTAGATCAATGCCTTCACTAACCTGCAGTGCCTTCTGAACTGTTGACTCATACGAAGAAACGGTGCATTTAATTTCTCGCACTTGACCTCCAAAATCATGCTTCTCATCACCTAAACCACCTGAACTTCCAAAATCCAATATTAATCTTCCACATCTTTAACAGTGTATTCTACATACTACATAAGATCATATTCTTGACATAACAATATACCAATTTTTCAATTATTCGGATACCTAATAACTTCCAATATCAACTAAAAGTACAGAAAGCTTAACAACCTAAAATTTCCAATACAACTCAATCTAACATTAACAAGTGAGGAACACTCGCCTTCAGTTGACCTTGATTGAGTAGAAACAGGTCTCCATGTTTTAGAAACCATTTTCTGCTTTTTATGGTCCATATCAACACGTAAACCTCCTTCAATAAGCAGTCCAATACCCCACGCCTTGATGATGTAACTGAAACCGCATGAGGAAAAACACCTTCTGCAAACCCCCCCCCCCACCCCCCCCACAACCCCCCCTCCCCAATACCCGATTACAACATTACCTTTTCGCCCTTTCCTTGCTTAAATTCCTTAAATTCTTACAGGAGACTACGCGATTGTGCGTGTACCTGGAGTGTTGTGTGGGTTCAGTACTAGAATGCAACCTTTGTGAACTTCCAAGCAAGATCAACGCTGTGGAAGACGATTGGTAAGAGAAAAAAGCTACGTTATAAATCTCTAATTCACTGAGAGAATGAAAAGACTAGCAAATGGACTGTGGGAATGTATGCACGTGTAAAATGTAGACCGGTAAGACAACTTCATATCGTTTTATTCTCTTCGACGAACGGTGGCGCTGACACCAATAAATTCACTGCCGGATGAACCGAAATTTGTAATTGCCCATAAGGTGTAAGTTTTTGGTATGAAAAGTAAGAAAATGACAAAACGATCCCTTGTGTTTAGGAGTAGGTTCAAAATAATTTTTGAAGTATGTTTTGAACAATTTTGGTCCTTCTAAGTTTGTTAAAAATTACTTTTAATTTTCATCAAATACTATTTGGCAAATTATATCTGTTACATTTGATACAAAATGTTTGAGAAAGGATCGTACTGGAAGGCGTGTATCTATTACTTTTCTTTTTCTTTAGAAGATACGATACACGATGTTACACAGCTCGTAGTGAAATATTATATTTTAATATATTCACTTGTGAAATTATTTTAAATATTTTTGTTGTTGTTAGATTTGATAAAGATGGTTAAGAAAAATAAATCAACATAAACATTAAAAAAAGCCTAATCAAATCCTAGAAACTATAACAAAACAAACTATAATAAATACTTCATCCGTTTTCAAATTGTTTGTCCACCTTTCCTTTTAAATACATTTTAAAAATAATTTATTTTAAGTTATCTTAAAATTTTCGTGTTATATTTGACATATCTTTCATTTAATATTATAAGATTCAAAAATTTTATTTAATTTATTAAATTTTATACAGAGTCAAAATAAGATAGACAAATTAAAACAAAGAAAGTACTAAAATACAGACTAAATAAAATTATTGAGAGTATTTTCAAAACTATTATGAATTCATCCCAAAATAAAATTAAAAAAATCTATTTTTGTTATCTTCACCTTGAAAATTTAGGGGAACAAAAAATAAACAAAATAATCTCTATGCTCTGTTTAAAGCATCTAAGGTACTGTATTGTATTGTACAATAGATATAATTTTTTATTATACTATTGTTTATTATTGTTTAATAACATTTTTCTTATTTGATTTGATTGTGTATTGTATATTAATTTATAAATCTACTAAAATATACTTAATTATTCTAAGGTAAAAAATTTAACTAAATTTAAATAATATATGATAAAAAATGAAATAGTACCATTATAAAATATTATACCATAATATAATTTAAAAATAAATAAATTAAATAACAATGAGTAATATAACAATAAAATTAACAATAATTCAAACAGAGTTGTTAGTATGTGAGCTTAGATTTGATTTGGTCCACGAAGGATAAATACGCTGAAAATATTTTTTGATATTATTTTAAAACGTTAGCGTATTGGTCTTAAGTTCTATATTGAAGGAACAAATAACCGTATTGTGTGCTATTAAATTATAAAAGGACTTTAGAAGTGAAAATACTTATATAAATCATTGGGCATTCTGAAAAGTTGAGGGGTCAAAGTGCATTTGTAAAACTTAAGCATTTCAGTGCCTTGGAGTATAGTAATCCCAAAGTTCGTTCGAGCAAAAATAAAGAAAGGAATTCTCAGAGCAGGGAAGTGAAGGGAGTAGAGGACATTCAAAGGACGATAGCTGGAAGAGTGCTCTCTTCTCGCAGGGCGACGCCGGTCAGTGACGACGGCGATGAGACTGGCGACGAATCCAAAACTCGGAAGCACATATCTGTGGCGACGAGGGTTACAAATTACGTGATTCGAACTGGTCATCTCTGGCCATGCCTTCTCATAGGGCTTGTGATTGTGTTGGTAACTTCTTTCGTTTATCACACTCGCGACTTAGTATGTATCTCCGCTTCCTCTTCCGATCACCTTTCTCGTTTGCGATTCTTTGGCTTCGAAGGCCTGGAAACGGACTTCGAGAATCTCGGCGTACTTGGTGTAAAAAAAGTTTGCTTGGGCGTTTCAATTTTCGTGTATATTTCAGTAATCTGGTTTGCTTTTTTCCTGTATGCCACATTGTGTAGTGACTAGTGGATTTTCATCGAAATGGAATTCGAATTAGAACACATCTCGATTTCCTTCGGAGGAACTGTGGTCCATTTATTTTCTATTAGATTTTATTGATTTGTGAAATCTAAACCTACGGTTTTCCAGCTGTACATGAATCATCTGTAGGATGTGTCATGGTGCAATTAACTGGATTAATATTTTTAGGTTATTTTGGTGTCGAATTTCTCGTCGTACGATGACCAAGGCGCATTGATTCAAACAGCCCAGATTGTTGCTTCATATAGTTAATGGAGGAACTAGGTGTATATAATAATTCTAGTCGTACAGATTATCGTTTTTATCTAACTGATAGTTTCCTATTTGATTGCTAAGTTCATTGTTATAATGGGAAATCACACATACATGTCCAGAATCTGCACATTTAGTTTCAAGACATTACTATAATGGAAAATCCTATTCCGATGTCCAGAAATTACATCTAGTCTCAAGACCAAGACCAAGATTGTTTTCCTTCTATCATTTGTAGATGATGAGTGTTGCATAATCAGGATCAATTATAGCCAGCTCCACTTCGTAGTTTTTTAAATTTTCTTTCATAATATGATGATTATAATCTCCAGAGTGTGGCATAAACCGGAATAATTGGCTTTCTAGTGGCTTCATTCTGTTATATAGTGATATCAGAAGTAAAATGGTTTATCATCTTTACAGTCTTAAGCGGCACTTTTGATCTATGGTCAACAAATGAAGCAACTTTTTAGACATGTGTGTATGCATGTCATTCACCTTTTCTGGAATGTCAAAGATTCTTCCTGTTATTTATCTGTGAAACTCAACTGTTGAGAGTGAATGAAATTTTTCAAAAACCCCAAGGTTTTTTTTTCACCCAAAATGCACCTTTAATTAATTTTTACTCTTGTCAAAAGGCAGAACGAAACATGATAGAACTGTTGAATGGACCACAAAGGATTTAATCAAAGGTCTGGAGGAGTTTGTGCCCATATATGAGACACGGCCTATCAAGAATAACATGTATGGTATGGGTTTTGATCACAGCTTCGGGCTCTGGTTTATCACTCGGTGGTTAAAACCAGAGTTGATGATTGAGAGTGGTGCATTCAAGGGACACTCAACTTGGGTCTTGAGACAAGCAATGCCAGATACACGAATCATCTCACTTACACCCCGTCATCCTGAGAAGTATCTAAAGAAAGGGCCTGCCTACGTTGATGAAAATTGCACATACTTTGCTGGAAAAGACTTTGTTGATTTTGGAAATGTTGATTGGGGGAAAGTTATGAAGAAGCATGGAATCAAGGATCGTAGCCAGGTTCTTGTCTTTTTTGATGATCATCAAAATGAATTGAAAAGGTATAACTTCTATAGCTTTATTTTGAGTTTTGTTAAAGAAGTGATTCCTCCAGTGTTCTGTCTAATGTCATCATATCCATAGCAATATTCAATGATGCTATGGCTTTGCCGGTTCCCACTTGTTTTGCAAATATGTCTCATTGTTCTCTGTTTTGAACTTTGATTGACAGACTGAAGCAAGCACTAAAAGCTGGGTTTAGGCATCTTGTGTTTGAGGACAATTATGATACTGGTACAGGAGACCACTACTCTTTCAGGCAAATGTGCGATCAATTTTATATTAGAGGTATATTTTCACCTCGACTTTAAACAATTGTTTTTCCTCTGTCAAGCCAAAGAAAACATTATCCAGTCATTATCGTATCTATCTGGTTTTTCCCTTTTCTAAGTTGATTCAGTTTTTATTTGGAAAATCGTGGTGAGATTTTGTTGACTGTATGTGGAATAACAAATAAATAGAGATCATGTGCTATTGTAATAACCTTATTCATATAGTTTCTTGCTTTTGTTATATGTTACCATCTGTTGTTTATGTTAGATTGCACTATTTTGTTGATGTTGTTGTTCCTTGCATGCATGCTCTGCAATGCTTTTTTGTTAATTTCCATGTTATGTCCGCTGCCGTTTTTCTTTTTCCTTACTCATTTGTTTTGCTTCACTTGAGCCAAGAGTCTTTAGGAAAAAGCATCTCTATCTCCATGTCGTAGGGGTAAGGTTTGCGTATACTCTATCCTCCCAGACCCCTCTTTGTGGAATTTCATTGTGTATGTTGTTGTTGTGCTGAAGTATTTTTCTCCCATGAAACTCCTAATGGAGCAGTAAAACTGTTTATCCTCTCATGAGATATTTGTTTGCAATGCAAAGCTTAAGGGTTTGATATTTTTAAAGGACAAGAAGTCAGTGGCATGATGTTTGATTAGAATATACAGTTGTGTTTTTTTAAACATACAGTGTGCTGGAAGAACAATACACTGCAGAATATGTTGCTAACGGCTATCTAACCAAATCTAAACCCTGCAAGTTGGGAGTTTTTTGGGCAAGTTCCATCTGATATTTGACATTAATCTGTCAATTAACTCAGTGATCTCAACCCAAAATTCTTATTTTAGGAGATCAATTGTCCTAGTGGTACCAACTAGAGAATTCAAAATTTAGATCAAAATCATGATCTTATAGAACATAGAGATCACTTTCAAAATGTGTATTATTCCATACATTATCATGGAATCTTTTGTTGGTTTTGCTTGTCTAACCAAGTAAACACATTGTTCTCTGTTTAGGCCACCTTTATCTAGTGCATTTGTAAAGAATCAGTTAATTCATTATGAGATTGGAAAACCAAGTTAAACAGATGAGAAATATGTAGAGAATAATAGGAAGAGATCTTGATATGAAGAAACCGAATACAAATACACTCTAGTATAGACTGTTGATAGATCAAATAGCAGTTATGCTATGCTTAGACCATGCCAGTTCACTATATGAATGTCTTTTTTGTGAAATTATTTGTCGGCTTTTATGGTCAGTGCATACTTAATTCTTACTACATGACATGTTTTCAAATTTCATTCCAGGTGGAGGCCATAGCTGCTTTAAGGACAGTGATGAAGGAAGGATCAGAGCAAGAAGGAAGAAATTCTGGGAGAAGGCTGTTGACATTGATGAACTTTGCGGTCCTGGTGAAGCTTGGTGGGGTGTGAGAGGGCAGATGCGGGATGATTTTAACCACAGTAATAAGGCCATTTCTTATGCAGAACATTTTAAAAATAGCAGGTTTGTAGAGTCGGTGTTAGATGTTTACTGGGAGCTTCCACCCGTGGCTGGTCCTTCATTAACTCATCAGACGAGATATGATCCGGCTCGGGCATCAAGTCCTATTGTTGAAGATGGCAGGTATGGCTTGTTTCGGAGGCTTGGGTTATCTGGACTGGAGGCATCTGTATTCAATGGTTACACTCAAATGGTCTATCTTCAGGTGTCTCAAGAATGATTTTGGTTGCCACTGCATATAAGTTGTAGTTTTGTATTAGAGATCTCTGTGTTAACTGTTCTTTTAGTTGTTTCTAGTGCAACTCTTGAGAGGCTGTCTCTGTGCTGCCTATAGATTTTACTCCTACAATCTTCCAGATGTCCATTTATCCCCTGGTCACTCTGATGTTTGTGCAGAGTAACGGATGTCTGATGAGTTAAATTTATCCCATCTGTATAATGTGCTCGTAAATTATATTCTAGAAAATAGCCTATGTTGAAACAACTCTCCTTGTGCTTGCTAATATCTTAGTTTCTATCACTGGTGTGTTAGAATGATTGAGACCCACTTCTGATGTTTTACTAGCTTATGTTGAAACAAATGGTTCCGTTTGATTGTTCGGTATTCATCGATAAATGAGCAATGGGTGCAGATTGAGCTTTTCTGCTCGAGTCCACAAAAGGGGAACTCCTGGCACCATAACCTTCTTGCTACTGTAGGTCAACTAACTGAGCACACAGTAATGAACTTCTCTTGGGGATTGAACTGGCAATGGCAGATCAAAGGCAAGCGATCCAGAGTTGGAACGTTGACAGCCCTTGAACAAACTAATCCAAGGTTCAAGCTATAGTCAATTTATTTCAATCCTAAGCCCCGTCCTCATTCTCTTTGACAGGGCACTCCAAAAACACGAGCATGGAAAAATTGGGGTTTGGAGTGACTCCATTACATCCTGCTTGTTTTGAATTCTTGAATATTACTTTGATCAATTACTAGTAATAAGTTGGTTAGAACTTGGAAGTTATTATGTTTCATCAGAATATGCTTAAAAATTAATGTATGTTTGCAAATAAACTTGCAGGTTGCATGTGCAAGCAAAAATTGCCACTCAAAAGACACTAGCCACAGTACAATTTTTCACCGGTTATATTTTCTTAAACAGCTCTCTCCCTTTCAGGGGATGCTACACATCTAGTCTAATTCCAGATACAAACAGGGCAGAAAAAGGATGGTTGATGTTGTAGAAACCCTTTGGACGGTTAGTCTTTCAGTCACTAATTTTGGTTCTTGCACTTGTTTATGGCCCTTGGAGCTGCAAAGCAGGGAGAAACAATGTCATTCTAAACCCACTTTAAAGCATATATAGAGTAATACTTTATGAACTAGACACTAGAGAAAAATAAGTGCTACATAGCATAAACATGATCACAGGACATACCTAGCCCAATTGCCTCTGAGCTCTTCATGATCCGCAATCTCTTGCATGAGTCTATGAACATCCTATTGTAGAATCCAACCAGAACGATGAGTAAATGCAACTAAATATAATGTTGTCTTCAAACTTAAACGTTTGACATAAAATGTTGGAGCATAGGAACTTACTCCCAAGGAACATCGCCAACTAGCATCCAGTCACCATCCTTGTCCTCATAAGTCAGCACATACTCAGAACCATTGAGAAGATCCATCAAGTGACTTTCACTGAGCTTCTCTTGCCCTGGAATCCTATCACTGGCACACTGACCTGAATAATAGTCACAAAATTATAATTTCACTTAGACAACATAACAGCAATACAAACAATAACAATTCTCAAAGTGGCTATCTGAAAAATGAGAAAGAATGTTCGCTAGGTGCGTGATAAAAAATTTCTATGGATGAAAAAGGTACAAGAGGAAACTACGGTTCAAACATAGGGTTCCATCCTTTTTCTCAATATACTCCTATCAATTATTCTTGTTTTTTCCTTCTATAACTGTGGGGTATCCAAGCCAACTTGAAAGCATTATTCTTAGTTTTTTAAAAAATGCATCAAATAACAACATATCCTATGTAATCCTACAGCTAGAGTCCAACAAGGATAGGATGCACGCAAACCTTACCACTACCTTTGTATGGGTAAATTCTCTTTACTTAGAAATTGAACTGTCCTCCAAGAAGCTTCTGGGACGAAGTAACAATTATGCTTAAGAGTTTCAGGTTTGACTCAGACCCTATATTTGTGTTAAATAATGTATTTGAAACTCAGTAAGGCCATCATCTTTTCTAAAAATACACAACCTTGTTTCTGAAAAGCTTAAACAAATACTACATTGTCTGCATGTAAAGGGAGAAATTATACCAATACTAAAGCAGCTGAACATCTTTTCAACTGCTGATGAGAGCTCTGCATAGTTACTGTAAGTTTTGATATCAACTTTCCTCAGATATGGAGCACCATCCATGCTAACCTTAACATAAAGGCAACTTGAACCTGTTCTCCCTTCACCATCATTTTTCTTAGTAGCCAGTGTATTTTTCCTGAATGATCTAATTGGTGGCCATCCTACCACTTGTGCCCTAATTCCATAACACAAAACATAACCAAACTTTAACCATAATTGCAGACAAAAATTTGTTACCCAAACTAACAAAAATTCAAGAATTTAAGAAAAAAAGAGAAAAGTTACTAACTTTGAAGTATGAGGGATAGGCTTTTTTTCTTCAACAGGGTTTGAACCTCCATTCCCTCTTTTTGGGGAAAACAACAAGTTCCCCTTTTCCCTATCAGCTTCAGATCTGCAATTAATAGACAAATCCCATTTTCCAGATGCATCAATTGCATCAGAAAAACCCCTTTTTGTTCTTGATGTAAAATTGCTTAAAGGGTCCAAATCTTTGCCAAAAAGAGAAACCCCATGAGACTGAGACTCAGAACCAGGCAACCCAAGTCTCAGCTCAGTCTCCTTAAGGTTGAGAACAGAGGGAGAAGAAGAAATCTTATCAGAACTTCTTTCCATTAAAGAAGGTTCTGATAAACCTATATAATCATGTTCTAATGGTACAGACATGGAAAGTTGAGCACAAATAAGTAAACAGACAAGATGAATTTCTCTACAAGAATTCAAGAAACTATGGAAGATATGAAAAAGAAAGGAACTTTTTTTAAAGAAAAAGTTACAAGAGAAAGGAAGGTTGTTTAATTTTGTTGATGCAGAAAAGAGACTTCTTTTGGTGCTTTTGTAGACTTCTTTTTGGAATAAATGAACTGTGTAGTGTGTACTACTCTAGTAATATTGGAACTACTATTCCATATGCTTATCTAGAAGGGAAAGGATATCAACTTTGTTATTTGAAATTGATATATTCTTCGTTATGAAAATAGTTCATATATATTTTTATTATTATACAAATAACTTACATATATTTTTGTCGTTATAAAATGACTCACATATATTTTTCATTTAATGGGAGTTTTAAAAAAATAATTTTAAACTTATATTTATTACTTTCAGTTTTTTTAAAAAAAAATATTTAGGGATATATGTGATTCTTCTATTAAAGTTCAAGGTATATTTTAATTTTTTTTCAAACATAAATTATTTTTTGATTTTTTTTATTGTAATTATTTAAGTTTATTATTCTTATTCTATTTTTATTTTTTCATTCCATAGTTTAAAGAAAAAAAAATTAAATTATTTTTTTGTCTATATTGTAATTTAATTTTTGTATTTGAAGAAAAAAATTTGATCCTCTACAATAAGTTTTATAAGACATTAGTAAAACATAAATAAATTTTAATTATCAAGATAATAATTCTAAACTAGTCATTGAAACAAAAAAAAAATATGTTTGACGAGGATTAAATTTACTCATATTGAGATTATATTTTTTAGAAAAAAAATAATAAAAAGTTAGATTAAAATTATTATTTTAAAAATTTTTTTTTTTTCATTCCGTTAGAAGATAAGGGTATATGTGAGTCATTTGTTTATAAATAAGGGTGTATATGAGTCACTTTCACAACAAGAGGTATATCAGCTCTATATGACAAAGTTGAGGGTTATATCAGACCCTTTTCCCTATCTAGAAATTCTTTTTTTTTTTTGTGATATAGTAGCTGAGAAAATGAATTCGATTGATTTGGTGCATCAGGTGATATATTATGGAGGTCAAGAATTGGTTATCTTGTCAATGTCTTTTCGATTGAGCTCGTTGCACTGAGTTTGTCTAATACGATTTATATTTCTTATATGATTGGTGAGTCATAGTATAGGAGCGTATTCACTTGATGTACATCCAAAAAACAAACGTTCACTCTATCAATATCTTTTCAGTCGAGTTTATTATAGTGATAAACTCACATGTAGTTGAAGAGTGACAATCAATATTTGTTAGTTGAAAAATTACACTATTAGCTAGGATATATATATATATATAAAAAATTTTCTTCTTTATATTTAGACATTTCTTAGTAAAAGTTCTACTGCCATCATCGAATAGGGTGTAATTCTTAATTTCAATTGTGCTAAGAGTCTGAAAACTTAAATAAACCTTCAGATTAATTAATATTTAACTTTTTTTACCTCATATAATTTTTTAACGAAGAATATTTACTAAACGATCTTTTGTCATTGGCTCATCGCATTGCATCAAATTTGTTTGGTGCAATCCATATCTCCTGTAGGTTTGATTCATATGAAACATTTACATATAATAGATTTATTCGATGTGTATCTAAAGAGTAGCGGCCACAAAATATTTTTGGGCCCACAACTCACAAGTTTAGCTTTAGTGGAATTATTTAAAGGAAAGTAATTAGGTAGTGGTAATTGTACATTTTGTGTTTTAGAATCTTTGGTCGGAAAAAGTAATGATGATGATTTCAACTTTAGTCCACTTTTATAACCAACTCTGTGGTAGACAAAGTCCGTTCACAAGTAGTACTACTAATTTATTTTTTTTATGAAAATACAGTATCTTTTGCTGCAAATACACAATTATTTGTCTTTTAATAATAATACTGCCAAACACTCACCAATAAAGTGCTTTCTCCTTTGTTTTACCTACATCATTCATCTCTTTTCGTATGTTACTGGTATTTGATTTGATATGAAATTATTTTTTTTAAAAAAATAAAATAAATAAATTTGTAATTTAAAATAAATAATAGAAATGTTTTTATTCAATTAAGGATAAAATAGTTATTTTATAATTAAATTATTATATGATATAAAATTATATTATTTTTTTAAATTGATCTAACAAAAAAATAAATCACATAAATTAAATTGAGATAGTATAATTTATTATTTAAAAATTCAAGCGAATATTGTTTATTACTAATTACTCTTTGAAATGACTAATATATGTATCATCTTTAAAATAGTTTTAGTTTTTATTTCTAGATGGTTCAAGTCAAATTTATTAGTGTTTCAATCTCTCAAGTGTGGCGCAGCACAGACACCACGAGGACAGATTTATCTCTATTTACACGCCAGAGGGTTTAAAAGTGACAGGCTATTGGCTTATGAAAAAAAAACATTTCAAATTACTCTTTTGATAAAAAAGAAAAAGTAAATATTAAAGAAAGCATGATAATGCATTATGAAAAAAGATCAAGTGAAATCATTATTAATTTCAATAAGCATAACTAATTTCTATCATTATTAATTCTAATATTAATAATATACCATATTCATATTATTTTTATAATCTTAAAAATTAAACTCAAATCTTATAGTAACATACTTCTTTTGGCACCATGCTTAAGGTAACTAAACATACTTCGTAAAACACTACTAGAGATAATATATGAGTGCTGGTAAATTTATAATTCATTTTTTTAATTTGAAATTTCATGATGATTCATAGTCATTACGATTTTTATCAAAATTTCTATCATTGAATAAATTCCTACAAATCACACAAAAAATATAAATCAATTAGGCAAAACCTATTCGGACGAAGCATGCACAAATAAAAATTAATGGTTTGTACGAAGTGATACTGTAGCTCGATCCGATCTGCGTCGCTGATATCAGATTTAGAGAAAACGCTATATCAAAATGGACCATAAATTCAATAATGATTTATATTTTATCTCAGATATGTCAATTCGTGAATTGTGTCATTTTCTTTTGAAGTTGAAAACAGATGAAATAAAATAAAATAAAATAAGATTGAATAAGACATTAAATTATAAGAATTGGTGAAAGCTGACATAAAACGTAAGAACAATCATCTATTAAAGGAAAAAGATGGAACAGTGCTGCTTTAATTGTCGCTGTTTAAGCCCTTTTCTGCTATTTTTTTATTTTTTTACTTTACACATAAAAATCTGTCTATCTACTGTCAATAATAAGGAAAAAAGTATATCATGATTCTCTCTTTTATACTTTCTTTTTCCTTTTGTTTCTTCAAAGTGGCCTTTGTCATTTCATCCTCTTTACAGTTCTTCATTTTAGATTTCACGTTTTTTTTAAAATTAAATAAGTTTATCATGTAATTTTATTAGTATAAAGATATATATATGTCAATATGAACATCAAAAATATTATATTATTATAAATAGTAATAAGTTCAAGTGCACACATAAATATCTTTAAATTACACTATTAAATAATGCAAGGATAAAATATCCTCCGTAATATTTAGTATCGTAACTTTTGGCTAGACACTTTATCCGTTTCATTAGTTGTCACCACTTTAGATTTCAAGTTCCTCAAGAAATTTGGTAAGTTTATCATTGTATTTTATGTAGAATTCCTTGGGTCGTTTGGTAGGAGTATTAGGGAGAAAAATTCAAGTAGTATTACGTGTTGGTATTATTAATACTATGTGTGCTATAATTTTTGTGGGTTCCATATAATACAATAAGGGATTAGTATGCCCCCTACACGTATTAGAGGGGGTTGTATTAATTAATACATCCATTGGGGATGGTATTAGATCTAATACCATAATATAATCTAGGTAAAGACAAAAATCTCTCTCCAAATCCTTTAATCATTTTGTTATTTTTTGATTTCTATTTTATATTTATACTAATTTAAAATATTTTAAATAAAATAGCGTACAAATTTATATAGATATATTTTTAGTTTCTTAAAATATGAGTTATTTAATCTATTTATTATTAATATAAAATGTTATAATCTGACTAATATGCTGATGTATGAATTTAAGAACAATTCATAAGTAAAATAGTCTCTTAGCGAAAGTCCATTAAACATAACACATGTAATCTAAAAACAAGCGCATACATACATACATACATGCATGCATGCATACATACATACATACATACATACATGCATACATACATACATACATATATATATATATATACACACACACACACACACATCTCGAGTACAAAAATAATTTAATTTATTTTGCTATATTTTTTATTATTATTATTTTATGAGAAAGAGTTTATTTTTTTTAAATTTATTAATACAAAACAAAGTTCAATAAATTTTCTCTATAAATCATTATAGTTGGGTGACCTTTTGAGATATTAACTTCAATTTATTAAGATAACAATTATTTACTCTCAAATAATTTAAGTGAGAAAATAGAGAACATAACAGTAAAATCTTTATTTTCCTAGCTAATTAAAAATGATATAAAAAATAATATTCTCCGTTAATTATCTTCCTTGACTCAATTACATGTAATAGAAAATCTCATAATAACTCTAGAGTATAATTGAAAAGAATTCTTTTTGTGAACTTTTATACCACAAATAAAATTAGGTATGAAACAATGAACCTAACACTTAATAAAAATAATTAATGCATTACTAATCCCTGAATTATTGATCTTTGTACCAAACGACCTCTTAAAGTCAATTTTTTCTATCAATGAACATGAACTATTTACTTAATAATTTTGTGTTGGTAAAATATATATTTTCTAGACTGATCATTAAACTCTCAGAGATATAATAAAAATATAATATCATTTATGTATTAACTTTATGAAATAACGAATATTAAATAATATTTCTCTTGAGTAACTATATATAAACAAAAAGAAAGGGAGTAATTAATTGATTCTTGTAATAACACTTTTTCTTTTTTCATAACTTTTACTGAGGTCTCTCTCTTTGCTGCACGCTTGTGTCCATCCTAATTATTATTCAGCAAATCCACAAAAATTAGTTAGTTCCAAATTGGAAGTGTGCGTATGTTTTTAAAGTACTCCACATATGAATTTGTATCGAGTTTAAGCTATATACATAATGAGTATAAATATTTTCTTTTATACTTGTAAGTTAATCTTATAATATTTATATCGGATAGTTCTTAAATTTTGAAATTTGTTGGAAAAAAGTTGGAATCCAAAATAACAAGCAATTGCTACTAACTTTTGATTTTTGGATGAGAACTCTGTGGTGAATATTTTATGCGTATTGGATAAATCTCTCATTAAGTAATAATCTGCATTTTGCGATTTGTGCACATAGAATATATCTCCCATTCGGTACTAATTTACACTCTATAGTGAGCATTTTGTGTACACTGGATAAATCTCTCATTAAGTAATAATTTGCACTATGCTATGTGGTGAGTATTTTATTCGCACTTGTATAAATCTTCCATCGGATAGTAATCTGCAAACTATACATATCGTAAACTATACTACACAAGTCCTATACAACAAGCTCGATTCAAAAGATATTGAGAAATATCCATTCAAGATCATCATCTATACTTGTATTCACCCAACTAGCTAGTCTTAAACCAACTAACTCATCGTGAAGAATTATAATATTACTTAAAACACGATAAATATCATGTCAATAGTAAATAAAATGACTTAATGATGTGAGATAATATATTTTTTGATCTGATAGTATTATAAGTCAAACCCTATTAGTATTTAGAGCAGATACTTGTATTAACAACATTACTGAACCAGCCAATGGTCATGATTTTGCTGCCCTAGTCAGTAGCTACCAACACACACTTTATGATGTAAACTAGAGTTTTTATTCAAGGTAAAAAAAAAAAAGTGAGACTTATTTTAATTAATAAAAAGAAAAAAAATCTCAAATATATCTACCGAAGTTTATTCTATAGATATCAAACTTTGAAAATGACCTTTTACCATCTGCACTATTTAATAGTGAATTTTAAAGGTATATATGTACTCACATGAACATCATAAATACTTCATAATCTCTTTCTTTTTTTGGCAGCACTTTAAGTTTAACTTTTTGCGTGACATATTTAAGACCACAAGATTAAAACGCATTTTGATATACTTGACATAATTTTAATTTAGAATCACAAGATTAAAACGCATTTTGATATACTTGACATAATTTTAATTTAGAATCACAAGATTAAAATTTTCTTTTTCTTTTCTTAAACTCCGTTACAAATCAAACTAGGCCATCAATTTTAAACGAAAGGTGCTGTTAACTCGACATTTAATTAACATGCTGGCTTTACAGTTTAACCTGGTACTGTGTTGGCTCGTAGCCGGCAGGTTAAGCCGTGGTCGGTTGACAGCAAATCATTAAAAAAATATTGTTACTGCTTTTAGCGGCTTGACTCCGACAGTCGAACTAGCCAACTAGGTAAGCTTACTCTTCTTTTTTTTTTATTCCTTTCATTTTTCGTGGAAAAAGAATCATTTCAATTTATTTGGGCTTAAATAATTAATATTTTGATACAATATAGTACGTTGAATGAGATTTTTTCTTTTTTAATAAGAAATTTTAGGTGCGTGTTTTAAATTTGAATTTATGTTTTATAGGGAGTGTTGTTTCTCAAATGGCACTTTACCTATATAAATTCAAATTAGTTAGATTTTAATATAAATATTTATATTTTAAATTTTTATTATTATAAAATAATACATTCAATAATATAATAAAATATAAATTAAGAAACAAGTATAATCCATAAACGATGCGCATCACAATATTGTAATATTGTAACAGTAGGTAGCAGTCAACTTTGGTCTTATCCTTTAACATGTCCTGTCTCTATGCAGTGCAATTTTCTAGCACTACTTTTCTTCTTTATTTACTTTTTCTTTCGTGTTACGTTTATTTAAAGTTAATTTAATTAATTTTTAAAAGTAAATTAGATTATATTAATTTGATATTTTAAATAAAAAAAGTTAAATATTTTAAAATTATATGAAAAGTACTATAAATTACAATTTTTTATATATTAATATAATAAAAAAATGCATCTTACAATATTAGTCAAAATTTTTATAGTTTAACTCTAAAAATAGAAATCATGACAAACAAGACTGCAGAAATAAAATATTTATTTTTTCTTAGTCTTGTCAATTTTAGTATAAGTTAAGGTCCACCAAATTTTGATGCTCATTAATTACAAGAAAATTCTAATGGTCCGATGATTAATCATTAATTTGGACCTGAAACTTTATCACGTCTTAAAAGTATTGAATTTGTGACCCAATAATGTTTCACTCCTATCCAAGTGTGTTAGTGGTAGACACGCGCAAATATTAAGAGTTTGGGGTTTAAATTTTTCTTATTTAATTTTTTAATTATTGAATTGTTAATCAGATTTATAAATTATTAATACTTAATTTTTTAATATAAATGTAAAGTTATCTACTGATAAACCTCCATCTAACTCCGTTACTAATTGGTGCAATGGTTCTTGATCATAAATTTTAAATTTAGATACAATGAGTTAAAAGAAAATCTGATAAAATATTTCTCTTTTAATAAATATAAATTAGTCAAGTTTCAAAATAAATTTAACTAGAAAAGATATTGTTGTGCTTCTCATGTTATGTCATGGTATACCAACCATGCAAACTAAATATTAGGAACTCCAAAGTACTCTCGCAAGTCGCAATCCCAAATGTAGTCTATTTTTTTAGTCTGTCACAAAAATATTATTTTTTATGATTAGAAATAAATAATTTTAATTTTTTTTATTATGAAAAAATAATTTATAATGATATCTAATATTTATTTTAGATGATAAATTTTTTCGCATAAATTTATACGGAGGGAATAACTTTCTAATGGAAATAACTTGTATCCAATTAATAAATGACAAGCATCTAACCCCAACTTGAAGCTTATCTTTAAGCCAATGATGAAAACCTTCAAATCATGTTTTTTTTTTTTTCATGCTTTATGTGAGTGCGCATATAATGACAATCATCCCATCTAATCAAGATTTTATTTCCTTTGTTGTATTTTGTATCTAATCAAATGCCTTTTCTGTTTCCATTACCGACTTAACTTTCGAATTACTTAAATGAAACTAATGGATAATTTTATCATTCAACATTTATTTTCCTAGGTCCAAATTAATAGTTTTCATTCCCCAACTAATATGTTGGTGATGCTTCATATATTCTAACGGCATAATATATAGACATAAATTGATATTTAATTTTTGGTGCCACATAAGTTTGAGCAAATTGACACATTTGTTTTACGTGATATGACATGATAATTTTATATTCTACAGTATTATTTTATATAGAATTTATGTGTCTAATTGTTCAATTTTATACAAG
This sequence comes from Solanum habrochaites, assembly GCA_027704765.1. Taxonomy (NCBI): domain Eukaryota; kingdom Viridiplantae; phylum Streptophyta; class Magnoliopsida; order Solanales; family Solanaceae; genus Solanum; species Solanum habrochaites. The sequence goes on from JAKWJA010002491.1 coordinate 65,708,566, forward strand.
TTTAAGTGTATATTCGTGCGTACTTATGTGCACTCATATAAGAAAGGTTCAAATTTTAAACTGTATTATTGTTTATATATAAAATGCTGACCATAATGAACAAATTGTCGATATGTCCGAGTGGTTAAGGAGACAGACTCGAAATCTGTTGGGCTTTGCCTGCGCAGGTTCGAATCCTGCTGTCGACGCTTTTTTTGTCCATTTTTCTTCCATCTCGGTTCCCACAATGTACTCAACCACTTGAGCTAGCCTCACTTATCCCGATAACTTAATGAAGATTTGTGTTTTTCTGTTAATGGAGGGAGTTCGCCAGTAATCAACTAATCACACTGTTTTGTGTTTGGGGTGTGAAAAAAGTTTACAACTTGATTAATAAAGTTTTTGCTCATATGCTTATAAGCTATGATCTTCTCTGTATTAGACATCACAAGAGGTTGACAAAATGAATTCTTTGAAATTGTCCTGATCAGGGCGGAGCAACTTGTGCTAATGTTTCGACTAGTTTCAGTGTTTAGTTCTTCAAATTTTAAACTCTCTTGCCATTACAATCTTTCATGTATGATGATAATGTTCGACTTTGGCAAATCTTTTTCGATATTATAGAATCGAAGCTAACAATAACAATGTATACTTACTAAGAACTACAATAATATACAATTAAAATAAGATGGAAGTAAACAAAATCTGTGATTGTTTCCCCTAAACTAATCTGGACGATCTCTGTAATTGTTGATCAACTTCATCAGCCATTTCTTCTCTACCAAATCTCTTAAACCCTCTTCTTAAAACCTTAGCTACATATTCATCAATCTCAAATCTAGAACCCCATCCACTCTTTTTCATCAATTCATAAACCCTAACAGTAGATTCCACCTGTTCACCTTCAACCAACGCCCTCACCAACCTTACCAGCGACTTATCATCACACTCAATCGTTCCCACTTTCTCCAAATCACAAATCAATTCATCGATATGTTCAGCAAAACCTGTCCGGGTCAAAGCTAAGACCATATCAGCATAAAGCCCTAAATCAGGGACATCACATTCCGATTGAACGGCTGGGAATACTTTGAGGGCCAAATCGCAAAGGTCTTGCCGTAGAAGTTCTTTGTAGGCAGCAATTAGATCTGTTTTGATAAGACGATTTAGGGTTTTTGAGACTTGAGCTTCGATTTGAGAAGGGTCGGTTCTTTGAGCTCGTTTTAGAGCTTGAATCGCTTGGATTGCTTCGATGCTTAGTATTCGGCCCTTGACTAGAGGTCCACGGTTGCTTCGTGGACCGCATCGCACTGAGATTTTTCTTCTGGTGGTTAATTTTGGTGGTGGAAGAGTTACAGAAGAATGTTGTAAGGTGAATTTGAGGTTTGTAGATAGAGAGGAAGCCATGAATGGTGGATTTGAGTTCCACTGGTAGAAGATAAGAAACGGGTCTTCTATAAAAACCAACCCGTATTTGTTTTTGCCTGTTTCAAATTGGGTAGGTTTTTTTTATTACAGTTTGGTCCCTACAGTTTTAATAACTTGCAATTACACACTCAACGTTATGTTCATTCAAGTTTGATTTGTGTCATAAGTCATAACTATATATAATAGGAATATCGTGAATGGTCGAATACACGTTGATATTAATAAGAAAAAAAATGTTATTTCGATAACATCAGAATAGATTAAAGTTATTTAATTTTGTATGATTTAAGTTAAAAGATTAATTTTTTTTTCCTTATGTTAAATATCAAATAGTAAATAATAAGAATTGATGATATATAATTGTTGTTGATAACTTGATACTGGATTGATAATAGTTTTAGCGTTTGTTGTGATAATGTTGGTTGATGATGATACTTATAAGTAATGAATAATGGAGGAATATTTGACGGTGGTGATTTTAGCGTTAGAAAAATTATATCAACATCATATTTAATTGTTTGGTATAGATTAATATATTTCAAATTTTGTTTTGTATTTTTCTATATGATGAATTAATAATTACTAGTTAGTCAATTTCAATTTATATATGCTTATATAATAGAGAATTGTGATATCATATTTTAAGAAATATTTCAACTTTATTAAATCGGTAGAAATTTTTATTTTAGACAAATAAGAGTACTATAGAAAAATAATTTTTCAATCAGAATTCCATAGCCAAATTTTCAAAAATGTTTAACATATGTAGATTTGTTGCTATACATCATATATATTTAGGAGAGGTGGGGGAGAGAAGGAGAGGAGAAGGGGAGAAGACACCTCCATCTCCACCACCTCTCAACAATATTAGTAGGTATAGTAAATATTTTGTTTGACATATTTCTTATGTTATGTACTAGTTATACACTCTATTGTATATTAAGATGTATATTATTAATACGTGAATTTATATATTAATAGTGCAAAAAAATTAATACATACATTAAGTAATTTTGTACATGAAATGCATGTTAATTTGTAATACATCAAATCAAAAACACATAAAAGATAATCTATTTATAATTAATACTCATAATTCATAAATATTATTTAGGATTATTGTTTTATAGATAAATAATTTTTTGTAAGGAAAAACTCGTGAAAATTGTGGGGTGGCAATTGGCATGATGAATGGCTCATCATTTTCATTATTGTCAGAGACGAAAATGCCCTTTCCCCCTTGAGAAAAACATTTTGTAAATTAACCGCGAGAATTAGTCCTGCGTAGTCTGTGAAATTGCCGTCTCAATTTTCCCGGTACCATTGAAATTCATCTGAAATTGTGTTGATGGACTAACCCTAGCTTCATCAGCATCCTCGTCCACCGGTGATCTATCGCCACAAGAAGATGCTTGCTTACCACTACCAGGTGTACATCACTATCTTCGTTTTAATTTTTTGATCCATCTTCCTTTTCTGCACGTTATATGTTTGGATTTTAAGTTTTAGTTAAGTCACATCCAATGACTTCTGCTCAATGCTGTGACTTATGAGTGATGATAATGTTAAGGCTGATTAGTGAATTTGTATGTTTTAGTAAGGGATGAAAAGGTACTCTGAATTTGTGTTGATGTTCTCGTTGTAATGCTAATGTATTGCTAGTTTGCTTTGAACTAGCTGCAATATAATAAGCTTAAAGGAAAGACATGTCATGAGGAAATGGACTGAGGCATTCTATAGAAACCTTTAATGACTATGTAGCGTGTGTTTCGTTGTAGAAATTGTACTTATTTATAGCTCATTTAATTATTATTCTTGATAATCGTGAGTCCGGGCCAACTAATCCTTGGATACATGCTACCTCCCACCAGCACAAGTAACTTTGTCCGCCAAGGCTTGGATGGGAAGAAATCACCAATTGTTTTTGCATAGTTGAATATGATGCCTTATGGTTCTTAACCTACTTTATTATGGAAAATTTTGTTAGCTACATGTATAAAGGTTAATGTTGAAGTGTCTGTGTTCCCCTCATCTTTTAGCATTTATGGGGTCCCAGGATGGGTAAGAGATGCATTTTATTTATCTCCCGCTAATATGCTTCCATTGCTTGGTTGTTTTCACAGCCTGTCATTCCAGTTTCAATATCAAGAGTTAATCAGGTAGATGCAGCAAGATTGGACATTGAAATGTCGACCATGCTAAAGGAACAGTTGGTCAAGGTTTTCTCTTTGATGAAGGTACATGTAGTGCAACTTTCTAACTTACAAGGGAATTCACCTCTTCATTATTTGTGATCTGATAATAATTTGATATACATTTAATCGTTTTGTTTCTTCCCTTTGGGTTAGCCAGGAATGTATTTCAATATGAGCCAGAACTTGATGCTTTCTTGGAGTTCCTTATCTGGCGTTTTTCTATCTGGGTTGATAAGCCTACACCGGTAATGCTCTAATGAATTTGAGGTATAGAGATGAACGTGCGGTTGAAGTGAGAGGAAAAGGTTAGTATGGTCTCTTAATTAATCCTTTTGTCACTATGTGTAAGTTGCAGCTAACAAACGCTTCTTTATTTACTGTTCAAAAAGAAAAAAGTTTCTCTTATAAAAAATCCTTTTTTTCTGTATTAATCAGTTAAATGCTATGTTGTTGCTTGCACTAATTTCACTATTTTCTTCAATTGCTGGCGTTGAAGTTGTTCAAATTTGGGACATCTAATGTTTGTACATCTTGGGAATTGGGACGTGAAGAGAATAGTTGTTGAAAAATTTATTAAATACTTAAGGTTAATGTTCAGGCATTCACTTTGATTTGAGGCTGAGTGCATAATTATTAGCAGGAATTAGAATTTAATACTTATTTAAAAGAGTTCCATTTCATGCATTCAGCCCTTTGTACCAGATAATGGTTCCATCTCACTTGTAACAGATTTTCTTGTTCCGTGGTCAGATCTGAAAACATTCAAGTCCACATTCATTACCATCCATGGATTCGCTCTCATAGATTATTTGAGATAGATTGAGATATGTGAGATCTGTAAATTTTTTCTTTTATATAAATGCTCAAATATTCAGTAATTTGAGAAGTCCAAATAGTATTTATTAAATGTATAATACTATAATATGGAGGGACTTGAGTGATTAGCTTGAAAATCTTGCTCGTTTTAATTTGTATGTGAAGTTGCTAAGGATGCCAGCTTGACTTAATTGAATTTCACTTTTGATCTTGTGCCTCTTGCATAGTACATAATACCAACGACGTTTACTTCGCATATGTTAGTCAGGAAAGGATTGGAGGAAGGGGCTATGTTGATCAGACAGAAGATATGGTACTGTGTCGCTACTGTTGGTGGGCAATGTATGTTGGCCCGTCTTCAATCATTTTCTGCTTTTCGAAGATGGGGCAACTCTGAGCAGGTATAGTCCTCTTCCACTCTTATCTCACTTGTTCGGTTGCATGCATGCTCGAGTAGAAGTTACTCATTACTGCTCTATATATTGAGATAAGTAGAAGTAATATGTCATGCATTTGGTATAATGGAATTTGGTGGATCTTCCCTTAGAAGGAACGTAGAGCTCATTTTAGAACTATTTGATGATATTGGGGAAGCATGAAGGCTCAATGTCAAAAAGAGGTTAACTTTTCCTGCTTCTGAGGCTACATAAATTTGAAATGGTTCAATTTTGATCTCTTGTTGATATGTTGTCGATTTAAATTTGGTCATCCAAAATAGAATTGTTGCACTCGTAATTTTATGCTACAAATTTGAACAGGTAAAATAGTTACTTGCAAGTGTCAATTGTACGATGAAACATTGACTTGTTAATCTTGTGGCTTCTTCAGAGTTCTTTGGCACGCCGAGCATGGTTGTTAATACAACGGATTGAAGGGATCTATAAAGCAGCCTCTTTTAGTAATCTACTTCTCTTTCTTTGTACAGGAAGGTATATCTCTGACTGTAATTCTTATTTCTTTCAAAAGCATGCTCCGGAAGTCCTATTGCAGAAAAGAGATGTAAATTGCAAAATAGTCTTTTGTTTCTAGTTTTCATTTGGTGTTTCTTGAGACCTCAATTTTTTCCCCAAAGATTGGGTCTCCTTTTTTGAGAATCATCTTTTGATGTAGGTTCTCTCTTTTGGTACACGGCTTGTATATGGGGATTTCCTCCAACTGTTAATATAATTATTTACCTAACAAAAAGAAAATCAGTGCACTAGCTTAGCAATGGATATACGTGTAACAAAAATAGAGCTGCAAGGCTGTGTGGTGCTTTATCATCTGTGTTTGCTGGATTGTGTTATTGGCTGCCTACTAAGTCGAGCCAGGCACATTTTTGAAATTGCTCCGTCCTATGAAACCAAATATTTTTTTCTGGGACGGCTTTGTTGGCCAGGAACTGTGAGAGACAGAATATTGAGGTGATTCCACAATAACAAGAAGTTAATGATGATGTTCCAAAGCATTCTTTACCTCACACAGAGGAAAACATAAAATAACAAAAAAAACAAAACAAAAAAAAGGGGTAAAAAACGACTTTAAGTTAGAAAGTTAGTGAATTCTTGGTAGAAGGGTTCCGTGCATAGGTTGATTGCTGTGAGGGTCCTGTACATGTGACCTTTTAAAAAGGGTTGAACTATTGAGCGTGTTCCCTGCATGTGCTGACTTCTATGAGTGTTCTGTACATTTGATCTTTAGATTGACTGGAATTAAAAATATAATACTGAAGTTAGAAAATGTCCCCAGGGAAAGCATAACGCTTGATGTGTGGTAAGGCGCATTGTACACATCACGGTTTTGGGCCCAGTCGCAGACAAAAGCATGGTATTTAAGTGGAGGGTAGAAAATCTAGATGCATTACTGGTAGCAGGGATTAACTGTTGAGCATACCCGATCATTGACTGCTGTAAGGATACTATGCATGAGACCTTTTGAAAATGGTTTAACTGTTGAACATGGGTTGGCTGCTACAAGTGTCCTGTACATATGGCTTTCAGATTGGCAGGAATGGATTAGAAGAAAATTCGTATGCATTTTGGGCTATTTACTGTACTCTTTTTTTTTTAAAACCAACTTTTTTGCTACAATGACATGTAGGTATAGGAATCTCATTGAAAGAGCTTTTAGAGCTAGATTTGTTTATGGCAGCCTAAATATGAACAGAGCCGAGCTTCGAGTACATGAATTGCCAATTGGTGTGGAATGAATTCTCTGTAATTTTCCATCCATTAGCAGAGTGTTGCAGAATTTATATGGTCATTCCCGAAGAGGGGAATATTGATGACAAGTTCTCTCTCTGTGTCTGTAATTTAGCTATCGATCATCTGTTAGGAAAGAGGTCCTTCACCTTATAAAAAAGGGCTAGGGGCCAAAAAGAACATCCCCTAGCTTTTGTACATGCTGTGAAAGGGCTAACAGATCTTGTTTTCCAACTTGTGTCAGCCTTCTTTTGTTGGCGGGTATGGGGATGGGGATGGAGCTCGAAGTTGGTCTTTTGCAGTAAAAGCTTATAATTAATTGTTTGGTATTTTATTTTTTTGACGAGTGCATCTGTTTTAGCAAACACTATGGATGGAAGTACGTTCTTTTGTTATCTTTTCAAAAGAAACTGAATGCCGTACATTATCACTGTTTAGTGGCAGGAATGAATGCGCTCTGCTCTCTTGTCCAGTTATCATTCATCATCCATCAAGAATTTTCTTCTTCCATTCTCCAAGAATAAAACTTCAGTGGATGACACTTTGTGCTCAATCTGTCAAGGAAACCCAACCATTCCATTTTTAGCTATTCCTTGTCAGCACAGGTACATGTATGCATGCTTACAATTTTACAGTAGAATGTCGATACAGTGTATCTTTTAAATGTTCAAGCATTTAGTAGGAACTCTATTATATCGAAAACTTAATCAAAGTATGAACTGAAGTTTAAAAGAATTAGTTGTTTCACTGACATTACAGAACAACAATCTTTTGCTTATGCAGGCATATTGTATAACATGGAGGCGTGGGCTATACGTAGGTGTAACTTTGTAGATTGCAAACAAAATAAAACACTTCAGGGCTGTTTAGAAAAATGTTTTATATTAGCCGAGCCTCACATCCTCCTGTATTTTTTTAATGAACTTCACATCCAGTGTTTTATAAACAACCATGGCATCAAAATTTAGAGCAAGCTAAAATTTTATTACAAGAAGTGAAACTAGAAGAGAACTTTACATTACCAATTCATTTTCGAAAAGAGTCAGGACTTTACCCAAGAAATGTATCAAAAGATTGAAAAAATGGCACATGGGGATAGATCTGATACCTATAAGAACTACCTAATATAACTAAATAGTCGCTTACAAACTAAGTTTAGACGAAGTAACTCGAATATCTATGGTAGTCAGTCAACTATTAAGGCATAGTAACTGTACATATTGCAGAGGGGATATCTTGCTTGTGCATTCTCTTGTCATCCATTTGGGTTGACGTCATTCATGTGTCGATTTATTGCTTTAGTGTTAGTAACTGTTGTTCACGTGAGTTTTATGTATCTTCATCACTATACAGCTACTGTTACTACTGTCTTCAAATACGGTGCTCCGCTGCTCCGTCTTTTCATTGCCCCACGATGTGGCGAATCGATTGCTGCTATGCAATGACATGGTGGTTCGATCAACAACATTAGTCAGATACAATAATTCTCTTGTAAGGTGAAATGAAATGACGGGAAAGGCAAGCTTCAGTCAAACTATGGATCAAAAGTTGCCAAAAGATAACATAGAAATTGAACTAGGAATCAAGATTCCTTGATAAAGCAACTTCTTCTGCTTTTTTGAGTGCATTCATTTGTTAAAGTTTCTTGTCTTTTTTAATGTAGCTTTACTTTCCTATAATCTCATTTATATGTCTATCTTTAAGATTCTCTTAAAAGTTTGATCAGTCACAGGTCACAATTAATTCAATATTTTTACCAGATGGCTCAAGCAGTCCTTTTTTTTAGCTTTTTTTCAGGGTAACTTCCTAGTTAAACTAAACAGTGGAAAAGAAAGGTAAGAACAATGCTACACTTCCTTACAGTTTCAAATTGCAAGCCAGTGTTGCTGTGTTTTGAATCTGCATGTAAACTTGCCAAGTGATGTGCAGGTTATAATACTTTAATTTTAACTGAGAATTGGCAGCTAAATTTACCAGTTGCTGATACTGTAGCGAATGTTTGTAGCAGTTGAAATTTTTGAGCAACATAAGTTCGTCATAACGTATGATTTCGTGGGGACTTGTAGTCCACTAATCCTTATCTTTTTTTCTTTTTTTTTTTTATGGCCTTCTCTGGCCTTGTAGGTGAATGAATTGTAGGTAATTACGCTTGAAAATGAGTGATCTTGAACTTTTGACCCTGCTAACAAATTTTCATGATAAAATGTGAAATTTGAAGTTTTGCCCATGGGAAAAGCGAGGTCCAAAGTACAAAACGGCCTACTTCCTAGCTGTAAATCATCCAATGAATTGCATTGAAGGTAAGACATCTTTCTTTCAGCATCATATTCTTTTTTCCTCCCTTTTTTGGTTGGGTATACATGGTCAAAAAAGCTCAAATAAAAACAACACCTGTCCTTGAATATATATAGCAGTCTGAGGTCGAACGCAAGTTAAGATAACAAGGGTGCTTTAATTATTGGAATTATGTTATAGGTTCAATTAGACTCACGATTGGATCTGAATTTGTCTTACCTGCTATAGTTACTAGGACCAATATTTGAAATCAGTTGTTAGTTTTTGTAATAAATCAATTTAAATGGTCCAGCAGTAATAGCTAGTTTCATTTCAAATACTTAATAAGAGTGAAAAAGGAAGACTTTATATGAATCCTTGAGCAACCAGCTGAGAATAGGAATAAAATTTGCCAGTGTTGGTAAATTGGATGGGTCAGTGGCATCCAGATAGGCCAAAGAGAGCAGCAACGTACACAAGAACAACCCAGACACATGTCGACAAGACAGAGTCAGAAGTTTCACTAAGGGATTCAAAAATCTGAATAAGTGAACATACTAATTTTCTCTACATAAAAATTAATTTTAATCATATATAAATAATATAATTTTCGTTAAAGGAATTCAGATGAACCTTGACTAAGTTAGTTCCACTCCTATTCACGATTTAAAATATATTAACTCAATTCACTGTCAAATATTTAGTGAAGTTCTTAATATACATACAAAATCAAGGTAAAAATTATATATTATACTGTAGACCCGCCCCTATTCCCAAATAGGCAAACATCAAATATAAAATGCGATGGCCACCATAAGGAAATATACTTTTAATTATCCATCGCACACACATATACAGCAAGGCAACTGCACGCGCAAAATTGCTTTTGGTTAGTTAATTCAAAATTTTCTAAATTTATATGCTGCACTAAGTTTCTATTGCATATCAAGTTGCAAATATATCATGTTTTAATTGTGTAAAGATTACATAATACATCAACTAAAACAAATGGTATGATTTGACCTAATAATGTATAGTAACTTTTTATGCTATCAAATTAAGATGGCCTACTAATCCTCATATGGTATATTGAAAAATAAAATTAAAAGCCTGCAATAATATTAAGGTAACATAAGAAATAAAATATGAATAAATTAATGATTACTTGGGAAAAGAGTAGGCTATCCTTTATTAGAATCTATGTAAATATTAGGAGAAAAATAACAATCCCAAAGTTACCACCCCAAATTAAGGAATTAAAACCCCACGAGTATTTGTTTTTTTATGGCCTGAAAACACTCCCCCACTTTCCCTTTTCTTGCCCCCACCCTTTACTATAAAGCTAAAGCAAGAAATTTAAAAACACAAACAAGTATATACTCCCCTTCTTTTCCATTTATGTTAACATATTTTGAAAAATATGTAGATAAATCTTAAATATGTCATAACATTTGTATCAGAAACGAAGTCTAGGATAGTAAAACCTGATAACTTTGGCCCAACAATAAAATAACACTAGAGAAATAATTCAGTATTGATATACGTAAAATTTTGAATAAAACTTCCTCATTAAAAAATAAAATAAGGTGTGGAATTATTTTTTTCGACTTTATAAGTATGTCAATCCTTTTAAAATCGATTAAAAAATAAGTGTGTCAAATAAATCGAAGAAGTAATTAGAGAGGAAAAACAAAAAATAAAAAAGCATCAAAGCAATTGTCAACCCCACAAGTAAGAAACACTACCAAGTAAATATAAGGCTAGTACTTTGGTTGAAAAAGACATATTGGTTTATTGAACCTCTTATGAGAAAAGCAAAAACAAGGCTGAAAGCTTCAACAAAGTTTCGTTTTGGTGCTCTCACAAGGAAAGAAGACAGACAAAGCTAGCTACCTAAAAAGAAAGAAAGAAAAAGAAAATCATTGAAAAGGATTTATTTTTCTTCTTCTTCTTCTTTCTTTATATTATGTGGCTCTTACATTAAAGTAAGAAAAACAATAATACTATGTAATATATGATGTGTTGTTCTTAATAATCCTTCTTGATGGCTGGAAACCCTAGTAATAACTGGTGAACAACATGTTGATGAACACAAGCATGCATCCACATGAATCTCATGAACTTTCTTCTTCTACGACCACGACTCAACATTTCTATGGATCTTCAAATTTTTTGGCTGATAATAATCCAAGTCAAGATCATTTACCTCGCTCATGGAGCCAGCTACTTCTGTAAAATCTCCTTCTCTCTACTTTTTTTTTCTCGTACAAAGTTAGTTATATACAGTCAACTTGTTTGAACCTGAAGCGCAGTAATTTCTGTTGACTTCTTGTTGTTGTAGTAGCTATAGTGAGTTTGTGTAGAGAGTTCAAAGATAGTAGTCTTTGTATTTTTAATATTCTTTTTGTGTCAAGTTTTTCTCATTGAAACTTTTACATTTACCAAACAATATAAAAAACTCAATTACTTTCCTATTTTTTAAAATTTTCATGCTGAGTTTTTAATTTTCTTGAGTTTTATAGATCGATATGAATATCATAAGTTGTTTCACAGTAAAATCAATTTTGTTGTAGATACCTTCTTCTTCGTCTTTTAATTTTTCTATAACCAAAGCTCGAAGAAGTAAAGGAATTTGGACAATAGAATGTGGTTAGAAATTCATAATAGAGTTTTGTCCGACCACCACAACGACTAAACCTAGTAGAAATAAAAGAGTGAAAAATCATTACAAAAGAAATCTATAGCTCCTTTATATTTCGTTTCTATCAAATTGGAATCCATATGAATTATATGTTAATTAATTTTAATTCTCCTCTAAATTACTTTTTTCCTTTTTAATTAAATTTCAGGTCTGGATTATCTTGTGATCAAGAAAAACCTGATATAAGTGATCATTTTCAACATCAATACAAGAAGCTGGAGAATTGGGAAGAAATCCAAAATTTGAATTCCATTCATAACAATAATTTTATTCCATCTAATTCAAGTTTTAGGGTTCCTATTTTTGATGTAAAACCAGAAGAATTAGTGAGCCAAGGACTGTATAGTAATTACCATCAAGATTTATCACCAGCTAGCTCTTGTGTTACCACTAATTTAAACCATAATAATATTTTTAACTTCTCATCATCTCCTGCTAACAAAATTATCAACAGTAACAAAGTGGTTGAAGTCAAGCATCAAGACCATTCATCTGAGGTAAGTAAAAAAATAATTACTTTTAAAAAAGTGGATTTTTTTTCATATTTATTGATTTTTCATAAGTCAATAAGTACAATATCAGTATTATTCTAAAAGGAAAGAAGTGATTTTTATGATTAATAAAAGCCAAATAATCCATGATTAGCCTAACTAATTTTAGTCATAGTAAAATTTTTAATTACTCACTGAATTTTAACATGTGACAGTAGTCTAGTTACTATTTTAACTTGGGGGGTTTTTGTTCACTTAAGTACTGGTTCCTTTGTTAGCGATTTCTTCGTCATTCTCTCCTCCGTGCTTTGCTTTTGTCCCCATTTTTTCCCGCGCCTCTTTTCGTCTGTTTTGCCTCCCTCTTTTTTTTTTTTTTTTTTTTTCTCCCCCTTCTTTCCTTCCCTCATCTTCCTTCCTCCCTCACGTGTACCCGCCCACGCCATGGTTGGTAACTCAAGAAGGCTAAGTTCAACTTCTTCGCTCACCCTCTCTCAAGGCAATTCTCTCTTTCATATACTGTAACATGTTTGTCTAGATATTTTTTTATGGAACAATTACGTGTCTGAATCATTCGTTCATCTAGTTTATAAAATATATACACACATAATATATACATCGATAGTGTATATATAATGTATACTTGAACCATACCATTGGTAGAAGGATATATATTCGTAAGTTTCCTATTTTTTTTTTGTAAAAAAAACTATTATAGAAAATATATAATGTGAAAATTCGTTATATGAAAACTTGTTTTTTTTTTGTTTTCACCTGGTATCCAAAATAGTTAATCATCTAACATTAATTTAGTTTGTTTATATTCGGAATTGCAGGTGAGAAAAGAGAAACTAGGAGATAGGATAACAGCACTCCACCAACTTGTTTCTCCATTTGGAAAGGTAAAATAAATTGAGTTAAACTTTATATATACATCTAATTTTCATTTTGTCATTATTTTTACATGTTACTTATAACAGGTAACTTGTTTTATTTTTAAGATTATATATATCATATTTTAAGGAGACTAATTATGATGTTATGAATAAAATTTATTATATCGATGTATATACGTTCAATTGAATCTAAAATTTTAAATGTGTGTTTTGAAACCTACTAAAATTATTATATAATTTCAAAAGTATAATAAATTTTTTGATAAAAATCATAAAAATTGAATCGATTAAATTTAAATTTTGAACTCGTCTCTATTCGTACCATATTTTAATTCTTGTTGCTTAGCCTCCTTCCCATAAGGAAGACAAGGAAAAAATTTATGACTGAAATACTTTATGAAGAAACAAATAAAAATGAAATTACAAAAAGAGCACTTTAATTTTTGTTTAATAAATAGCCAAAAAGGATTGTCTTTAACTAAAGTGATCTATGATGAGAAAAAGAAGAAGTGATAGGCATGGGTATATATGTTTCTCTTTTACAGACTGACACAGCCTCCGTCTTGTCAGAAGCCATTGGATACATCAGATTCCTTCAAGCACAAATTCAGGTGACTTCACAAAACCTAATTTCTAAATTTTCTTAGTTACAAAAATTATCAATTTTTTTTTTATAATTACGATATTCGTGTTATCAGAAACATACTCTTACACTAATTTTATAAGGATATTTGTTATTTTCTATCAACATAGTAATCAAGTAACTTTATGAAACAAATCTGATTTGATAGAAATAATATATTTACCTCCATTGAAATTGAAAACTGCGATATCAATAACCATTATTTTCTCCTCTTACTTTATACTAGTATCGTACCATTTTTATGTGCGACACTCTTTTCAATTTAGTCTATTCTAATATATTTCTATACTAAGTAATAATTTAATTTTAAAATATACATTTTATTCTTAATGAAATGATTTATAGTCATTAGAATATCTATCGCTTATGTTAAACCATGAACTTCATTATTCCTAATTCTTTTCTTAAATTATATACCAAATCGAACTAACTTATATAAAATGAGACGGAACGAGTATGACATATATGCAGTAGTTTTCTTTCCCTCTTTGAGCAGCTTTAATTTAGTGTGGTGCACTAAAACATGCAGGCATTGAGCTCTCCATACATGGGCAATGTAGCAGGAAGCATGGGTCACACTCAACAACAATCTGCTGTAAGAGCTAATACTTCTTTTCATTCACATTTTCCAATAAAAAATCACCAATATTCTCTTCTTTCACATCCATCATACACGTGCATCTCACTAATCATATTATATTATATATTTTGGATTAACTAATTTCTTTCATGAATTCAAGGAAATAAAATATTTATGTAGTACTACTAATTAGTTGTTTAATTAAGAAGTTGATGCTTTATTGGATCCCTACAAAAAAAAGCAAGCTTTGAGATTGAGGCTAGCTTTGCATTATTAGTAGTAAAAAAAAAAGCAGAATCAATGCATATATCATCAAAATTTACTATTCAAAAAAGAAGTTGTGTCCTATATATAGTGCAAAAGTTGCTAACTTTATAAAATCATACAATAATTCAATTCCTTGAAATGATCCTATGAATAAAAACTTAACTATTATTCTTTTCAATAACTTGAATTGAGTCCTCTCATATATATACGTCAGTTTCAAGCTAAAGTTATCGAGTTTTATCGTGTTCATAAGCAGAACTGTAGCTCCACCTATTTTATCTTAGTTATTGCATTTTAATTGCTTCCTCTCTTTTTTTCAGCACCATATATATTTATCATTTTGGATATATTTTCTTATAATATGATAATTTGGAAATAAAATTTTATTTCAGGATTTGAGGAGTAGAGGGTTGTGCTTGGTTCCTATATCTTGTACACAACATGTTGGAAGTGACAATAACAATACTGTTGGAGATTATTGGGCCCCAGCTCTTGGAGGAGGAGGATATTTATAATTAATAATTAATAATTAATGTAACAATTTTAGTGTTGCATAATATACTGATGTGTTGATCATGATGATGATATTTTATATATATTATATAACATCATAAGCAGTCACTCTCAAATAAGTTAGTTAGGTTTGACTGCTGCTGATGCTATATATTATATTTTGCATTTCTAATTAAGTGTAGGAAGGAACAAGGATAAAACTCTTATTGTATGGTCCAATATTGCTATTTTATTTCATGAATAATCATAAAATTGTATAAGCTACTTTGTATTTGTTGTGTATAACATTAGAGTTCATTTAGCTTTAACTGATTAAAAATAGTTGACGTATCTGCTATAGTGTTTCTGTGTTGAAGTTGATTTTATACTATGTGTTTAACTAAAAGTGTTAGAAAACGAATATAAGTATTTAAGTTTGATACAGCATATAAGCTAAATGACTAACATATATGTATAGGATTTTTAAGTTACTATGATTAAATTGTGTGGTAAACTCATTTGAACAGTTTAGAGTTGACTTTTGTGTTTGCTATTTTGAGTTAAATAAAAGTCAAGTACTTAATGCTTTAACTAATTAACCAGTGAATTATTAAATATTAGTAGTAATTTGGTGTGGAAATAAAATGTGCATTGGGCTAGTGCATATAGGTAGATCTTATCTATTCCTCGTTAAGATAAAAAAAATGATTAAACTCAAACTTTTCAATGTTAATTCGAGTACAAAAAATTAAAAGTAAAAAAAAATTAAATATTCGATTTTAAAATCTATCGTCACAAAAAAATTTATAAGAAGTGATGGAAGTGTGAAATAAAGTTATTTTTAGACCATATATAATTATGTGATTATCTTAAAATTTAACCAGTCATTTGCTAGTATATCTTTTAACTGATCTCCAAATTAAGAATAATATAGACTTATACCACTTTCCCCTTTATGATGTAATCATCATGTAATAATTATCCTGACAAAAAAAATATACACATTTTTCTTTTGCTAATAAGTCATAAAAAAAATATTTTTTAAAGATGAATAGACACTAATTTATATATTATTGTCGTACGAAAGGGGAGGGATCTACTATTGAATGTGGGATTTGCATAGGTCATTCCACTATCATTTTCCCACTACCAAAAAGATAAATTAAATTTTTTAAAAATAATTAAGAGGATTTAATGCAAAAAGTAATGAGACTAGTGCTGTACTATTGTTCATTTTGTCCAATGTCAAACCAACAAACCTTGTAACGATATTGTTATAGAGTGGTTTAATTTATTTTATATCAAAAGAAGAAATTATTTATTATTTTTATTATCGTAAAATAACTTTAGTTTTAAGTTTTTAACTTTAATAAATATAGATATTAATTAAAAAAATGTTAAAGTTTATAGCAATATTAGTTGAGTATCACTATATCTATTGCTGCTAAACGCTTTTTGAGATAATGATTGTTGTTAACTGTTATTTTATATCGCTGAAGATTAATATAAAGTCTCATGATTCTAAACCACCTACTTCGTCACTAAATTATATTCTTGAGTGTTAATAAGACATATTTTTACAATTAAAATGAGACTTGTTAAAACAAATATAAATTAATTAAATTTCAAATTAAAAAAGAAAACAAAGAGAATAAATAAATAAATAAATATAAATGTGGCTAAACAAAGGTCAAAACAATCATCGATTCATGATCATGCTAGAATAAATACAAATATCAAAAAGAAGAAGATAGAACCATAATGTTGTCTACTTGTGCTTTGTTTAAAAAAGTGTTTGATAAAATATACACTTATTTTATTTTATTTTCAAAGCCAGAGAATGACAGATTGGAGTGACAAGTGGCTGGTGTCGTTACCAATTTTGATTTCACCAAGCAAAGAATTAAATAAAAATAATATCTTGTTTCAGAATAAGTGTTACATTAGCTCATTTCACCTTTATTAAAAATGATATATATATAAAATTTGTTAAACTATTTTTATTTATTAAATATTCTTGGAGAATCGACTGTATGAAAAAGATGAGGTTTTTTTAATGTAAGGTAATATTTTTTTTATGACAAATTTATAAATTACAATGACACTTATTTTAGAAAAAAATAGAGTAAGTACATCTTGTGTGTGTACGTGTCTTCCTCTAACTAAATGAAAAAATTCTTTGGTAATGGGCTGGGCGGCCAAGTTCTATAGTATTCCATTCAATAGAATATGGATTGATTTTAAGAAAATTTTCAATTATAATAATAAATTTAATTATATTTTTAAAAATTATAGTTTGTATGTTTACGAGTTATAACTTCAGCTTAAGTTATTTTGTTTGTATTATTTATGGGTGAGTTTGTTAAGTTCACGTTTGTATTAAATGAGCTATTTTAATATAAACTTGAAATAATAATTTTACACAAATAGAAATATTTAAATTTTAAATAGTTATACAAATTATATCATACAAAAATTATACAAATTATGAATTATACAAACTCGAAATCCTACTCTACGTAATTATCGTTGAATGTTAATCACAAATAGTAATTGATTAAAATTATAGTTAATGACTAATTAACTAGGTATATATTTGCTAAACCATGTAATTTTTCTTTTATTGTATGTCTTCTTGCTCATAAATTGTATTGCAATATGATCATATTTATCTGATATTCCAAGAAGACATCTTCTTAGCAAAGAGAACAATTTAGTTTCTAAATATTAAAGGTGGGGTTAATATTGGCCATTAATTTATCGTTAAATTATACTCTTTTTTTTTGCTATTGAAATTATTTCCTCATCTGTAAAAGATATTTAATTTAGATTATATGAGTTGTTTTTCTTGGTTAAGTTGATCAACAAACATATTTGGCCCTCAAAACTAAGATATTAGGTCAATTCAAAATATTAGGACAATTCTTTAGAGTCAATAGCAAGAGCTTTATTTATTTTATAAATCATAGTATACAAAAAAACATGCAAGAATTTATGGTGGTTTATTGATCGATTAATATGGAGAGTCTTACGGTGGATATCTAGGCATCCATAAACGAGAATGGACGTAGTAATGGATGAAACACTCTTTGGAGTTAAATATAATAAATTCAGAATTGTTGCAGTGGCAGAGTCAAAATTTTTACAAAGGGTGTCTACAAATTGCAAACACACGAGCACTATTGGCCCATTTGAGACATTTGTAACCACTGGATTATTATAGCTTATTGTTTCAAGAGCATCCAAAATATATTATTAATTACTTCGTGAATCATTTTACTTATATTTACTGTATTTTTTTCGACAAAGAATATTTAATCGGATACCTTAACAGTCGTATAGGCTCCCGAGCTGTTGAATCCATAAATATACGAGAGACAACAAAATAAACTAAAACATCTCAGTAGCGAGAGGAAAGAAAGCAAAAGTAATTCCTGTAATTGCAGTGAACAAAATGTGAGTGACCTAAACCGTGAAAGCAAATTATCATGTCCCTTGGACCAGGCTTAATTATCATGCCTAACCTATACAATATTTGCTTGCTATTTTGGAAACTACATCACTCAAAGTCATTGTGTTAGGGTATTTGTTGGGCTGCGTAAAAATTTCTTATTTTTTGATGAATTATAAATGGAAATTTTCGTATATAGCCATTTAAAAATAATTTAATTATGTCTCATAAATATAATTTGATAATTACGATTCGTAGCTACATGTTAGAGGGAAGAGAGAGACGAGCGAGATGAGAGAGAGAGGAAAGAGAATGGAGGGAGGCGAATTGTATATGTATATATGTAACTTATATACATAGAGCGAGCTTGGGATGAGAGGAAAGAGGCAACAGAATTAAGGAGAGAAAGAACGAGGAATATAGAGTAAGAAACTAATGTTTATATATATCTGTTGACTCATTATATATATATTTTTAATAACTGTATACCATTATATTTTTGTTATACGTGTAATTTCCAATTCAAAAGCCCAACATAGAAAAGTTGCGAGTTTGGGGTAGCAGGCCCCAATTAGTCAGGCCCATCCAATAAATATGGTCAACGCTCAAAATATTGATTAGTTTTGAAAGTAGCAGGTAAATAAAGTAGAGTGGGACGAAATTGCTGGCAAAAATTCTGAATTTGTGATAATCAAATGGGCTCAGAAAATGGTGATAAATGGAGCAAAACAGCTGTTGTTGTCATAGATATGCAGGTATTTCTCTAATTTTGTTCTGATTCAGCATAATAGTAACAATCATTTGTTGAAAATTTGTGTGTTTGAACTTAAATTTCAGAAAGATTTTATACTACCAGGTGCTCCTATGCTTGTTAGAGGAGGTGAAGCTATTGTCCCAAACGTTATCAAAACCGTTGAGGTTGCACGAAACCGTGGAATCCCCATTATTTGGGTATTTATTTGACTTTTATGATTTTATTGTAAAGTTAAATTTTGCCATATTGATGTATTTTTACCTAAATTGAGCTTAAATGAAGCACCGAGGATTCATATAGCCGGTACCAACTGGTTTGTGACTGAAGTGTAGTTGTTGTTGTTGTTATTGTAATGGACTATTTTAGGTTAAAATACTAGTTTTAATGGATGGTTGAATCAATTTGTGGTAGGTTGTCCGCGAGCATGACCCATTAGGAAGAGATGTTGAATTGTTTCGTAGGCATTTGTATGGTGATGGGAAACCAAAACCCACATCAAAGGGGTGTGTGGGAGCAGAACTGGTTGATGGGCTTGTTATTCAGGAAGGTGATTACAAATTGGTGAAAACACGTTTCAGTGCATTCTTTAACACGAATCTTCATTCGTATCTTCAGGGCATTGGCGTTACCAACTTGGTCGTTATTGGTAATTAGATGCTTATAATCGACATTTTCTATAGCTATAGACTTAAGGATTTGATTAACGGATGTTTGTGTATGTATTTGTCAAGTGACGTATATTTTTTGTTTAGGTGTTCAAACTCCAAATTGCATACGACAGACTGTCTTTGATGCTGTAGCGTTGGACTATCAACGCGTGACGGTCATCATAGATGCCACAGCTGCTGCTACTCCTGATATACACATTGGTAACAGATAACACAAAGCAGTTGATTTTGTGCTGGTTACCTATTGAGTTTTTTAGTTTTATAGCTTATGACTATTTATCCTTTAATATAGGCAAGTTGATTAGTATTGACTGTCAATTAATAACTTGATGCTATTTCTTATTTTAAGTAGTTAGGAATTACAACTACTGATCACTTAACCTGATCATAAGTTCGGACCACAGAGGTCGACTATCTCCTCATTATCGATACATGCTTTAGTATTTAACCTTGTCTTGTCTTGTGAAGTTTATTTACAGTTAGATTCATAGATGAATTTGCTACATATTTGAAGCACCAGTGCGTCTTTATTTTTCTGCATTTGAAAGCTTGTATGAGGAAATTACCATTTACAATGGTTTGGATCCATACTTGTCTAGGCCATAATTTTTATTTTGGATCCATAACCTTAAGTATCAGGAAATACAGAAAAAAATCTGAACGTACATCAAACATTTACCTTCAACCATATTCATGTTTCACTCTATAAAATTCAGTTAACAAATGAATCACTATTCGTCATCCTAGTTTGTCCTTGGTAGCCTCTGCTTGCACAAGTCATAGAGAAGTCTGACATGGTACTGCTCCTTCAAACTATCTAGATCTTGGAACAATTACAAAACATTTGAACTAGGAGATTGCCGACAGTTATCTGAGAAGACATACATGTATTTAATAATAACAGTTTTACTATGCCATTGGTTTCAAGAGTTGAACTAAGTTTCGCTGATTCTGTTGGTTTTGAAGTTGCCTGATTTTTCCTCTGAGAGGACCATCAAATTTATGTCTTTTAGGCTTTTGTACCTTACGGTTCTGTATTTTTTTGTACTTGGTTTCTTACATCACAACTCATTTAGTTCCATTTGTAAGTTAGAAGCATACTTATCAGTTTCGTCCTTGTTTGAGAACAGCGAGCCATCCTCATCTGTTTAATTGTCGAATGTGTTCTGCTGTGTTCCTTTCTGGTCGTCTTAGCAAATTTGATCTTGAATGAAAATAGTTTTTCCTGCTTTGACTTAAGTTCTAGTGGATCTTTAAACTCGAACTTCATGTGAATACGGTGATCATGGTTTTCTTGAAATGCTAATTCGCCATCCATTTAAAGCAAAAGTAGATGTTCAACTCATTTATAATTCATCTCGAGCTACTGTTATGTGCCCTGATTTTTTTTTATTGCAGCGAACATATTTGACATGAAAAACGTGGGCGTGGCGACTCCTACATTAGAAGAATGGTGTCAGTCTTAAGGAGCAAAAGAAGTAGATAAATCAGGTGCAAAGATATCTTTCACATGTTTGTTTTATTGTTGTAAGCTTACACATATGTAACAGAAATAATATGCAAAATGTTCAGACATGATCTGTATAATCATCTGTTCTATTCAATCTGTTTTATTATTTTCCTTCGTACATAGGCTGTATGTTACCTCTACTCTTACCCTCCTCATGTCTCAAAATTTTCATTTGCCTATGTAGAAATTTTATTGTATTTAAATTAAAGTGAGTTTAACAGTTGGGATATAACTATTTTCTTCAATTCATGGGTCAAGCATCTTAATTTATTTATTTTATTTATTTTCATTTGGGTGGCGGTGAGATTCGATCTCAGGACTTCTGTCTGCTCTAATACCATATTGAAGTGTGTGAACATCTCATCTAAAATTTAAATCCAGAGCACAATTTTATTAGTTAATAACATTCTCAATCGTGTTACCTATGTACTTTTGGTAACAAAATATTGAGAGAAAAAAGTACTCTTTATCGGAAAAAAAAATATTGAGAAAAAGAGTACTATTTAAAAGTGCAGAGAATAAACGTACCTTTTAGATATGGTACCTTAATCTGCCCCAATTTATAATTTAGAAAATGACTCTAGATACATTGAACTAATTTTTTCCATTTAGGCACACTGAACTTTGCTCTTTTTTTTTTCTTCTTTTAATTAAAATGAGTGTTTAGCAAAGATCGACCAGGCAAAATTACAAACAACATTACAGGTAGATTCGGCCCAGCTGATTAGTTCATGCATACCTCGATTACTTTGTCTGAACAGGACGTGAGGGTCTCCCCTCATCCGGCTCTCTGCAGGGGAATCTCCACTCATTGCTTCTCCTAATATCCTCCCTTTTCCACCTCGACTACTTTGTCTGTGAAGATTTAGACACATATAAAGGCATTACCTAGCATTTGACATATTCATAATATTTATCGAAATTGCAATAAATAGTATGCTTGAACTTATCATCTCAGAGTTATACTTGACTCGATGCTATAAACCCGAAAAATTGAAACCTATAAAGTTTCAAATCTTGAATCTGTTTCTCAAATTTATGATTCTTCTTTCATTTCATCGATAATTAACCTACACTTTTAGGTGTCCCCACTGTTTCGTATCATCTACGCAATACACAACAGTGCCAGCGAAACTAAATTTTGCAGGTCACGAGTGTTGGTTACATAATTCTACCCGAGGGGCCATTCTATTCATTTGACTAAAGAGTTAACTCGAGGCCCCGTGGCCAGTGCTCCGTCTTAGCTAATTGATTGTGTCCTCCTGACCACTCAACGTACTTTATCTTAATAGATTTAAGTACCTGAAATTTCGAAGTAGTAATAAAAGGATATACGACTGACTTTTAGTCCTAATCAATACGAGTCCAGAGGTTGAGATAGAAAATGTCCTTCCTAAATCTTCATTAAATTGATCCCACATAATTATTATACTTTAACTACTCATATGAATTAGATACTCCATAATGTTTTGACAGGAACATGTGATAAAAAAAGTTTCCTTCTTTCTTTTATTCTAGAACAGAAATAGTAATTAAAAACACCAATCAAAGACCTACCTTACAAATATACTTTTACGTATCGTGAATAATAAGTGTGTCTATCTCTGAAACGGTACAATTTAAATTTATAAACATTGACTTAAAACCATAGGAATTAATAAGATGTAACGTACCAAATTTGTATATTATAATTTGCTTGATCAACGTGAACAAGAGAAAGGAAGCAATAAATATCAATTATCAATATTAATAGAAATGAATTTGAAATTAGGCGTTGGTAGCTGGCATCTCACCAGATACTTGTCATCTTATTGATATGAATTGAAATAACAAATAATGAATGAATAATATGATTCGATGATAAATAGTTTAATTAAATCCTAACTCTCATTTACTCACGTCCGCGATATATATTTGTGTAACGGCTGGGTTAGGTCTCGTGGTTCCGAAAGTTTATTTTAATTGCTTCCTCTAATTATGGCTAAAGAAATATGTAGGGTCTGTGTTATTGCTGAAACAAGACATCAATGTCTAGTCGAAGCGAAGTCAAAATTTAAAATTTTAAATATTTGTAAACAATTCAATTGAACTCATAATCAACATACTAACTACGCTCCTAATGCAAGAACGATCTATATATCTATCTTATAAACATATATTCCGCATCTGATACAAAAACGACCTATATATCTATCTTCTAAACATATACTCCGCACCTGATGCAAGAACGACCTATATATCTATCTTCTAAATATATCCTCTGCACCTAATGCAAGAACGACCTATATATCTATCTTCTTGATATATACTCCGCACCTGATGCAAGAACGACCTATATATCTATCTTCTTGATATATACTCCGAACTGATGCAAGAACGGACCTATTAATCTAATCTCTCAAAATAAATATATCCTCTCAAATAATGCAAGAACGACCCTATATATCTATCTTCTAAAATAACTCTACACATAATGCAAAAGACGACCATATATCTATTTTGATATATACTCCGCACCTGATGCAAGAACGACCTATATATCTATCTTCTAAATATATCCTCCGCACCTGATGCAAGAACGACCTATATATCTATCTTCTAAATATATCCTCCGCACCTAATGCAAGAACGACCTATATATCTATCTTCTAGATATATACTCCGCACCTGATGCAAAAATAACCTATATATTTTCTAAAATATAACTCTGCACCTCGTACAAGGGCGACCTATGTATTTTCTAAAAATATAACTATACCCAATGCAAGGGCGGCCTATATTATCTTCTAGACTGGTGGAAGGACGGTCTATATATCATCTAAATATAAAAATATAATTGATGAAAGGTCATTAAAGTCAGAGTAGCCACATTTTTTAAGTCAAAAATTAGAGAAATGGTAGCTCGTTTGGTGGGATAAGACATGCTGTCTTGTTTTTTTTTATGACAAAATATGATTCACACTATAGTCAACAATCATTAAATTATTATATTGTATTATAGTATATAGTTTCCTCCAGATAACACGGTAAAACCCTCTACTTTCCCACTTCCCTATCATAATCCTAAAACACATGTGAAATGTAATCAAAGTACAGTATGAAAATATGATATGATTTGCTAATAATAACAAAATGAAAGAAACCAACACATAATGATCGGTTTCTTAAAAAAATAATCGCAAAGAAGAATGTATTGTTGAATCTTTTTTTAATTTAAAATTTGAGATATTACGTACTGTAGTAGTTACTTCTATTTAAATGTATAAACATGTATTGTTGGATACAATTTAAATATATCTTTTTTTCGTTATATTTTTTATTCTAACATATATTTCTCTCCTTCTATATATGTATAATAACGATAAGCTGATAATCAAATAATCTGTTAGAATCTATGCGATCACTATCAGTCAATGGACCAGGTCCCTTAACACACAAACAATGATATAATAGAAAGTAAATGCAATTTAACAACAAAGGAGTTTTACGTGAAAACCTCCTTGCTCAAGGGAGTAAAACCACGACCTTCTTACAAAAAATTTTTGTAAAGTTGCACGAATCTTCGCAAGTAAGTAAAAGTAAAACCAAGTGACACAAATGTGAAGAAAAAATTTTTATCTCACCAACAAACAATAACTCTATTGCTGATGAGACTAAGTAGAAGGTTATTCGACCCACTAAGCTATCCTATAGACAACTTAGAATTTCAACACAAACCACACTGATTCATTATAGATTAGGATCAGTTTAAAAGGCAAGACAAAAAGAAATAATTCTCCAAACAACTACCACAAATATACGCCTGGGTTTTGAGTTGTTCTTGAATAATTCTTCCACTTTATTTTCTTTAGCTTTGCAAGAGTTCTTGAGTATGTTTTTCAGTTGCAAAAACTAAGAAAACAATGTTAAGAAACGTGACATTGTATAGAGAAGTCCCTTTTTTCTTAAACTCATGTCATTGGTTGGAAAGGTCTGACTTTTCTGACACGGTTGGAAACTGTGCACCAACTTTCTGTACCTTCTCTAGCTGACAGTCAACAAACTGTTCAAGTTAAGCGCCGGGTACCTTCACAAGGTCCCTGAGTTTGTTACGTCATCAAAACTACAAAATTACATAATCCTTTTAATTATTAAGTACCTTGTATCTTTTACCTGTTTATTAATTTAATATACATAAATTTCTTTCGTTGTAGTGCTAATACAATGATTAATTTTATACAAAAAACAAATTTGTTGAGCGGTCTACTTTTATTTGTGTTTTTAAAAACCATGCGTCCTGTTACGTATATTCCATCAGTTTAGCACAAGAAATAATTTTATAAAAGTGAAAAGAAGAATTCAAAAGCGAAAGGAATAAGTCAAGGGTGGATACAAATGTGATTTGATTTGATTTTGTATTACATAAAATATGCTTAGATATTGTGTGGGTGCATTCAGGAGCTAAGATAGCAAATTATTAGAGATCTATTCAATATTTTTAGAAAATATTTATTTTTATACAATTAAAATTATATAAATATTTTTTTAAAAAAAATTATAAAATTCTCTTATTTAACATTTTTTAACTCGACGGAGATAAGTCACAGTGGGTAACCAAGCAGCACATGGAGTGATTAATTTGTTTTCAACAAATATAAATATTACAAAAAAAATATTATTCTTTCACTTACTTTTTTATTTATTATTCGAACAATTTTATTTTCATCGAAATAAAAATGTATACAATTTACGCTTAAAAAGCAAGTGAATGTTGGAATCTGTGATAATTCAAGCCTCGTAACTTGAAATTTGACATTTATTAAAAAAAAAAAAAACGAACTTATAGAGTCATTTGTCACTATATTTGTTAATTAACAATAAATAAATCTAAGTAGAATTGATGATCACACGGATGGGTTCATGATTAAAGCTTATTGATTCAATTTTAAAGGATTTTAATATTTGAATTTAGTGTGTTTTGATATTAAAAATTCATATTTATTTTTTGTTTACAATTTTTAAATATAAATTTTATTTTTTTATTTGTTCACTAAAATGCATCTATTTCCCCCGTACACTTCTCAATACTATGAATACGTATACGTACTAAATATACATCAGTTTGAACTATTGTCTATATCTGATTTTGCACAATACTCAAAAGCATATAAATAAGTATTTTTTTTTGTTTAATTTTATGTGGTATTTTTTGAGTTTAAATAAATTTATTTTATATCATAAACTTTTTATAAATCTTTTTAACTTTTTGAGTTATCAATTATTGTGACATATAGTAAGTACTTTTTACGTATTTTGCAAATATTATAAATTTCAATTCAAAAGATTTTTAGATTACATGCACAATCGCAGATCAAATTAAAAAAAAAAATTGACTCTCAAAAAACGAAAAATATTACATAAATTCAGATAGAAAAACTAAGCTTTATAAGTATTATCATGTTAATCATAAGTTATCTAATGATTTGTGAAATGTTAATAACCTTGTTTATCATAAAAAAGTGTTGTATTTTTCTGAAATTTATAAATTTGTTCACTCTTTAAAAAAGAACTAATCATAAAATAAGACATAATTGTTAATTTATAAATTAAATATCAATTAAAACAACTATTTTTAATAAATGTAGGTAATTAATATGAATTCAATGAAATGGTATTTGATAAAAATAGTAAAATAAATATTAAATAAAACTATCCTTGTTTTTCTAAATTAAACAAGTGTAAATGAATTTATATTTGAATAATACAAAGAAGGAACTAATAAATGAGAATATTGCTTCCTATAGTAGTGCTGTTTTTTCTGCGTCAAACCGATCATTTAAACTGCCTTAAATTAAATCATGGATGGAAATAGGGGCACTAATTAAAATTTTCACAATTATAAATTGTCTAATAATCAATTTTTTCTTTTATTATTTAACAAAACGTATTTATTCCTATGTTATAATAATTAAATTATTTTTTATCAGTATCTGAAATTCATATTGAAGTCTCAATTAAATTTAAATAATACATTATAGAGCTCATTTGAGAGTAAAACTTCTAATAAAATTATTTTCATATTCAAAATTTGAACATAAAATCTTTAATTACGAACGAAATCACTCTCATTACTACAGCTAAACAAATGTTAGTCTAGTTGAAACTACTTACTACTACTACGTACTTTAATATTTTTCAAATTTGAATAGTGAGTAGATTTCACACAATGTTTTCTACACGTCCATATCTGATGACGTCCCTTATAAATATTGAAAAAACATACATATCATTATCGTACAATAACTTTATTTTGTCAAGTTCTATATGTTGTTTATGTTTGATCTTTTTAGTCATATTCATAATTGACAGCGCACTACCTTAATCATTAACAATAATTTAGCCCCAACTTGAAAAATGAGCTACTCAAAAAAGTTTAGCGTTTTATTTTTCATTTTTTTTTATGGTGGGCGAGCGAAATAAAGTTATAATTTATGTGATATTTTTTGTCCTGCAGAGAACATTTTGATTAAAAAAAAATATGTGATATTTTTTTATTTTTAGAGTAAAATGGTATAATTTTAATAAAAATTATACGATTAAAAATAAATTTATTTATATATTAAATTTTAAAAGTGTACATAATTGGAAAGAAGGAGGAAGTTTTTTAAAAAATAGTTGTTTTTATGTTGATTATTTTGTTAATCCTAATAAATTGAAAAGGTTAGTTTTATATTAGTAATAATTTTTAATTTTAAAATAATTATTTCATTTTGAATGAAATTACTTATAACAATACAAATATTTTGACTTATTTACCCAATGAATTTAAAGTTTTTTTCTTTCAAATTCGTATCAACAAATTTAATTTTCAGAAAAGAAGAAAAATATTAATACTTTTCAATAAGAAATAGATTTTTTTTAATAAAAAAATATCTTCCATCATATCAAATTTTTTAATTTATATATATATAGGGAACAATTTATTTTTATAATAATAAAAAATAATCCTTTGAAAGGAATACAAACAAGTAGGTTTATTTCGATATGGAGCCGGAGTGTGACTCAATAAATACTTTTTAAATATTAATTTGCTTTAAAGACACGCTCTCAATAATTTTTTTTAATTAAAGTTGAAATTAAATAATAATGGTACAACATTAAGGTATTTTTTATTTTTTAAAACATAAGGTGAAATGTTTGAGTTAAAATGAATGGGTAAAGTAAGACACGACCACGTGCCCCACCAACCAAGAAATATTTTTATTTCTTCAAAATATGGGTATCATGTTAGTAAAGAAATGATTGATTAACTCACATAAATAATAATTGCACACTTTATTCTGATAAATCAATAATTATAAGTGCTTCCTAATTTATTTATCTTATTTTTAAATCTAGAAAAATATAAAAATATACCTATTTTGATCTCAGTCTATAATCGTAATATGTTACACAATATTTTAAATAATAAAACTAATATAAAATTCATTATATTATATAGATTCTTAATTTAAAAATTATAAATTACAAAAATTACATACCTACTCTCAAACTCGACGATACTTAAATCAAATTAAAACAATTAAATTAAAATAACAGGAATACTTCTTCCACCTTGATGTATACTATGTTTTACTATTCGAACGTTAAAGTTAACTCATTTTAAAAAAAATTAACTTAAGATAATTAAAAATTTAAGTATTTTAGTAAGTATAAAATTAGTACGATGAATGCAATCCGTCTCCCTCTAGTTCTTTTTAGTTGATATGGAGCAGTTTTTAAAAATTTAATTCGATTGAATTTTCAAGCTTTTGAATCTAATTACATTAGTTAATATTCAAAAATTTCACTATAAATATTATAAATTTTAGTAATTTTTTTCTAATCAATATAATGATCAAATATATCTTAAAATCTTAAAGGAAAAAAATATAAGTTACCCCCTCAATCTATTCCTGAAAATCCGAGACCCGATCCTATTACCCCCCCCTCTGGAAATTTTTTTTATAAATAATTTTCTACCTATTTTGCGGCTTACGTGGCAGTAGCTTGAAAAAAAAATCAATCAGTATTGCGCCTACAAGATAGTGCCATGTAGGCCAAAAAGAGGAAGAAAATTATTAATAAAATAAGTCCAGGGGATAGTAGAAGTGTGTCTCTAATATTCTGAACATATGTGGATGAGATATTTATGCATTTTCTCAATCTTAAACATTATATTGTTTGACTCTAAAAAAAATCTCTACAACAAATAAAAAGAAACTCACAAAAGATAAGTGTTAAATAATTGAAACAAAAAAAAACTATTTATAAATGATGAAATATTATTTGTCAAATTGATATTTGCAGAATTTTACAAATGTATACATTATTGTGAAATTTAAATTAGTAGAAAAAACTTGAAATTAAAAATAAATCCCTTGACAATAAAAGAAAAAGAAAAGTCTCTCACGTTACCTTATTTCACTTATAAAAAACATAACAGTCAAAGAGTTCTCATTAGATTCATGCATTGTCGAATTAAAAAAATACATAAGGGAAAGAAAAATACTTTCTTCGTCTACTTATATATTAATCTTTAATTAGTGTGTCAAATTAATATTTATTATAATACTAATTGAACATAAATAAAATAATTTGAAATCTCAAGTTCCAAAGAAGAATGGATGAACAGACACATCACTATTGAACAGTTGTCAAGTCAAATGTCACCTCTGAATATTCCTAAACATATATATTATCATTGTGTCACGCTTCTTCCATATCTCCACTCCACCTCAACTTCATAATACTATATTTTTACTCGTTACTATTTATGATTGTCTCAAATTTTTATTTTTCAAAGTATCGTTATTTAATTTTGAGTAGGATACAATCTATCAATTTATATGTATAGCAATTTGGCTCGTCACTTATTTCTAAGTAATTTACAACTTAAAAATAATGTATAAAATATTAGCACATAATCAACAATCAAATCGATTATAATCAATGAATAATAAATTATATTAATAATTTAATATATTTATAAATCAATTAATAAATTATCAATAAAATTCAAATCAAATCAAATCGATCAAACACGGCCTATTAGCTAAGGTTATTGGGAGGAATTATTCTCTTTATGGATAAATCTTAACATTCTGTTTTTAGAAGGAAGGTTCTGGTTTATATAACCAAGAAAATACCTCATTATTCGTGAAGACACTAATCTCATATAGGCATATTAAAAATTTAATTAAAACCTAAATTAGAAAAGGTAACTTGACTGAATTAAATTATACTCCTCTCTTTTGTTCAATGGGAAAGAATAAAATTTTTGATTAATATTTAAAATATTTTTTTAAATTATATTAATATGAAAAATAATTATAATCTATAGTGTTTTTACATTACTTTAATATATTTGAAACTTATAAACTTTTGCTCAAATATAAATTTTGATTAATATTTTTAATATATTGACTGAAAAATAATTAAATTTATAGATTTTTAATTATTTTTAAATACTTGAACTTTTATTTATAATATTAAATTACATAATTTATTTATTTTTTTAAATGAGTTAAATTAACTCTTAAAAGCACTATAAATCTGTAACAGCTATTTCCTGCGTCCCTAGCCCATGATACACCTATTAAATAAATAATTGATATAATAACTTTACAATTTTATCTTTTATTACTTTTCTGTCTACCTTTTAATGTCTGTTATATTTTAAAAGTTTAATTTCAATTAGTTTTTAAAGTTAAATAAATTATATTAATTTAATATTAAATAAAAAAACACCAGTGCTCCATAGCACCCCCCCCCCATTACCATACCACCTCTTACTCCGATATCGACCTAGCCCCCATAATCCATTCCTTTTGTTTGGGACGAGGGGAAAATAGAGCTATACATATTACTAACTATATAAAAAAGTATTGTAATTATAATTTTTTATATAGCAATAAAATAAAAAATATATTATAAAATATTAATTAAAATTCTTATAAATTATCTTTAATTAAAAAAATCATAAAGGTGTTTATCTTTTTAAAAAACATGAACTTTCTAAATAATTTTAATGTATGGAGTAATCGTTTTACTAATCACGTGTTCAACTCAGCCGGTCAAAATAGTAGTAATGATGAATTATTGTAAGATCCTTTTCGGAACATAATGATCTTTTAAGTGCCTTTTAAATACTTCGTAATAAACTAATTAAGTACAGTAATTATAAAAAAAAAACTCCATTTCTGTTTTTTTCTTTTCTCAAAACAGGTAAGCGTAACTTTCATGGTGACTCTACTTGTAATTGCTTATTGACCTGAAATTCACCAAAAGAGGAAAATCAAAACAAAATGAAAGTGTTTTCACCTATGCATATTTTTCTATATAAGTATTCATAGAAAAATAATAATCTTTCTTACTATGTTTCATTAATCAAACACGTATTTCAACAATATATGAAACACTTGAAATCAATTCATTTTTATTATTTCCAAAAAAAGAATAATAATTTTTTCCTTTAGCTAATTTTTTTTTAAAAAAATAATAAAAACAAGAGTGAAAACGTGTTGGAAGATAGAGAATGGGACCAGCAGTAACAGTGTGCTAGAAAAAAAAAAATACAACATTTCACACGGAATCCATTTTACAAATAAGAAACTCTTTCTATTTTTCTTTATATATAAATGGGGAGTGATGCAGAAATATGTGATAAATTAGTCATGCCTTTTTCTTGCACTTGCTAAAAAGCAGTTATATCTCTACTTCTTCCCCATCATATTATACTTGTATCGTCACTAGATCCACTTTTCAAATTTTTTTTTTCATCTTTTTAATCCACTTTTTTATCTGGTTAAAATACTCAAATAAGTGAAGTGATGGAGCAAGAGATGGCGGAGTATCTTCCTTTAGATCGAGGATCTAAAATGGAGGATTCAGAGAAGCAAACTTCTTCACATTCTTCTCCGATTCCAATTAAAAGTAGAAAAAAGGGTGGAATAATTACCATGCCTTTTATCATAGGTATATACTGAACTAGTTCAAAATATTTTGGGGATTTCTTTTGAGTTTTGTAATTAAGTTAAGTTTATTTTTTGAATTGTTACAGCAAATGAAGCACTGGAGAATGTGGCGAGCTATGGGCTTTTACCAAATATGACAAATTATCTGATGGGAGAATACAGGATGGGGTTTACTACAACTCAAAATCTTCTATTTTTCTGGTCAGCTGCTACTAATTTTTTGCCTATTGTTGGAGCTGTTGTTGCTGATTCATATTTAGGTCGATTCCTCACTATTGGCCTTGGTTCCATCTTCAGTTTCCTGGTAATTAACTAAACTTTAAACTTATCTTTTTGTTAATTAAAAGTTTAAGAGTTCTCGATTTTATCTTCATCTTACTGTTTGGGTCCACGGACAGCTTGATCTGATAGCGATCTGGAGTAAAGGCTAGAATTTTAATTTTACGATCCAGGGAATCTAAAAAGTACGACTTTTAAGTATTAATAATAATTGAATTCTGAATTTACTATATGTTTCAGTTTAGTGAGTTAGTGAATCTTTACTGTAGTAAGAATAATAATTGAGTTTTGTGTTCACTATAGTTACATACTTTCGCCGATCCAAAATTTATAAACACATTATTTTAGTGTTCAAAATAAATAAAAACTCAAATATGTATCGACTGTTTTTTCCCCAAAATATCTTTATGTGTTTTTCAATTATCTAGTTTTAATAAGAATTTGACTAACTACACTTTACTACCATTTATTTAAAGAGAATTTGAGATAATTTTTATACTTTAATTAATGTAAGTCAGTTAGCTTTTTAAAGTAAAAGCTATTTGCGAAAACCCAACCCATAATTGAGCTTCTGCCTCAGTCTCTATGGCGATCCACTATTTCTTTACTCAACTAATTTTGTGTTTAGTTTGAGATTTATTGTAATTATTACCACTAAATTTAAGTTTTAACTTTTATGTTGGCCTAATAATTAATGGGTTTTACAGATTTTCTTGTTGGATTCAACACTTTTATCTTTAACGGCCATTTGGCTAGAAACAAGTTATTTCGAGTTAATTATTTATTATGTATATGAGATAATTTATCTATCACTAACATTTATTTACTGAATAAATAATTCAAAGATTATTTAATACCTCCAATCACAATATGGTAAAATAAGCACACACTTTATCTTGAGATTATATTTTACCTTATTCTTCACTCGTAATATTATGGAATCACCGGTTGTCTATTTTAATATATAAATAAAAATAAATAAAAGATGTGTAAGTTTTGTCCGTTACACTGACAAAATTTTTATTTTTTCCTTTTCCAGTTTTGTGAATTGAATAAAATATTTTTCCGAAGAAAGTGCTAATCCTTGCTACTACTTTAGAACTTCCTAATACTGACAAATATTATAATTTTCAGCTTCGGTTATTACAGTCGGAGGATCCAATGCAGTATAAAGTTTTGAAAATTACTGTCCTTAGTATCATATTCGCTGCTTCAAATATTTAATTTTAAGATAACAATTAACTTAAACCAGTATTTTTTTAATTAGTTAAGTTAAAGCTTGGGTCAACGGTAAAGTTGTCTCAGACGTCGTTGTAGAATCAACCACTAATGCTTCTCAGACTTATAGGTCGCTGTAGAAACAACCACTAATGCTTGGACGATGGTAGATTGCTAACATTTACACTACTTTGGAAAATGGGGATGCACTAGACTTTCTTTGTAGTGAAATTCCAGTGTGCCTATGCTAATCATGCATCACTTTTGTAAACTTGCTAACTTTTAACACTTGAATGCCCTCTTGTTGCAGGGATCAGCAGTTTTATGGTTAACAGCAATGATTCCGAAAGCCAGGCCTCCGGCTTGCAATCAAGCAGGACAGGCTTGTAAATCTACAACGGGACCACAATACATGCTCTTGGTTTTCGCGTTTCTGCTCATGTCGGTTGGTGCCGGAGGTATAAGACCATGTTCGCTAGCATTTGGTGCTAACCAGTTTGACAAGGGAGGTAGCAATCCCAACAAACAGACAGTGTTGGAGAGCTTCTTTGCCTGGTATTATACTTCATCCGTCGTCTCTGTTCTGATTGCCCTGACTGGTATCGTTTACCTTCAAGACAGCTCGGTGGGAGAGTGTGGGAGAAAAAGAAAAAACAAAAAAAAAATAAATTAGGGTTTTGGAGTTCCTGCAATGCTAATGTTCTTATCCGCGTTGTTTTTCTTCCTTGCTTCTCCGTTTTATATCAAGCAAAAGGTTCGCTCAAACGTGTTTGCTAGCTTTATACGAGTAATTGTGGTTGCCATCAAGAATAGGAAACTACATTACCCCAATCAGAACTCTGATTATCATCACAAGAATGGTTCAGGACCTCAAGTGCCAACGGAGAAATTGAGATTCTTAAACAAAGCATGCATCATTAAAAGCCCTGAAGATGTCAAGCCAAATGGAGTTGCAGCCAATCCATGGAACCTTTGCACAGTGGAACAAGTTGAGGAGCTAAAATCCCTCATTAGAGTCATGCCATTGTGGTCAACAGGGGATCATGATATCAATAAACTTGAGCCAGAGTTCGTTCCCTCTACTACAAGCTCAATCTATGAATAGACATCTAACAAAAGGATTCCAAATTCCAGCAGGGTCATTTGGGATGTTTTTGATGATTGCATTAACAATTTGGGTATTTCTATATGACCGCGTGATGCTTCCATTGGCATCGAAGATCAGAGGAAGACCAGTTCGTCTAAAACCTATAGTCAGAATGGGACTTGGCATATTCGTCTCTTGCATGTCCATGTTAGTATCTGGTATTATCGAACATATTCGACGAAGAAGAGCAATCAATCAAGGGTTGTTGAACAACTCGCAGGGGTTGGTGGAGATGTCAGCCTTGTGGCTCATTATACCAAACAGTTTAAATGGTATAGCGGAGGCATTAAACGCGATTGGCGCCACAGAGTTCTATTATTCAGAGCTGCCGAAGAGTATGTCAAGTATTGCATCAGCTCTTTTAGGACTGGGTATGGCAGTTGCAAATCTTTTAGCAAGTGTGATTTTGAGTGCTGTGGATAAGTACACCAAAGGAGAAGGAAAAGAAAGTTGGATTTCAAGCAATATCAACAAGGGACACTATGAGTATTACTACTGGCTTCTTGCTCTATTAACGGGTTTAAATCTGCTTTATTTTATGGCTTGTTGCTGGCAATATGGACCTTCTGTTGATGTTGACATCACTATGAGAATGATGGAACCTAGCGACGATGAGAATGACGATGACGACGAAGATGATTTGCCTCAGAAAAAAAAATCTACACCAGACTTGAATTCCTGTTAGGTTCCTTCTCTTGTTGATACATAGTAGTACTAGTATTTATACGGAATTGCTATTGCATTTTTAGCTACTAATAGTATAGTATATTATATACTCCACTTTCCCTAATTCCTTCTTTTCAGCCCCAAAATATGCAGCATGATTTGCTCCGTATGCTTATTTAATTTATTTAACTAGAAAATCAAAATATAAAAAACAAAAACTAATTAAAACTGATTTATGATAAAAATAATATAAACCATAGTTCGCAAATTGAACCAAATTATCTCATTATTCGTGAAGCGATGAATCTCCAATAGACATTTTGTTATTTTCCTCGATTCTGTAGAGATGCACTTGCACCCTGCAGGCAAAAGTTTTATTCTTTATTTTGTCACACTGCCAAATAGTATGAAATAAGTTTTTATTAAGTTTTAATATACTTGTCATTATCTTTTGATTTGAGAATAGAGGTTAAGAAAACATATCATTGGAAGTACTGCAGGGCTGGGGTGGATGGTGGAGTTGGGTTATTGGGTAGTGGATGGGGAATAATTTCTTAAAAAATTAATTTTTAAAATCTTTAATTGTTAAATTTTAACATTTACTTATGTAATTTTTTAAAATATTTATACTCGTTACGCAGAAAATTCCAATATACACTAACTCGTGAGTGGATGACACGCTAAACCCATTAGTTTTTGTTTTTATTGCCTTTTCAATTTGTTCAAATTAGCATTGTTCATGGTTATGATTTAAAATGTATTATCTCTTGTATTAAGGTTAATAAAAAACACAGAATCAAAAATAAAATGAAATAAAAAGAAAACTTTTAATTTGAGCTCACAGAGATTATCGTGTTTTTTTAAGAAATTTAATATTCTCACTATATTTGAGGTTGCAGATTAATTTCTCCAAAGATAAAATGGATGAACCTGTTAGAGAAGAAGCGGTACCTCAAACTTTAATAACTTCAGTGAACGTAAGAACAATAACACGTTTATGAGAGAAAATGTATGCAGAAAGGAAAAATTTTTAGTGTTTGAAAAACGAAATAGACTTTTTTTTTATAGCTATTTTCAGCAAGAAACGTGTTTGTTTAGACCCATTTTTTTCAGAAAGTTGCGTCTTTTGAAAAAAAATAAAGACTTTTCGAAAAAATGTGTCTTTTGGGAAGAAATAAATATTTTTCGAAAATCAGATCGTTATTACTGTTGCATGCGAATTTCAAATTAATTTTGTTGCGTCAAAATTAGTTATGTTATTTAACTAACTTTCTGGATTAATTTATAAGAGAAAAGAAATTGATCTTAACAAGATTTATTAGATTAACGGAATTGATTGAATAATTTTTTACCAAAAAATTTCCAATCAAATCATTTGCCAAATCCAAGCGACGACAACGGAGAGATACCTTTTTTCTTAACACTTTAAGAAGTAAATGAAGTGTTTTCTAATATAAAGACAACAATTTTCTTTTTTCTACCAATATGGGAGAAATGACTTTATATTCGCACTTTGCAAATTACTTTTCTTTTTCTCTCCAAAATTGGTTCCCTCACTTTTTCATTTTTTTCTTCTCTTTTCCCATTCACATTTTGCTAAACCCAACAAAATCAAATCGAATTGTAATCTGAATCAAATCGATTAAAAAACTTAATATTTAATTTGGTTTTGATTTTATTAAAAGCAGTCGCAAAAATAACCAATCCCAAACCGATAAATTAGATATATAAAATTTATATTATTTATATATTATTCATAATAAAAGATAAATTTTTGGTTAAATTTTAATCAAATCAAGTATTGAAAAATTACTGAAATATACATATTATGTTTTTCTTGTTTTCAATATCCCTTTCATTTTCTATAACTTCTAAAATTTCTTATTTCTTTAATGCATCCGAGTAACATATTAATGTGTTTAAGTCGGTATTCAATGTATTCGAGCTTCATATTATGTTTTTGATTTATTTTATAATGTATTCGAGCTAGTTTTTAATGTATCCATGCTACATATTATGTATTCGATTTATGTTATAATGTATCCGAGGTACTCTTTACTGTATCCGAGATACTCTTTACTGTATCCGAGCTACATATTAGTATATCCTATTTGAGTTACTTTTTAATGTAATTGCAAACTAAAGAGGGATAGATTGTGATTTAATATTAAAACTACGTGATTCCTAAAGTATACATCTTATGTTTCCATTATTTCCAATATCTTCTTCTATTTCTAAAAACCTTTAAAATCTTTTTTTTTAATGTATATGAGTTACATATTAATATATTCAAAACAATATTTAATGTATCCGAGCTAAATATTATGCATCCAGTTTATTCTATTAGGCCAACGTTCCACATATAGCAACAAAAATACATGATTTTTTATGCTATAGCCACTTTGCTATTGGCGCTCCTATGCAACATAAAACTGTATAATTTGCGATACATATCAATGTATATTCGCTGGCCTAATTATCATAGCGCTGGCCTTTTTCGCTGCAATTGTATAATTTGTTTTTCATACATTGAATCGTAATTAACATGTATGTATATTGGACATAATTGTATAAGTGGTTAAGCAAGAAGATATATGTTTTTCTCGCTGTATACAAAACCATAACACAAATATACACTTTTGTTTTAATAAAGCTAGAGAAAATTGTATTTCACTGCAATGTATATTCCAATTGTATAATTCGTGTGGCCTTTTTTCTCTGCAATATTTGAAGTAAATGTTTGTAATTTATAATTAAGTTTATAACACGAAAATATGCATTTTTGCATGTGGTATATATACAATTTTGCTCTCCTTATACAAAACAGAAACAGAATTTATACCTTTTGTAGAAAGCTAGAGAGGCGAGCAGAATTGAGATTGGCGAGCGAGATTTTTGGGAGAGAGACGCTGTAAATTTTACTAATGTTTGCTATGGAGCACAATTAAATAAACCCATCATTCCATTTAATTTGATAGGTTATTTTTTTGCTATTATATACAATTTTCCCTATTCTATAATGTATCCGGTCTTGTTTTTAATGTATCTAAGCTACATATTAGGTATTTGGGCTAGTTTTTAATGTATCCGGGCTTGTTTTTAATGTATCTAAGCTACATATTAGGTATTTGGGCTAGTTTTTAATGTATCCGGGCTACATATTATGTATCCAGTTTATGTTATAATGTATCCGAGCTATATATTAATGTATCTAATTTGTGTTACTTTTTAAGGGATAATGTAATTACAAACTAAAAAAAGTAATTGCATTTCATATTAAAATTATGTGATTCCTAAAATTTACCCGTAAGTATTTAACTTTACATTTTCTAAAGCCCACCACTAAAAATTTCAGCCCAACTATTACAATCCAAGTCAAAATGGGGACAGAGACGAACAAAATAAATTTGTGTTTGTATAAAAGCGGGAGAGACGAAAGAGAACAAGAGTCGCGAGCTAGATTCACCAGGAGAGAGGCGAAATAAAAACAATTTGATATGGAGTACAACTAAAATCACACTATATTTATAGCATTAAATTTGAATTACTCCCTCCGTGCGGAATAGTTTGTCATGTTGCACTTATCAAAAGTCAATTTGACTAATTTTTAAAGTAATTGATCACATTAATTGATATTTATAAAAAAAATTAATAATTCTAAACTATAGAAAAGTTTATGATTCCCATTTTTTGCATATTAATATGAATGAAAATACATCTTAAAATGTTAGTCAAAGTTTTTTTATAGTTCGTCTCTAAAAAAAAATTCATGACAAACAATTCTAGACGAAAAAAATAATAATTTGCTATTATATATAATTTTTTCTTAAATTTGTTATATTTAAAGGCGATGTAATAAAATTAAATTTGTGGAGTAATAGGAAATGGTCGGAGCTTCAAGTTAAGGAGCTATTTGAGGAATTAATTAAATTTAGGTCAAACGTTTTTAACACTATTTATAGCTTTTTTATTCTTGTATAATGGCCACGGGGTGAGTAAGTCAAATAATTTTGGGTGCTTCGATATAAGAGGAATTTTATTTTCATATTTCATTTATTAGTGGCCATGTGTGGTTATGAAAAAGTCCTAACTAATTAAATTTCAATTATACACTAAATTAGTACAATACATTATTAATGACTAAATATTGACTGAAAATTTTGTTAACTTTAGAATTATTTCGTATGTCATTTAAATAAGGAGAGATGGATAACATCAATTATTTGAAATTATATAAAACTGCATTATAAATTATAATAATTAATAATTTATAAATATTTTTAAAATACATTAAAATTTTAATTGACTTTCAAATTTTCACGTGTTATATAAGTTGTGACAGTAACATACGTTATTTAAAGGTACTATAAATTACAATACTTAATCACTAAAAAATTTCAAAATCATGCCAATATATCTAATCAAATACATATAATACTAAATGGGAGAATATAAAGATGAGATAATTTATTATGAATAAGTTATGTTGAAATTCATTCTAATCGTATATTTTATTTGTTATATTCAAAATAATAAGCCTTGCATAAATTTCAAGAATAATTTATTTGTTTATAAATTCATCATGAATGTGAAAATAATAATTATAAACAAGGTTTAAAAGTTATTTTTATCATTTACTTATTATATTTCTAAGATAACTATATTAGCCAAATCAACGAAGTAATAATTTATCTCAACACTAATTATTAATTTCAACTTACTTATCAACAAAATACTCTAATAAATTGACTGACATTATTATTTAAACTTTAACGGCAAGCGACCCTAAGAGGAGTATTGGAATCTCCCTCCGTTTCAAAAAAAAATGGTTTAGATTAACTTGAAATGGAGTATAAAAAAAGAAATTTCTTTTAATAATATATTTTTTAAATTAAAGTTATGTCAAATATATAAAAATATCTTTTAATCTTATGATCTTAAATATTTAATATGAGAAAAATTAAAATTAAAATATTATATAAAAAAAAGTCATTCATTTTAGAAACAGAATAAAATAGAAATAACTATTCTTTTTTTTAAAGGAGGAAGTAACATATACTGACACGTACCTTTTTTTCTTGCACTTAAAAAGAAAAAAGGCAGGCGCATCCAGTTCCCCATTATTATTATAATTCTGTGTCTGTAGAACCAACAGATATTAATTTTTTTCATCATTTTATTTCTCAATTCCTCTTGATTACTAATCTCCAGTAAGTGAGAAGATGAAGGAAGAGATGGCAGAGTATGTTCCTTTATCTCAAATGGAGGATTCAGAGAAGCAGATTTCAGTTAAAAGTAGAAAAAAGGGTGGATTAATTACCATGCCTTTTATTATAGGTATATACTGAACTATTTCAATTATTTTTTGTTTTGTTTTGTAATTAAGTTTTGTTTTATTTTTGAATTGTTACAGCAAATGAGGCACTGGAGAATGTGGCGAGCTATGGGCTTTTACCCAATATGACATTTTATCTGATGAGAGAATACAGGATGGACATTACTTCAACTCAAAATCTTCTATTTTTCTGGTCAGCTGCTACCAATTTTTTGCCTATTGTTGGAGCTGTTGTTGCTGATTCATATTTAGGTCGGTTCCTCACTATTGGCCTTGGTTCCATCTTCAGTTTCCTGGTAATATAACTTTCAACTTCAAACTAATCTGTTGCTAATTAGTGTTTTATAGTTTTTGATTTCATCTTTCTTCTCGTTCAGGTCATTGTCTGCGTGATCTGTATGATCATTGTAGAATCAAGCAGCTTAATTACCTAATTTTAACACTTGTTGTTGCAGGGAACACTAGTGTTGTGGTTAACAGCAATGATTCCGAGAGCAAGGCCTCCGCCTTGTAATCAATCAGGACAGGTTTGTAAATCTACAACGACATCACAATACATGCTTTTGATTTTCTCGTTTCTGCTCATGTCAATTGGTGCTGGAGGTATAAGATCGTCTTCTTCAGCCTTTGGTGCTAACCAGTTAGACAAGGGAGATAGTAATCCCAACAAGTATACCATGTTAGAAAGCTTCTTTACATGGTATTATACTTTATCCATAGCTTCTGTCCTGATTGCCCTTACGGGCATCGTTTACCTGCAAGACAGACTCGGGTGGAAAATAGGTTTTGGAGTTTCTGCCATCCTCATGTTCTTGTCCACACTATTTTTTTACATTGCCTCTCCATTCTATATCAAGCCAAAGGTTCGCTCAAACGTGTTTGCCAGCTTTATACAAGTAATTTTCGTTGCCTGCAAGAATAGGAAACTCCAGTACCCCATTCATAACTCTGATTACCATCACAAGAATGGTTCTGGACCTACAGAGAAATTGAGATTCTTAAACAAAGCTTGCATCATTAAAAGCCCTGAAGATGTTAAGCCAAATAAATGGAACCTTTGCACAGTGGAGCAAGGTTGAGAGCTAAACCCTCATTAAGTCTTTGCCCAATTTGTGGTCAACGGGGATCATATATCCAGATTAACAATGAGGCCAAAGTGTCTTCCCTCTACTACAAGCTCCAATCCCATGGATATACATCTAACTACCAAGGATTCCAAATTCCAGCAGGATCATTTTGGGATGTTTTGGCGTTGCATTGCTTTACACACTGTTGGGCTTTTTTCTGTATGACCGACAACAAAGGAAAAAGAACAACAATATGTACGTTGTTCGAATCAAATGATCCTACGTCCACCAAAAACAACTGCACTGATTTATTTCACATATACAAAGAATATAAAGTGAATACTACAAGAGTGAGAACACAATGCCTTAGAATAGAAGACAATTGAAAGGATGATTTGAAAATAGGATTAAAGAGCCTAACTATTTATAGGAATACATTCATCCTATTGGATTCATCCAATTACATCTCTATGTGTCACAACAAGTTGCAAGGTTTAAATAGCAAACCATTATATGGTTTTTGCCTAACTTTCACCTACCAAAATATAAATTTTTGACATTGTATTTCCTACTAATTATCTCCGAACCACATTGCATATTACTTCATCTTCCATTTAGTTTGATTCCACAAGTAACCCAAAACCAACTCCCTTCCAATCTCCACCTTGGTTTGTGTTCCAAGCATGCTATAAACAACTCCGGCCAAAACTTCTAATCTAACTGGCAAGTCCCTTGATAAGAAACAAGAAGAGATCACCTTTGTTGAACATACCAGCTCCACCAGTCGTTGTTCTCTTATAGTTGCATCAATTTGAGGCATACTCCCGCCAAGTTCCTTGCATGGTGCACACTTGGCAAGCCGTGGACTATTTTGGTCCACCTTCTGCAGCTGTTATCGTCTGTTATAACCTTCGGCAACCTGGATAGCGCCCTTTTCTACGACATCTCGAATACAATGAAATCTGACATCAAAATTTTGTTGCGCTCCATGAAATCTTTTTGATTTTTAATCAAATGAATTCACTTTGACTATCACATTTTTAGAATTGATTTTAAGGCTGAGCTAACTCAATTTCTGCCAACCAAACCTTTCAACCAGATAGCTTCTTTCACACTCCTGCCTTGTTCGTTGCTGCCATATATTCTGCCTCTGTTGTAGACAAAGCGACAATCGATTGTAAAGTCGATTTCCCAACTAACGCACTGCCAACGAGAGTAAGATGTATCCCGTTGTGGACCCTCCTTTCGATCATATCCCCTCATAGTCAAATCAACATAACCGATAATTGAAATACCTCACTTTTTACCCGAAAAGATAGGCCAACATCAGGAGCTCCTTTGAGATATCTCAATATCCCTTGACAGGAGCTTTCCCAATGCCCTATTTTCCTTTCCCTGGATTTGCCATGGTACCTTGCTTACTACACTTACAGATTGCGCATATCTGGACGTGTGCATACCATAGCACGTACATAAGCTAACAACCTGTGTGCTCTCGCATAGGAACCTTTGACATATGCTCCCCCTCATTCCATATATTGATGCATTGTAACTCTGAAGCTTGGAAATTGAGAACTAAAGGTGTAACTTACACAGGCTTGCCGTCACCCTTTGTAATCTTTCAAGAACTTTCGATGTACCGTCTTTTCTAGAAAGAATGTACAACACCATTTTCTCTTGAAATTTCCCATTCCCATGATTTTTCCTTGCCACTCCTAGATCCTTCCTGTCAAATTCCTTGCTCAAACAGTTTCTTCAAAATATTTATCTCTGTGATGTTTGTTAGCAGCAATTAAGCTATCATCAACATACGAACAAAAGATAAATCATAGAGTTACCGAGGACATCTTCTTGTGGGATAACACGCAACTATCAAATGCACCTCCTCGAAAATCCCTGTGTAGTCATGTGCATCAACCTCTTGTAACCACTGTCCTAGGGGATTGCTTCAAACCAACAAAGACTTCTTATGGCATCATGGGGGGTCCTTCTTTTCCTTCGGCTAGGAACCTTCAGCTGATCCATATGATTGTCCTCTTACTAGATCAACCATGAAAAAGCAGTTTTGACATCAATCTGTTGAAGCTCTAAAGTCAAACTGTGCAACCAATGCTAGCATCACCCGAATTTGATCTATGTTTTTCGAAACGACTGGAGAAAAGATCTCATTGTATCCAATTCCCTCCTTCTTACTGAAACCCTTTGTCAACCAATCTCGCCTGAACCTAGCAGCTTTCCACTTCTTGCAATACCTTCTTTCTTTCTGTGACCCATTTGCATCCACTGTCCTTATCCCCTTTGGCCTTTTCACGTAAGACCCATGTCTCATTTCTGTGCAAGACTCCATCTCTCCATCATTAACCTCCACCTAACACAAACAGATCCATTGGGCAGCATCTTGGCAAGAAGTTGCTTCAATATACGAGAGGGCTTCGAATCCTTAGATCTTTTTCTGCAGCTACGAACGCTTGTGCATCCAGATTTTCTGGCTCTATAAGACGTTCCGGTT
This sequence comes from Solanum habrochaites, assembly GCA_027704765.1. Lineage (NCBI taxonomy): Eukaryota > Viridiplantae > Streptophyta > Magnoliopsida > Solanales > Solanaceae > Solanum > Solanum habrochaites. The sequence goes on from JAKWJA010002491.1 coordinate 65,753,103, forward strand.
TTCCGTATCCGCCTTTTGTCCCTTCCCCTTCCGCAATTGTTTATGGTTTCATTGGACGCAAGTTCCTTCTGCATCTTTTGACTCACACTTTGAGTCTCTTTATCCCGTCTTGGTAAGGCTCGCACCGGTAGCTCCTCCTGCTCGTTGTTTCCACGTTTTCTAAATGACTCCACAGAAACTTTACGAGGATCAATTATAGAGATTTATCACAGGTAACATCTCTACTAACCTACAAATTTTTGCGTAAGACAAAACAACCATAGTTTGTAAACCCTTTTTACTCCATCAACATACCCTACGAAGATGGCCTTTTTCTCCCTTGGTTCAAGCTTAGTACCTTCATAAACATGATAATCAGCTGGACACCCAAATAGTCGCAGTATTAATAGTTAGAGGGTTCACCTGACCCGGAGACCTCATTCGGAGTCTTCAAGTCAATCGCTGATGCTGGAGACCGATTGACAATATGAGAAGCAGTGAATGAACATGCTTCAATCCTAAGCCCCAAAATACTTTGGACATCTTAGCCTTGGTAAGAAGCATACAACCGAGCCTTCTCATGATAGGGTTCTGTTCATCTCTCGCTCTCGCAACTCTATTCTGCTGTGTTTGTGCCTGACCGTCTTATTCCTTGCGAGTCCCTGAACCTTGCAGAATCATTGAACTCATTCACTGCCAAACTCCCAAGCCATGTTTCCGTAACGAAATACTCTTGATTTTCCCTCTCAATTTTGATTTTCAACAAAATCTTCCGCTCTTAAATGCTTCAAAAGCATCAACTTTTGTCATCAGGAAACGCACCCAACCTTTCTTGAAAAATCATCAATATGTGAGAGATACCCGTCTTTCCTCCTTGATGGAAGCCTTTAGAGGGACCCCATAAATCTGAATGGATGGAGTATAGCACCCCTGCCCGTCTTGTGTCTTTCCCATTTGCTGAACCTGACCTTTTTCGCTTCCCAAGACGCAGTGCTCATAACATTCAAGTGTGCTGATCTTCTCACCATCAAAGGTTGCGGTTTGCTCACATCTCCAATCCTCGTGCGCTCCATAATGGCCTAGTCTCATGTGCCAAATTTTTGCCTTGTCATCATAGATACTGTCACTGTAATCATTTACAAGCATACTGGGTGCTTCCCGCAAGTGTGTACGCGGCCATCCTCCACTGTGGCCTTCACCTGACTAAAGACCCTTTAGTCCCTTTCTAGTTTCCCATCCTCCTTCACTCATTTACTTATAGCCTTGTTTACCTAACGTACCCAGGGAGATCAAATTCCATTCTTTAGATAGGACATGACGACTTCTGTAATAGTCCGCTGATTCCATATGGCAGCGAACATGAACTGAACCAATGCCAACTATTTTACAAGTTGTCTTCTTGCCCCATTAATACAGTTTCCTCTGCTTTTGTTTCATACTGCTTAACCAATTTGTTTTCGGAAATGTCATATGCAGAGTACAGACCAGAGTCTAAGATCCATGTGGTTGTTATAGACTCCATTCTTTCATGATGTTGTTAGTACATAATCCAATCTCATCATACATGTACTTTTCTCAACACTGGATGCACTTGCCTTTTGCTTTGGACTTCGACATAGGGCAATCCGTTCAAAGTGCCCCTTCTGGTGACAGCCCCAACACTCCGCATTCTTTTTGTTCACACGATACTTTGAGCTGTACTTCGATTTGCTCCTTCCCTTTTGGCTAGTACGGTCCTCTTACAAAGAGTCCACTAGCTTCCGTTCACTTTTGGTCTCCTCAAAATGCAATCCGCACATCACAAAGTTTAGTGCTTGCCGCACTTGCTCAGTTGAATAGGTTGTGTTGCTAGACATCATTGAATTCTCAATATCACAGCGATATTTTGAAGTCAATAAAATAGTAAAGAAAACAGGCAAGGGGCCCTGCCTTTTTTAATTCCAGCAGGTTTGAAGTCCAGCACAAGGTGATGGAACGCATCTAGAGGGTCTTGCCACAAAGACCTGATTCCATCTGAACGGTAGGAAGACGCCGGGGGAACAACCATCCGGGTGGTGCACGGACTGTCCTGGTAAAGCCCTTTCCAGCTTTTCCCATACACTCGTTGCCGGCTCTTACTGGACTACTTGTACTCACTTCACACAGTACGTTAGGTAGCAAGAGACCGTTGGATTGTCCTTCAATGCATCTCCTTCAATCTTTTCCTTGTCGGATTCCGATATCTTATCGAGGGTACTTTCCTTCATGCAAGGAGTGAACTTCCCCCTCCGCAGTAACGTATCATCTGTGATTTGTCCAGATATTTGAAGTTGTTTGCGCCCATTCAACATCTATCAATTCAAACTTCAGGGAACTAATTTTTTTTTTTATTTGTTCTTCTTTCTACTAACGGGGAGGTCCTTTTCTACTACAATATATTTTCGACTAAGAAAACCAAGTAATCCCTTTCTGATGTGAAGTTCAGACTGGCTTGCAACACAGAGCATACTCGACAGAACTGCTCTGATAGCCAATTGTTACGGAAACGTGAAACTAAAGAACAGGAAGCACAACAATATTTAACGTTGTTCGATCAAAATGATCCTACTCCACCAAGAACCACTGCACTGATATCTATATTTCACTATACAAAGATATAGTGAAATACTCATGAGATAGAACACAATGCTTAGAAGATGGAGTACAAAGTGAAAGGATGATTTGAAAATGATTAGAGCTCTTATTTATAGGAAATCAATTCTCTATTGATGTCATCCATTGACATCGCTATGTGTCAAAATTGTCAAGGTAAGATAGCAACCCATTATATGGTTTGCCTAACTTTCACCCTACAATATAATTTTTTTGTTGACTTGTATTTTTCCTACTAATTATCTTCCTACCAAATATTCATATTAATTCCTCTTCCATTTAGTTTGATTCCACAAGAACCAAACCAACCTTTCCCGACTTGGATGCGTCCCTTGCATGAGATCAAGGAAGACAGTTCGTCTAAAACTATAGTCAGTAATGGGAATTTGGCATAATTTTAATCTCTTGTCATGTCCGTGTAAGTCTCTGGTATTAAATCCGAACAGGTTTCGTCCGAATAAAAGCACTCAATCAAGGGTGCCTGTTTGAACAATCGCAGTTTGGTGGAGATGTCATTCATTGTGCTCATTATACCAAAACAGTTTAAACGGGATGCAGAGGCGTTCAGTGCGGATCGGCTCCACAGAGTTCTATTATTCGGAGTTACCAGGAGTATGTCAAGTATTGCATCTGCTCTTTTAGACTTGGAGATGGCACTGCAATCTTTTAGCAAGTGTGATTTTGAGTGCTGTGGATAAGTACACCAAAGGAGAAGGGAAAGAAAGTTGGGTTTCAAGTAATATCAACAAGGGACACTATGAGTATTACTACTGGCTTCTTGCTCTATTAACAGCTTTCAATCTGATTTATTTTATGGCTTGTTGCTGGCTGTATGGACCATCTGTGGATGTTGACATCACTATGAGGATGATGGAACCTAGTGACGATGAGAATGAGGATGACGATGATTTGCATCAGAAGAAAAAACCTACACCTGACTTGAATTCCTGCTTGGCTATTCTCTTGTTGATACATAGAGCCCGTTTGAATGGGCTTAAAAAAGTGATTTTTAAAAAACATTTTTAAAAGTACTGAAACTTATTTTTAAAATAAGTAGTTATGTATTTGTATAAAAGTGCTTCAGTTGAAAAAAAAGTTGTTGAAGTGTTTGGCAATAAGTGGCTGATAACACTTGTTTTTTAAATCAAAATGTCTGAAATAACCCTTACACCGGTTTTTAACACTGCTAAAAATGCTTTAATTTTTTTTAAGGTTTTTATTTAACCACTCCCAGAAAATCACCTTTATATTGTTCTCCCTCCTACGTCCTTATTTTTTTTAAAATATATTTATTTACTTTCTTCCTCTTTAAAACTAAAAAAGTATTATATTAGAAACTTGAAATCTAAATTAATTATATAGTTTGGTTTAGGATTCTTTTTTTATTGCCAAAATAAGACGATTTTTTTGTCTCAGATTTTATTCTCATTCCCCATCAACACTATTGAAGCAATTTGAGACAATTATCGATGGTAACTTTTTACTTTTTTTTCTTTTTAAAATCTAGACTAATTGATTTCATAAAAAAAATTATTTATAACTTATTAAGTTTTCTTTCTAACATGAAAAAGTTTTTGGGTAGATACTTCCATTGCTTCAACATTTCTCCTCTTAGTTTATTCTATCGACAATACAAATTAATTGAAAATAAACTTTGATCCATATGCCTTCATATGTATTCCAATTTATTTAAGTAATACTCAAACTCGATAATATAAAAATATTTAAACATTGTTTCAAAATAATTTTAAATTTATAAAGCATTTTTGAATTAAAAAAAAAGCTAGAAAAATAATTAATCTCTAAATATAAAAATATAATAATTAAATTAAGCTGATGATGCTATTGTTTTTGTCCACTATCAATGAATATAAGTTAATCTATTGATTTTTCAGCTTTCCCTCCTCAATAAGTAAAGAATATTGGTACATAATGTATCAATAATTATGTATTCAAATTTATGTAAGTTGAATTGCAAACCATTTTCAAGAAAAAGCCAAAAGGAAAATTAGAAATAACTTGTCGAAAACCTCACATTCTTTCTTTTCTTTTATACATGGACTAGATACAATGAATTCGTACAAGTACGGATTCAATATTTGTCATTGTATATGTCTTTATTTATGTGAGTGATTCATAATATTGTTAATATAATTTTTAAATAATATATATTGCTTATTTAGTCACTTTATTTCAATTTATGTAATTATAAAATTTCAGAATTTATTCATATTTTAATACATAATTTAATATAACTTTTAAATAATATATATTTCTTACTTAATTACAATTATGTAGTATATATGAAATTATGAGAGTTGATCAAATTTTTAGTACTATATTTTAGCATATATTTACATAATTTTTCAATAATATATGTTGCTCAATTCTAATAAAAATTTTAAATTTTAAAATTTATTTTTAATACATTTTTAAAAGAAAAATCTTAAAAATAAAAATAAATTAAACAAATAAAATATCAAAGGACAAACCGTTCCATTCTAATTGAAGAAGAGTGCACGAAAGTAGGTGGACCCAACTTTGTGATAGGCGATGATGCTTGTAGAGAGAAACTTAAGAGCCTGTTGTTTACATGGATTTAAAAACTGATTAAATTGATTTAAAAATTAATTTTTTATTTATTAAAAAGAAAAGGGTTTTGGTTTTAATCAATCTTCCAATAACTTGTTTCAGTCACATTAAGTTATTTTAAGCTAAAAATTAGGTGAGATTGTATTTTTTTTCAATTTAAAAGTCATCTTATGTTGATTGTGTCTATTACCACTTTTTAACCCTTAGTTCTTTTAGTATATTATTATTATTTTATTTTATTTTATTAGTATTGATGGAATTATTGTTCTTCTCTCTTCCTTCTTCTTCTTCTTCCCCTTTCTTCTTTTCCTCCCGTTATTTTCCCTCATTCTTTCTTCTATGTCTTCTCTTCTCATCCCTTCGTGTTCTTCATCGGTTTCTTCTTTTTCGTCTTCTTGTTCTTTTGCTTTTCTCCCCTTCGTGCCGTCTTCTTCTTCTCTCTCCTCTCTTCTATCTTTTCTTTCCTTCCGCTTCTTTATCCTCTTTCATTTTCTTCTTCAATTTTCTTCTTCTTCTCCTTCTTCTTATTTCTTCTTCTTTCTTCTTTCTTCTCTCCCTTATTCTTCTACTTTCTTCTCTTCCTCTTTTTTTCCTCTGCTTCTTCTTCCTCCTCTTTTCTCTCTTCTTCTTCTTCCTCTCTTTTCTCCTCTTCTTTCTCTTCGTTCCTTTATGTTTTTCTTCTTCTTCTTCATTCTTCTTACTTCTCCCTTGTCCTTCTTCTTCTTCCTCTCCCTCCTCCTCCACTCCGTCCCTCCTCCCTGCCCCCTTCTCCTCCTCCTCCCTCCTACCTCCCTCTTCTATCTTCTTCTTCTTCTCTTTCCTCCCTCCTTCTCTTTCCTACTGTTTTCATTCTCCTTCATTCTTCTTACTTCTTTCTCTTCATTCATTTCTCTTTCCTTCTTCTTCTCTCTTCTTTCTTTTCGCTTCTTCTATCTTCTTCCTCTCCTTTGCTTCTTCCCCATTTTCTTCTTTTCCTTTCTTCTTCTTTCTCTCTTCTTCTTCTCCTCTGTTTCCTCTTCCTTTTGTTTCTTACTTCTCTTCCTTTTCCTACTTCTTTTCTTCTTCTCCTCTTTTCCTCTTCTTTCATTCTTCTTCTTCTTCTTCTTCTTCTTTCCCTTCTTCCCTTTCGCCTGTTCCCCCCTTTCCGGGTCTTTCCTCTCTTTTGCTTCCCCCCCCGTGTTCCCTCCCCCTTCTTTGCCCCCCCCCTCCTCCCTCTTTTGTTTCCTCTTCCGCCCTTTTTCTTCACCCCCTCTCTCCTATCTTTTACCCTCCGTTTCCTTCTTTTCCCCCGTTCCTTTTTGACCCCCTTCCTTTTATTATCCCTCTCATCCCCCCTTGGTCCTCTTCTTTTCTCTCTCTTTTTCCTCCTAGCCACCCTTCCCTTTCCTCCTCCTTCTTTCCTCTTCTCCTTCATTCCCCCTTCCCCTCCCTTCCCCCTCTCGAGTTTCCCAGCTTTTTCCCCTTTTTTCTTTCCTTCCTCTTCCCTTCGCACCTTCCCTTCTCATTACTAACTATTCCATAATTTATCTTTGTTCTCAACAAAACCTTAATATTTTTTAAAAAGATAAAATCTCTTTAATGAGTAAATTAATTTTGGAATTTAATCAATTAATCGTAATAAAATGATAAATTTACTATATAACTTATTATCTTTTTAATAGTTGTATCAAGTCAAAATTTTAAGACATATACTAGTTTAGAACTTTCTAATCGTGATTCGTAACAAATATTATAACTTTCAGCTTGAGTTATTACAGTCAGAGAGGATCCAGTATTAAGTTTTGAAAAATAGTAATGTCCTTATCATCCTAATTGCTGCTACATATATTAATTTCTAAATAGCAACTAATTAAACATTATTTTTTTAATTAGTATAAGAACCTTGAAGCAATAATGAAGTTATCTGTTTGTCTGATCCGTTGATTTTTTGCAAAGTGTGCACCCAAAAAATGGGTTCATGAGTTGGTCCTGTTAATTAACTATACAGTATATGTGGCTATTCCCATAATACAAGAGGAACTTAACCTAATTTTAACACTTTGAATGCTCTGTTGTTGCACGGAACACTGTGTTAGAGGTGACTCGACAGTATTGAAAGAAAGACTTAATCTTTCAAATTAAGGGAGAGGCACATTTTTAATAATATATGGTTATCCGGGTTCTTCTTTTTTTGCCTCCTCTTCCTCCCTCTTTGTCGCCACCCGTACCTTTTTCTCTGCCCCCCCGGTCTTTTCGCCCCCCTTTGCCCTCTTTTGCGTCCCTTCTCTCCTGCCCCCTCATTTTCCTCCGCCTGCTTCTCTTCTCCATTGCACACGAAAAAAATCATGATATAGAAATTTGGAACAAGTCAAGTGTAAGGTCCCACTTTAATTTGAACTGGAGGCACTAATAGGCCTAAAACCGCTCCAAACGAGTGTTGGGGTTACAACACCATCGAGGTTGGGGGTTGTTCTATAGGACCAAGTGATGCCCTCCCATTGGATGACGTATTCTCCTAACTCGTTTCGGATTCTTCTTTTTTTTCACAACCCGCAGCTTCGTTTGAAGGTTCTATTTTACACAATCCAATTCTGTTATTTTGTTTTCCTTTATTCTGGAGTGAAGCCTTGCAATGAATGATTTGGATTCTTATTGTAGAATTTGTCGCTTTTCCAGTTTCATGTGAATGTATCACGTAAAGAATTTCAAGAGTTAATCAGATATATTTATTTATTTTGTTCTATTTTATGTGATACAAATAGATTTTTATGTATCAATAATTTTTTTTATAAATAATCAATTTAATATATCTTTTTTTTTAATTTTTTTTAAAATTATCAATTATCATAATTTATAATATTTTTTACATAATTTTTTAAATATATAAAAAAATTTAAATATATTAAAACGAAAGAAAAAAAAATTGAATATAGAAAAAATGTCACACAAACATGTCGAGCATGACCGATCTAATTATCCCACTTGTATATTATTAGTAGGGGTTAAGAGGGAATTTCATTTTCTTAATTCTTATAAGTATAGGTATATTTTTATATATATCTTATCTTAAAGAAAAAAATGAGAGAATCTTAGATTCAAAGAGATTGTTTTGGAATTTGTTAAATTTGTAGGCAAATTGAATTTCGTGATGTCTTTGAATGGTAGTTGCCTATTGTTTTTTCTTTTCATTAATGGCCATGTGGGGTTGAGAAAAAGTCCTAAGAAATTAATTTTCATCAATTATAATAACGAGTACAATACATTATTAATAACTTCAAATATTTGATTGAAAAATTAGTTAACTTTTGAAATATTACTTATGCCAATTAAATCAAGAAAGATAGTTAATGTTAATTATTTGGAATAAAAGTAAAATGCATTATAAATGATAAAATTTACAATTTAAAATGTTAAAACTTTATTTGAGTCTCAAATTTTTATATGTATCACATAAATAAAGACGGACATATTACGTCAAAAATATTATAAATTACAATACTCAATAATTTAAAATATTTTAAAATCAGAAAGAGATTTGGTTAACCCTCTTAATTTTATAGATGTCATGCTATAGTGTCTAATATAATATAATACTAGGTTTAAGTTATCGACGACTACTTAAAGTTGAAGACATATTTTATTTGGACATATCAACTGAATCTTGTACTTAGGGTGTTAAAAATGAACCCAAACATAGGTAATCCGTCGAGAATTTTAATGATTGGGCTCAAAATAATTTGAATTTGCTACAATCTCAACTCATTCAAGCCTAAATCAGTTTAAGAGAGTCCTCAATTGAGCTTAATTTAATCTCCAATTTTAACCAATTTAAAAACTTTTTACTAAGATATGTTCCTATATTAAATGTATGAATTATTATCTAATTAATATTTTAAGAATTTATCTATCAATTTGTTACTTTTTTTTAAAAAAATCTTGAGCGGATATTTGAATTGTGATTATAAGATATCGCTATGTTAAAATTATTAAAATTAATCGGATCAAATAGGCGGGTCAAGACTCAATCACGTTTTAATCCCATTTGAACACAGTAAACTTGGGCGGCCGACTTACCCATTTTAATATCTCCAATTTCAACTTAACCTCTCTCCTCCCCCCCTCATTTGACACCCTGCTCGAACCTATAGAACACTTTATTTGTTTATGAATCATTCTTATTAGACACAAAATGTTAATGTAATTAAAAAAAAGTGTGTTCCATACTCGTTGAGTACGTATAGCAATTAATTTTTTTTATTTTCCAGCTTATACACTTAAACAATATTAAAAAAAGAGAAAAATAAAAAATGGAAAATCGAGTCTTCTTCACTGCAGGTCTCTCTCTTTCTCTCACCCTGTTTTATTCTTCTTTTGCTTTTACTTTTTTTTTAAAAAAAAAATTGCTATTATATAGATCTAAATCTTAAATATTGTAGCAAAATTTCATTTTTTTCTGATAAAAATAATATAAATTGGTTATTTTCTTAGGCAAAAAGTGTCGTTGTTTTTATATATAATTATGATGATGAATGATTATTAGCGGATAGAAATAAAGGCATAATGGGTGAAAATCTTTGAAAGGGTAGCAGATTTTGACGAAGAAGAAGGGGCAGGGGGGTTGTTGATTGAAAATAATATTTTTCTTTTAAATTCTTTTTTAATTGTCATGTGTTATTATTTTATTAGTCTCCACTGTTATGTCATTGTCCTTTGAAGACGTGCACATTTGTGATTTGATATAGTTTTATTTGTTGTGTTGTACATAGATCTAAATTTGTTAACATTAAATTTTTTCAATTGAAATACAAGCCAAGTTAAGGTGTATAACTGAAATATGCGAATAAATTTAAAGGGTAACATATGACTTAAGCCATAATACTAGACAAAAAGAAATATAGATGAGATTAATTATAATGAGATAGATTATGATGAGATTAATCAGTTTGCGAGATTATTTTTTACGAAGTGTTTGATTTGTTGTATTTAAAATAATATGTATTACATAAATTTTAAAAACGATTTATATGTTTACAAAAAATCCATCATGAATGTGAAAATAGTGATGTATGAAAAGAGTTTAAAGAGATACTTTTGTCATTTATTTATTGTATTCCAAGATAAGTTTGTAGATTTTGAAATTTTGTAAGACCCTACAAAACGTGTTCAATTTGAGTTGAGACTTTATGTGTTCAATTTCAATTAGAATTCTTGGAGGCTACTCAACTCTAAACCTTAATTCATTACCTCTATATAAATGGTACTACATTTCTTTAAAAAGATATCTCAAAAATTTCATAAAGAAATCAAAATTTCGAAAATTTCATAAATAAATTGCGAATATCTCATATTTTACAAATTCATCGAATATTCATAAAGATATCAAATGCAAATCATATTAAATACGTTCACTAATGCCCATTGATTTATGAATATCAAGTCGAAATCATACTAATTTGAGAAATACGCAACTAACGGCCCTCGAAGTATGTAGATGAAGTCCAAATCATTCTAGTTTGAGAAATACACCAGTAACGACCTGCAAATTATGTAGATCAAGTCCAAATCATCCGCAAATTATGTAGATCAAGTCAAAATCATCCTAAGTCGAGAAATACGTCACAAACAACCTACGATTTATGGAGAAACATCATATGAGAAAAGAATTAAGGGATAAACGAAATTTCACCTGCAATCTTGATGAATAAAATTATGTTTCTTCCTATTTTTTTTGGTGATTTTAATTTATTTTCTATCACTTTAAAATTTATTGCATACAAAGTCATCTCGAGGTCACTACACCATCCAAGTAAAAGAATAACTTATTTTGATATTAATTATTAATCTCGAAATAAGTTATCTCAAACTAACTAACAAATTAAGTTACATTACTCCCTCCGTTTCAAAAAAGATAGCCTAGTATGACTTGGAACGTTAAGAAAAAAAAGAATTTTTAATTTTGCGGTTCTAAATTAAAATTATTCAAATATATCAAAATACTTTTTAATCTTGTGATCTTAAACATGCTACGTAGAAAGTTAAAATTAAAATATTGATAAAAAACATTACTTTTAAAAATAAATTAAAAAAAAAATAAAAACATTCTTTTGGAAACCGAGGAAATATTATTTAATCATAGGACTATTTGGTGTCACCTCATGACCCCTGATAGGAGTTACATATATTGATACATGCCTTTTTTCTTGCATTTGATAAAATGCAGGTGCTTCTACCCCATTATTATTTTGTGTCTGTAGAACCAAACAAATTTTAATCATTTTTTCCCATTTTATTTCTCCTTTGATCCTCAATTCCTAATCTCCAGTAAGTGAGAAGATTAAGGAAGAGATGGCAGAGTATGTTCCTTTATCTCAAATGGAGGATTCAGAGAAGCAAAATTCAGTTAAAAGTAGAAAAAAGGGTGGATTAATTACCATTCCTTTTATTATAGGTATATACTGAACTATTTCAAATATTTTTTGTTTTGTGTTGTAATTAAGTTTTAAGTTTTACTTTTGAATTGTTACAGCAAATGAAGCACTGGAGAGTGTGGCGAGCTATGGGCTTTTACCAAATATGACATTTTATCTGATGAAAGATTACAGGATGGACATTACTACAACTCAAAATCTTCTGTTTTTCTGGTCAGCTGCTACTAATTTTTTGCCTATTGTTGGAGCTGTTGTTGCTGATTCATATTTAGGTCGATTCCTTACTATTGGGCCTTGTTCTTCCTTCCATTTTCTGGTCATGGGGGATAATTTGGGTGGTGAGAGGATCGCGGAGAGGGGTGCTAAAATTTGTTTGTTTTGTTGATGAAAGGTGGTTGGATTGTGTTCGCCTAGCATCGAACGCCCGGAAGGACGGAATCCTCACTTTTAAACTCTAGGTACCTCAATTCAAAAGAGACTCGGTGAACATCCGAAGAAAGGTTAAAACTATGCGACGAACTTTGTGGGGTTGCAACTGTCTTTAAAAAACAACAAAATTTTTGTCGATATTTTTCATACACAAAAGACAGAACTCAGGGCTGGTCGTGAGAAAATTACAAGATTATCACTTACCATTCAGGTTACCATAAACTAAGAACTAAAACACATTTTCTAGCTGAGGCAGCGGAATGTGCTCGATCTCTTTAAAGAAATTTAAGTCGACTATAACATATTTTTTATCGGTCCAGTAATAGTTCTTCTTGACTTGTCCCCTCCTAGATACAACATCATAATCTCAAAGTTTAACTCAACAAACTCTTAACAAGAGTTAAGTTCAAAACTCTACAAAAAGAACACATTATTTTAACTAGTAAGAACTCTTTTTTAACTAACTTTATACACTATATTTTTTATGAGGGAGTCTTTAAGTAATGAATATGAAAAAAATAAGATAGTAAGCAGTGAAAATATATAGAATGAGAATAAAGAACGAATGAAGAAGAAGTAATGGTCACCAACGGGAATAAGAAACTACCGCCCTACGTTACGAGTTACAACTAGGGTATTAAATGGGCGGGTTGACTTGAAATTAGAAATATTAAAATGAGTTGAATAGAAATCGGGTTGAGTCTTGACCAGCCCAAGTTTACTTTTGATTCAAATGGGCTAAAAAATGGATTGCGTATTGATCCACCCAATTTGACCCGATTAATCTCAATAACTTAACATATTGCCGCTCAAGAATTTTTTAATGAAAAGTAACAAATTGATAGATAAATCATAAAAGATGTTTAATAAATAATAATTCATACCTTTAATATAGATATATATCTTCATAACAAGTTTTAAACAGATTGAAATTGAAAATTGAATTGGCTCAATTGACAAATCTCTTCAAATTGATTAAGCTTGAGTGTGTTGAGATTGAACCCAATCAAATTATCTTAAACCCACCCTTTAAATTCTGAATAAATTAAACGGGTTACCTATGTTTGAATTCATTTTTGACAACCCTACTTACAACAATAAATGAGGGCTAACTCACGATCAATAGCCCACTAACGGTTAAAAAGAATAGCAACCAAGAAGAATGGAAATGCGACATCTTTGTACTCCATTATAAGCAAATTAATATATAAAATACTAATATTAAAATAAAAAATCAACAATCTCCCACTAATTTTATTAACTTTTTTGAAAATAAACTAAAATTTTATTAGAAACGATCTGTTCTCACATTTACATAAATAAAATTTGTCGAAAAAGCTCATGTAACTTTAACACTCCATCCAAATGAGCTACAAATTTTCATTAACAGTTTTATAAGTATTTTTATGGGATTTAATATTATGGAACCGCTTGTCTACTTTAAATATGCGTTAGTTTTGTCCTTTATGATGACAATCTTTATTGATCTTTTTTTTACTTCATTAGAAGTGTTCTTTTTAAGAACTTTTCTAATTGAATTATAATATATTTCTGAAGAAAATGCTGATTTCATTTTATAATCCACCTGTTTTAACTTGTTCAATTTTAACTTTTAACTTTTTATTTTTGATAAGTAAAAAAAATATATATTTTTTCTATTATATTTCACAATTTATTTAGAGAGTTAATATTTGTTAGAAAGATTAAAACCATTTTAATGAGTAAATTAACTTTGGAATTCGATCAATTAATAAGGGTAAAATGATAAATTTATTATGTCAATTATTATTTTCTTAATAGATGTGTCAAGTTAAAATTGAATAAGCAAATAAACAGAGAGCATACTAATTTAGAATTTCCTAATCGTGATTTGTGACATATTATAATTATCAGCATGCGTTATTACTGTCAGAAGAAAATAGTACTGTCCTTATTACCCTAATTGCTGCTACAAATATTTATTTCTAAGATAACTAATTAAACCACCACTTTTTTAATTAGTAAAGGGAACATTTGAGCAATGATAAAGTTAGCTTTGTGTGAGTGATCTGTATGATTTATAGGTCACTGTAAAATCAACCACGGAAGCTTGGCCGATGGTAAATATTTGTTGGTAATTCCAGCGTCTTTTTACAAGTATGCACCAGGAAAATAGGTTCAGTTGGACGTGTTAACTATACAGTATATGTGACTATTCCCATAAGACGAGAGGAACTTACCTAATTTTAACACTTGAATGCCCTGTTGTTACAGGGAACTGTAGTGTTGTGGTTAACAGCAATGATTCCGAAGCCGCCTCCGCCTTGCAATCAATCGGACCGCTGTTAAAATCTACACGACTCACAATACATGCTCTTGGTTTTCTCATTTCTGCTCATGTCAATTGGTGCTGGAGGTATAAGATCGTCTTCTTTAGCATTTGGTGCTAACCAGTTAGACAAGGTAGATAATAATCCCAACAAGTATAAGATGATGGAGAGCTTCTTTACCTGGTATTATACTTTATGCGTAGCTTCTGTTTTGATTGCCCTGACGGGCATCGTTTACCTACAAGACAGACTGGGGTGGAAAGTAGGTTTTGGAGTTCCTGCCATCCTCATGTTCTTATCCGCTCTGTCTTTCTACCTTGCCTCTCCATTTTATATCAAGCCAAAGGTTCGCTCAAATGTGTTTGCCAGCTTTATACAAGTAATTGTCGTTGCCTGCAAGAATAGGAAACTACATTACCCCAATCAGAACTCTGATTATCATCACAAGAATGGTTCAGGACCTCAAGTGCCAACGGAGAAATTGAGATTCTTAAACAAAGCTTGCATCATTAAAAGACCTGAAGATGTTAAGCCAAATGGAGTTGCAGCCAATCCATGGAACCTTTGCACAGTGGAGCAAGTTGAGGAGCTAAAAGCCCTCATTAGAGTCTTGCCATTGTGGTCAACGGGGATCATGATATCAATAAACATGAGCCAAAGTTCATTCCCTTTATTACAAGCTCAATCCATGGATAGACATCTAACTAAAGGGTTTGAAATTCCAGCAGGATCATTTGGGATGTTTATGATGATTGCGTTAACAATTTGGGTTTTTCTCTATGACCGAGTGATGCTTCCATTGGCATCGAAGATAAAAGGAAGACCAGTTCGTCTAAAACCTATAGTCAGAATGGGAATTGGCATATTTGTCTCTTGCATGTCCATGGTAGTCTCTGGTATTATTGAACATGTTCGACGAAGAAAAGCAATCTATCAAGGGCTGTTGAGCAACTCGCAGGGTTTGGTGGAGATGTCAGCATTGTGGCTCATAATACCAAACTGTTTAAATGGGATAGCAGAGGCATTCAGCTCGATCGGCTCCACAGAGTTCTATTATTCGGAGTTACCAAGGAGTTGTCGTATGCATCAGCCTCTTTTAGGATTGGGGAATGGCAGTGGCAATTCTTTAGCAAGTGTGATTTTGATGCTGTGGAGAAGACACAAAGGAAAGGGAAAGCAGTTGGTTTCAAGCAATATCACAAGGACACTATATATTCTACTGGTTTCTTGCTCTATTGACAGCTTTCAATCTGATTTATTTTGTCGCTTGTTGCTGGCAATATGGAACCTCTGTTGAAGTTGACATCACTATCAAAATGATGGAGCTTAGTGATGATGATGACTGATTAGTTTTGCCAAATTCGTTCTTTTGGGCCCCAAAAAATTCAGGATGATTTGACAAGTATGCTTATTACATTTATTTAACTAGTTTCTGGGAATGTGCGTTATCATTCACCTCAAAAAAGTTGATAAAATGTTTGTATTGTAAATAATAAATTAGAATGTACATATATTATTCGACTTTCTTTGTACTATAAAGATTAAATCAAAACATATATAAGAGAAAGAAAGTAACAACTTTTAAGTTGAAGCTAAAATATATCGCAAACTTGATGCTGCCTTACAGACATATATATATGTATAAAGTGTTTATTTCATAAAATTAACTATTTTGAATGAAGTTAGTTAGTTCTTGCATAAAGATTTTGTGTCAAATTAATTCACAAAACAAGGAGAAATACCTTATAAGGGACAAGCTTAGTGCAGGCTTCAATTCCTCAGCTTGTTTTCTTCTGAACTCAGCAAGAGTCAGGAAAAACAATTGCACACACCACTTCACCATAGTCTTTCTCAGGTAATCCTAACACACAACATTCTGATATAGCTGGATATTGTGGAACAGAAATGTCTTTATTCAAAATCAAATGTTTGGCACTGAGACTTCTTTTTGTTTTCTTTCAGAAAGATAATTCTCAGGAAAAAAGTCTAAATGCGATGGGAACTTCAGAGAGTAGTTTATATTATAGTAGATGGATAAACAACAACCTCTAACAGAACTGCTTCAACTTCTAATGCTGATAACTTGTATCCACCGATCATAATATCAGCATGGGTCCCTGAAAAAAAAGAAAACAATGAACCTTTTTCCTCCAACCGATATAGGTTAAAAAGCAAAAGACATCACGATGTCAAAGCTTTATAAATTGAAAATAAAATAAAATTGGATGATATATAGTTAAAACACAGTTACATAGATATTACCAGTCCAACAAATTTGAGGTAACATAGGTGTCATTTTCAGTGATTTTACCTCAGATGTTGCAGAAAGAAGTCCTGGAAATATTTTTTCTCATTAAAAAGGATTCAAAAGGAGAATGAGGCAAGAATATGCATTTGCATAATCTCTTGTAAACAACGATATTGTATCGGCAGATGATAGTCAGAATATCGATTGGTATCGAAAAAGTATCAATGAACATATCCATCAGCAAGCTCTAACTTTTTTAAGGACAACAGAATAGGAGATCCAAGGTAATCCTGGTCCAACAGAGTGTGCAGTTTGAGATATTCAGCAAACAGAACAGATTGTATTGTACACAAAGAATGCAGAATAGTGTCATAGATGCAAATATCTAACAAACTCTATTAAGAGATTAATAGTGGGACCAGCAAAGAGGAAAGGAACTGCAACCTATTTCAACATCAGTATTCTGATATGTTAATTTTTTAATTAGAAATTAGAATATTTCCCTTTTAACTTTCTCATGCGCAATTATTTAAAGTTAGAAAGTTAGACTTTGGATACAATATATACTATATGACAAAAAATCAAAAAAAATAAGAAGACATGGAAATATGTGATGATGTGGTCAATGGTACTAATTAGAATTTTATATAGAGAGATAAATATTATATAAAAAGTGGGAAGACATAGAAATATGTGATGATGAGTCGTGCCTTTTTCTTGCATTTGCTAATCGGCAGCTTGCATTCACTTCCCCATCGTTATTTTGTTTCTGTAGATTCAGCGGTTGTCTGTTTTATCATCTTTTTTTCCATTTTGACTTAGCGTTTTTCATTGTTTTACTTCATTCATCCCCAATTCCTCTGATTAATAACCTCCAGTAAGTGAGGAGATGGAGCAAGAAATGGAGGAGTTTCTTCCTTTAAATCAAGGATCTAAAATGGAGGATTCAGAGAGGCAAACTTGTTCACACTCTTCTCTGATTCCAATTAAAAGTAGAAAGAAGGGTGGACTTATGACTATGCCGTTTATCATAGGTAATGGAGTATTTCAAATATTTTGGGGATTTTTTGTTTGTTTTATAATTAAGTTTTATTTTGAATCATTTCAGCAAATGAGGCACTGGAGAATGTGGCGAGCTATGGGCTTTTACCAAATATGACATTTTATCTGATGAGAGAATACAGGATGGACATTACTGCAACTCAAAATCTTCTATTTTTCTGGTCAGCTGCTACCAATTTTTTGCCTATTGTTGGAGCTGTTGTTGCTGATTCATATTTAGGTCGGTTCCTCACTATTGGCCTTGGTTCCATCTTCAGTTTCCTGGTAACTTACTTTTAACTTAAAACTAATTTGTTGCTAATTAGTGTTTTATAGTTTCCGATTTCATCTTTCTTCTCGTTCAGGTCGAGGTCACCAATTATTATTTCTTTGTCTGCGTTATCTGTATGATCTATAGGTCATTGTAGAATCAACCACTAATGCTTTCGCGATGCTATATGTTTGTTGTAATTTTAGTGTTTTTTTGCGAGTGCGCACCTGAAAAATATGTTCAGTTGGACCTGTTAACTATACAGTATATTTTTCTATGCCCATAAGACAAGAGGATTGTAGTTAACTTACTGACTTTTAACACTTCAATGTCCTCTTGTTGCAGGGAACAGCAGTGTTGTGGTTAACAGCGATGATTCCGAGAGCAAGGCCTCCGCCTTGTAATCAATCAGGACAGGCTTGTAAATCTACAACGACATCACAATACATGCTCTTGGTTTTCTCGTTTCTGCTCATGTCAATTGGTGCAGGAGGTATAAGACCGTGTTCTTTAGCCTTTGGTGCTAACCAGTTTGACAAGGGAGATAATAATGCCAACAAGCGTACGGTTTTGGAGAGCTTCTTTGCCTGGTATTATACTTCATCCATTGTCTCTGTTCTGATTGCCCTGACAGGTATTGTTTACCTTCAAGACAGACTCGGGTGGAAAATAGGTTTTGGAGTTCCTGCAATCCTCATGTTCTTATCCGCGCTGTTTTTCTTCCTTGCTTCTCCGTTTTATATCAAGCCAAAGGTTCGCTCGAACGTCTTTGCCAGCTTTATACAAGTACTTGTCGTTGCCTGCAAGAATAGGAAACTCCGTTACCCCAATCAGAACTCTGATTACCATCTACAAAGTGGTTTCAGGAACCTCAAAGCATCGGAATAATGAGATTCTTAAACAAGCTTGCTCATTAAAGCCCTTAGATGTTAGCTAAATGGAGGTGCAGCCAATCCATGGAACCTTTGCAACAGGTGAGCAGTTGAGGGATCTAAAATCCCTTCAATTAGAGTCATGCCATTGTGGTCGACGGGGATCATGTAATCAATAAACTTGAGCCAAATTTCATTCCTCTATACAACCAACCTGAATAGGCATCTAGTAAAGGTTCCAAATTCCAGCGGGTCATTGGGGATGTTTTATGATTGCTTTAAACAATTTGGGTTTTCTCTTGACCGCTTGATGCTTCATTGCATCGACTCAGAGAAGCCCAGGTTGCGTCTACAAACCACTAGTCCCAGAATGGGAATTGGCATATTCATCTCTTGCATGTCAATGGTAGTCTCTGGAATTGTTGAACATGTTCGACGAAGAAAAGCAATCAATCAAGGGCTCTTGAACAATTCACAGGGTTTGGTGGAGATGTCGGCATTGTGGCTCATAATACCAAACAGTTTAAACGGGATAGCAGAGGCATTCAGTGCGATCGGTTCCACAGAGTTCTATTATTCGGAGCTCCCAAAGAGTATGTCAAGTATTGCATCTGCTCTTTTAGGACTGGGAATGGCAGTGGCAAGTCTTTTAGCAAGTGTGATTTTGAGTGCTGTGGATAAGTACACCAAAGGAGAAGGAACAGAAAGTTGGGTTTCAAGCAATATCAACAAGGGACACTATGAGTATTACTACTGGCTTCTTGCTGTATTGACAGCTTTTAATCTGCTTTATTTTGTGGCTTGTTGCCGGCAATATGGACCTTCTGCTGATGTTGACATCACTAAGAGAATGATGGGGCTTAGTGATGATGATGATCATCAGCCATAGCGGAATGACTCAGGCAAACTCGGTGAAATGCACCAAAATAATGCTAGTTAAATTATAAATTGAGATACTAATATATACTTATGAAGCGATAAAGCTTACGAAAAAGATGTGTGGTCTTCACCTATTGATTAGATGTATGGTTTGAATGTGAGCAAGGTTTGGAACAACTCCCCTTCGGATGGCATTCCGAGGCAGCGAGTCCCATACAAACAGGCGAGTAGGTATCTGTGACATATAAGTTCAACGGCAAACATTAGTTTGGCAGACATATCTTGGTAATCGAGTATTACATTTATCTTGCATAAGAACCAAATCACAAAACAATACTTTCTGTCCCAAGTTATAGTTAATCAATATCAACAGAATAAGCGCAAAAATTCCTTATCCCTGGAATGGAAGCAGAAAGAAGTCATGAAAAGAATTATTCTCATTAAGGAAGACTCAAATGTTTCCATCATCTCTTGTAAACAATGATATTGTATCGCAAATGATAGTCAGAATATTGATTGGTACTGAAAGAAATATCAACGAATACACCTAGTAGGTAGCTCTAACTCTTATAAGGACAACGAAATAGGAGAGTGTGTAGCATCCAAGGGAATCCTGGGCCAACAGAGTATGCTGTGTGAGAATGTCAGCAAACAATACAGACGGTACTCCAAGAATACAGAATATTTGTGTAGATGCAAATATCCATTCCTTAACAGATTAATGAGAATAAGAACACAAATGGAAAATGTTTAACCTAATACAAAGAGCCTAATAAATTACACAACAGAATTTGAAAATGCATTCTATTTCCTCATTGTTTCTGATTCATTCAACAGTCAGAATTAGTTATTCCATAAAGAATTACAAGTCTTTAACGCCCCCACCCCCAGCCTACATCAACAACTAAGCTTAAATGCTACCAAAAGCTAATGTCGGCTATGTGAATCCTTAGACGTGTTTCATTTAAAGCTCATGATAGAGAAATATCATACATTAAAAAAAAGTAGAATAATAAGAAAATACAATATTGTAAAGACAAAATTCAATCGCCAAGAGCAAAATATTCGTTAAAAAGCTAAATGTAATACGAGATTGCTTGAATTCCACACAGCGAGTTAACAAAATTCAGATTAATCTCAACAAAGACGAATCACGTACATGAAAAATTAAAAACTCAAGTTTGATTGGGCGATCGCATATAAAAGCACAGAGAATGAGCATTATTGAAATTGACAATGCTCGATGAAGAAAAACAATATTCACTTACCGGAATAGAAAAGCCGAAAGGTAGGGTTTATAGAAGAAGAAAAACAATATGCATGGGAAAAGGGAGAGCAATTGAAGCGAAAGTGGTTGAGTAAATCTTCTGTTTGCCCTTCACCTCTCCAAATTCAATACCGCCGCCCGTCATGTGATTGGGAAAATTTTGCACAAGCCACCGATTGTTAAGTAGTTGCTACCGATAGTAGTAATGTTAAAGATATGACACTGGGCCTAACACAAGCCCAAAATCTAGATTGAAGCGTAATTTTTCTAAATACTTTTAGATAGGGCTCAACAGTGGTAAACAATAAATTGAGTGAGTCTGACTCGCATACAAATTGTATAGAGCACTTTTATCAGTTGTTGATCAACAAAAAAGAATGAGTAGGAAAAAAAGAGTGAACAATTTATGCAATTCCCATTTTTGTTCACTTGTTTGAAACTAGCACTTATTTTCTTATTAATTTTCGGAGCAATAACATTCTTATCCAAAAGGAGTTATCACATTTCACATCAAGCTAGACCTCTCTAATTAAACTGTGCGTGATTCTTTATACTTTTGATTATTTTCTTTATAATAAAGTTCAGTATTTAAATGGTAAATGGATTTTATTTAATAGTACTCTTTCAATTTTTTTTAAAAAAGGTAATAGGGCCTAGAGCATTTCTTTCAATAAAAAAAAAATTCATTATAACGGAAATGGAACAATAATACAAACAAGTGCTTGAATTAAAGGATATGAACTTCAAAAATGAATAGAATTTGGTAAAAAATTAAAAATTACAACCTTAATTTAAACAATAACAAAAATCAGATGCTCTTCAATTTACTTGTACATGGATTGTACTGAGGGAGCTTGATTCATTTGCTGGTTTCCATATTGCTGCTGAGCAACAATGCCATTCCAACCTGCATTAAGTTTTACAGACCCATATTAACATTTGAGAATGTATACATACAAAAAAGATTACGTTCATTCTAAACTCACTGACTCTAGTTTCTAGATTTGCCTATGACAAAGCAGAATATTAATAGGAAAGACGATTTCATACCAAGAGCTGGATCGAGTCCCCTAATACGAAGCTCTCTGAACTCTTGACAAAGTGAACAAAATGGACAAAAGATGTGAGAAACTACATCTGAATAGGGAGCTTCCACCAGATTGTACCTCTGCCTCAACTTTGTTCTGTAGTTGGAGCCCATGATCCATTGAGAGCAAACAGCAGGCATCATCAAGAGATACATAAAAGACCCCAATGGACAAGCTGCAGCCACCATCCAAATATCACAAAGAATTACTAACACACTTCTTTTACAAGACATATTGGATAGATTTTAGAGAACAACTTACTCATTTCTCCTGCATCTTGAACTTCAGCTATCTGTCCAAACGTCACACAAGGGAACAACGCTGTCATGGCAGCTGCACAAACAACAATGTTTAATATCAATATCATTGCTACACAATGCCTACACTATCTTAAAGGAGGAGAGTTGTAGTAGGCTGACAACCAGCGTAAAACTAGTTAATTTATGATCACTCCTACGCCTCATGATAAGACATAATTGACACTAAGATTACAATTGTATAGGAGAAAAATGTATACATACCATTAGTTTGGTCCAAATGACAATCAAATAAGCCAGTGCTCCATGGAGTTCCTGTTAGTGTTGGTGCATATGCTCCTTGGTATGAGGGATTTGGCACACCGCCAACTGGCTGAGGATTTTCAGTTTCATTAGAGGAATCAACTCTTCCCATTGTATCTAAAGCTTTGGTGTCTCAGTAGGAAGAAGATGAATGAGGTCCTTTCTTATGCTATATAAGAAAGGATTATGTGTTTACTTTGAATAACTAATCAATTAAGACACTTCAAATATGCTGCAGTCAACTGTTCGTTTTGGTTTTAGACGTTTAATTAATCACAGAAAAGGGGGATTTCAAATCAAAATTTTAGTATTATAAGTTTGATTCCAAGCCAAGTTGGCTAAGGTGTTCACATGTCAGTAGCCGATAATTGTGGCAAATTGCACACTGGAAAGTCATAGGTAGAATGTTCCCAGCCTGTAAGTTTGAAGCAGCTTCTTTTTTCAACTTCTTTGTAACACTCTGTAGTGTGAATGTGATAGTTGAAAGTCTCACCTCTATCAAAGAGATTGACTAAAAGCTAGTTATCGCAAAAGTCAACTCTTGATAGAGTAAAGGAATATAAAATTAACTGTATAATATATACTAAGATGCTCTATCAGAAAACTATGTAAGCATTATTATTACATTGAAGTCAACTCATAACCAAATTGTACCCTTTTGTACAATGAGATATCGATAACTTATATCAGGGAATGGATGACCAATTCAAAAACGCCAACGCAAAATGACATGGATAGGGTGGTTTCTTGACTAGCTGGCAATTTGAGATATTCTAGCAAAAAAAAAAAAAAAAGAATACAAGGGAAGTGATGACAATTGACAGGTTAAAGAGTTCTCATTGCTGAAGCAATCTTTTCCACCAACTCAAGGAAGACGTTCCTCCAGGAGGTGGCGTGAGGACATCGAGCATGGTTTCTTTCTCCTTTGGGGTTAAGGGAATTCCTCGAACGAGATTCAAAGCCATAATGTGCACATTGGTCTTCTGTCTGTGCTTCTTGTAAGCCCACAAACCTCCAGCAGCACCAGCAACTAGTAGCTGCATCAAGAAAATTTCAAACAACTTCAGTGTTTCTGTCTATTAATGAAATATCAAGGCAGAGGTGGATAAAATCTTCAACTGACCGGAGAGAGCCATATAGCAGCCGTCTGCATATCAAATTTTGGGGCATAAAGTACAGTTTCACCAAAATCATCTTCAAGCTTTGTATAGATCTCCTTGTCAGACTTCCCAGCTTTAATTTCATCTCGAATTAGCTAATAAGATTACCCAAGTCAAAAAAAGCACTCCCAAAAGTAGGAATAACTTAGGCATGGGATACAAGGACTTATATGCAGCTACTCCATTTTTTTCATTTTTCAAAAACGTTTAATAACTAGAACAAAATACAATTAATTGACAAAAAGAGTATCTGATTAGATAAATGAAAATACCTAAAGCCAAATGATGCAAAGCAAAGAACACTTGTCCTAAATGAAAAATGCACTTCTGTGTGCAACCATTCTACTCAAGTATGATGATTTAATCAGTAAGTTGGTCCAAAAAACGAAGAATTATGACATTACACTCTCCTAGGAGCAAACCTAATAAAAAATAAATATCAACCACCAATTCAGGAAGTCTTGGTTTTTGCGCTGGGATTAACTCTTCATCAATCAAAAGCAAGTCACACAAACAAAGAAGATTAAGCCTTTTCCTGAGCACACAAACAAAATAATTCCTTAGTAGTTTTTATTCAAAATAATGGACAATCCAGAAATAGCATATTCAATCAGTTCAAGAAAAAGCAGACATAGAATAGGAAAGAACCGACTGAAAGAGTTCAGTTTACTCATTTTAAGAACACAGCGGAAAGAACTAGTTGAAGCGGGGAAAATAAATGTCAGTGATATGGGGACAATGATTATTGTCTTAAATGTAAAATCAATGCCTTCAAAAAGGTAATTTCATGGGCAACTTGTTTGTTTACTTACTTTACCTCAGCCTATTTAAGCTTGCATAACAATGTAGAGTCACAACCATTTATGTGGTCGTGAGATCGATTCTTATATTGTGCCAAAGCAATTTATAAAACACATGTTGAAAAGTTTGAAAATGCTACGCGGGGAAAATGAATACTTTATAGTTATTGGCCTTCTCCTCTGTACAAAAATATTGGCCATAACTGATGTTACTCTCCTCTGTACCTACAAACCAAACCACCAAAGCAACAAAGAAAAAACAAAAGAGCCATGGGGACAGAAACAAGTTCAACATTAAAACTTCCTCTGTCTTCAGTAAATTCAGCTGAGGATTTAAGGATGTTAACCCCTCTTCACACTTCAGCTTCAATTCCAATTTCGTGGGACGAAGAGCCTGGAAGGCCTAGTCCATGCACTGACCTTATCCCTCTTCCAAACTCCATTAATTTCAATGAGCCCAAATTATGCTTAGAGACACATCCTAGGCTTTACATGGAATCTGCCAAAAGTTCTTCTCCCATAACTCTTTATTTTATGGGTCTCCCATAACTCTTTATAAAAGGATGGCATGGAGTATCAATGGTCAAAACACAACAATTACCAGCTTGCATATGTTTTCGTTCTCTTTGCATCAAATGTCCTCTCCATCAAGAGAAACTAGTGATGCAAATGCGAGAAATGTAATAATAAGACATACCTTCCTGAGGAGAATGGCAATGTCAGCTTGAGAATCTTCAATGGACTGACTGCCACATTCTGTACACCTAACATTGTGGCTGATATTTCTTGCTCTCGCCTCTACTAACCTCTGTTTCGTCACCTGATCCTCTTCCCCCTCCATAGAAATATATAATCAAGCTTTCTACTCAATAACAAAGTTCCCAAAAAAGCTGTAAAAAAGTTATAAGAGTAACCAAAAAAGAACTTAATCAAGAAAATCCAAAATTTTCAGCTACGCATTTTATCAAACACCTCGTAATGCACAGTACCCAACTACACCAAAACAACACAATCATTCACAAATGGTATTTCTAGCGTAGCAAGAAAGCATATGCAATAGAAAAAGTAGCGATCGGGCTTTAACAACCATCGGATTTCACTATATTCCAGTCAAGACCATTTTCGGACCTCTATATATGGATTATGTAACTTAGCATAGCAAAAAAAAATATATTAAGCAAAACAGCAACATAAACTTCACAAATATTATAGAAATAAATTGAAAAACACACCAAGTTTGAAGCTTTTCTTCAAGAAAAAAAAAACAGTAGATACCTGTGATGGGAGGAGCAATGGCGAAACTGGAAATAACAGGCGGGTTGGACGGGCCATTAATAGTTGGGCCAAAATCTTGGTTGTATTCTGTGCTATAATGATAGTTATGGTCCACCGTAATGTACTCAATATTTCTAGTGGGCAACTTCACATTACCGCAAACAAAAAATTCATATTTCTAGCTATATCAAAATTGGCATATGTGCGCTCCATACACACATAAAAACCTGTATAATTCGCTTACATATACAAGTGTATAATATTCGCCCCGCCTTGCCTAAATTGTATAATTCGCTTCATTGTATAA
Source organism: Solanum habrochaites (assembly GCA_027704765.1). Taxonomy (NCBI): domain Eukaryota; kingdom Viridiplantae; phylum Streptophyta; class Magnoliopsida; order Solanales; family Solanaceae; genus Solanum; species Solanum habrochaites. The sequence continues at coordinate 65,779,218 of JAKWJA010002491.1, forward strand.
TTAGCTTGTGCAACGGTTGAATCGATTAACATATAGTATCCGTTGCATAATTATAAGTGTACTCGCAAGAAGATATATGTTTTTCTCGCTTTTCTCTACAAAACTAGAAACACAATATATACCTTCTGGTTGATAAGCTCTGAAAAATTTGTATTTCACACTGCAATTGTCTATTCACATTGTATAAATTCTTTCTTTTGGCCTTTTTTCTCTGCAATATTTGAATTAAACTGTTTTGTAAATATATAAGTAAGTGGTTACAACGATATATACACTTTTTTGCATGTGTATATACAATTTTCTCTTTCGCTTTAATACAAAACGAAACAAATTATACAACTTCTTGTAAAGCGAGAGAGGCGAGAATGGGAAGTGAGAAGAGCCGAGACTATTTCTGGGGATAGACGCCTGGCAAATGTTTGTCAACGTTTGCTATGGCACAATTAAATCAACCCTTAGCTATTTCATTTAATTTTAAGTTTATTTAAGTTTTGCTATTAATACAATTTTCCTTCCCTATTTCTATTAACTACTAATAATCCTCATTCTATATTGATGGACATGTTCTCATCAAGTATAGAAGTTGCATCCATCATAAAAATATTCAAAAACTTGTAGCTACTTGAAAATCAGTTGCATGATTTTTCTCACATTGATAACATTTTTCTGTGGACATTTAAATACTACATGTAATTCTTAGATGTTTTTTAATATCCAGCTAATTGATATTGCATATAAAATGTAGATGAAAATGAAGATATTTATGATAATATTTTTAAATTGTAATTTAATTTTATAAAAAATAACATTATGTTTTTTTTTTAAAAGTGATATAATCCGACGCAGTTCGAAGTCCACGTATTGGTTAGTTAGGCGAGATATGTTTACTAACCCACAAAAAATGAATCAATCTAGACTGATTTGTCAATTTCAAAGCTTATATAGACTAGATCGATTCCAATGCTCTATTTAATTCTATTAAGCAAAACAGTGTTTTATATATACAAATTAAAGTTATCCTTCTCTTCTTAATTCCTTTTTCAATAGCTTATCCAATTTTGGTGCGTGGAATATGACCATTCATAATAAATTCAATAATTCAAGTCAAGATTTTGGGACATGTTTTCATCCTGAAATAAACTAGTCCTATGTACCAAGAAGAAAGAGAAAATACTCTATGTGTACACGTAAGCCGATAAAAATCGTTATAAAATTATATATATTTTTTTATTTTTCATTTAACCTTTGTTTTCAAGCTTCAAAGTATGACATCAAGTGTTTATGTAAATCAAATTTTATAATATAAATATCAAACATGGAATATATATTTAAAAAAAAAGTGTTTGGGGACAGTTCAATAAGGGAGAAGAGACAAATAGATGTGGGAAAATCTATAAATTAAAATAGCCATTGAATTTATCAAAACAAAATAAGGTGATTTTACAAGCAATGGCCACATTAAAAGAAAGTCTCTTTATATATATAGTGTGTGTGTTTTGCCCTTTGGGGCCCTAGCTATTATCTTTAATATCTCTCTTGTCTTAGACTCCACAAACCAACAATATCATGAGACCTTTTGTTTTCTTACACTTTATTTTTGTTTCATTATTATCAGCTTTAGTGCCTTTATTTCTCTTCAACATTATTATTTTTTGATAGTTACTTTTCACCTGTCTTCCAAAACTAACATTCCCCACTCTTTTTCCCCATCTACTTTTTTTCCTCAACCAACCTTCCTCCTTAAGTCAATAATCAATATATATTGCATGTATATATATATATTCTTCATAAATGCACCTCTTTTCTTTACTTATACTTTTCACCAAACGATGTATGTGGTAAACAAATAGTTAAATTGTAGTGCAGTAGATAAGAGTTTTCAGTAATTTTAACTTAAATTTTATATTCATTTCATTTAACATGTGCACATAATTTACTTAGAAACCAGTAGAATTATGATTTAGAACTCATAGATTAAAAATCTACATAACACAAATGGATGATAAATATTAGATCTTCATCCTCCTAAGGAAGTACCATATATGTTGTATGAATTAGTCATATATACATACCACTGAAATGTGCGATATGATAATTGAAATTCCTCTATTCTCAATTAAATCTTAGAATTTATGTTTTTGAAATGAATAATTCGATTAATAATAATTGCATTGCATAAAATACAAAAAGGCTTGTAGTTAAAAGAATAATTCTCCTAACAGCTCAACAGGTCACTACGTGGTTAAAAGACCGTTGGGACGTATAATCCATTGAAACAAGTCACAAACACTGTGATGCATAATATACATCTTGAGATCCTAAGTAATTTGCATTCGCAAATTAAAAAGAGCAACGCTTCTAATAATCCTTTAGGTATTACCAAATTAAATGGACATTTTCGTCAGAGTACTTTTTTTTTAAAAAAAAATATATTAATATTTGTGCTCCATTTATCATTATGAAAATAAATGTATATATCTTATGTGTCTGGGACAGGAAATGTTAGTTTGATGCAAATTGGTAGCATTTAGTCCTTACTCAAAGCAAAGAGAATAATGATTTGCAATCCATGATAAGGTATGTAGAAAGATTTTCCTTTCCAATTTCTTAGTATCATCATTAATTTTACAACTTTATGATGTTTCTTGCATTAACCGAAAAATAATAATAACACCACTAACTATTATTGTGGTAAGTACTTTTTTATCTTTAATTAAAAATTTCGGGCTCGGGTCTCCTTAGCCTGGAGTGCCTTTGTTAGAAAATGTTCTACTCTCAATATAAAACTTTTCAATATAAATTCAAATTTTTAGTCAGACTTCAATATGAAAAGACAAAAAAGAACACCCTTTATTGATCATTTACTCTTAGAAAAGGCTCTAAAAGACTCCAAAACCTTGATTCACAAGAAAGTAAAAAACCATGATACTTGGATTGACACTTGAAACTAAAGCAAACCAACCATCAAATGTACATAAACCGACCTAGTCCCATAAAACACAAAGGAACAAAAACATAAAGTTAATTTACGCACCTAATTACAAGGTTTAATAATTTTCATTTTCATTCTTCATTGCAATCATTTTCATGTCGCTGAAAAATCAACTTTCTACATTGGAAATTTCTTTTACCTAACTCTTTAGGTACCGTGGGTCGTAAATTTATTGATAAGAGATAATAAATATTTCGTGAAATTGATTAAGTTTTATTATAGCTGGCCTGAAAATCATAACTAAATGTGAAATTGTAATTATGAATTTAAAAAATTATATTATCAATTCTAGTCGAATTCAATTGGACTAGATTACTTTCATATATCGCACGATCAAAATTGGAAATAAAGTTTTAAGAAAATGTTGAAAAAATAAGGAATCTTGAAAGATTATTAGAAAAATTTTGGATATGACATTGAATTGAACCTTTAGACAATGACAAATTTGGCAATAACGTACCACCAGCAACGTCATGAGTTAAAATAAAATCATGCACATTAATCGGTTAATAACATGCAAAGGTGGTTGTGCCGACATATCAAAGAGAATCTTGTGTTTTTTTTTTTAAATGTCAATTTGACTTTGATATTAAGTTTTACTATTATATATATTGGTTTATTTATTTTCACCATTTTACTATTTTGTTATCGTTATTTTTGTTTTTAATTTTGTTCTGATTACAATTTGGACACGAGCCCTATTGTAAGTCTCTTTATACCACAAAGGTAAACATAAGGTTTGGATCAGTGGCGAAGCCACACTATGTTTAGGGAGTTCATCCGAACCTTCTTTGGTGAAAAATTATATTTTTTTATATGGTTTAAATAATTTTTTTGGTATATATAGTAGATGTCGAACCCCCTTCAGCTATTTCTTAAGTCTATTTCTTCAGATTTTGAACCTCTTGTCGAAAATTCTGGCTCCGTCTATGTTTAGATCCTGCTTATGAAATTACTTTGAATATATTATTCTTATTGAGTTTACTTTATTATTAGAGAAATGTTTAAAATGAAATAGCCCGTCTAAAAGGAAAGAAACCCTAGCAAGCATTTTGGATTTTGAAGTTTTCGCCCTAACCTAGGTAAGGAAATTGTTAAATCGTAGCTTGCTGCCGCTGAAATGTTGCTAGAGCAAGCTCTACCCCTCGTTGAACCACAAACATTTACAAAAGGTTGGAATATCTTCACCCTTTCCTGACTCATTTATAATATTACTTTGAATATATTGTTATTTTTCATATTCTGAGTTTAACTAATAGGCTTTTTTGCTTTAAGAATTCAAGTGTCCATTATTTCAACCAAATAAACTTAAGGTGTACATTTAAATGATTTGGGATATAAAAATACATTTCGTACAGTACGAATAGGACTAATTAATCAAAGCAAGTTGAAACAAATTTTAGAACTGTACTACAATAATTTTAGCTATTGACTTAGAAATTTAAAAAATTAATTTTGTACCCTAGTATTTATATAGGTTATTAAAAGGTGTCAAAAGAGTACCACTAAATACTAATGTCGGTTTGATTGTACAAATAATTAGGATACGGATAATAATTTATCAACCATATTGATGTCCGTCGTTTAATGGTGATATGAATAAAATAAAATTCCTCTTTTATATATGTTAAAAAAATTCAGATTCAAATCTATTTTATTGTGTAAATAAATTCCAAATAGCAATGACAATAAAAAGTCTCATTAACCTACTTTTTAAATGTCTTATATCATGTTTGATATTGTGATGAAGTCCTAATTGATTTAAATTTGCAAAATACAATGAGAGAAGGAAGGATCCACTATTAAGATCTCTCTATTTTATAAGATGTGAACTTAAAACTTTAAGTTAAAAATTAAAAAAATTTATTTATCTTATCACGATTTAAAATAATAAAACTTCGTAATAATATATATTGATATGACTTTTTGTGAGAAATTATGAAAGACAACAAACAAGTGATCTCCTAGCTAGGTCACGTGTCCATTAATGTGATTGATGAGTGAGGACCCATTGATTGGAACTTTCATACGTACATACTTTACTTCTTCAGCTAGTAGCCACTTCTTGTTCATATTTTTAGGTTAAAATTTGCGTAGGCCACAAACTCAATGTATTGTCCTCGTTGGTTTAATTTTTTTCAAAATATAAAATGAAATTATTTATGTCAAATTTTTAAATTTATAAATTAAATGAAATTGATAAATTTGGACTTTTCAATTTAAAATTTTTTTCTGATAAAGTATTTATACGAACAAATAATTAACTATCTAAGGTGTTTCTTTGAAGAAAATAACACAAAATATGAGATGAATGAGGACACTAAAATATTCAACAAAAAATAATGATAAAATCACATTACATAAATATTGCAATTAATTAGTCATAATGAAGATGATATTTAAAAGTACTAATTCATGTTTATATAAGTCTATTGCGTATTTTTTACATGATTAAACATTGTAGAAAAATTAAAATTAGGTCATGTATTTTAAATGTCTTAAACAATGTAAAATAAAGAATAAAAATTCAACATTATGGTCATTCTTAGTGTTGCATTAATTTTTAGAAAGTCTTGTTTACTTATTTCTCCATCTAAGTACTAATAAAGTATATTGTTGATTTTGTTTGTTTGTCAACTCTAAGCCTAAATATCTATAGAATCGATTAGATTGATATTTGGATTTTTCCTTTTAGAAAATCTAAAATTCAATAAATAAATAAATAGGAGATTGGAAATGAAAGTCCTTTCTCTTTGTTAGCAATCGTTAATTAGATTTGATTTTATTTGATCCTTCTGAACGTACTAAGTCCTATGGACAATAAATTTAATTGGACTATGAAAAATTCTAAGTTCCAAAAATTTGAAATGGTATGTTAAAAGATACTGAAAGTTATGAAAAAGATATAAGAAATATTTAAAAATTAAATATTGACTTTTTTTAGTTAAAATCAAATCAAGCCAAGTATAATTGATTTTTTTCTCTATAAGACCTTAGTTTTTTAATTGCCTTTTTCTTGATTTTGACCACCCCGATTTAATAATTCACAACCAACAATTTTTAGTTTGATTTTGTACCCCCGTTTTAACACCCTTTATAAATAAATAAGCCCCCTTTTTAACACCCTGTATAAATAAGTATTCACCTAAATATTATGAGTTCAATTATCTCATCCCAAGCAACTCCTAATGACTATGGTTTTCTTCTGCCTTATGAGGCTACATATAATTATAACTTAATTTAAATTGCCTTCAGGAGTCAAATTATTATTAGACTAAGGTTAATTTCATCACAACCCCCCCCCACTCCCTACCCCCCCCTACCCACCCCCCCACACCCCCCCCTCCCCCCTGTATGACTTGCAAAATTATTTTAGAAATTAGTTATATACTCGGTATGTGACGTTTGGTCAATTTATAAAGTAATGCTATTTATGATAATTTAAATTATGACAAAAATTAATATTTTTTTAAAGAGACATATAAAAAATATTGCAATAAATAATTTGAACACATAATTTGGAACCAAAACAATTAAAAAAATTAATGGTCTCCAACTTGGCGTTTTATCCAAGTCTGAATTTGCAATGTTAAATTAATGGGAGATTCACAAATCACAATTAATTACGTTTTCTGAACACCCCTACTCCCACCTAGCTAGCACCGCATTTACATTTGAATTAATTAGAAGTGGACAATCATGAACAAGATTATGGTTTTAGTGCACATGAAAACAAACTTTGTAGTAAATAGTTTTCGTCAAATTTTAATTTGATATACTTATTAAGAAATAATAATTAATACAATAAATTTTCATATTTCATCATATTAATTAATTGAGTTTTAAACATATTTATTTACTATATATTTTTTAATTAACTCAATATTAATAATTAAATATCATTAAAAAAATCTTAAATTTATTAAAAATGATAAATAAAAAGAAAATTAAATCAGAAAATATTTAAGTAACCATTCATTTCCATCTTGTTCCGTGTGTTTAGTTACCCATTTTCTCCGTAAAGACAATTCAATTAAACTAGCAGATATTACTGTTGAATTTTTGTGTAGCAGTTCACACTAATTGTTGGGGAAACATTAATTATGCTTAAACCAATAACCAATTTTAATTCGTGACAAATAAATAATATTTTATTCTTAATCAAGCTAAGTATATGATTTTTTTTCTTCTTAAATATGAATTTAAATTAATAAAATTTAAATGTAGTCTAATAATAAAAAGTTACTAGTAGTTGAAGAGCAAAATCACGTATCTAACAGTCAACTCCTACCAGCTCTCCCCCCCCGACCCCCCACCCCGCCCTCTCCCCTCTTAGTTTGTTTTATATCCTTTAATTCATCTACACCCCACACTTTATCTCTCTTTCTTCTCCAATACACACACAGTCCTACACTCAATAAACTCACATAAAAAAAAATAAATCAACATTCATCTTATATTTATGTCTCTGATGAATCTCTTTTCACCATAATCCAAATTCCTTTAACAGCACAATCACTACTGTCATGGGCGTTGTTGACATGTCAAATAATCCTCCTCCTCATGAGACCAAGGATTTTTTCCCCTCTCCAGCACTCTCTCTGAGTCTCGTAAGTTTTAATTTCCGTTTTTGTTCTAAAAAGCGTCTGTCAAAAAAGTTTTATCAAAATAACTTGTGTTGTCCGTAGAGGTAGAATTTTACAAGAATTCATCATTTAATGTATATAGGCCATAAGAAAAAAAATTGATCATATATATGGTGTGATTTCAATTTTCAAATCTCCGTCCTGAGAACATGTGTTTTCGATTAATTTGAATTTTTGAAGGCCGGAATTTTCCGAGATGGCGGCGGAGCGGGGAGTAGTGCCGGAAATATGGAAACGACGGAGGAAGTTGAGGAAGGAAGTGCGGCGGGGAGCAGAGGAGGTCGGCCGAGAGAAGAAACGTCGACGGTTGAGATTAGCAGTGAGAATTCAGAACCAATGAGATCACGTGGTTCTGATGATGATTTGGAGCATGATGATACTTGCAACGAAGACGAAGAAGATCCAAACAACAACAGTAAGAAAAAAAAGCGGAAGAAATATCACAGACACACTGTTCAACAAATCAGAGAAATGGAAGCGTAATTTTCCTTACAACTCCTCTCACTACTTTTTTTTTTGGGTCTTAATTCACCGCTAGAAATTGAATAAATGATAATTTGAAAAGATGTGTGTGAATAAATGAAAGTAGAATAAAACACAAGAAAATGATATTTTTTATGAGGAATAAGTTATTAGATCAAAACAGATGCATGCATAGAGGATTATGCGATGAATTAATGCATGGAATAAATTAATGAATATCGTTGTGTGACGTTTATTTTTCACAGAGAAATCAATTTTTCTGAATAGAATAGTTGGAGAAGGAGCGGAGCATGCAATTTGCTATGCTTTTCGAAATTCGATAGCTAATTTAAATTTTATATTTGCAAAATAGTTTAAAATTATTATATACTCAATAAACTATAATTTTGAGAATTAAAACCTATAATTTTAAAATTTTAACTTTAATTATGAGATAAGTTCAAATATTTTATTTGACAGTTTATTCAAAGAGTCACCACATCCAGATGAGAAGCAAAGGCAGCAGCTCAGCAAGCAATTAGGTCTTCATCCAAGGCAAGTCAAATTCTGGTTTCAAAACCGGAGAACCCAAATAAAGGTACTACAGTAATTCTTTTTTTTTATTTATTTGATGCTTTTCGAGAGTCAAAATTAATTATTTTTTGATCGTAACTTTTTTAATATAATTTTTAAAATATTCTGATTTATTAATTATGAAAAAAGAATTTTGTCAAAAATACAGTGAAATTACCGAGAATCACTATACTATTCATGATTTTTACTATTAAAAAAATCAAGAAGTTCTTAATCTCGAACGAGTAACGTAAATGGAACAAAGGAAATGTATGTGTATATATTTTTTCATTTTATTTGTCTCGTATGAAAAAAATAATAATTTCATTTTAACTTTTTTTTTTTTATAGATGTGCTAGATTAACACGGGACAAATAATATGTAACGAGAGAGAGAATGCATAATACAACTTTATAAAAATAAATAGTGAAATAGTGAGGATCGAAGTAGTGAATCTTTATAGGATATGATTATAAATGCTCACAGACCGTACGTACACCGCAGGGACAATGTAATTTTTGTCCTGAGTCAAGTCTTGTCAGGTTTTGTTATTTTAATTATTCAAAATATTAAATTAATTTTTGCAGGCAATACAGGAACGCCATGAAAATTCATTATTAAAAGCTGAAATTGAAAAGCTTCGTGAAGAAAATAAGGGATTAAGGGGAAATTCAAAGAATCCTTCTTGTCCTAATTGTGGATTTGCTAGCTCTAGCAATAATGCTCCTACTCTTCCTGCTGAAGAACAACAATTGCGAATCGAAAACGCCAGACTTAAAGCTGAGGTAATTTTTAACGCTCAAAAGTTTTCATATCTGAATTTACAATCATAATTAAATTATTTAATTTTTAAAATTTTAATTGTATCACATGAATTGAGATATATAGAATATTTATATAGTTGATGTTTATGTCAAATTGTGTCAATCAATTTCCATTTCATCAACAAGTTTAACGTGTTCAAGACATCTATTTTTTTTTTAAAAAAAACTATAAAAGGGGTTAAATCTATTATTTATTTATTTAAAAAGTGTGTGCTAACAAACATATATATATCTCAAAAAAATAATAATTACGAGGTACATGACATTGGGCCAAGTTTTTATTTGAATGCTAAACACAAACAACTTTTTTTTAAAAATCTTTTTAACTTTTTAAGTGACAATAAGATTTGAATTTAAATATTTTTTTGATATCATAACAACTTGCATGAGCTAGTTACACTTATCAATATGTATTTCCATCCTTTTAATTTTCTTTGAGTTGCTTTTCTTTCTAATTCGTTTCAACAAGAATATTTATTTCATTATTTGAAAATTCTTGTATTTTGAGTTTTCACGTGATATATTTTTAAAATAGGCTAACTTTCTGGTTAAGCAAATACAAGGTAAAATACAACTCTTTAAATCAAAAGTTTTAATTATTTTCTTCTGCTTTGTTTAAAGTCAATATCTAAACAAACAAATTGAACCGATTAAACATGATGGTTTTTATTTTGTCAATGCAGGTTGAAAAGCTTAGGGCAGCATTGGGAAAATACCAAATAGGGACATCACCAAATAGTTCATCTTCATGTTCAGGAGGAAATGATGAAGAAAATAAAAGCTGTTTAGATTTTTACACAGGCATTTTTGGGCTTGAAAAACCAAGAATTATGCACATCGTTAATCAAGCAATGGAACAACTTCAAAAGATGGCTACTAGTGGTGAACCACTGTGGATTAAAAGCTTTGAAACTGGAAGAGAAATACTTAATTATGACGAATACACCAAGGAGTTTCTTCCTATAGACAAATCTGGGGACGTAAAATCTAAAATAATGGGTATTGAAGCTTCCAGAGACACAGGAATTGTATACATGGAGCTCCCTCGACTTGTTCAGACTTTCATGGACGTAGTAAGTTATCCAATTATCCTTATTGAATGATCGCGGATTTAATTTTTATATACTCATAGTGTATCGACATACTTTTAGTGTCGAGGGCTTACATCGTAACAAAAGTAAGAAATTCCTAAAAGTGGAAATTAACAAGATTAAATATAATTTGATCATTCTGACCGAAATAATTCTTTTTGTAAATATAGAAACCAACAATGTAAATAAAATTTAAACTATCGAAGTCACCTGAAAAATGTCTATGAGTAACTCCCCATAAAAAAAAAAAAGCATGATATGTAATGTTTACAATAATACATATTATCAACGAAGATGGATTTACAATTTAAATTTAGTGGGTTCAAATTATTGATTTAATTTTAATATTTGTTAAATTTTAATAGTAAGTTTTTACATGTATATATATATTTTTATTGAATCGAGAGTTATAAATTTAAACAAACCTGCACATCCACCCCCAATTAAAAATTATGTATGAACAATATATTTTTTAAATTGTAATCATTATATCATCTTTTTCTAATTCTAGGGTTAGCACTTACATAGAAAATATAGATTAATAAAAAGGTTTTAAATTGGGTATACGTTGAAACCCAAAACTTTATATATCTTATTTATGTTAAATTTATTTTTGTTATTGCTTCAGAATCAATGGAGAGAAATGTTCCCATCGATGATTTCAAAGGCAGCAACAGTAGACGTGATCTGTAACGGTACTGAAGGTGCTAACAGCTGGGATGGCGCAATTCAGCTAGTAAGTTACCTTATACTACTTTTTTTTATTATTATTATTATTATTACGACTATATGTATCAAATAAAAAAATATCTTCTTAAAAATATTTTGGACATGATTCCTCGCATTATAATTTTGGCGTTAGGTATCAGTCAGAACCTTGACTGAATTGGACGAATTATGATTTTATCTAAAGCAATAATTTAATATTTTTTTTGAAATTTAAAATTTTAAATCCGCTTCGATGATAAATGATTTTGTCAGTTTGTTCTTAAATGACATATTTTTTGGGGTAAAGATGTTTGCAGAGTTGCAGATGTTAACGCCAGTAGTGGGGACGAGAGAAGTGTATTTTGTGAGATATTGCAAACAAATGAGTGCAGCACAGTGGGGGATTGTGGATGTTTCTGTCGACAAAGTTGAAACCAGCATTGACGCTTCTCTCCTTAGATGCAGAAAATTACCCTCAGGATGCATTCTACAAGAACAATCCAATGCACATTGCAAGGTCTCTTTCTTTCTAAACCCTAATTATTAGTTATTTTCTACTTTTGTCCAAAAAATAATATTTGTCCTGAAATAAGCATAACTTTAGAAATTCACTTATACTTATTTTCGACTATATTCTTATATTAAAAAAGATTTTTTTTCTATGGTCTTTGGATCTTAAGCGGTGTATTTTACAACTATATTGTCATGTTATACCCCAATGATTTTTTTAGTTTTATTTTTTGTGTTTATAGTTTGATTAAGCATGAAGCGTACAAAAATAAGAATTCTTTTTGAGTTTGTAATTCTAAACTTAACGCTAGTATAAAATATCATCTTTAAATCTTGTAGTCTTAATTCTTAAACAAGTCACACAAGATAATGAAATTAAATATAAAATGTGAAAATGAAAAAAAACGCATAAATTATAATAACAGATGTATTATCTTTGGTGGTTGCAGTATATTCTATATTTTCTGTACACAATGCTCTAAAGTCCTTATGGAAAAACTAAATTCTAAAGAATTTCTGAAAGCACTGCAGGTAACTCACTCACTGTGAGAAACTTTAATATAACCATTTTGGCAGATTGGATGAACATAAAACAAATAGTAGAATGTAGATGCTAATATTACCTCTAGTTATTATTTTTTAAACTATCAGTGTATAGAAGTTGAACGTTGTCATGTTCAGGTGACGTGGGTGGAACACTTGGAGTGCCAAAAAAGCATAGTGGACTCTCTGTACCGTGCAACTGTCAACAGCGGCCAAGCTTTTGGCGCAAGGCGCTGGATGGCTACTCTTCAGCAGCAATGTGAGCGCCTCCTCTTCTTCATGGCAACCAACATTCCTACCAAGGACACTACTGGTAATTTATCAACACACTTTTTCTTTTCCACGTAGAATATTAGCTCAATTTTCATGACGAACTTTGGAAACTGTGTAAACGAATCAGGTGTTGCCACGCTTGCTGGTAGAAAAAGTATACTAACATTGGCACAAAGAATGACTAGGAGTTTCTACCGCGTACTTGGAGCTTCTAGTTATAATACATGGAACAAGATCCCTAGCAAAACTGGCCAAGAGGATATTAGGGTGACCTCTAGGAGGAACTTAACTGATCCTGGTGAACCCCAAGGCCTTATTCTCTGTGCTGTTTCTTCCATTTGGTTGCCTGTCTCTCGCAACGTCCTCTTTGATTTCTTGAAAGATGAAAACCATCGCCATGAGGTTAGTAGGTTCAAGTAGCTCTTCAATTACATATGTAGTTTCTACCATCTGAGATACCTTTGAGATTTTGACATTCTTAATGTTTTCTTATCAAAGTGGGATGTCATGTCAAATGGAGGTCCAGTGCAATCCGTTGCAAATTTAGCAAAAGGTCAAGACAAAGGAAATGGAGTCTCAATCCAAGTAAGTACCTCTCAGAGAAGACGTTTTGGTTTCCCTCTCAATCCTTCTTTCTAATTGAATGTTTGGAACTGTGAATTCTATTCAGGCAGTGAAATTAAGAGAAAACAACATGTGGATTCTCCAAGATACTAGCACCAATGCTTATGAATCCGCAGTGGTTTATGCCCCAGTGGACATTGCAGGCATGCAATCTGTTATAACAGGTTGTGACTCGAGCAATATTGCTGCGTTACCTTCAGGATTCTCGATCCTCCCTGATGGTCTAGAGTCGAGGCCTTTTGTTATCACTTCTAGACCAGAGGACAGAAGTTCAGAAGGAGGATCCTTGCTAACAGTTGCTTTTCAGATTCTAACTAGCAATTCTACAACAGCAAAACTTTCTAAGGAGTCGGTAGAATCCATCAACAACCTTCTGTCGTGTACGTTGCACAAGATCAAGACAAGATTCCAATGTGACAATGGATATTAGTTCTTCTAGGTAGAGAGATGCTAATTTCATTATACAGATTATATAGTTTTCCTCCATCCTTTTCATCTGAATAGACTGATGAAAAGGATTCAGGAACAACGCGTTCTTACCCCGTTATTGTAATTCCCCTCTCATCCAGATAGTAAAGGAAACTCGTTCAAACACAAAAGTTTACATACTATAAGAATTTTCTTAATCTCATGTTAATTCTCTTTCCTTCTTTTCTGCATGCTTTTTGTTCTATATGCAGTGAATTTAAAGATTAACATGTTCACATCCCCCACTCCCTCTTTTTCTCGTAATGGCTTAGAATCAACCAACAATAACGTACCCAATGCAATACCACTAGTGGGGTCTAGGGAGGTTAGGATTATGCAGACCTTACCCTTACCTTTTTCGGGTAGAGAGGCTGCGCTTAGAATCAGCCAACTTATATCAAACTGGATATAAGAAATGCAGAGCACCTACAACATTTTGCCAAATAAAGCATATCGAGAAAGTACTAAAATGTCAACAAATTATAAACAAACAACTTTTATGCTAAATCGGGCAGTGAAGCTACAAGGTGCACAAAAAGGGACAGATTTACTCATTTTTAAACATAAATGTAATCAAAATATGGAATACCAGGTTTGCGCTTTAAATCTGGACCGAAAACGGGATTTTTGAGGTGCATTCTTAAGGACAGGTTTTTTTTCATCACTAGAGTTCAGGGCTTTCAAATAAATCTCAGGCATGTCAAGTTCTTTTAGAAAAAAGATGTTAAGTACACAGGAGTAACTTAAGCTTCATCGAATGTTTGTTGCCTCTTAAATGATATATGCAGATAGTGTGTATGATGCATCCCCTTATCCAGGTTCAGAATATGAGAGTCAAATGATGATATGCCCATTGATGCAGCTTCCTCTTCGCTTGTTGCTAAGGCATTGACGGTGAAAAGAGGAAAATAATTATCTCTCACGCGTGCAAAGATGAACAGCATTTACGCATATGAATCTGATAAAAGATCTAGCTAAAGGTAGCAAAGCTTCTTGACTGCGCTAGAGCAAAAACTTGATCAAAATATCCTAATCTACATAAATCAATCATTATGATAAATTGTTGCCTAGAGCATATTGTCTCTTATGATCATAGACTAATCCTTCTATCCAAGAGCTGGAAAATTAATGTTCCGTAGATAATTATACTCAAGTAAAACACATAGCATACCATTAATACAGCTTCTTGGCAAAACAAAGACACTTTCTCAATGCCAGTCTCTCCGACAAGATAAAGGCAACCACCTAATCTATGAATAATATTTTCCAACTACAAGAAGAAAATATAAAAATGTTATCATAGATTATACATCTTAGGTTTCATATGGTTCATTCTTGCAGCCAGGGAAAAATCAAAAGGACAAAGCAACCTTCAGAAGACACATTTTCAGATAATTATCACTAATAATATCTCTAAGTGGCATGATATGTGTTAACAACGTTGGTCAAGAAATTCAATTTGTACATTTTTATATTCCCAAATCCGAATCAATACAGAAGCAAAAAATGACATTGCAAGCTGACAAATCAAAGTTGAACTTCTGTTATACCTAAAACTGGACCAGTACATGACCATCAAGTTCTGAAATTCTTGCAACATCATAAAATCACTAATTTCCTCAATTGATCTTGTTCACTAATCCACATGAATCGCAAGAATTATGCACGCATTTAACTATTTAGTTAGAACTCCAATACACTGCCAGTAAAATGAAGAAGCAAAATTCTAAGTTTCCCAAGGGAAGCTAATTCAAAGTTTTTGTCTTTGAATCTCTGTAATTTGAAATTCACAAAGAACACTTCAGCTACATTAATAACTCAGTACGATACGGTTCAATAATCATAGATAGACAGAGCCGGATTTTCAATAGGGGTTTCAAAATCTGTAGAAATAGGTAGTAGAAGGGGTTCGACTACCTATTTTAACCATGTATAAATAATATAGTTTAATTCCGCGTCAGGTCTAATAAAGTAGAATTCGAGGTTATTAGCAACAACTACAAAAGCAACAATCACCATTGAAATCTAGTAATAAACTCATTATCATCTAAAAATCACTCAATTAAAATACATGATTATCATGAAAACATAATAGAAACCAACAGACAAACAAAAAGAAACTGAACAGTACAAAAGAAAGCTCTCACTCTAACTCGTCTGCAGAGATTCAAGCGGAAGCCCAAGTTCCTGATTCTCTTCCTCCTTAACCTTGGGCTGGTTCCTAGGTGGTACAGGTACAGCAACGAAGGTCTTGGTCTTACTAATTGGCCTACTCTTTTCAAGCTGAACATAATCCCCAACTTGAAATTGGTTCAATGGGTCATGAGCTTGGTACTTCTTCTTCTTCCTAACCCTACGTTTGTACTTTGGGTGAGGAGCAAGACGAGTAACTTCAACAGAAACGGTTTTGTCGTTTGTGGAGCAGACGACTCTGCCTTGCATTGATCTCATGGCTCGAATTGGAGGCAGGAAAGCAGGTGGAGAAGGTTTTTGGGAAGTGATAGAGGATGAGGGTGTGGAGAGACGAGAAAGAGAAGAGGAGCCATGGAGAAAAGGGGTGGAAATGGTGAGGGATTTGAATTGAGATAGAAGAGGAGAAGTTACAGACATTGTGTGAGGATAACACAAAAGAGATGAGGGAAAGAGGAAGGATATAGATATTACCCTTTTTCTTGATTTTTTTTTTTTAATTGCCTTCAAAATTTTAGTTTAATTACATTTGATACCCCTACAGTATGATTCAATTTCAAATACATCCTCTGTATTATAAGATCAAACACTTGCATCCTCACATATTATGAATATCTCATGCTTACCCCCTCTTTGAGATATATTTTCTTTTCTTATTTTAACAACTATTTAATGACATCATTTCCATTTTATTTTTATTGGGTTTCACTTGACATATTATTTTGAAGGAAAGTCAACTGAAAATTAGTACATAACTTTAAGGAATACAATTTAATAAATATAATAAAGTTTTTTTAATCTTTTAAATTTTATGTCTGATCAAATAGTGTTACGTAAATTGAGACGAGGAGTATCATTATTAAAAAGACCAATCCAGAGATGTAGTTGAATTACCTTTTTATAAGATATTCTTTTATTTTATTACATTTGAACTATTGAATTTTCATGGTATAAGATTATTTTTTTTTTGGTTATATATGAACTATTGAATTTTCATGGTTTAAGATGTTTATAAGCATATTGATGTAGAGAGCATGTGAGTCGATCCTCTAGGTGATCTTACTGAGTATTCAACAAGACTCCAGTCAGTAGTCTCTACACAACTCGTTGAATTTCTTCTGCATAAGAAAAATATACTAAAGCGGAGAAGGATGTTCAAATTTTAAAATTATTTTATATAAATAAATTTTATAAGTAGAGTTTGAAAAAGGTAAAATAAATTTTATCTCTATTGGAGAATAATACAGTCTCAAGAATCTGAAATCATTGCCCATCACGTCTCAAGATATCGAGTGAAATTTTGCTAATAGTAACTTTTTTTGAATATTTGATTGTAGCATACTTTCATCCGAGACATATTTCAGTAATAGAAAAACATGAATATATATAACTTTCAATGCTTAAATTATTTTTAATTCCATATTTTCTTAATTTTAATTTCGTATTCAGTCAAATACTATCATATTAATATCTATTAACCTACTGAACGTTTTTTTTTAAAAAAAAAAACAAGGGATAGGCTTATCCAGTCTACGACACGTGTCCACATACTAGTGGAATTTTAATCTCTAGAAAGATACCCAATTTGCCATATGTCCTGTTTGGATCCACCCAAAAAGATCAAAAACCGAAACGTATTGACATTTGTGCCAATTGCCAGCCCAAAATTTGAAAGTCTGAAAGTAGTAGTTCTGTTAGTTTGTTGAAGTGAAAAGCCATGGCATCTTTGGCAACCCTTGCTGCAGTGCAGCCAACTACCAACATTAAGGGCCTAGCTGGAAGTTCAATCACTGGCACTAAGCTTCATCTCAAATCATCTCGTCTCAATTTTAACCGCACTAAATTCAGGTAATAAAGTCGTGCCTTCTTTACTTAATTGTGATTTCCAATCGATAATTACACTTCAATTTACTTAATTATATCTCTAATACGCCGAACATAGTAGCATTTGATAGTGGATGATGGCGTGACTTAACTAGAGGCGAAGTCAGGATTATTAGTTTATGAGTTTCAAAACCACAATCTTTTTAGCTTATTCGTAGCTTTAAAGCTGGTTCCATTCTCACATCGTCTAAAAAGCTTAAGTCATTAGTGAAAACATAAGTTTTGATGAAAGGAAAAAGGCTCATGCTATGAAACTATTAGAAATGACTCATCTATGTTATCTATTAAAAGTTTGGCTCATTTATGTTATCGTCATTACAAAACAAAAAAAAAATCTTTCTCATCAAGAAAACTTTTTCAAAGTAAAACACAATCATGGTAGAATCTAGATAAAGTAAGAAGTTCAGAGTGAATTTCTTTGTTAGTTATGTTGGTTTGGAGTTTAATTTAGTTGATCTAACAAAAGAAGAAGTTAGAAAGATTTAAGTTACTCTGTTCATATAGGCACTGAAAAGGGGGTTGAATGATACTGGATGTATTTATTGCTTATAAGCATAAGCTGTGATGAGACTAATTACATGTTTGTATAATAGGGCTGGTTCTGTAGTTGCCAAATATGGTGACAAGAGTGTATACTTTGATTTGGAGGATTTGGGCAACACAACTGGCCAGTGGGACTTGTATGGATCAGATGCACCTTCACCATACAACTCTCTTCAGGTACTTTATTTTCGTCTGCATAGTTGATAAATAACTCATGTAATACACAGCATCCGTTTTGTAAGTTTGATGTATCAGCGTTTGGTACTTCAGTTGACATTTTTCGTAACCTGTTTGGGAAAGCAATTGGAGTGCAATACGATAACATACTAATATCGACGATTTCCATAACCTTTGGGAACAGTGCACTTCAAGATTATGATCTAATGAATGTGAAACAATCAAGTGTACTGTTCTAATGAGGCTGCACATACTGATTAGTAAATGTGTTGCCTGTTGTTTTGTGTTTTGTAGAGCAAGTTTTTTGAGACATTTGCTGCTCCATTCACCAAGAGAGGTCTGTTGCTCAAATTCTTGATATTGGGAGGTGGCTCTACCCTCGCCTACTTCAGTTCCACAGCATCAGGGGATATCCTACCAATCAAGAAAGGTCCACAACTTCCACCTAAGCTCGGGCCACGTGGCAAGATCTAATTGCTTTTCTACTCAATTCTCAACTTTCAATTTGTAATTGATGTATGTGCCCCCAGTTTGTGTAAGTATAATTGAAGACTTTCCATTACTACAATTTTATATCTTATGGTGAATTTGTAGCATTTGCTTTCTTACTTGGTTGATGCCTTCTGATAGTCTACACTCTACTCAGATAATTGAGATAACTATTAGTATTTGTTTATATGTTCTCACCTATACTTTCTTTAGTTCAATTAAAGGGAATTTAGATGATAGTAATTTAATTTCAAGGGGAAATGGGGGAGGGGATTACTAGATAGGGAATTGAACCTTACCAACAAGGTGGAAAGTTCGCTTCTAAACTGAACTGCTAAACTGAACCGATAAGCACCAAACACATATAAACTAAGATCATATTTAGTAAAATCTAAAACCGCAGAGGTTATACAAAGTTAAAAGTCACAATGTTCTCAGTGTTGTTCAACAACAAAGCGACAACGTGTACTGAGTTAACGGTTTCAAAGAACTGCCACAGACCCATTAGGTCTACTAACTTATCCCTACTTACAAAAGGAATGACTTTAGTGAAATCCTAGATTGGTTTGATTCATCTCGATATGTACACTTGACGCCGAGCTTTCTTAATCTGATGAAACTCTGTCCATCAGTCCTTGCCTCTGATAATTCAATCATTATATTCTGCTGTGAAGTCATTTAGTGGCGTGCTGTTGGACTTCTGGAACCAGTTAAATTCTCTAGGTAAGAAACTCTCTTGTTAGTAACTATATTTGGAGGTTTGCTTAGAAGCTTTGCATCACTTTCTTTTGATCGGATTTCTTCCTTCGTATCTTTCTCCGTGTCTTCATCTCCTTCTCCCCAACCCATGAAATCCAGCAGTGTCATTGAATTAGGTGTTTCTGCAGAACTAAGCTTCTCTACTTCTTCCTTATCATTAAACATTCCATCTGATACTCCCATTGGAAACCTCTTTACTTCTGCATTTGAAGGATCATGGGCCAGATCATCTGCCTGCATTACATCTTCAATTCGCGACATGACCGTGAATGCCCTACTTTCAATTATTCTTGAATAGCTTTCTAAAATGGCTTGCCCGATATCCTGTAAGATGAAAAAGATAATAGATTATGATCTTTTGAAGTCCAAGAACTGGTTTTTCTATCAGGCTGAATCCTTCTGTGAAGTCATTACGTAATCATAGAAGAAGCAATGAAACAAAGTTGCGAAGCAAGAAAAAACATATGGATGTTCTGAAGCATTTTGTAAATTTACATCAGTAAAATGGAAAGATAATCAACACGGGGCCTTCTTACTCTGTTGTACTGAATTTTGCTTATGTCTAGTGATGATTGAGGAATTCCAGGGAACCGATGCTTAAGAATAAGAAGGATAGTTTCTGCTCTGTCTTCAAATAATTCTCTTTTCTCCATACTAACGGCTGAACTCCAGGTTGACTTCCCATCTTTTGCTGTCATCTTTCTTCTCCAAATAACTACGGAAGCTTCAATCCTGTTCTTGAGGTCTAGAATTTTATGTTCGGAGGACAAGTCCATAGTTGAAAGGAAGTAATCCGGATCAAAGTATTCATCCGTGATGCTCTTGTATATCGAGTCTCCAAGGCTCGCTCTCCCATTCTGAACACACACACGCACACACAAAAGAGTATCATAAGCTTCCGGTTAGCTAAACTGATGAAATTCTAGATCTCAAAACTTTCTTGTACCTTGGGTAAGGATTCTATATAATTTTCAGGAACCTCCATCTCTGTAAGAACTTGAGCATTTATGGCGAGGGCTGCTTTATGAACTTGGTTCACCGAATCTTTCTGAAATTGCAGCCATTTCCTAGTAGTATCGGACAAACCATTAGGAGGAACCTTAGGGGTAGGTATCCACCATTTATCATCTTTCCTGGCAGTTTTACCTTCATCATCTTTGGATGTATAACAGATTTCTGTTTGGTCTTTAAAACTATCTAAACAATCCTGTTTGTTGTAAAACCAAACATAAGCATAATTAAGAGTAAACTACATTATTTAAAATGAAATAAGCTAACCAAAAAAAAAGAAGTTTTCTCCCTACCAGAAGCATTGTATCTAGCTTACGCAATGCGGGAATGTTCATTTGAAGATCAGTTCTCTGCTTTGTCACCATAATCTGAAAAAATTAAGCATTTGATGCTCTTGTTAGTTTGTTTTATTAATATAAATGACAGATGTGAAGAGGAATTTCGAGGAGAGACAGATGTATGTATACCTCCATAATTGTTCCGTCTTTTGATTTTTGTTTAGAAGCAACAAATTCAACAATATAATCCGTAACAGATAAAAGCCAATCAATTTCTTTTCTCCACTTGGCTTTAGTCTCTGGTTGCATGGGTTCTAATCTCTTCTGTTCCCCAAACGCTGAAGCTGTGTTTTGTGAAAAGAAACAAAACAATCACAAGTCAAAACAATGAAACCTTCAAATGATCTCTGTAGAAAAAATTCAGATACCTGCAAGGTTTGTAATTGCATTTGATAGCGCCAATGCTGATGAAACACCCTTTCCTCCGCCAGACATATCCTCACCAAGGAGCAACTTGGCAAATTTTTCCTTCATCAGCTCCATATCTGAGTATCAATTACAAGAGCTCGTTCGTCAACAAAAAAGAAGACTAAAAACAACAATACATGATAATAGAAATCCATTCAAAATCATTTCAGCTAAAAAAAAAAAGAACTCCAATAAACCCCAAATCTGGCAATATATTCTGGCATGTCTATATAGCCTTGCAAGCAAGGTGAACCTAAAGGAAGCAAGGGTCTGTCTGAACCTCTTTTGCTAAAAAATTACATCATATATACAAACAATTTTTTTTCTTTTCATATAAACATATATTGAATTTCCTTGGCTTCCTCTTGTGTTTGTTTCTTTTATACCCTTTATATCACCTTAGTGAAAATGCGAACTTTGTCATTAATAGCAAAAATAAAAGCATAACAATTTCTTTTTGTCAAAATTGAACGTTTTTGCTAATTTTCAAAATTACAACTTTTTTTTTTATCAAGTTGAAACCGGAACGAAACGATGTTATCCAAATTCCTTTGAAAACTTAGCTTTAAGAGAAGAAGATAATGACTTGCCTGAAGGTGGGCTGTTCTCCTTGACGATAGCAGAGGCTGAATCGTCTGCTTTATTAATATTACGTGCCTTGATGGTCTCTTTACGGGTAAGTTTCCACCCATTAGTATTTTGAGGTTCAACAGCAGGAATCTCTAATTTCTCTTCCTCTACTGCTCGAACCATAATGTCTGATTCAAGCAAAATAAATAAATAACAAACAATATAATGACGAACTTCGAGACCATAAAACAGAAAATATGATACGGAGATGATGAACAAAATGGAAAGAGGGGTTCAGCAGGCGCAGATGGGAAGAGAAAAAAAGAGGCAAGTTTTGTTTGTTGTTTTTGTTGATGGAGAATGAGGAGGCTTTGATGTTAGGCTCTCTGTTTTTGTGAATGGTTGAGAGAACGTGGGGTGCATGTTTTTTTCTACAATGAAGGATGAAGACAGGTCATTTCTCTTCTAAATTTTTAAAATTTCTCATAATAACTTTCAATTAAATAGAATTGTAATTTTTTGGCTCTTAACTATTTTTAGAATGTGTAATTTTGGTATCGACACTAATTTTTTACAAGTATATTACCTCAAATGTGGAATTAACATAATGCATGGTATTAAGCGATGAGACGGTTAATAATTTTCAATATTTATAAGCAAAAGGATAAAAATTAAATATTTTAATAAATATACTTAATCGGATATTATAGTGACTAAAGTTAAAATTTAATAATAGTTAAGGTACAACCACAGGATGGGTGAATATTAGTGGGAGGCCTTCCCTTGCCAGAAATAAGAATCACGATAAGGTCAAATATTGGCAAATCTGCTACAAAATTAAACAAAAAAAAAAATGTGTACTCATACATTATCTGTATTTTTTATTTTAAATTTAAAAATGACTTCTTTTTCCTCTTCAATTCAAATAGGAAGTTGATAAAAAAAAGTTTTATTCTCTCTAAGTTGGTGAATGGCCTTTTACTTTAACCAACATAATTGCTTCGCACGACTTGCTTCTGGGAAAACAATAGCTCAATCTTATGAGGGACGATTAAAGTGTTTTAACTTCTATTCACTAAACCAAAAAATGCAAAGGTTTAAATTATTAGATTATTTAAAATCTACATAAAACTTCTTACATTAAGCAATATTATGTAATTTGCAAGCAACACTCTAGTTGTGTATTACTTTCTTTTTTTAGTTCGTTTAAAAATATATTAGTGAAATTTTAATAATTTTCTTAAATTCCGAATATTTTAATAGTCAATAGTAATGGCGGAGTCAAGAATTTCATAAAGGGTGTTCAAAAATAGCCGCTTGTTATGTTAAGGATATTTAAAATATATATTTTTTCCAATGAAGGGTGTCCAATTGAACACCTTTACCACTATGTGGCTACGCTACTGGTTAGTAGATTTTTCCAGAGACATATCTAGGGGGCTTATTGGGTTCACCTAAACCCATGGTCCCATCTCGAAATCATATATAATAGTGTTATATTTTTTCTAAGAAATATTAAAATATAGATATGTGAATCCACACTCAAAATATCACACAATGTGATTATAATTAAGTGCACCTCTCTCCGCAAGCTTAGAAAATTTGAATTTTATAATCCTGTTTTACTTTTCTTAGTGGTTATTGATACCACTTTTGATATTTTAATTAATTGAATATATATATATATATATATCAAAATTAATTTTAGACCTATAATTTAAATATTTTTTACGTTTTCAATGATAAGAATGTAAATGTTATATAATAGATCAATCTTTTTTTTTATAATATTGCACCCATGACTTCGAAATCTTAGATACGACTTTGGATTTTTCTATGACATATTTAAGATATTTTGATATATTTTATATATTTTTAATTTAATATTTCAATATTTTTGAAAGTATTCTTTATGAACTCTCACCTACCCAACACGAGTAGTGAGATTCAAGAGAACTGAGGGATACACTCTGAAAATCGCCTAGTTACAAACACAAGCACGAGAAATGGAATCTATAGGAGTGTTAATGACATGCCCAATGTCACCATACCTTGAACAAGAGCTAGACAAGCGCTTTAACTTTCTCCGGCTCTGGAAATTCCCCGAAAACCAAAAAAGCCACTTTTTGAAGTTGCATTCAGATTCCATCAGAGGAGTCGTCGGAAACGCAACAGTCGGAGCTAATGCGGAGTTAATCGGAGCATTACCGAAGCTTGAAATCGTATCAAGTTACAGTGTATGGACTGGACAAGATCGATTTGGGGCTTTGCAAGGAAAAAGGAATCAAAGTCACTTATTGCCCAGATTTGATCACAGATGACGCTGCAGATACTGGATTTGCTTTGATTTTGGCAGTTCTGAGGAGGATTTGCCAATGTGATAGCTATGTTAAGAATGGCCTTTGGAAGAAGAACGGTGATTTCATGTTGACGTCCAAGGTCAGTCTCTTCTGCCTTTTTCTTTAAGATTTTTGGGCCAAATTTCGATCTGGTCCAGCCTCAACGTACGTATTATATGTGTTGGACTATTTTTAGACCCTATAATATGGCCCTAAATGTGTACCAGACTGCCTACCTTACATTTATGCTCCGACATTTACGAAATATATTTCGTTTTTTCGAAGAGTCCAACAGTAAGTTGTATTATAATTTTTCATAATTTTTTAGAAATAAAATGTTTTTATTTGTACTATTTAAGAAACCTTTAATCCCAATATTACATCACATTCACCATCTTACCAACCTCTGACCCACTTTTTGCCTCCCCCCTACCTTTGTTTACCTCGTCAAAACCTGATATGTATTTCATAATTTTGGAATCGAGGACATATTTCATTAATCAGTAATAAAGTACATTTAGCATGTGATGTTAAGATATGTATAAAAAATTTATGGTCAAAAATAAATTTGTTTAAATCTCAAAAATTGATATGTGTTCATAAATTGGAATAGAGAAATATTTAATTTAATCAATAATAAAGTATATTTAGCGTGTGATGTTAAGATATGTATTAAACTTTAGATATACTTGATAAAAATTTAATTTTACCACAATCATTAACATATATATTGAATAATTCTATTCCCTAGAAAAGATTGAACAAAGAATTAAAATTTGAGAGCTCTTAAAGATTTGAATTCTATCTTATTGATCATTGTACTACATTCTTTAGACCAAAAAAAAAAAACTTTATCAACTATAGTAAAAAATGTAAAAATATCACTCAAGATTTAAAGACTCGACATGCACCATAATTTTATTCCACTGAATGATCACGTGTTCGAATCTCTTATCTAGCAATTAATTCCATTTTAATTATGGTTAAGCCCAAACGAAGGTTGTGAGGGCAGATGCATTGGCAAAAATACCAAGTGCCATTGGACTACATTCTTAGATGTAGAAAAAAAAATCTATTTGCTACGATGAAATAATTAAAAATATCATTCGAAATTTGAAGATTTCAAATATAATATTAACGTATTCTGATGAATGATAAGTTCTAATTCCTTACCTAGCAATTTTAATTTTGGCCGGCCCGAACCCAGGTTACGGGCGGATCCATTGGCCTGCACCAACAATACCAAGTGCATTCTATGCAATTGCTACCACACATCTTGCGCAAGTGATCTACTCCTCATAGCAAAATATAGAGAGTCCACTAGTGTCACTCTAACACACAAAAATAAGAAGAAAAATGGAAAGCATCGAGATTGTGCCTGTCCATGTTCATCTTACCTAGAAGAAAGCGAGATAGGGCGATGTTCGAGCTTCTGGCCGATTCTGGAATGTTCCGCAGAAGAATGAATTCCTCACTCAGCACGCTGATTCCATCCGTGCTGTCGTCGGCAACGCATTCGCCGGCGCTGACGCTGAGCTCATCAATTCCCTCCCTAAGCTCGAGATTGTTTCGAGTTTCAGTGTTGGTTTAGATAAGATTGATTTGAACAAGTGTAAAGAGAAGGGGATTAGGGTTACTAATACTCCCGATGTTTTGACTGAGGACGTGGCTGATTTGGCTATAGGGTTGATGTTGGCCGTCCTCAGGAGGATTTGCGAATGCGATCGACATGTTAGGAAAGGGTTGTGGAAGAGCGGTGATTTCAAGTTGACTTCTAAGGTTCGCCAATTTTCAATCCTTTTTTTTTTTTGTTCATTTTCTTGCCGCTATCATTTTTTCCATCAATATCTTATACTCTGATGCCTATGAGAAAGGCACAGGTAATTGAAATTTCGATGATTTGCTGCCTGAAGCAAAAAAAATGGAAAATTTAGCCATAAAGAGACCAAAATATATGCTTGTGGCCTGGAAATCAAGTCTTGTTACTTTTCCTATCTCCTTATATAAAGGAGATGATGTAATCTTTACTGTAGAAGTAAATTCAACAGCATTTATGGTAAATTCAACAGTATTGGTTCCTATGTAGGATTGAATTGTGCCAAGTAAGGTTATAGACTCTGACCTATGTCAATTTTCAAGGCATCTTATTTTTTGTATTAATGAAATATTAATGTGCTTGAGGCCAGTGAAGTATTTAGTGATTATCTGGATTTCATAGCTTTGAGGCCAGTGAAGTATTTAGTGATTATCTGGATTTCATAGCTTTTGTATTGTCAGTTGTCACTTTGTTCTTGACATGAAAAATTTGAAGAATGCTTATGAATTCTGAGTAAAAGATAGGTTGTTGAGTGTTTGCTGTAAATTCTCTCATTATCTGGTGATCTGGTCTTTCCTGTTATAACTCAGAACCTATCTTTTAATATTGACCTTTATCCTTTTTAACTATTTGATCATTCACTGCTAGGTCTAAAAAGCTTCTCTGCTTCAATAACACATCTGTGGCAATATGTATATCCTTGAGTTGCTCGATGTTTTAGATGAGCTCAACAGTTGTCCATAACTTGTGGTCATCTTAGAAGAGCTATTCCATAATAGCCTATTATTGTTGCATATTATTTTTCAGCTTGATGTACTTCTAATTATTGTATTGCTTGATTACATGCAGCAAATTAAAGCAATTTTTCATTTGGAAAATTGATATTAAAGTCTTTGGCTAGCGGAGAACTTCAGTTTTAGGATGAAACTGTTAATCATCTTATATCACCATCTTGGTTGTAAGTAATTATCTTGGAGGTGGTTCCACATTAATTGTGAGAAGCTATGGCCACCATACTAGAAATTGCTAGTTGTTCTTAATAGAACTTTTTGGAGCCTTTTTCTGCAGTAACACTCTGGTTATAGCTGGTAAATGAACTGAGAGAAATGCGACCGTATTGTTCATCCTATGATGCATTTATGAGAGATTCAATCATATTCTTAATGCTGAACCCATAAATTTCTAATTTATTATTTTCCCCCAGACACCTCATTGTGGGTTACATTGGTTATGTTGTTGTATTTAGCTAAATTGTATGAACTTTTGAATCACTGGGATGTATTTTAATCTTTACCTGATTGCTTTGCATCTCTTTTGCAGTTTAGTGGCAAATCAGTGGGTATTATAGGATTGGGAAGGATCGGCCTTTGTGCAATTTCTAAGTAGAGCGGCAAAAAAAAAAAGAGCAGGAGGAGAGGGGAGAAAAGGTGCTAAAAGGTCAGGGTGAGAGCGTGCGAAGTAAGAATACGGAAACGATAAAGGTAGCTAAGCGGGAGGTAAGAGTCCAAGGTCGGGTAGTAGTGTGACGGGGGAAGAAACCAGAGAGAAATGGAGGGTCTCCGATGGTTAGGGGTGGAGCAGATGGTTAAACGAGGGAGAAGAAAAAAAATCAGGGGAACGAGGGGAAGTATTGATGTGGTAACTTGGGTGAGTGTTTAAGGCTTTCTATTGACTGTCCATTAGTTACTACAACTACACGAGATCAGAAAAGCCAAATACAAATTATAAGTATTATCCAAGTGTAGTTGAGTTGGCTTCCAATTGCCAGATTCTGGTTGTGGCATGTGCACTGACTCCTGAGACTCGTCATATTGTCAACCGTGAAGTCATGGAAGCTTTGGGATCAAAGGGGATTCTGATTAACATTGGTCGTGGTCCTCATGTTGATGAAAAAGAGCTTGTATCTGCTCTTCTTGAAGGCCGATTGGGGGGTGCTGGCCTTGATGTGTTTGAGAATGAGCCTGAAGTACCAGAGCAGCTTTTTGGCCTTGAGAATGTGGTCTTATTGCCTCATGTAGGCAGTGGCACAGAGGAAACACGCAAGGCCATGGCCGACCTCGTCCTTGGGAACTTAGAAGCTCACTTTCTGAACAAACCGCTGTTAACTCCAGTGGTTTAAGTATATGAATGGCTGCAAATAATTATGATTGTTTAGACCTTACATTTTCTGCAGCAACTAGGTTCTCACTTCATGTAGGAGCACCTTGTCTCCAGAACTTTCGACCAGATATTTTCATGATTGTTTGAGTATTTCAACTTGCTGTCACTGTTTGTATCCGACTATTTTCCATCTTATATCTCCTTAACGTAATTAATACTTTAACAATAACAACCGTTACTGTTTAATGGGAGAGCTCAGTAGAGAATTCATGATCAAACTGGCAGTATGGTAGGGTAGAGAGGCCTTCCTGTGATAGTTTTACAATGACGGGGAAAGATATTTTTATTAATTCAGGTTGCTGATCCAATATTGAAGATTTGACGCTTGCTTTTAATATTTCAATTTTTTCATTCAAACTTTCTGGCAGTCATCAAATTGTTAGGAAATGGAAATAATAGACTAGAACTTCGTTGTGAACTCCCCCAAATTTCGTGCCATTTGCACTAGATTTTGAATAATCGTAAACGGTATGAGATACATTTTGTCATATTTTTAGCACGTTGGTGCCGTTTGTTTCTACTAATTTGTACTTGTTTCTTTTGGTTTGGTCCACCTCATAGAATTAGTCAAAATGCACGTAACCAAAAATGTTACAAGACAGTTGTATGTACCTTAGTTTGTACTTGTTTCTTTTGGTTTGGTATACGGTTGTATGTACCTTAGTTTGTACTTGTTTTCTTTTGGTTTGGTCCACCTTGTAGAATTAGTTGAAGTGCACGTAACCAAAAACATTACGAGACGGTTGTATGAAATGAGTATATGGTATGAAAGGAAAAATATTTTCGATGAAAAATATTTTCGTCCAGGAACACACCCAATAAGTTGAACAACTTTTGCAGCAAGCATAGATTTTTGTTAACACCAGTTTAACACCTTTAATCTCACTACCAACTAGACACTTTGACTTTGTTACTAAAGTGGATCATGTGATTACTCAATACTTTATTTTTTTTAAATGACACCCCCAACAGGAGGGGTAATCCGTGTAAGTCAGTTACGACGAGCTCGATCCAGAAGATAAAATTCGTTGCTTTCGCTAACAAAGAGTTTCGAACTTGAAATCTCCAACATGAACGTCTCAAAGCGCCAAACCCCCGTGTCCCCAAAAGGGTTATTTTACCAATAGTAAATTCACAAGGGTTTTATCTTATTTAATTTTCACATGACTATGGTAAAGATTACTTGTTGTCTATCTGGTTTGCAATTAAAAAAGAAAAAAAAAAAAAAAGAGATGAAGCAACAAATATCCCTACTCGGATGGAACAAGGAAAAACAAAGTATATAAAGAGGGGTATAAAGAATAGGCAGGAGCAACTTAAAACATAATTCCGGACGGGGGTCACATGGGTGATCATAAGACCCATGGCCTAGGTTTGTGACATCCATTGCCACTTTGGAGGGGTGCCTACCTAAGTGTGATCCAAGTGGTCGGAGGGGTCGCAGCCTCGTCATAATGTGTTGCAGCGAGGTTGCGTCGCGCGCCCATACCAATTCTAAGCAAATTTTTTCTTGTTCTTGTTGGCTTGTTTTTTTAAACTTTACGCAATTGTTGACAAAAATAATCTGTTCAGTATAGTAAACCAAGAAAACCAGTAAGTAAACTATATAATTTATCATTGACATGCACAAAAACAATGAGGATATAGTGAAATCATGACGAACCAATATTAAGAGTATTTTGGATTGTTTTTAGCCCCAATGATTTGAAGGATATATATAAAAAACTCTTGGCTCTAATATACAATTGTTCCATACGCAACTGCTTAAAAAAAAAAGGTGACTTTTACATTTGGCGAAAGAATCCCAAACACGAGTCCAGTGTATCAACATTCTTGGAGAGTCGAAAAAAACATAGATTATACCATAGAAGAAGCATTTAAACAAACACAAAAACTGTATTCTTTTTTCGAATTGATCAAGTTGGAAAACACAATGTTTGATGAACACGTGAAGGAAAAAAAAAAAACAAAGAGAAGAGTAGAGAAGGAGTTGAGTTGAGTTACCACATTGATTAAATACAAGTAATACTAACTTTGTCCCAATATAAATTTGCAGCACGATTGGCTCAAGAACTCACGCAAAGCCACGCAGTGGCACAAAGCGAACTATTTCTTCGCCTTTTACTAAAGAATATCGTGTTGCGGCCCTTCCCGGTTGTTGTTTTGGGTAGTATATGTGCGCGTTGCAAATAGTTGGCATTTACGCCAATTTTGAGGGATTCTCTTCTGTAGAGGGACCCCAACAATACTAGTTTTAATGTTTTCCAAGAGTATGATAAAGATTGTAGTTGATAGTTAAATGAACCAAAAAAAAATAGTAGAAGGTGAAAGGCAATATTTGTGGATCATATCTTAAGGATAAGTTACATCTTTAGCTCTTGTAATTAATCTCTGTGAACATTGTTAATCGTTAGTATAGTTAGTAATGTTGAAATAGGAGAGTTTTAACTTCCATATTAGGTGTTCATAATTGGTATTTCAAGTGTTAGTTTTCTAACATTGTAAGAAATATTCAGAAAATTGAAGTTTAATTTCTGATATTTAACAATTTGTCACTTAAAGTGAGTAATGTTACATGTATATTGATTATACGTTAGTTCGTACAATTCTTTTTTAAGGATGAAAATTGTAAATATTTTCCTATTTAAGATATCATACTAATGGATGAAAATGTAAATAATTTTCCTCATTTAAGGTCTTCCATTTGAGAGCTAAAACATCGGAAAGAAAAAACAAAATGTCTTCTATATTTGTAGCTAAACTCGATATAAGTAAATCCTTTCTGTTAATGAGGGGAGAACAATATTTAGACAACACCACCCTTATTTTATACTTGTGTTAGGAAAAATCTACATTATATTCCAAAAAAAACCGAACTTTTTCAAAGAGAGTTCTTCTGGTCGGAGTACATTTACAAATTTGCGAGATCTCTTTTGTGGTGGTAAGCAGAAATGGATGAGGTAGGGGTATTATTGATGCGTCCATTGTCCAATTACATTCAACAAGAGCTAGCGAAACGTTTCACCCTCTTCAAATACTGGGAAATTCCATCTGAATCTCTCAAACTGCACTCCGACATCATTCGAGCAGTGGTGGGGAATGGAGTCCAGGGAGCCAACTCTGCTTTGATTGACTCGCTCCCCAGATTGGAAATTGTATCGAGTCATAGTTCTGGGCTTGACAAGATTGATTTGGTGAAGTGCAAAGAGAGAGGGATTAGGGTCACCTCCACTCCCAATGGTCCCACCGACGATGTTGCAGACATGGCTATTTTACTCGCAATCGCAACTTTGAGGAGGATTTGTGTAGCTGATCGCTTCGTCAGGAATGGGATTTGGAAGGAAAAGGATTTCAATTTGACCGCTAAGGTACATACTTTGGCCTTTAGGTCCAACTTTATCTCTCTACTTCTGATTGTAATTCAAAATTATACAAGTGTTATGGACAGTTAAAATTTGGATATTTTTCGTATAACAAAACGTGTTTTTGACCTCCCCTTAATTAAAGCTGGCCTTTTGCTATATATTGAGCCCAAGGAACACTACCTGCTTATCATGATGGTCGTGTTGTAGGAATTTTGACCTCCAAATTTGCTCAAGAAATAAGTATCTTCTATGTGTTTCTTTTCAGATTACAGCACTTACGTTTTGTAAAGCAAATAAAATAATGATACAATATTTTATAGCGGTAAAAACCATGACCTGCACCTCTGTAGAATTTGAACCTCAACAAAAGATTACAAGCCTATGTAACCTAAGGAATTATAAACTTTAATTCCTAGTTAAGAAATTATGAACTCTAATTCATAACTACCCAAGACAAAAACCCTCAGCTTTAAGTCTTCTACCGTCCGTCAAGTTTCTCAAACTTGTTAGACGAATCCTATACATACTCGATTGTAATCAAAACTCTTAATTACAATCTTATAACTTTTTTCTCACAAATTGGTAACACTCTCAAGTAACTCTCAGAACTCTCTTAAAACTCTTGATAAGTGTGTAATTTTCTTCAGCAAAACTATCATCCTATTTATAGATTAAAAATCCCCTCAAAGTCTTGTCCAACTCGAAGTTTTCACGTAGGACTTGGATAGAAAAAACCTTCCACGCATTTTCCTTATTAAATAACAAAGTTGTTTTCCTTAAGTTAATAAAAAAAAAATTATTGGCCGCTAAATCCTTTCTTCGTGTAGATTTCCTGCTTAACGTAGGACTTCTATTTGATTAAGAAAACTACGCAAACTCCTTTATAATAGGAAACTTTCTGTACTTGTTGCTTGTCGAAAAAGGAATACATCCACGGCTTTATAACTTCTGATTCCTGATTGACGTTCTCCTTATCCAAGTTGAATTCGATCGTAAAGAGCACGTCATGCAACTAGTTTCTTTTATCTGTTCCTCTATATATCAATTAGCAAAATCTTTCTCGTTCTAACACTTGTGTATTTTGAACCTATCTTATTTTGGTTTGCTCTTCATTTTTATTTCAGTTTAGCGGCAAATCAGTAGGCATTGTAGGCTTAGGGAGGATAGGTTCAGCAATTGCCAAGAGAGCTGAAGCTTTTGGATGTCCAATCAGTTACCATTCGCGTACACAAAAACCAGAGTCAACGTACACTTATTATTCACACGTTATCGACTTGGCCTCCAATTGCCAGATCCTTGTCGTTGCTTGTGCCTTGACTAATGAAACTCATCACATTATCAACCGTGAAGTTATAGATGCATTGGGTCCAAATGGAATTGTTATCAACATTGCAAGGGGTTCTCATATTGATGAACCTGAGCTGGTATCTGCTCTTGCAGAAGGCAGGCTGGGAGGAGCAGGGCTTGATGGTCTTGAACATGAACCAGAAGTGCCTACGCAACTAGCTAGTCTTGATAATGTTGTACTATCACCTCATACTGCAGCAGGCACTGTGGAGACTCGGAGGGAAATGGCTGACCTCGTCATTGCAAACTTGGAGGCATACTTTTCGAACAAACCATTACTAACACCCGTTCTTTGAGATCTTCTGGTAAAGGTCTGATGATCGTGGGAGTACTAGGATGGGTGACTCCTCGCGAAATCCTCATGTAGCCTTGTTGCCTCCCTCTTGAGTTTTGATCCTACTGCAAAGACTTGGTTAATTTTGGTTATAAAGAAAAATGATCTCAGACTTGGTCATCGTTGTTTCTTCTACTTTCATATTCATCCTTTTGTAACATGCTAAGTATGTGATGAATCTATGTTGCTTCGACCATCCAAAAATGTTGTCACACTCGTATCAGCTAGCTAAAGGTTGATACGTATATATTATTTTGTACTCACACTGGTTTAAGGTAATGTAAAACTTGAGCCCTTGTACCTGGTACTTTCAGATTCTCAGAAAGAGCAGGTTTAGATCCACCGCAGATGGATGCCCTTGCTAACACCTCAAGAGGAAAATATAAATGAACCTAAATCATGCCCATTGGCCGCAGCGTACGATACAAGTTGATCTAGACACCATCATTAATAAAAAGAAGAATATAACCAAAGTAGTTCATGTTTCAGAAATCTAAGTTTTCACTCCAAGAATTGACAGATTCTGTCTGTTTTCTTTAAGGATATTGAAAAAGCTCTTTGATAGGGAAGCAAGATATGCCCATATTCGTCTCATTTAACTTGTGCAATATAAACTACTAGCTTGCTATGCGGAAATTGACCAAAAAATTTAGTCATCACAATGAAAATTTTAAGCTAAAGAGTAATTACAAGTCCTGTTTTCACAATCAAAAGCTCATTAAGTAGAAGTGGCTCCTTTGAAGATGAGGAAGTTAAGAGTTTCCAAGGTGAAATAGATAAATGTTCCTTTAGTATGAGTGAAGAAACATCCAAATTTTGATCCCACCACACACTGCCAGCCACCCCCATATGTCTTGTCAAACTCCTGCATATATACAACAATAAACTTACATAAAAAAATGAATGAAAACTCGAAAATTTTATTACTACTTATAATATCTTTCAACCATTTTCCACACATTGCTTTACATTCACGTGTGATTGTCCCTCTTAGTTATATCGTTTTTTCCTCTCACTAAAGCACGTAAAAATTCTTTTTGATATTCTTTTTGATATCAAATGTATTAATAAATTGCAGTCATAACATTTGCATACTAAGAAAATGTATATTTTAACTTAATTCAATTCTAAAAACTAACTCATAATGTAATAAAATGGCAATAACAACAATAAATTCGGTGAAATCCCCATGGTCTGGACGAGGTAGAGAGGTAGAGAGTATGCAAATCTTTATCGCTATCGAGGAGAACTAACTCATTCTCTCAATGAAAGTAGAACAATCAACACCCTGCCTGGACTGGAAGGTGTATGATATAATTTAAACAAATAATTCAATTTCAAAGACACACAGATTTACCTTCTTAATATGAGCAGCAATGGATCTGTAGTCCAAAACATCATATACATCCAAAGCTTGAGAAGCCCAACGCATAGCCTGGATCTGCATCTTCACTGGCATATCTGTATCTTCAATTACACCTTTTCCTTCTAACATTTTGTCTATTGATCTGAAGTAGAAGATCCCAATTTATACTCAATTTTTGTTGTTTAAAAGTTCAAAATTAAGATATGAAAAGAATGAATCTTCCCGTTTCTCTTTCTCTAAGCAAGAATAAGAAAAGTCGAACGACAGGAACACTAGAATTGATTTTCCAAATCCCCCCTTTTTAGCAAATGTTTGTATTTTTATAAGCATTTTGGTGCTGACGCATACCATCGTGTCTTCTTCCTTGCTCACCTAAAGCACATTTTAACCTTGTTCTATTTTTTGAATTTTCTCTCTCTTTGTCATGCCCTACTTGGATAATGATAATAGCTGATAAGGACAAACATAGTTTCCGAAAATTTTTATCCGAGTCTCGATTAAATTTAGATTAAATATTATAGTAAACATAACATGTGGTGCTACCAACAAGTTTTATTCACACTCAGGGTTTATTCAAAATAAATTTGTCACTGCACCATAATCATGTTGATAATAAGGGCAATCCTTAACTCAGAGTTTATTCAAAATATACTTATCACTGCACCACAATCATGTTGATAATAAGGGCAATACTTACCTCTTATTTCGTCTTTGATGTTTTAGAGTTAGAAGTTTAAAATTTTGAAATTTATAGTTGTGCTTGAATATATTTTTCTTTAGAGATTTTTTGAAATTTCATACGTGAAAAGTTAGCTTTTAAAAACATTAAAAAATAATTAAATATCGAATTAAAAAAATTCATAATTAACTATTTAAACCAAAATATATTTACTAAATGCTAACTTGATCGAGATTTACATATCTTTTTCGTTATTTGCTGACTGAATCATCACTTTTTTTAAATTAAAAAAAATCCTATATTATGAAGTTACAAGATTTTAAAATATGATTGTAATAAATTAAAATAAAAAGTTGGAGCTTTAATTTAAACAATAGGAGTATCTCTTTAGAAAAAATCAAATTATACCACGTTATGATTTATAAGCGTTATATTAATTTTATTTTAACACACTTGAGATAGTTATTCAACTTGATAATACTTATTTTATAGTAGCAATTTAAATCAATCACTGTAATTCCTTAGTTTTACGTTTCAGCTTTGGTAAAAGTAAAACTTATCCTTTCAAACTTACAATATTCCCACACCCAATAATTTTATTTTTTTTTGGCTAGTTTAAGTCACCTTCTTCTGTTAAAGAGAACTATTCAATTTGTCCTGCGTTTGTCAACTCTATTTTAAATTAGGCAAATATTGCAAGAAGTATTAAATTTAATTTGTTTCAATGCTAATCTTTATTTACCCATAAAAGAAGAAAGTTAAGAGAACCCAATCTGTCAAATGCCAAGTGCATTATATCTTATTTTATACCAAGACGAAACTTTTTTTTTTCCTACTGTTTATTGGTTTTTCATATTATTTTTCCAAAATTTAGAGTAAGGAAAGATCAAATACAAAATAAGATTTCGGGATGGGAAATCAAATCATGACTAACAAATATTTAATGTTCATAAATCATAAATATTTCATCATTTTTTTGGTATTTTTGTAAATAATTATGTTATATTGTACAAATTATGATAATTTTCACTTGTTTGTCAATATTATGATGATTCATGTTTTATTTTATTTGTGTACGATTATATGTTTTTAGTGCATTAATTTCGTGTTAAAATCAAACATGCTAAAAGTAGTGATAATCAAATATACATCACCAATTTTGTATGTTTTCATATTAAATTGCTTTAAGCATTTTCATATATAGCCGAAAGAAACGTTTATTCTATTGTGAAAAATTAAAACGGAGAAGGGCCTAAAATACACTTGAAGTATTAGAAATGTTACAAAATTATCATCCATCCAGCTATTGGCTCCAAAATACCCTTCTCATCCACCTATTGGCTCCAAAATACCCTTTTCATTTATATTTGAGTCCAAAATTAACCACTTATTTAACGATTTTAAATTTAAATTATTTAAATATATTTTTAATACATGAAGCTCAACTATTTGTTATAATTTAACTTATTAATATAATTTATTAATCAATCTAATACCACCCTCTACTAATTAAACCACACCCAATTAATAAACCCTCCCCATTACTAAAGCACATCAGGAAAGCTACTAGCAATAAGTATTTTTAAAATTTTGAGGCGAAAATGTCTATAGAATTACCTTATCATACATTCAAGTCCTCAATCAAAAAACATTATAATTCAAGTGTCTAAATAATAATTATCGATAAACTTAAAAGTCTGACTATGTTCATCTTAATTATTCATTCGTCTCAATTATGTGATTTTACATAATAGATAACTTTTTTTTTGAATTATGTGACTAATTCAAACAATAACTAATGAAGGGTAAAATTGAAAGAACATTCTAAAAATAGTCGCGAAAATTGAACAATTAAGTTAATTTGAAAAATAAAAAATGCCTTGACAATTCAATTAATTTGAAATGAAGGGATTAATAAATTTTATGTTAGTGAGAATAATAAATTTTAAAAACATTGATGTGACTATAAATTTTATTTGCATACGAAACAAATGGTTAGTATGTACAAATAGGGATAATTGTAAAGAATGACAAACTAATAAATTAAATTAAATGGAGTAACTATCGTTTAAGTTATTTACTTTAATTAGCGATATCTCGGTCACTTTACTATTACAGGCCCCACTGATTTGTATAGATTATTACAAAAATTAAATAAAAAGGTCGTTTTGTTCTTTTCTCTTCTTTTTATACAATTTCTTCTCCTATTTCCTTCAAGTTCTCTCAAATCTGCTCTCCAAATTCAATTTCAAATTTCAAATATTTCCAGCACGTCCTCGTCGTGTTTTCAAAATTACTTCAAAAGTTTCAGGTATCGTCAAAAACTCATCTCATTCTATCCATTTTTGATAATTTTTTTCAAACTATTTTTTCACAACAGTTCATAATTCATATAGATATTTGATTTAAACAATGAATGCTCAATGTCCATCGAAGAGATCCACAAGACGTATACATTGAATATCGAAAATAATATTGAATATTCATCGTTTTCCTTGGGTCTAACTTAAAATTTTGGAGAGATTTCAAGTTCAATATCCAAATCAAATATAATGCAAGACAAAATATAAATTCATGGATCAATTGATTCAATCTCACGATTCCATATCATGATATGTTATCGCATACCAAATGCCTACTTAATC
The DNA here is from genome assembly GCA_027704765.1 of Solanum habrochaites. NCBI lineage: Eukaryota > Viridiplantae > Streptophyta > Magnoliopsida > Solanales > Solanaceae > Solanum > Solanum habrochaites. The sequence goes on from JAKWJA010002491.1 coordinate 65,817,352, forward strand.
AACCTATACAATGCAACCCACTAAAAAACTAACCCGCCCCGCTTTGTGAAATTGGATTGACCCGCCCCGTGTTTTCGCTGAACTCCGTATAGCTGGTATGTATCCGCTACTCAAGTCATACTACACCATCCTGACGAAAAATGGAAGTTATTCAGTGCTTTACAATTTCTTCCATGAAAACATCCTTTCATCTCTAGTATCTCTACTGTCACCTCAACTGTGAAATCTCCTCTCTGTTGCCGGCGACACAATGAGGGTAGTGACACCTAAATCCCCATCACCGACACTACCCGCCGATCAAAACCGCCTTACCTCTACCCCCGTCGCAGTATCCGCCGGCGGCGTAAGAAACCAAGATGCTGAATTACTCTTCCGTACAAAGCCAATTGCTGAAATCCGAAATGTGGAAGCGGCCACCAGGAAACAGATCCAGGACAAGAGCGAAGAGCTTCGGCAACTCGTCGGAAATCGTTATCGAGATCTCATCGATTCCGCTGATTCCATTGTTCTAATGAAATCATCATGTGAGTCAATTTCTGCCAATATAGCCGCGATACACCACGGCATTATTCATTCTCTCTCTTCCACCGTTGCTGAATCCCCCAAGTCCGTTGTTTCTTCTGACCCTGCAAAAGCTCGGATTTACGGAATTGCCTGTAGGGTTAAGTATCTTGTTGATACGCCGGAGAATATCTGGGGTTGTCTCGATGAATCAATGTTTTTAGAATCTTCTGCCCGCTACGCCCGTGCTAAACACGTTCACCATAGTTTGCATAGAAATAAGGATTACAAAAGTGTACTGTCCAAATTTCCGTTGCTTCAGCATCAATGGCAAATTGTGGAGAGTTTTAAATTTCAGATCTCGCAGAGAAGCAGAGAGAGATTGTTGGATCAAGCACTTGGCCTCGGGATAAAAGCTTATGCGGATGCTTTAGCTGCAGTTGCTGTCATTGATGAGCTTGATCCCAAACAGGTTCTGACATTGTTCCTTGATTCGCGTAAATTATGTATTTCTCAGAAACTAAATGCATGTTCCAGTGTTAATGCTACTAGCTCCGATGTGATTTTAGTTTATTGTGAGGCATTAAAGATTATTCAAGTTACTGTGGGTCAAGTAGGAGAATTATTCTTACAAGTGCTAAATGATATGCCTTTGTTTTATAAGACTGTATTGGGTTCACCTCCGGCATCTCAATTGTTTGGTGGAATACCTAATCCGGATGAGGAAGTGAGGTTGTGGAACTCATTTAGAGATGATCTGGAATCGCTTATGGTAATGTTGGATAGGGATTTCGTTTCGAAGGCATGTTCTGATTGGTTGAGGAATTGTGGCAAGGAAATAATGAACAAGATCAATGGCAAATACTTGATCGATGTTATCAGCTGTGGAAAAGAGCTTGCAGCTGCTGAGACATTGGTGCGGGAAACTATGGAAAATAAGAAGGTATTAGAAGGGAGTTTGGAGTGGCTTAAGAGTGTTTTTGGGTCTGAAATTGAGTTGCCATGGAAGAGAACACGTGAGCTTGTCTTGGGAGGTGATTCGGACCTGTGGGATGAGATATTCGAAGATCCTTTTATTAGAAGGATGAAAGCAATTATTGATAAAGGATTTGATGAGTTGAGTGGATTGGTTGATGTTGTAGCGTCAGCACGGGCCATCTCAGGAACTCCTGGTGAGCAGGTCAGTTTTCAGGCATACTTGAATAGATCTTTGAATGGTGGAGGTGTTTGGTTCATGGAACCAAATGGTAAAAAAGTTACCACCATTCCTGGTGCCAAGTTACAGCAGCCCGAGGAGAACGATTTTCGGAGTTGTCTCAATGCTTACTTCGGGGATGAAGTCAGCAGGATTAGAGATGCTGTGGACAGCTGCTGTGAGAGTGTTCTAAAAGACCTGCTAAGCTTCCTGGAGTCTCCCAAGGCATCCTTGAGACTGAAAGATCTGGCCCCATATTTACAAAATAAATGTTACCAAAGTGTGTCAGCTATACTAATGGAACTGAAGAGTGAGTTGGATGCTTTGTCTGATAACCTTCAAAACAAAAACTCAATGGACGAGTCAGTGCCATCACCAGCTATACTTGTTGAGCGGTCAATATTTATAGGGCGGCTTTTGTTTGCATTCCAGAAGCATTCCAGACACATTCCTGTCATACTTGGGTCACCAAGGTCATGGTTGAGTGAAACTAGAGGGGCCGGCTCACTTAAGGCCCCTACTCTTGTAAGGTACTCTATGCCATCTGTTGACTCCCCAACCTCTGATGGTCCTGGAAATACAATGTTTGATTCACCCAGAAGACAAAGTTCATTGGCTTCTGCTGCTTTGTTCGGAGTGGATGACAGTTCAAGCCCACAGCTTGAAGAGCTAAGTAAAATGACACAAGATCTTTGCATCAGAGCTTATAATATGTGGATATCTTGGGTTTCTGATGAACTTTCAGTAATCTTATCCCAAAATCTAAAACAGGATGATGCATTGTTGGCAACAACAACCTTGAGAGTAAGTGCTATTCTTAAAACTGTTCTGGTTGGGTTTTCCTGAAGGACTTCACATGTCATGTTTATTCTTATGCTTCCTTTAGATGTTTGTTAATAATACCTGTATTATATAAGTCACTTCTGTCAGTGGTCCTGGTAATTACTTTGCAGCACTTGTTATCCAAGTAACTTGAAAATCACTTCTTCTGATCGTGGATTTTATATAATTTTCTGCTGATAAGTTTTATTATGAATCAACGGGCCCAAATAGACTGGAATGGATATAGAGGATTAGTTTAGCTGATATCCCATAGTTTAATACCAGGGGTAGTTGATTAATTAAATTTTAGATTAGGAAATGTTAAATAGAGAGCAGCCCTATCCTTCGGGGTGGCGCAATCGTTTGGGCTTGAGACTTCGATGTTGGAGATCTCAAGTTTGAAACCCCTTGCCAGGGAAAGTAAGGGATTTGCCTTTTGGGTCGAGTTCGTCGCACCGGACTTTGTGGGTTACCTCGCTATGTGGTTTGCGAGCTATTGCATAGGAGTGGGGATTTTACCTTGCGGCTGTGGGTTTCCCTTGTCATAATTTTTTTTAATAAAAAATAGAGCAGCCCCATAGTTTAGCGTCCTCTTAAATTTTTGCAAGGACCCTCTCTATTTTTAAGGGCAATGCAAGAAAAAGACAAGCCTTAGGTTTCTTCTAGTTATGGTATAGGAACACTTGTTTGGTGTTTTCTTCCTAAGAGGTTACTTAGTTTATAGTTTGGTAAAATAGTTATTTTTTTAATCTAGTCAGGATATCACAAAAGTTATAAACAAGCATGCCCTATACATCTACTGATGCAATTCTTGATTTCCTTTAAAAACAATAGGCGATTCCCAATTAATTTTGTATGACTTCTTATGCTGCATATAAATTATGTCTCACAAATTTATCAGGGAAAGAGAAAAAACCCATTAACTTTCACAAAGTCAGGGAGTGTTCACTACCTTATTTTTGTGATAAGGTAAATGATATTATTAATAATGGGAATGAAAGCTCCCGTATACAATAGGAGTACCAAAATGTAGAGAATCTACATCAAAACATGATCCTCTATAAAGACACCCAATCCTTCTGTCAGGTGTAATGCTGTTTGAAAATTCAGTTTAATTTTTGGATTGATTTGACATTAAATTTATCTCCAAGGGAGAATGACAGGTTTTTTGCTTGTTGTTGTCTAGTACTTTGTCTATAAAGTAAACATTAGAAGATTTGTAACTCTGAACTTGCCTACACAAAAACAAAAATAGATTAGTTGGTTTCTTTCCATCTGCAAGTCTTGGTGGGTAGAAGAATGTGATATTTGTGTTGGCTGAGAGGTAGCCGATGGATTGGTCAAGGGTGCAGGCAAGTTGTCACAGGCACTATCCTTGTAGGAAAAGGAAAAATGAAAAGAAAGCACGCCTATTCCAAAAAAATAAAAACAAGGCTTTGATTTTTCTACAGGTTTTGGGTAGAGCGGGTGCCTTGTCATGCAGGGGGGATGTAAGACACCAGGTCTTTTTCTTGCTTATCCTTGATGGGAATGTAAAGTTGTCTGTATACATGTCTTTTTTTCTGGTTTACACAGTCCTCTTTCAGCATTCTTTTACGCCATGATTAAAAATTATACTGCTTATTGGAAAGTGAACCGTTACAAGTCATTCATGTTCAGATAATATGCAATACAAGCTTCATCCCCTTCTTCTTTAGTTACTCTAAATTAGTTTGTCAAGTTTGTATCTCATCTTAATTGATAAGTGATTGCTATAAGTTGGTTAATCAAGCTTCTTCATCTTAACTTGTCGTCAGGGCTGGGAGGAGACTGTTGTTAAGCAAGATCAGTCAAATGAAGGCGAGACAGAGATGAAGATATTGCTTCCTTCTATGCCTTCTTTGTACATAACCTCTTTTCTGTTTCAAGCCTGCGAAGAAATTCAGCGAGTAGGTGGACATGTGCTTGATAAGCCTATTCTGAAAAACTTTGCCTCAAGACTGTTAGATAAGGTATTGAAAGAGTATGACCTTTCTTTTCTTCAATTTTCAATGTTTATGAGAAATATTACTTGTTATCTTATCATGGATTATCTTCCATAGTTGTGCGAAGGTATGAAAAGCAAGAAAGTATGCTATGCCATTTTCCAGATTTAGTTTCTGCTGTAATCTAATGAAACCCAAAAGGTCCCTCGTCGAAATGTCCCCACTGTTTGTCTGAAACTTCCTGTGAATTTGATTTCTTGCTTGTCTTATGCTAAGGCTGATTTCTTACTAACCATTCTTTCATTTCCTGTTGCTGATTTCTCTGTGCTTTTGCTAAATCTTTTTAGAGATTGTTATTGTTAATATTTGAATGTGGCTCATGATACATTCCTCTCTTTTTATTAATAACCTGGAAGTATGAATCACCAGCATTGGTGATCTTATTCAATTCGTAAAGATTTCGTTACTTCTCTATATTTTTGGAAATGATGTGTGCTATTTATTTTAATCTTCAGCTTTTTTGAATTTTTACTAAATTATTTTAGTCTATGTTGCTCGGACTCTTCAAAAATGCCAATGGTAGTGTATTTTTGAAGAATCTGAGACGGGTGCGGCATCAAAAGTGAAGAGTCCGCGCAACTAAGATTTTAGTTGCTGACCTCATAATGTGTTGCCTGTTTTGACATTGCTCTCTAGAGCCTTTTTGAAGAAAAAGGAAGAAACCAATATGTTTACTCAAGTTTTTCTTGCATATCTGATTTTCTTTTCCTGACGAATTTACTGAATATCTGGTCTTCAAAGCTTGAACTAGTTATAAAGTTGGATTGTTATAGCCATATTACCCTATCAAGCAGTCAGGAACATGATTTCTTATTTAAAGATACATCATTTAATGTTGGGCACATCACCTTATCAAAAAAATGGTTGGGCACACCTAACAAGTCAGTCTTTTGGTTGTCTCTTTGAAATCTGGTTGTACAGTTATTGATCTGTAAGACTTTTTTGTAGATCAGCTAAAAGGCTTTACACAATTCCGTAGTTAGGAATCAATCACTAGTTTTGAAGAATATGAGGTCTGCTGAAAAATAAATAAATAAATATATGATAAAAAGAAATATACAGAGACAAAAGCACTTGGTGATTTCTTTCCATATATTCTTGCCTTGGTAGAAGAGTTACCTCACATATGTTGCTGTTGGAGGTGGGAGGTATCACATAGAATCAATCAAGGTGCGCGCAAGCTGGCCCGGACACCACAAATGTGTTAAAAAAATTGGGGGGGGGGGGGAGGGAGAAAGATATGCATATAAATGTAAAAGGAAGTAGTTATTAGTGACAACCTGGAGGAAGAAACAATCATCTTTTTTGGTGATTCTGCATTATACCAACAATATTTTGTGGTCTATGTTTTTAAAATAAGTGAATACAAGTTGGTTTCCCTATTTTGAGTTTGAGAGGCTATGTTAGAATGTAAAGTGTATATGTGTCCAGATTCATATACATCTTACATTTAATTCATTTTAATTGAACAAAGAAAATCTTATAGATTATTCTTTAGATACTCTAGGGTAGTTTGTATTTAATTATAGAATATTCACTTACCTTATAAGAATAGGATTGATTGTTTTTCATATTATAAATAGCCCAAGACTCATCTTGTACATTGTAAACTAAAGACAATGAGAAGTTTCTTCTATGTTTGCACATAGATTGTGTCAACTTTGTTGTTGTTTTACCTCATTATGTGTAGTGTCTACCTTTTGCGATAAGAACCTCAAACTGCTTCACTGACCACTCCAGTGATTCTGTCATAGAGACCAAAGACATTTCTCTAATATGGTAGAATCCACCAAAGACTCACAATATTATGATTACAGTTGGGGGATCTTACCACTTGGTTATTTCTCAATTGTCAAAACCATTCAAATGACATAAATCCTGGTTAGCTGATAACTGTGCTGCCTACTGTTTGCTAGACAAGTCTGTGAAGTTCTTTGTACAATTCGTCAAAAATGTTCTTATTCGCAGCTACAATTTTATTTTATTTGTCTTTCTATTTTAGAAGGTACTTGCCATTGATTTGCTTGAGCGGAGCTATATTTATCTGTCCTTACCGCTTATATACCAAGGATGATTCTGTATTCTAGAACTGTCAAATGTTGGATAGGATGATTTCATATTATGAGATTCCTTTCCAGTCAAGAATCCCAGGGATCTCGAGTTTCAGAGAAAGGGGTGTTGCAAGTTCTATTGGATCTAAGATTCGCTTCAGATATCCTCTCTGGTGGTGATTGTAGTGCAAATGAAGAGTCATTGAAAATGCCTAAGGTAAAGCATCCTTTTAGAAGAAAGCAGGATGTACAACTAAACAAGTCAGTCTCCGAAGAGCGTGTCAATGGGTTGATAAGTAGCTTTGCACAAGGACTGGATCCTATTGATTGGCTCACGTAAGCTTTTCCAAACCAGATAAACTTGATGAAAATATTCATGCCGCTATAGAAATTTAATTTTGTACCTTACCTTCAAAATGCTATTATCCTGTTTTCCATTTAATGAGAGTTTTTTGATTAGGCATGATTATTAGTTAGTTAATTCATCCTCTACACAAAAGGAAATGATGAAGTATTTTTAAAAAGATCAAAGTAGAATACAAGTACATCAAATAATGACGGGGTTATTTAGTGGGTATAAGATTATTGGATAAAAAATGGGATGTTATACCGGGTATAATAGGAAACATGTGTGTGGCTTAAAGTAGATAAACTTGATAAAATCACTTCCTTCTAAAAAAAAGAAGATAAACTTGGACAAACTTTTATTTCTAATATTAACCTTGACTTTTCTAAAAGACTTCGGAGAAAGTCAAATGTCATTTTGTTGTTGTATTCTGGGTTTGTAATGTCGGGATTGTTATCCACATAGCGAATGGTACAAAAATAATACTAGAATTGTGGTGTAAATAATTCCGGACTGCTAATCCCAAATTAAAAGTTCTACCAAATATGATCACTCAACAAAAATTTCACATGCATTGCTTGCATCCAGTTATAGCTGGTACGTTTCTGATGCAACAGGATTTTAAAAGAGCTTGTGCTGTTATAATGGAACTTCTTTGGTTAATGCTATGTAAAGATGGTTTGTTGCCTGAGAACTGTCTACTTCATACTGTAGGTCCATACCCTTGAGTAGTAATTGTTGCAAAACTCATGGACTGATGTGAATACTTTTCTAATTTTTATTCATCATGTTGGGCAGCAAAATGGCTGAAGGAGCATATTATTAGAATGTCATTTATCAACTGCTTCATCTGCCTTTGCATCTTTAACTGCACACTTTGTTGCTAAGGATATCTGAAATTACATTCTATTGGTTTTACTCAGATTCTGTTGCCTCTTTTGGTGGAGGCAGAGTGCCATTAGGTGAATAGTAAATTGACGTATTGTGTCTTCTTAATCTAGTTGGTTGACACTTTGGCTGATTTCTTTCCAGCTATGAGCCATATCTTTGGGAGAATGAGAGGCAGTCATACCTGAGGCATGCTGTCCTCCTTGGGTTCTTTGTACAGCTTAATCGGATGTATACAGATACTGCACAGAAACTGCCAACCAATTCAGAGTCCAACATCATGCGCTGCTCTGCAGTACCTCGCTTCAAATATCTCCCCATCAGGTTGATATTTTATTTAAATTCTCTAAACTACACTGTTCAATTCGTTTTCTGTTCAGTTTGTGGTACTCTTTCCCCTCTACCAGGATTTTCCCTCCTTGATTATCGAGATAAAGGGATGATATTTTATGTTGGATATTACATGTTGTTCTCTGAAAGTCATCTTTTTTAATGTTCCCTTTGTGTAATGAGTTACTACCATTTGTCATGTATCCTTTGATACAATGTGTAATTTTTATATTTGTAATTCAGTGCCCCAGCATTGTCTTCAAGGGGGACAACCAAGGTATCAATCTCAGCATCCATCGATGATGTTTCATCTAGAAGTCCCTGGAAAAGTTACACAAATGATGAACTCTCTCGAAAGGTTGATATTGATGAAAATTCTAGTTCCGGGATAACATCGCCGTTTTTGAAATCATTTATGCAGGTAAATCATTTCCTCTTTGCTTAGTTTCTGTAGAGCCGTCCTTCTTTGTAATCCTATTTTATGCCTGCAGTTCCATGCACTCTTCTTTTTTTCTCTATTAACCAAAAGAGGTGACTTTTCCATAATATTTTTGAGAGCTAAAGATATATAGGGATAAACAAAACCGTGCAGAAAAAGAAAAATATATTTTCGCCTTATTTTGTGGATCTTGATTTGTTAACTGTCCTTTAGTTTTATGTACGATATGTTTCCGCTCAAAATTGCATATTGACCTGTTCCTTGTGATAATCTTGTGAATAGTCCTGAAGCTTGTCTCACACCTCATTTTTTCGAATTTGTAATATGTATTTTATCTTTTCTTATTAATTTACTTTGTAACGTTGGCAAATTAGGTGAATAGAAACTTTCATTAAATTGATGATGCAATTTTTTGTACTGAAAGAATGTCTACTTGCATGTGGTAAAAAATAACATGTATAATAGATTGAGTTCTGTTTGTCCTTCAAGTTGGGGTCCTGAATAACTCCCAACAAAACTGAAAAGAGGAACTACCACCCATAAATATAAAAGAATGTTACCTTTCTACTTTGAATTCTATATCAACAGAATATTCATTTTGTAAATACAATCAACAAGATTAAATTACCAGTGCCCTCCCCCCCTCCCCCACCTCCACCTTTTTTTCCCCCTCTCTCTCTCTCTAACATAAAGGTATTTTTCTTATTAATCGATTCGAAGGAGAGGAAAAAGCTTCGTAAAAAGACGCATTATAGAATGATCAACCAGTCTCTTGTTTTGAACTGTCCACTTTCTTACTAAAAGTAAATACATAAAATAGGGAGAAATTGATTTGAGAGTTGTTTTGCCTTTTTTTGGTTTTTTTGAAACAATTTCTCCATGATTCTTAAAGGCTAGAGCCTACATGTCTTGTTTGCTTTTCCTCATTTTCAACACTCTTTGCTACCAAAGCATCTTCTAGTTTATGTGTAGCTCCTTATCACAAACAAAGTTCAGGTCTTTGTCATTCAGAGCGTGCACTTTCAGTTACTGGAGCTGTTATTTTAAACTGTGAATCATGGACTGAATTATTGATTTGACTGAATAAGTTGTTTTCCTCATGTAAGCCTGATTTTTATTACCTACTATAATATCCAGGTTGGCAGCAAATTTGGCGAGAGCACGCTGAAACTGGGATCAATACTAACTGATGGGCAAGTTGGCAGGTTTGGTGACATATTACCCGTTCAAGCTTCTGGCTTCCATTCCTTCTTCACAACTGCCAGATCAGAGTAACTGTTGAGAAACTTTTAACGAGCTTTATTCAAAACATCAACGTTGAAGTTGACTATAGTTGCTTTTGCCGGATACAGAAAGGTAATTTAGTAAAGATCAAGAATGTAGGGATGTTGAACATTAGGAGATGGATATTCATTTTTGAGAGGAAAGTATCGTTACTTATCGTATTTTTTTCAGTCACGTATAAGGGAATTTTACTCTGTAATTTATGATATTGATTGGAACCAGCAGTCGATGAGCTTAATCTGCATGTACAAAAGAGGATAAACGAAAAGATGTTTCAGTAATGTGTAAAATGATGTTACTATTTTAGTTACATTTCCCATCCACTTATACAACTATCTGTGTTGAAGTAGGTGAAAGTACAAGGCACAACAAGTATATGAATGTATGATGCAGGTCAGTAATATTGTTTTTTTTTTTTAAAGTGTTGCAATGTATAATTGTGTCGGTCAAATGTGATTCAGTAAGTAGCCCATGGAAATGTCATATTTGGATTGTATCCCCCACACAGAGCAGTTTAATATAATAAATTAATGACCCACATTTTCCATCAACCAACTGCTTTCTCCCTGTTATTGTCCAATTCTCTATCACTCATCATCAAAATAAATAAATATGTCAGTCTTTATCCTTGAATTTTTTGGTGTGATTTTCATTGTGGAGTTAATCCCAAATCATTTCACTATTTAAGTTAAAGCAATAGTTGAGGAGTCATTTTATTTCGTATGTAGCTGAATAGGCTCAAATAAATGAATTCACATGTAATAATAATTTGAAAACGATATGTATACATTATTTATACTCATACGTTGACAGTGAACTGAACTGATATTTATAAAGGTACTAACTTTTCTTATAATTACTATTATTAAAGTTAGTACCTTTATAAATATTCTCCATGCCACTTGACATTGCAATCGAAAATATTATATTTCATAAGAAAGAATTTCATTTTTTTGTTATGCTACAAGTTATGGTGTAACTACCTAAGAATTCGGACATTAATGTATCTTATTAAATTCAGATATTATAAACGATACTACAATCGAAAGAGGCACTGCCATGATTGATTTGGGATGAATATAATTCGTCTATATCCGTAATAGAAGTCTGGAGTTCAAACTTTAAAGAATGAAAAAAAAATATTTTTTTCTTTATTTTATAATACGCTTTGCACAATATTAATTTAAATTATAAGCTCAACGCAAATATCGTTCTATTACAGGAAAATTACAAAATAAAGTTGTTCTATTACAATAATATTTCTTATTCAGTCAGACCCTACCACTAACTGAACAAAAAAAGATACTGTTTGATTAGTATTGTGCTTATTCTATACAAGAAGAAATTAAACACACGACATTATCTTTTACGGGAATGCAAATAAATCAAATAACAGTCATTAAATAGTTGGCATTTTCTTGCTTTTCTGATTTGAATTTTATTTAAAAAATTAGTTAGAGAACTATCAGAGTAGGGCAGTAGTTAGTGAAGAAAGTCTGATAAATTAAAGAATCTAAATTAGGTTAGCTTGTTCAAACAAAAAGTAAATCAAACACCATCTTTTTAATATGATTAGTTTACACAAAAGATGGTACAATAGAAATGAGTGAAAACAATTACATTAGATACTAAAAATTGATTCTTAGAAGAGAGAAACATGCTACACAATTAATCAATTAATGTTTTGTTTTAGTATCTGTCTAATATTTAGTGAGAGGTAGTTGGGATTTGAGGAAATAATTAAGGTGGGTAAAGTTAGGAAAATTTAATTATTCTATAAATATTCTTTTAGTTATACGACTTTTTTTATTTTCTTTTTTCTTATATCAAAATTTGTTATATTCGGATTAAAAACGTTTTTATAATGATAAGTGCGATAGTTTACTTCCCTCATACTTAACTTATAGAATTTTTTAAATTATTATTTTTCTTTAATTATACGACTTGTTTAATCGAAAATCAAGAAATACACCATATAAAAACTTCATAAAGCCATTTTTTTTAACTATTTAAATTATACTCTAATTAATCAACGCAATAATTTTTATTTTATTTTATTTTAAAAAGAATTTTAATGAGTTTATTATTACCAAAATTAGTTCCATTTTGTTCGACAGTGACAAGTAGCTGCCGACACTTATTTCCGAACCAACCTTGTTGATTAGGCTCGGAATCAGGTTCAGCTTCGGGCAACTTCCGAACCTCCTCCTTCTACTTGTCTCTTATATGCTTCATTCACTCTGCTTCCTCATACTACTTCTCTGTTTCTCTACAAAAAAAATTCTGCAAATTAATAAAATAAAATTCCCATGCAATTCATACAAAACACACAGTTCATGGGATTTTTGAATTTATGAACAATTCCATAAAATATTCAAAGAATTTTTCTGGGTAGTTTTGTGTCAGACTGTTCAGAATTCTACTGTAATTCAGTTGTAGAATTTTGAAAAAATGTTGCACACAAAATCAGAGTCAGATATAACAAGTTTAGCACCGTCGTCGCCGTCGAGGTCACCAAAACGGCCAGTTTACTATGTACAGAGTCCTTCAAGGGACTCACAGGATGGGGATAAATCAGCATCCATGCAGCCGACGCCGAGTTTCAATAGTCCAATGGAATCTCCTTCGCATCCTTCATTTGGGCGGCACTCGAGGAATTCGTCGGCTAGTCGATTTTCCGGGATATTTAGGTCGTCTTCCGGCAGGAAAAATGGCCGGAAAAGGAACGATAAAGGGTGGCCGGAATGTAATGTAATTTTGGAGGAAGGTAAGTATGATGAATTTGATGAGGAGAAGGGATTAACTCGGCGGTGTCAGGCTTTGCTTGCTCTTTTGGGGTTTGTTGTTTTGTTTTCCATCTTTTGCCTCATCATTTGGGGCGCTGGACGTCCTTTCAAAGCTGAGATTACTGTCAGGGTATGTTTTTTTTTTTTTGCAAATTCAGAATTTTGAGTTTATTGATTCTAAAAAATTGGTAATAGGATTTTTGGCAAAAACTTATACTCTAGTAGAATGAAAATTCTGAATTTTGTGTTAGTACTCCAAATTATGAGACATAGGTGGTATATGTTAGCTTCTGGGCAAGAGAGGCTAATTCTGTCTGCAGTTATGATGGTGTTTTGGCTTTTATTGCGCATTGGTAATAGATATGACTTTTTTCAGCACTAAACAAAATATTACTAACTTTATTGAAATAAACAACTGCCCCTTCCGTTTCAATCAGGTGGCTCTGTTGGAATTTCGAACTGGAGAGGCAGTGGCAGTGTTTTTTTTATACCTAGTTTTTAAATATATAAATTTTATTACAAAAACTGAAAGATCTTGTTTGATCATGGTCGGAGTTTTGTTTGATCATAGTTTAGAAGTTTGAATCTTGAAATTTCAAATGTGTCACATAAGTTATCCTGATACAACATCCAATTCCATCTATCATGACACTTCTTTATTGAACTTAGTATGAGTGCATGACTTGTTATAATTTTGATCCTATTGATAGTATAGAGAATGGGTCTAGTGGGTTCTACTTCATCATAAATTAGTAGCAGCGAAATCCAAAATTGACATGGTTATATTTCACTAGCAAGTCACCGATAAGCACTCTTTCTCCTCGTGATGTTAATTTTTGGTCAAGAGCTGCGAGTGTGAACTGCGAAAGAAGGGTTAAAAGCCAGAAAGCCTTTGGTTCATAGTTCTAGCTAGTTGACCAACTTTTTCTTTGTGGTTCTTTACAGAGTATGGTCGTGAATAACTTCTACGTTGGTGAAGGTTCGGACTTCACTGGAGTTGTAACTAAGATGATGACAGTGAATGCATCGTTAAGAATAAGCGTGTACAATCCTGCTACGTTCTATGGCATTCATGTTACCTCCACCCCCATCAATCTCATCTATTCAGACATCGTTGTTGCTAGCGGTCAGGTAATCTCATTACATATTTCTTTCATTTCTCAGTTAGGATATCTCTCTTGTTGCTCTGCCTTTTCAATTAGCAAGCATTGTTCTAACGGAGTGTTAGATGGACGGTTTGGACTAATTTGGGCAAGGTAAAACAGACTGAGTGAATAATAGGTTGGGTAATAGACTTCCCCAATATTGGCTGGATAAAGATGGATGGATCAGATTGGGCTAAACAACGGATTGTAACCAACTCAAAAATCATTTTCATTTGGGTATTTGTTCTTTTTATAATTTTGTCTAATTACCAAATATATAGAAGTTTTTTTAATCATAAACAAGCACAAACTTAATTTTTAATGTTTTGATAAGTTATTTTACGAGTCAATTAGGCTACCTTCTGCGGTCCAAATTGAGTCAATTATGCTCAAAATGACCTGTCAATGTATATGTGCCAAGTCTGGGGGGTTTGACATGTTATGTTTTTAAAGGGCTCAACGTGACACCCTCTCTGTATGATGTACTAGTTGCCAAATTCATGGTGGGAAGTGTCACCAATGTTGAGAAAACGGTGAAACAACATCAATTAGTAAAACTTGACCTATTGCAGGTCTTCATACCTTCATATTCTAAATTTTCTTTGGTTTTGCAGCTAAGAAAATATTTTCAACCGAGGAAGAGTAGGCGTACTGAGTTAGTGAGCATAGAAGCGACAAAGGTTCCCTTGTATGGAGCTGGATCAAGTCTTGATGCAGCAACCAACGGTGGTTTTAAAGTTCCATTAAAGTTGGAGTTTGAAATCAAGTCGCGCGGAGATGTGGTGGGGAAATTAGTCAGAACAAAGCACAAAAAGGAAATCTCATGTAATTTAGTCATCGACTCTACTAGCACAAAACCCATCAAGTTCAAAGAAGAATTCTTGTGTTTACACCTGAAGAAGATATGATCGTTCGCTTCAATTTTCAGTTTGTGTGCAGACAACTTTCTGTAAAATTCTCTTCTTAGCAATGTTCATTTTTCACTTTGGGTGTGACAAGCTTGTGTAAAATTTCTCTTTTTATTAGCAAAGTAAGTACAATTTTGAGAACACTACATATCATTCGAATAAAATAGCATTTCCCTCAAAAGAACATTGTTAGCTTGCAAGTTGAATTGGTGTACATATGTAAGTTTGGGTTTATGAATGATAATTGTATTATGAAGAATCTATTTACCTATCGTCTATATAAGAATTTGGGAGGAAGGGAGCGTCCTCCTTCGTATTAAGAGTGTGTTGGGGAGGCTAGGGAAGATGAATTGGGATCGAGAGACAATGATCATGCCTCTCCTTTATCGGTAGGATTTTCATCATTTTTAATCTACAATTCCAAGTTTCTATTAAACAGGAACGGGATTTTAAGACATTTTATAGACTTAAATCAGAAGATGTACTAACTAATGGAAACTGCACTGATTATGGAATTAGCATTTTATAGGTTAAACTTTTTGTGCAACTACAAAAAGAACTTTCTTTTATGAGCTATTATCTTCATATAATTCCTAATGCCGATATTAACCATAATGTAAAGCTTAAATTTTCCAATATTTACATTTCTTCAACCGTTACGTTGCCGATTGAAACCGTTGGTCAAATGATAACATTAAACTACTATTAAAGTATGGTTGAATGGATTGAATTTATTCAGCTTTCACTAAAAGCATTGATTTTGAGGCTTAAATATACAGAAGGTTTCAATCGAAAACGTGTCTAATAGGATAACCTTGTGTTCCAATAAAAGCAGAAAGAGCGAAGGATTAAAAAAACACTTGATATAGCTGATAGTTTGAGTTTTTTTTTTCCCACCTAAATCACTAATTTATTTTTTTGTTGTTGAAACACACTAATTATTCATTGTTCAGAGTTTCCATCTAAACAACAATGATATTCCAGATAAGAAAAATGAACAAATAATAGTTAAGTTTTGTTTTGATAAAATATTTAGTAATAATTTAGGAACAAAAATCATATTTGTGACAATTTATCTATAAAACTTTAACTCTGAACACCGCGTGAGAAACCAAAAGAAAAAAAAGTTATATGGAACTACAAAAGAAAGTACTCCCTCCATTCTTTGAAGTTGTTATTTTCGATTTTTGAGAATCAATTTAATAATTTTTCAAACTAAATTAGATTGCATTCATTGTTTATTTATAAACAAAATTTTAGATATCTGAAAAGTATTTTAAACTGCAATTTTTTTTCATAGTTATCAAAAATTATAACTTTTTTCTTATTAATATAATAAAATAATTTATTTTAAAATATTAGTTAATTTTTATTTTTAAAAAAATAGCAGATAAAAAGAAACGAGAACATCTATGTGGGTATTTGGGGACTATGTAGCAAAAACAAGAAAAGGTAAATTATTCCGGAATCAAAGTCAATTAAATATCCTTTAAAGAAATCTTAGGCAATAAAAATCTAAATTAATCCTCCTAATGCAAGAACCGACATTTGGCTAAAAAAAAATGATAGCATTAAAATGTGGCGCAATTGACGTTCAACTTAATATATATAGACTCTCGTCAATCTTCTTCAGCGATGTGCCCCTCACCCTTTTTACTTCACTTTACATCTTCATAGATCCCAATCAAATTTTCACCCATTTTTCAGTATAAAAACTAGAAATCCCAACAGGAATTGATCTTTACACTCGAGGTTTATCATGTTTACTCCAAAACCCACTTCAAGATTCATCCTTTTTACCTTAATCCTTCTTCTCTTGTTCAGCTTTTTGGCTCCATCAATTTCTTCTGAGCTTGACTTAGATGATGAAGAGGGTGATGACATGGAAGGTTTGGAAGAACTCATAGCATTGGATGAAGAAGATGATTTGCAGCAAAAACCGCAAGGGGGGCATCATGAGAAACCATCTGAAGCTGAGTTTGTAAGTAAGGCTCAAAGAATAGTACTTGAGCTTAACAATGACAATACTAAGAGGGCAATTGATGGAAATGAGTATGTTTTGGTTTTGGGTTACACCCCGTGGTGCGCCAGGAGTGCGGAGTTAATGCCGAAATTTGCTGAGGCTGCTACTGCTCTCAAAGAATTGGGGAGTCCGCTTTTGATGGCGAAGATTGATGCTGAAAGATACCCTAAAGTTGCTTCTACTCTCGAGATCAGAGGGTTCCCGACCTTGCTTCTGTTTGTCAATGGCACTTCTCAACCTTACACTGGTGGATTCTCCGCGTAAGCAATTTTTAAATATCTAAATTTTGATTTGATCTAATCCAATTTCGTTTCAAAGATTAGTCAAATTGACTCTTGTTAAACTAAAAATGACACATAAATTGGGAATTGGGGAGTATTAAACTTAGCTAGAACATAAAAAAATTAGGGGCACAGCCTTGTGTAGCTCTTTATGTTGTGCTTTCATATGTACATCGAATTTGTTAATTTACATCTGTGGTCCGCATATCAATCAGGGAAGAACTTGTTATCTGGGCAAGGAAGAAGACAGGTGTACCTATTGTTAGAATTAGCTCAGATGCTGAGGCAAGACACTTTCTCAAGAAGCATTCCATCTTTGTCGTTGGTCTGTTTGAGAAATTTGAGGTATTACCTTTCGTCTCATTTGGCGTTCAGTTGATACATATCATTTTTTTATCAGTATAGGAATTAGAGAACTTGTGCAATTCGTTTATTCGTATAAAATTGAAATCAAGAAAATAAAATATCTTCTAATTTTTAAAAGAAGTATGTTAACATACTAGGGACTTCTAATCTTAATAAAGTGAGCACTTGGTCTGATC
Source organism: Solanum habrochaites (assembly GCA_027704765.1). Lineage (NCBI taxonomy): Eukaryota > Viridiplantae > Streptophyta > Magnoliopsida > Solanales > Solanaceae > Solanum > Solanum habrochaites. The sequence goes on from JAKWJA010002491.1 coordinate 65,834,917, forward strand.
AATCAATTAATTTTGCCTCAATGCCAGGTTAGTTGGGTTCAGCCATATGAAACATCTTTTTCATTCCTCTATACACGGGATCAAAATTCATTCCAAAATCAAATAAATTTTACTTGAAGCAAATTAGGGATTCTCAAAGACTGCATACCATCAAAATGTTACAGTTACTCTTTACTTTTGACATATAAGTTTCTAAATTACTGTCTCAAAAAAAAAGTTTCTAAACTGGTACCAACTAAGTTCTCTTTGCTGAAACAAAAATAAAGTTTTAGTACTAGGAAAGATATTTCTAGCTGCTTTTTACTTGTAACTATTGCTATATGCTGTTTATTTTTTCATTTTTCACCTAAATGTTGATTCTGTTTATGCATCTTTCATCTCATAAGAGTCAAGTTGCTACTTCATTTCTTCTGATAGAAGTTAGTAAATGGTATTGCTTTAGTTTTCACCTTGACACATTTTATTTCTTTTCTCGTAACTGCCTGTGATGCACCAGGGGACAACATCTAGTGAAGTTTAGTGTTATTTGTTTGTTCAACTCAAGTTTATCCACCCATGGTTTGGTTAATGATGGAATCATCCCGTACATTAAGTTTTCTGCTTTATAATGCATACACTATAATAAGGAGATTTTTGGTGTTTACCTTCCTGTTTTAGTCGAATCTTCCTCAGCTCACCAAAATATAATTAGGCTACCAAACAAAATAGTTTGTGGAATTTGCTTCTAACGTGCATGTATAATCATACAGGGACCCGATTATGATGCTTTTACAAAAGCAGCCGAAATGGACAACGAAATTCAGTTTGTGGAAACTAACAATGCAGAAACTGCCAAGCACCTTTACCCTGATTATAAGCCAACCAGTCTTTTCCTTGGTCTAGTTAAAAGTGAGCCAGAGAAATACACTGAGTATGGTAGGTTTCCTATTTTTAGTTTCCAGAGTTACATTTTACACCACTTCCTTGCTCAAGCATTACTATTCTCTCATGATAGATGGTTGTTCCTGACTATGCGTGCAGCTGAGCAGTTAAATGTACAACTGCTTATTTATTGGATGGCTAAAAGTTTGGAAAGATTAAATGGCTATTCTATTCCCTGATCTCTAGGAACATTGCTGTTATCTTTAATCTAGACTTGATTTTTTCAGTAGCATTGCATTGCATTGCATTGCTCAATAGCATGTCACTATTCTCATCATTGACGTGGTTTGCAGAAGGAATCTTCAGTACAGATGGTATCTTGCAATTTTTGGATGATAACAAGTTCCCCTTAACTACAGTACTGACTGAACTTAACGCTGCTAAAGTTTACTCCAACACAAACAAACTTCAGGTAACTTTTGTGCCTGACTCATTGTACTTTATATCTTCTCCCAAAATATTTCACATCTTCATTCAATTGTAATTCATATGCCCACGCACTTCTTATTATTTCATTATACAAAGACTTGCATTTCTCTAAGAAAGAAAGGTGAAGAAAAAAAAGGTTGTTCTCATGTATTAATGAAATAATGTTAAGTCTTTCATATTTGTGGAAACACTTGTATATCCAAGTGTTGATTTTATAGTGTCATCTTTGGGCTGGTATAGAGTCAGCAATTTTATCCATGAGAAGCAGAAGGTCAGCTATAACACCGATAATTTCTTCGTTCTTTTTTCTTGCGTGGACATTTTACTTTCACAAATATATGTTAAAACACCTACAATAAGAAGAGGGGACTATTAACGAAGTTCGTTACGATTCTGTGAATCTATAGTTGTTTAATAAGTTTTTGCTGTTGGATATAGAGTTTGTAACAAACACTTTTACGAGAAATTCTCATATCTCCAGCCAACACACTGTGCAATGTATATCTAGTTCTTGCATTTTTTAAGCAGACTGCAATCACTACTAATGTGTGATAATTGTTGGATTTTTACCCTATGTTTCAATGCCATATAGGTGTTGATAATTGCTGAGACTGATGACTTCAAGAAACTTGTTGAACCTTTGCAAGACGTTGCAAGAAAGTTCAAATCAAAGGTTTCTCTCTTGTCTGGATCTAGTGAAGCAGATTTTTCTTCCTTCCCGATTCGTGTAATTGACATCTGCCTTTCAATTGCAGATAATGTTCATATTTGTAGATATTAGAGAGGAAAATCTTGCAAAGCCCTTCCTAAGTATGGTTGGTCTAGAAGAATCAAAAGACTCTGTGGTTAGTTTTTCATGAAGTATTTTTCAAATTCTTGATATTAGATATTTATTAAGTTTTGCTCAGACAACCCTTCCTTTGTGTGGATGCACAGGTAGTATCTTTCAACTACAGTAGCAGCTTGAAGTACTTGTTGGAGTCAGATACCACGCCAACAAGCATAGAAGTATCAATATTTCTCTAATTGCGTTATCTTTCTAAGTTTCTTCAAATTATGATTTGAAATTCACAGTGCGGATTGATTTCTGCAGGAATTTTGTTCAGGTCTTCTGAGTGGAACTGTGTCACCATACTACAAATCACAGCCAATTCCTGATAACGTAATTCTTTTAACAATAATTCTCATGATGTCAGTTTATGTTTTGGCAATTAGGAAAACATTATTTGCTGTTCTTTAGCTTGCCTAGTTTAAGTTACAATAGTAGTATAGCTTGTATCTGGCATAACGATCTGGTAATTTCCCTAATAACTGACAGAAAGATTCTCTGGATTTACAGAGAGTGTATCACATCACTCTCGTAATAGTATCTCAACAAGCTTTCTTGTGTTACACTATATATGTTGTCTGAGCAGAAGCTTTACTAGTTCTGATCAGAATTTCTGCTGTAGCATCAATTTATCTACATGCTCTGGAACTTCCTTTAGTGCCATAACATACTTTGTGGTCTGTCTCATCTCTGCCTCAGAAGATTTTGATATGTTGATTGATCAAGTTCTGTGCTTGTCTCATAATTTCTACTACAGATGCAGCTTATGTTTTTTGATCTGATCCTTTTTGCTTGACATTAGCCGAGGAAAATTTGATATAGTTATGTTTATACAAGAAAGTTGTAAACTTGATATGATTATGCTTATAGAAGGAAGTTGTATTAACTCTACAGTACCTTTGCTCTGTAATTGCAGAAGAACATGAGCATTCTGACAGCAGTTGGTAATACCTTTGATGAATTGATCCTGAACAGTCCCGAAAACATTCTTCTAGAGGTTTGTCTTGTTTTACACAGATCAGACACTATTGAAACTTCAATCTCATTTTCTCAAGTGTTTGTTAGTGTTCTTGAGCATTTGGTATATGAATTAAATGCGGAGGAAAAATTACATATTTTTTCCTTTGTTGAGGAACTCACAATAAATGTTCTGCGTAAGGCTTACAGTTTCATAATAATGTATCTTTACTCATGTTCTGAAGATATACACACCATGGTGCATAACTTGTGAAACCACAAGCAAGCAAATGGAGAAGTTGGCCAAGCATTTCAAAGGTTTGGATAACTTGATCTTTGCAAGGATAGATGCTTCCCTAAATGAACATCCGAAATTACAGGTGAAGATACAAAAAAACTTTACTCTTTTGATTTAACTTGATATAGTGCTCAGACCCTTACTGCTTTTGATGAAAAACTTCCTGTCGGAATATTTGTCCAGAAAACAGTAAGTTACCAACAACTAGGCCTCGGTCCCGAACAAGTTAGGGTCAGCTAAATGAATCTTCACTATTCATGATTCTCCATTTAAATTCATCTCAAACCAACATTATGCAGAATATGCATTAAGTTACGACTCCGTTTAGCATCCTCATAGATATATGACATAAGGTTGAGTTTTCCTCCATGGAGAAAAGGATTGAGTTCAAAGGAATCAGTAGACAATTCCCAGAAAGGTATGTCAAATTACAAACCTTTTCATTTACCACTAACAAAAAACTCGACGGATGTTCTGTGATACACAATTCTGGTAATGAGGTGTTTTTCACCAGATATCTGCTTTCATCAAAAACCTGAGATCAATATGTTCAGATTATTTGACTGTGGAATGTGGATTATGTTTTTGACACACAACATCATCTTTAGAAATTCACATTAGAGATCCAGATAAGGGGCAGGAACCAGTTTTGTGTCCACTGCATGGATTATCCTCGTAGCCAACAACAGATGTGCCTAATTGAACTCTGTTACATTATTTGTACCTTGAAATAGTCTCGCACCAGTTCTATCATTATTTATTTGTGCTATAGAAACAGTTGAATTGTATCATGTCTAGCATAAACCGCAAAGAGAGTATCCCATTTTTATGCTTATGATGGGAGATGTATAGTATCTTAAGATTCTGATAGTTATTAATACTGAATTTGCTCTTACCAACATCCAGGTTGATGACTATCCAACTCTTCTCTTCTACTTAGCAGATGACAAGACTAATCCAGTAAGTTATAATGATTAATACAATTTGATACTTTCTATTTTCCTTGCTCCCTTTTTAATGGGTTTCCATGTTGAATTTTCTTTTGTAGATACCACTTCCTACAAAATCAAGCACAAAAGAATTGGCTGCTCTCATCAACAAGAATTTGAAAGAACACAGTCTTGAAATTAGAGATGAACTATAGGAAACAGTTTCATGCAGGGACAAGCTAATTGTTTGAAGACGAGGAGAATACATCATATACATGATACCTGCCGGTTATATGAGTAGATATTTCAGAGAGTTGAGATAGAGGTCCACAGTTGAGTAAACTAGTAGTATCATCTACAAAATTAACTGTATTGACACGAACATTTCTGTAACCCCAGCCATAACCTGAATTTGAATACATAGTATACTACTACAAGTATTTGGAGCATATTGTATGATTTAAAATGTTGGGATTACATCACATGTTGATGCTTATATCTAGTGCTCAATCAACTCTGAGTTGAATAACAAGTTAAGTTTGCATGTGTTTTGGAATTAAAGATAACAATCCCATCAATTCATCGCGCATGTTTGGGGTAGTTCCACTTGATTGTTTCCTTTGTAACCCACTTACCTAACTAATCCAAATTCACATCGCAGAGCAATAAATAGGGAAGCTGTGTGTCAAGAAATCGATATCTTTGGTTAGCAGTTGAGAGCCTTCATCAATCATAGACAAGCATTTACAATTACTGCAAATTGGCTCCGTCAATGTGAACAATCGATTTTAAGTTGTGTACACATCAAATACAATTTACATTTATAATGCCTAAGTTGATTTCCTGAAGCTGACAATCATAATAACAGAATACATGAAATGAATTCAAATTTTTTTCCTAAGGATTATATGCACATATATTATCAAACCCCATCTGTTGTCCTTCCTCGATCTTTTTAATGGTGTCTGCTATGCCAAATCCACCTGCAGATATTAGCAGATGAATGAGCAAATGATCAAAAGTAGTGAATGCTTCTTCCACTTGCACATAAAAAAAAACTGAGTGAAAATATGAAGAAACTTGCCTAATGATATTGCGCTCACAAAGATTGTGAGGGCCAAAATGAAGATAATCACAGATGCTCTACCAACTATGCTAATTATCCTTCGTACAACATGCTGTCCTACTAAAGCTGCAATACTGGCCACGGCAATAAAATACAGTGCTGAAACATATCCAGAGAAAATAAAGCAGGTTAGCAAGCAAGTAAACGGATTCCCAGGTTTCTTCATTATCGATCATTACTACGAGCTTAGAATGTAAGTGCTCGAATACCACCTATCTATGAAGGTAACTTCAAAGCATCGTTCTTACCATATGGAACTGGAAAACGTCCTAGCAAGTAATATTGTATGACGGACATGGAGGAGGAAAATATCATCACAAAAGCAGCAGTAGCACTTGATACCTACATTTATACTAGCTGTGTGAGTCCCTCTTTGAGAAATTACTAACTGTTTGATTTAGGAAGTCAAAGATACTATTTTCTCTTCAATCTGAGGGAACTAAAGGAATTAAAAAAGATGAAATGCACCTGAGGAGGAATCCCTAGCTCCAGAAACAATGGACCCAAAATGAATCCACCGCCAAGACCTAGTAGACCACCAACTATACCAGCCAAAATGCCGCAGCAACAGTAAAGAATCAACTGATGCACTTTCCATGAGATTAATGCTTCTCCACTCGAAAGAATCACCCTTGATCCCTTGTACAAACAAACAGCTTCATATGCAGAAGATCCAACAGCGATGGGGAGCTGAAATGTAGGATAAACAGAAATTTTAACTTAGTCAAAACTCTCTTTTTAAGTGAAGATTTGGCTCATCCGACACGACCATAAAGCAGGGGTCAGTTACAAATTATCAATTTATAACCACATAAGCTTAGATCACATAACTTATAATTTAATTCTTCTCTGTCGAATGACATAGATAAGATTGATGGGATTTGCATGTGAATGAGAAGGAGGGGCGAATTACTTACTCTGAGAAACAGTTCCGTTTACATCTAAATAACAATTAACTACCTGCAAGAGGCTTAAGGTCCAATATGTCGTGGAGCAAGTTGGGGCATAATTCTGTATATAAGAAAGGCTCTCCAAATCAGTTAAGGTAATATTGCATGAAAGCACAGAATGTAATCATCAACATGTAAAAGTAACAAAACCATGAACCTTGGAGACATGTAGAAATAGGATTATGATCCAGACAGCAATAAGTCTGGCGGTATCCTTCCAGTACATATTGTCAAATATTGAGACCTGGAGTAGCTCAAGAAATCAGCATTGAAGAAATGTCACATCCAAATTCAGGAAAAAATATAAACTAGGATATTGTTTATAAGGAGTAGAGTAGATTGCGATGGACAGAAAAGTTTAGTGTGTGAAATAATTTGTGACACGGAGAGTATTAAGTACCTCCTTTGCTTTATAAACTTCATTTGAAAAAGTAGAATCATTTTTTGGACCTCCAGGTATAAGCTTGTACGCAACTTCTTCAACACCAGCATCTGATTTCAGTTTTAGAATATTACACAGATTTTCAAATATCCCTGTTGAGGAGTAGAAGATAGAGAATATCGGCACTCACCATTAGATGTCAAGCGCCTAGCTGCTTCCTGGACACGAAAGAAATATAGATGTATTACGAGTATATACTAAAAGACATTCATTCTTGTCTTGTTCTCTACAATCACAGAAAGGACCAGAGACAACCTTTTTAATAATAGTTTCTTTCCTCCATGTCTCGACGCCCTTGAAGAATGCCTTGGTTGATGCAGCTAAGAGTCCCACAACCAATCAGAATACATACTGACAAAACAGACAAAATTGTAGCTGAAAATAGCAGTTACCTAAGAAAAGAATGATCAATAAGATTGTAACCATCCACTCAGCAAAAAGTACGTTTAGTACAACACCAACACTGATCCCCAATAACAACATTGGTTGGAAAAGAAGAGCTAGATCATAATCAATGATGGGCAGGTCAAGTGATGGATGCCTCAGCTTAAGACAGTAGTAGACAGTTGCACACGCTGCACCAGTGATCATACCTTCGAGAAAAGCAAAGAATGGGGTAAAGCATGGAGATAATGATGCTGCAAAATGTGTTTATTCTAGGAAATACAAAAGGATGAAGGAAATTTTGGGAGTCCTCTCAGAAGGCCACAACAAAGACTCGAACTACTAAAAGACACAATATTTGCAAGCACTTAGGAGTATATCAAACGAGAAGTTTGACCTCTTAAAATCAAGTTTCAAATACAAATGTGTGTGAAACTAATAAGATTATAAATGAACTCTTACATTTTGATATTGCAGTTGATGTTTTTGGATCAAATCCAATAATCAAAGTAAGCATGGGGACAAAGATACCCCCTCCCCCGACACCTCCTACACTCCCAAAAGCAGCACCAAAGAATCCAATTACTGAACCAACAATCAGCCTCCACCCAAACTCCAGTTCCTGCATTGCATAAAACTCTTCATTGACAACATCCACTTCATTACATCAACATCTTGCCCAAAACTCAAACAGACAAAAAAAAATAACAACTTTTAAGCCAGTCGATCGTCACAGAGGTGGTGCCGCTTATGCATTATTGGTTCAACTTAACCCATTTTCGACACAAAACATGGATATATATGCAAAAAATCTCGTAAGATTTTAATAAGTACTCCTTTTAGTTTTGAATTGCGCCCAATGGTGTGGTCTAGTGGTCAATGAGGTGCATCGAGAACAATGAGGTACCTGGTTCAACTAGCCTTGGTGGATAGAGATACCTTGAACATGATGCTTGTGGGAGTTCGCAGTTAGCTTGTGGAATTAGTCAAATGTAAAAAAAGAAATTGAAGCCATAATTTGAGAACTACAATAAGTAAGGTGCTAAAAAACTTTAAAATTCGAACTTTTCATGTTTAAACTTTGGATCCATCTATGAATCATCAAATCAGCTATCATTTGATATCATAAATATGCCATAAATAGTAAAAAACTGTTGTATAGGTAAGAATTTGAACTTACAGGCCAAACATGGTGGTAATGAATCTCACTCTTTCTCCATAGAATATTGAACAGATCAAATAAGTAACTTGACTCATAGCTATGAGTTGTTCCATTGTTGCTCAAAGTGGTCTCATATGGAACTTGCTCCCCAGACACAACAATAGCTAAAGCTAGAAAAACCAAACCACTCACAGCAACTGTAAATTTTCTCAAACCCTCCAATTTAAATCCAGTTTTAGCCATCAATTTCTGAGTCCCCACCTTTTCACTCTTCTAAGATAGACAATAATAAATATTGACCAAGTCAGAAACCTGGAAAATAAGCTCAAACTGGAAACAAGAATTACAGAAGTAAATACAAAAAAAATAGCAACTTTATGAGTTGAGAGTTGAAAATATTAATATAGAGGAGATAGGTACTCGCAAGTCGCACAACAACTGAAGGTACACTTTTGCTTTTTGAAAACGTTTGAAATCAGCTTGCTTCAGCTCTTTAATGGCATTTTTTACTCTGCCTTTCATTATTTTTCTCGCACTTGACCATAGTTATCTTTCTTTGTTAACAACTGATGACTGATGACTCCTTTCTTATCTGTCGACTCAGAAATTTTTTATTACGAGGAATAAGGTTAACGTATAAATTTAGTTATTTATTACGACACTATAAATAATGAAATAAATGTGTTTTAAACTAATTAAATCTTTATCCCTGTATTAAATGATACTTACAAAACTCTTGAGTAAATAAAAAGCTAGTTAAGTTCAATATCTACTTACAAATATTATAAAAATATTAGCTTTAGTCTTATACGAATAGTAAAAGAAATTTAAATAAACTTTTTCTATCCTACCATCATCTACCTTTCTTTCTCTCAGCGTTTTCCTCAAAAGTTCTTTTTACTATTAATTATCTTTTGATTGATACAGACATAAACTTATATGTAGAAATTCGTGGTACACTTACATAATTGAGTTTATTGTTATCATTTAGAACCTGACACAGTAATAGTACTCTAATAATTTTGAATGTAGATGTAGGGTTGGGTTATCAATGATTTAGGTATATGTTAGATAAGAAGATGTGACATAGTGTAACAATAAAAAGTCATTCCTCGTACATTTATGTAATGTCATCACTAATTACTACTACCATTAACTATTTGTATCTGTAATGTTGCTCAGTTGTAGTAATACACATTTGGAGGGGGAAAATACATTAGATAGTAAAGAATTTTGAATTATTAGATTAGAGTTTATAAAGTTGGGAATTGGGGCATAGGTCACTGTTATACGTTTACGTGGTGATATAAAGTCAACAATTTGTATCAGTTAAATCCAACTCGACAAGATTCATATGGCCCATCTTCACTATAATTAATTTCCATCTTACTTGTGTGGTTGCAACACATATGAATGAGTCACTATAATTAATTTAATAAAATAACGTGTTCCATCATTTTCCTACTTCATTGGACAAACAAGAATTGACACTGACTATCGTAGATTGATAATCAGAGTAACCTTAGCTTAATTCTTTTGTTATTGAAAAGATGCATATGGATGTTACAATTGCCACAGTATTAATAAAGTCGTGCTAGGGGGTCAAGATAATGTTTACTTCTCATTTATGATATCTGTCTTAGTTTTTCATTTACGATGATGTTTGCGTTGTGTTGTGTGAGTTCCAGGAAGCAAGCGTCGCAAACGGTTGACAGGCCAGCTCGATCGATAAAAAAAGAGATGGTATCAACGCAGGAGGCTCGTAGACGCTACACAATGACAAGCTTGATTTCTTTTTTCTACATGAACTTTTTCTTATGTAATACTAATGTGTTGTCTAAGTTTTTTTAACTAGTCCACTAAATCGATCGAGACCAATTTAAACATAGATATTCGCTAAAATGGGCTAAATATTTATAGTACAAATGGGTATATTCGTTTAAATATAATGATAGTATTGTTAAATTCATCAATAAGATGTGGTGAAAAGTCTCCTTTAATTGACCAATTTGGTGTAGCGTGATAGTTTTGGCTACTAGTAAACATTAAAGAGTCATCAACATGTAACACCTAAACAAAACCCAACAAACTGAATCATGGCATCTGACCAAATTCAATTTATAGAAACGACTTCTTTTATTTAATGCCAAACTTTAATGTCTCAGCTACCACATCTTAGTTGAAATAAATTCGATGATTTGCAAATTGAACAGAAAAAAAAAAGATATTTCCGAATATCTTAAGGTGTAAAAATCAAAATATCTTTGAAAAAAGAACATAGAACTAAAAATATGCTTCAAATAGACAATGTTTTAGTACATGTCTAATACTAGTAGAATAATTATTCAAAGAAATTTACAAGATATGCAGCAAAACTAGAATTGCTCATACAAAACCTTCAACTAGAGTTGGCTTCTCACTTTCTTCCTCTTCCTTTTTCTTAATTTTCCCCCCTTTGTCTCCAATCTCCAAACCCTGCAGTCCATCCACACAAGATTGACCTCCTTCCGGAAGAGATGATCCACCCACCAAGTCACCGCCCTCTTCCGGATCCTTATAGTCAGCCACCACGTCGCTCGTTACTTCCGGCACTTCACCGCCGCCGCCCTTCTCCGTAACACATTTTCCGGGAATGTTGTCAATACCCTCCGTCATTCCTACAAGAGCATCCTTAGTAGAATCCTCGATTGGCGAAGGAGTTTTCACACACTGGCCTTCGAATTCGTCTTCGTCATCCGTTAGCGGAATCATAGATCGTACGGCGGTGGCAGCTTTGAAAAATGCCTCTTTGATTAATTCTGGTGGTAGAGCACAATCTTCGAGACCTGCATCTTCGAGAAGCGGTGGTCGGATTTCGTCGAGCAAACTTTCCGATTCCTTTGTTAACTCCATTGTTCAGCTAATTCACTAGAGGAAAAAGCCTTGATTTGGAAACCCTAAATAGAATCGATTGTGATTTGTGAGACAAACGAAACGTGGACACTTTCTCATTTGTATATAGCGAATTTCAAACCGACATTATTATGTCGGTTTAGAGTCCGAGAAAGACCCGAATATCTCGTGAAACCCGCAGCCTGAATAGAAGTAATATTTCGATGAAAAGATATTGAGGAGAGAGTTGGAGTATAATAATTATTAGCTTTCGCATAATATGGATTATTTCAATTACAATAAAATTTGCTTATTTGTGATTAGCTAAGAAATACCTTTGACATTTTTCTAAAATGATTAGTTTTAGGCCTTTGGCAACTCCACTTTTTTTCTTTTAGTTAAGAATAGTTTGTGTCTAGAAAGTTCATGGATAACGTTTACAAAATTATTGATTGGAATAACGTCTCAGAGACAGGATTAGTGATTAACAAATATGAATCCTACTTCTTGTACTTCTCATAACAAAGTAGTTTTCTATGTGTTTATCATCAACATTTTCCTGAACAAACTTTTTTAGACAAGGTAAATCATGTAAACACATCACATCGCTTCTCATAACAAATTAGTTTTCTATGTGTTTATCATCAATACTTTCCTGAACAGACTTTTTAGACAAGGTAAATTATGTAAGACTCTTATAAAACAACACATCACTCCAGAAAGAACAAAAGGCTCATCATTTCTCAATATAAGCAAAAATTGTTGAAGTTGGGTTAGCTTCATGACTTTGGAAACTACTAGTGTTCGTTTGAGTAGCCAGAAAGACAAAAGGACTATACGTCAGAGTTCAAAAGCTAATTTACAGCCAATTCATACAGCATACAGTCTAATATGAGCGAGTAAAAAATGAGTCGGGTGAAAACAGGTCAAATGTGTAGTCAAGTGTACATTATCATGAATCATTATAGAGTCTGAAACATCAATAAGTATCCATGGAGGAAAAAAAAATTAAGGTGCAACATCATAATTACACTTCCCAAGAGAAGAATCCGGAATCTAAAATCAAATACAGAGAATTTAACTGTCTTGTAGTAAATAAATCATTAGATCATCTTCAACATTCACATCCTGTTGATCTTGGTTGATTTCCTCCAGCAACATCAATAGTATCGGGAAGGTATCTACAAGGTTAAGATGAAAAGAGCAATTAACATCAACAAAAATCTTTAAGGGGATCCTAAATGTTTTGACATAAAAAAGAATTGGCAATTTCATTGTGCCTCTCAAATGATTTTTAAACTTTTTAGTTTTAAATTATAAAGGCATGCTAAGGTATTTCAAACTTCACAACTAATTTCGTCAAATTACCCTCTGAATGTGAAATAGAACAATCAAATCGGAACAGCAGAAATAATTTTCAAGGTCCTTGATTTAACTTATCTTCATCAAAATCTAACTATCAAGATCAAGGCTAATTAGTTTTCTGAAATCATCCCTCGCCTAGAAGATGGTTTTTTCATGACTAAGACATTGACTGACTCCTTCAAAATAGTTCTTCAGACACTTCTACTTCTAAAACAACAAGCTATTTCTCTTTTTCCCAGTCATAAGCACAGGCCTTTAGGAACCAACTAAGGTTCAAAATAAAGATACTATTTTTGTTTGGAAGAGGTACTCACATTTCTTCTTCAGGTTCATTTTTCAGAGCATTTTTAGCTATACACTGAAATGCAGCATCCACATTGAATCCCTCTTTTGCAGAGGTCTCAAAGTAAGGTATCCCCTTGGAGGCACACCATGCCTTGGCTTTCTTCTCAGACACCTGCAATCCACGGAAACCAATCGTATGAAACCAATGATCTCATTTACATCCATCCAAAGATACCAAATTCAGTAAAAGAATTACTGATGTGAGGAAGAATAATCCAGAAAGATTAATTTACCACTCGACTATTGCCACCATCAACATCTATCTTATTCCCCAATACAACAAATGGGAAGTTCTCAGGATCAGATGGGCTGGCCTGAACATTAAGGAAAAAAACTTCAGAAATCACTTCTACACATCAAAGCTTGCAAGCAAATTACAAATTTATAACTCTATACTACCTGGATCAGAAATTCTTCTCTCCAGTTATTAAGGTTCTCAAATGACTTCATGACATTCACATCATACACTAGAACACAACAATCTGCTCCACGGTAGAAAGCCACGCCAAGGCTTTGGAACCTTTCCTGCCCAGCTGTATCCCATATCTAAGGCAAACACAACAAGTCCAGTAGATTATAAGTAATTAGGTCAAGCAACTCTGGAAAAGTATCCAGGATTTCTAGCCATATCCTAAAGCACAATATTCCAACATGTTACAGGCAATAAATTCAAATTAACCTAAAACCATGAAGTTAGAATGCTAGTTTCCATTATACTTGAAGAAATCATTAATTGGAGACAGCTATAATTTCCACTAGACTACAAGAGAAAGAGAAACATTTTTTGAGAAAGCTAAAAGGAGTATAGGACTGCAAGAAAATTATATCGGCTTTGACGAATATGTGCATTAAACTTGTCAACGATTACAGCTTGCAGATCAAATACACAGCTAGATTTCAGACTCACCTATGACATTAGATGCGGTAAAAAGACAAATAGGTGCACCAAGAACAGTAGGTTTTATTTTTGAACTAACGCATCTATCTCGACTCAATGATTTTATAGCAAAGCCTCTGCTACTGGTGTAATATGTGTGTGAAGAGAAATGTGGGATAAAATAAATAAAAGAAATCAAGAGTAGTTTACACTGTATATGATGGTGGTGTCATAGAAAAGATGTTATAAGAACCCCACCTATTCATATGCCAGTTTATTAGCACATTAGCTAGCCAACAGCCTCCAAAATCCTGTTATGACTTATGAGATTAAAAGTTCTACTCAATTTTTAGAGGCATTTCATTCTAAGTCTAAAACTCCCCAATTCAGGTTGAGGATAAAGTAGAAGACCTTTTACCATCTCCTGGAAACAGTTTACAAGTCCTGAAATACGAAACTAAGAAAGGCAAATCGTAGAATTTGGACTTACGGAAAATGTGGCAAGAAAATTCAAGGATATTTGAATCAAACCCGTAAAATAAAATTATCAAACATTGTGTATGCAAACAACAATATCCAATAACAATAATAATTACACCCCGTTTAGAAGTAAGAAACTACAGAAAATGTGGCAAGAACATCAAAGGATATCAAATCAAACTCGTCAAATAAAATTAGTGGACATCATGTATGCAAACAACAATATCCTATAAAAATTATAACTATCCCCAAATCTCAAACAAGTTGGAGTCGGCTATATGAATCCTTAAAGCTCAATTCGTGTTATCATCATACCAAATACTTAAAAATGAAAGTGAATCATAAGTTAAATATATATAATAATTTAATGATAATATTAAAAGATCAATATATTTTTACTGACATATAAATTTATGACTAGAAAAGCAATAGGTGCAGAATCCACGTATTAGCAAGACAAACCTATCCCAAACTATCTATATGAATCTTTTACTTCCATTATGCCTTATCTTTAGACTTGAGTATTGGTTCCAAGAAATTGAAGGTCTATCGAGATAATTGCCTTACATACATGCGATTTTTTAGGTCTACCTCCTCTTCTTTCTAATACCTTCATTCACCACAGTTTTACATCTACAGACTGTTGCACCTGTAGGTCAATGCATGGCATGATCAAACCATCTCAAACAACTCTCTCTCATTTCATCTACAATAACAGTATCCTATGAGCAATAGATCATTTAATCAATTATTACAGAAAAGTCTAAGGTGGGTTTAAATGGAGCAACATGGTCAATGAGGATTCATATAACCACAACTTTCTTGGGATTTAAGCTATCCTTGTTTTCTTTTTCTTACACAAAACAGATATTTAACTGGCAAGCAAAAAGATACTCTGTTGCAAACTACTTCTTAGAAGTAAAAAGCTTACTAAGAAGAACCTCCACATTGTTGCTTGATAGTAAAAATATTAAATTGCAGAAAAAATGGTCAGTCTAGAAGGGGGCAAGAGAAAGTATGTGACTGAGCATGTCAAAACCATGTCTTGGAGAAAGCTTTCTGCAATAAACCCTACAGAAACTTCTCATAGGCACTACTCTACTGCAATGTCATTACGTCTTGACACATGATTGATATTAGAAATCAAAGTCGTATTAATTACATTTGCTATCTGAAACAAATGTTAAGGGGCAAGTAACAATGGACAGAGCAATTTCATGGAACAAAAGAGGACTGAAGAATAACTTCGCTCATATGCTTCTGAGTCTTGAAACTAACCTGTAATGTGTACAACCTATCCTCAAACTGAACTTCTTTTGTCAAGAAATCAGCTCCAATTGTGGCCTTGTATTGGTTGCTAAACTTGCGATTCACATACCTAAAGTAAGTATGGAAGAAGAGTATGCAGTAAGAAGAAACCCAAAATGGAGAAGAAAAATATTTACTTTAAATTTAACAGAGAGGAATCTGAAAGTACTGGTTCATCAGAGATGTCTTTCCCACCCTACAAACGGATCAAAAGGTGAGTTAGGAACACACATTATGTGGTAAAGCTGTGTACAACAACACGTAGACATTTAAAATGAAGACACATGATCCATCAGAATCATCTCATGAATTTACAGAACACAAATAATTTAAGGCTTCATCAAGAGGTATACTAAGAAAGTTCAAACAGGAATAAAAATTAGAAAAAAAACCTAACAATGCAAGCCATTATATCAAAATTGTTCTTTTTTAATATAAAATTACAATTTTAAACAAACAATTTTCAACCTACACCCTATCTATATATGAAACCAAAATGAATCACCATTTCACAATATATTTTCCTTAGATTCACTTTAACGCTCATACTACAGTCAATTCGTTTCAATTTCTCATCGGTTAAAGAATCAATAGGGAATAGAAAGACTAAAAAAGCAAATTCAGCTGCTATAAAACGTCACATCAATCTGAAGCTCTCCGATTTGAGACGAAATTGAATGAAACCAAATCAAACGATGTAACTTAGATTGCGGCAACCAAAACAACAAAATTGCATGAAACAACCATTACATTGGCAAAGAAACCGATGAGATCGGAATAATTAGATGAGAAATTAGGAAATACTAACCCACTATCGCCAAGGATTATGACCTTGAGCAGCATCCGCCTTCGAGAAGCCATAATTTTTTTTTGAAACCAGAAAAGCTTAAAAGTCCAATAAAGAGCAGTGATATTGAATTGAATTTCGTTATGGTACGATCAACTTTCGAGGGAGGGGTTGGGTGGACACAAATTCTTTTGCTTGCGTAATTAGTTAAGAAAAAAATGCAAATTTTACCAGTGGCTAAAATGCCCACCTTAGTAATTATTTTTATATTATAATTATAATAATTAATTATAAGTATATTTAAGAAACTAGAGAAAGTGTTTGATCTGGATAGAGGAGCACACAAAAAGTATTTAGGGATTGAGATTAGTTATTCTTATGATAATTTATATATTAAATATGATAAAAAATAATTTGAAATTAATTAATATTCATAATTAATAAGTAGATTGATATAACGCTATATACCTAATGGATTGAAATTAGCTATCCTATTGATAATTTATTTATATAGATGACGTATAAATAATTTTGGAATTAATGAACATTCATAATTATAAGTAGACTGATAGAATGATATATACCCAATGATATCTAACTAATAAATTATTTTTCGAGTTATAAAATTAAATAAGTAAGGAAATTGTAGATAAATAAAAATGAATTATAATTTGTATATACTCAACCGTCACGTTTTTATTGCAGCGAGGATTGTGCTTGTAAATAGGATATTCCTCTTTGTTCGTATTTTGTGCTTGCACAAAACTTTCACCTAAGGCTAATTAGACCCCAAAACTTATCTTTTTTCTTAATCAGACCCATCGAATTTCCTTCCAGTGTCATTTTGATCCTCTGATTGCTCACTTCTGATACGGAGTGTATATGTGAAGTACACCTTCAGCTATTTTTAATAAATTAGATGACCGAATGATATTTATTATTAATTCCGAAAAGGAATTGGGTGACATCATCTTGTCAACAAATATAATGACAATCACGTTATTGAAATTTGATAACCTGTATTCCACTGTCACTCTAGGCATGAATTTGAAGTCCAAACATTACATGCGACAACAAAGATTTGGTCAAAACAACATGAAACCAAGCTAACTATTTCATTTTATATTTCACCGTGAAATATTGTAAAAGTTGAGATCGCTGTGTTGTAATTGGCTCACAGCCCCGAGCAACTGTAATTACATCAAATCAATAGATGCAAGACATGTATTTTCACACACATATTAAACATCATGACATGTCGACGCGGTGTGGTAAGTATTAACCAGTTTCAAGAATAAAAAAAAAATATAGCCAACTTCATGGCTTCATATAATGTTTTTGATAATCCTTTCTTTACATGTAACTTTAGAGGAACTGGATATAGGAACAATACAAAATCTGCAACAGCACCTAGATCAATTGATAATTACAAAGATGAGTGGCATATGAAAGGTATGCCAAATTCAACAATTCTCTAAACACACTACCAAATCCAACAATTTCTGAGAAGAGTTCATTAAATTGCACCCTTTCGTTCGAAAAAAAAAATCACTCTTTTCTGCTTCCTAGTTGTCTTCTTCTAGTCTATTCTAATTTCTCGATGACCTTCAACACTAGAACGTGTGCCTTGAGTTGTTCTTAGGCCTTCACTACTTGAACCGGAAGGATGGGGGCCAAATTCACTGGTAGGCCCGCTGCATTCACTAGAATTATGTGCCTGGCTTTCCAGAGCCATCTTTCTAAATTTCTTAAGGTCTTCTTTGTACTGAACAGCGTCGAAATCTGAGCTTCCGTAAGATTCATGTATACCGCTATGTCCAGGTCTAAGCCCATCATTTAACTCATCCAACGGCAAATTTCCTTCTAAAGCTCTGACAATCTGCATAAGAAAAGTTCCAACACTTAATATTAAGCCAAGACAAGTCTTCTTTGACAGTAAATATAGAATTCCAGGGGGAAAAATAAGAAGTGGTAAGCATGAAATTTAAAAGGCAAGCGCCATTCAAGAAGAAAAGAGAGATTAGAGAGAGGGAGACTAAGTTTCCAACTTGAGATCTCAAAAAACAAAGTAAGATTTACTTTGGCTTAATTTAGATAAATCATATGTGTATTTCTATAACTAACAAGAAGAATTGGTATAGTATTTCAGATGCTTCCTCAATCCTCAGATATAGAGTAACCACCTTGGGATTGAGAGAGGTGATTATATATCCAAGTTATTTCAAATTTTCAATTGTATAGTCCAGCTTCCGCTGAGCTAACGCAAGATGAAGCAGCACAAGTTGTTATATTCCATTTGTATGAACAGTTAAAAGGTGAGTATGATACTAAAAGGGGGTATTTTGCTTTCTTTCCAAGAAGTTTCACGAGAAATGATAAATTGCTTTCTTGTTTTAACATCTGAAACTCAAGGAGACATTCTCAAGAAATCTCTTGTAGACTTGCTGTAAATGTTAGTACCCATAAAGAACACAATGTGACACAGTGTTGTCAGAGAATTTATAAAGAACAAGGTTTGGAGTATTTGAGGAATATTCCCGAAGGACCTTGACTAGGAAAAAAAGTTAAAAATTTACAAATATGCGCTATAACCTCCTTGTAATAAGTAATCTACATTTTGAGATGCTAATTGTGCAAGGAAACAAATAGAGGCACCTGGCACTGTGTCACACGTAGTAGCAACTGGTAGAGTATGTATTTAATAGGACAAAAAATGTTCTTTAGGAGACAAGTATCAGACACCAGTTTAGGTGTCAGAGGGGTACAACTAATAACTATTTCGGGCAGAAAAGAAGCAAAAAGACTCAAATATAAATCATTACAACCTTTTGTCACAAGAGGAATTTAACCTTACTTTCTAAGTTCAGACAGTTCCTTTCCACATGCAAATCTAAAGGTAGTCATGCAGCTACAGACAGTTCCTTTCCACATGCAAATCTAAAGGTAGTCATGCAGATACAGTGTATGTATAAAATAGAAGTTTTACAATTAGAAGTACCGACTCATTCCGAGCCTGCGAGTGCTGATGGCGCACCACACAGCGCACCAAGTGACAACATTCTGTATTTCAGTCAAGTTCATCTTCTGGTCCAATCTTGGATCAGCCAGAGTACCCCGGTTTGCCAGCATCACGAGCTGGGACGCCCAAGGGCTGCCCTTACTAGAGAAGTGGTAGTTTTTTTTCGGGGGGATATGTTATTTTGCTTTTATATTTAACCGGGGGGTGGGGGTGGGGGGGTTACATACAAAGAATGCATAAACTCACAACTTGCAAACCACATAGCGTATTAACCTCCTGTCCTTAGTTCATGAGTATTGGGAAAATGATAATAATGCTATGCACATGCACATGAAAATCTGAACCACATCCAGTTGTCCCAGATTATTGCACCACTTGCAAAAACAACTTACCCAATCAACAATGTTATCGTCAAGGTAGGGTTGAGCTTTATCAATCGGCCGTCTTCCAGTTATAATCTCCAAAAGCATGACTCCAAAAGAGAAGACATCAGACTTTTCAGTTAGCTTCCCAGTAAGAGCATACTCAGGAGCTAAGTACCTGCAAAAGGTAGAAGTTAGTGAAAGAAAAAATATGTAGAGCTCAAAGATAAACATAAAACGTAAATGTATTGGGATTAAATATTGATTCAATGTGCTATAGCAACTGCAGAATAATACTGCATGAGGATGGAAACAGAAACGTCTTCAATACATGATAAAAAGAGTATTACCCAAAAGTTCCCATTACTCGTGTGGAGACGTGAGTATCAGAGTCATAATTCAACCTTGCAAGCCCAAAATCAGCAACCTGGATCACAAATAACAAATGCATCAAGCAATCAACTTATATGTAATAGAAAGAAAAAAAAAGAGGTGTTCATTCAGTCAGCACTAAACCGCAGCAGCAGCCACACAAGATAAAAAAAATTCAGATCATATTTGATGGCCTAGGTTTTCAAAAATCATTACAACTTACTAAAAATAAATTCAGAAAATACAAGTCCAAAAGAAATTATTTGAAGGAAAAAAGAGCAAGCACGCTTGTTTCTGTTTCTTACTTTAGGTTGAGAAAACAAATCCATAGAAGATAGTCAGATACTTTCCACTTCATATCAGGTCCCACCAACGTTTTGTGTCAAATGCCGTAATTCTTACTTAATAATGTACCCAATTAAAATGTTGAGGTTTCAAAAAGAGAACCATATGCCAGGTTTTTGAAGCAGTCAACTCATATATGAATATGATGTCTATCAGTCCTATCATTTATAATATCATCTTACTGTAATTATAATAAACAAAGCTTGGTGGCAGTTATTTCACTGTTTTATCTTTTTTGACCTTGGTAACTTTGGCAGTTATTGACTTATTTCACTGTTGTCAATCGAAGTTCCAAGGTAAACGAAGGAAAGAAAAAGCTCAGCCTTGATTGCCCCCTGGCAGGATAAAATTGCATTAAGGATTTAAGGACACAGTTGCCTTAGGCATTCATGCAGTTAGAAAAGGAATAATCGTCACTAAACCCCCAAATTGTATCTTCTATTATTGTGGGGGTCTATTATAAGTAGCCCGGTCATTCTCCACATATATAAAGCTCTTGCTTTCTAAAGTAGATGATAGTGGAAAATGAAAAGGGCATGCTTTACCAGAAACATTAAGAACCAACTGCAGATTGATGCGCACACTATACACACAGAGATGCAGAATTGTCCATTTTACCTTTGCATCAAAATTGTCATCAAGAAGAATATTGGAGGCCTTGATATCGCGATGTATGATCTTGGGATGACCTGCCAAGACAGACGAATTTAAACATATTCAAATGCAAAATCATGAATTCTGCCGACTTAAACAAGAAAGATAATATTAATTAGTAGAATTCTGCCACTCATGAACATACATTCTTCGTGCAGATATGCCAATCCTCTCGCAGAACATAAAGTAACTCTCATCCTAGTTTCCCAGCTTAGTGGGGGATGCTCCTTGCCTGCAGTTATGTCTCCTTTTTATTTGTATTACAATGGCAGGTAAAAGAAGTATCAATGTCTGAATATTAAAAAAGTAAAAATTAACATAGTCAACAATTCATGATAAAGAAAACATTCAACTCTCGGGCAACAGCCATGGCCAGATAGACAACCAAGGGTATAATAATGCATCAAGATTATTAGTTACTTAGAACACACTTGGAAAGAACAAGAAAATTGCAGTTTCTCTCCGATTTTTCTAGGGATTTCTAAAAAGATCAAATGACGATTAAGCTCAACAATAAGAGATACCTAACCAGGAACTGTGTCTAAAACATAATAGAGGAAAACAAGGAATTGGGAAGGAAAGAAACATACTGATTTGGAATATTACTTCACAAGTCTCATTCAAAAAATAACGAAATAAATTTAACAAAAGGCTAAAACTTGAAGGAATTGGTATGACAAAGTTAGACTTGTTTGTTGTAGCTTTGGAACTGGACTGTTAGTGTGAATATGCCAATTTCTTCTTCAACTCACATGTCAATTTGAAGAAAATTAGGAAGCAACCTTTTTTCCATTCTTCTCTTTCTCCTTTAGAAAACATGGTTTGGGTAAAGGGGCACAAAGAAGTGCACCGCACAAAATTTCCCACAAGGCAAGGAAATCAATGTATCTCCCTGGTAATCTAAAAAAGGGGGCACACAACCTCATTGGAAATGGAGAAAGAGTGTGTACCCCTTACCCTTCAACTCCCTTTCTTTGAACAAACTAAATGATTAGTGCTCTTTTACACACATCATAATTTGGTCATTTGTAACAACTGAACATCAACAAGAAAGTTTTGTCCTTTTTGTAAGTTCAATTTTAGATCGTGTGGTACGCAACTCTTCTGCTTCAGGAAAAAAGTTTTAAAAACTAAATAAAAGCAAGAAAATCTTTGAAATAAGACAGGAAAATCAATGAATATGAACACCCAAGCCCCTTACCCTTTAAATCCCTCTCTTTGAACCACACTAAATAATTGGTGCTTCTAATTAAGCTTAAATTTAGATCATATGGTGAGGACAACTTCTGCACCATTAAATGATTGCGAAGAACCTCTAGGCTCTAATAAAAGCAAGCATGACAACTGAAAGCAGTCTATGCCAAATTGCAGAAGACAAACTATCTAAATACTCTGAGAACTTACCATGCAAGTGGAACTCCAAGGTTTTGTTTGGGACAAATTCATAAACTAACAGCCGCTGCACCCCTGAAATGCAGTGTCCAACCAATGAAACAAGATGCTTGTGATGAACGTGGCTAATAATCTCCACCTCTGCTTGAAATTCACGCTCCCCCTGCCCACTTTCAGCTTTAAGTTGCTTAATGGCAACCTCCTTCCCATCACGGAATACTCCCTTGTATACATATCCAAAACCACCTTGACCAAGGAGGTTGGAAACAGAGAAATAATCAGTAGCAAATGCTAATTCTTGATAGGTGAATGTAGTTCTCGAGAAACTCGAGCTGGAATCAGGGGTTGTTTGTAGAAAAGGTTTGTCAGTACTCAAGTTACTGCTAGTGGAAGGTGGCAGTGAAGGAGTACATCCATCTGCTGCAGATACTTGTGAAACTGATGTAATGGATGGTGGAGGGGAGGGATTTATTGGAATCCTCACCATGTTTTCTGTTGAGGGAGGAGCATTTTGTTGCCAGTGATGATGTTGACCACCAAACAAATTATCTGAGCATGAAACCATATTATGTAAATGATGATGTTTATAATGATGATCTAATAGTAATAATAACAGTAGAAGGTCATCATGTGTGTGTGTGTATCATGGATTTTTAAACAAAAATAATTGTGGCCCCTCCTCCCCAAAGGAAAAGGCAACTACACACAAACAATCCCCAAAGGAAGATCACCAAGTTTCAACTGCAATTGATACTGTATATAACAGAACAACGCCGCCAAGCAATTTAGCACTTTTAGTTTTTTAGCTTCAATTATTTACTTCCACGCTGTTACTTCTGGATATACTAATTCGTTAAAGAGTACTATTTAACAGTAAAATAATGTGGTATAGCTGAAATGCAATGATTTTAAATCTTAAGTGCTTCTTCTGAGGCCATTGGAACACAAAATATCCCCCTCACCGCCACTACTACTAATTTCCCCAAGAGAATCAGAAATTTGATGGACTGACACTTGAATCTTCGTTCTGTTCTTAATAATCATCAACTCAATAAAATAACACAAAACTAGTTCACTTAATTGATAGTTCCTTGGATAACAAGGACAAAATTCAAAAGATCTCATTATCACTAAACAACCAAGGACATGGCTGAAAAATTAAAATACCAACTGTAATAAGTAAAAACAAGGGCTCCATTTGGGGTCGCTGATACACCGAAGAACATGACAATATCATATCAGTAAGGTCTGTAAGGTGCATAGCAACATAACGTTTTACAAGTATGACTACAAATTCAAAATTTTAAAATCATATGAAACAGAATCTCTGTTTTAAAATAGACACTAGGGAACAAATACTCAAAGGTGCCAACAACTAAAGTCCAAATTTATATTCAATTCAGCAAACAAGTCATTAAAAAAATACTACTTGCTTACGATCAGACTAGAATTAAATTATTCAACATGACTTCAGACCCAAATGACCCCAATAAATGATAAGGAAAATTAAGGAACAGTGAGGATGCAAGAACACTTCATTAAATCTGTATTGAACACCAACTCAACTATTTAAAATTGCAAAAAAAGGAAAAAAAATAAACTAAGCCCAAAAGGGTCATCAAATCCAATATAAGAAGAAATAGTCACAAAGATTTCACCTTTAGGACCTTGTGATGGATCATGACCAAAACCATTTAACCCAAGACGCCTTTTCCTCCTCTTATACCAAAGTGCAAAAATGCACACGCATATAAGCACAAGTGCTCCTCCAATCCCAATTCCAACTCCAAGTGCTACTAAAGTAGTACTATTCGATGACCCATTCGACGGAGCACTCGTGGGAGAGCTTCCATTAATCGATGAGGGCGGCGGATTTAACAAGGTCGCCGGGGAAGGCTGACTAGCAACATCTGGAGACAGAGGAGTAGTACTTCGGTTCACCGGAGATGTTGGAGTAGTTGCATTATCCACCGGAGGAAACGGCAACGGCGGAACCAACGGCACTCCGGGAAGCCCAGTAGACATTACCGGAGTTCACTTTTTTCTTTAAGACTAGTGTTTTTCAGCAGTTTAAAACCAAGATCTTGAAATTCTCTAGGTCTTTTTGGTGGCGTGAAGAATCAGAGTGGACAGTTGAAAGAGCACCAAGACAAACAGGTTTAAGACACAACGGAGAAACGTGAAACAGTGAAGAAGATGCAGAAAAGGAAAATGTTGAATGAAACGACGTCGTAGTGGTGACCTTTAGCCAACTTGCACAATATAGAGCACCTGCCTTTATTAAAATACGTGGACAAATTGTTATCGTTTTTAGCCTTAAATCGATTATATTTTAAAGTTGTTCGTATATTTTATTTAGAAATATTCTGATGCCATATATGACTTGTCTTTAATAACAAATACTTTGAAGCATGTTTTTGGGTCTTATATAAGGTGTGTGTGAGCGGAGGTGTCGGTGTGTACTTATCGCTGAAAAAGAAAATAAAAAAGGTAGAATCAAGAAAAGAAATATATTCAAATAGGAAAATAGATCCCCGCGCGTGATTAGAGCTTTTGTTTAGCTTTCACATAAGTTTTATACGGCTTTACATACTCCTGTGAAATAATTGTAAGTTTCAAGACTTTACAATAAACACATTACTTGTTTATCTATTTTTTTTATAATAATTATTATTATTATACAGTTTTATTCTTTTAATTTTCGTGTTCTCTCTTTATTGATACTGTTTTATTCGTCCTTGTCCTTTGTGTACTTTTTCTTTTTAGGAAATTCATAGGTGTTATCCTCTGAGTATGTATTTGTTCTTGCACAATACTCACAAACGACGTACAAATGTGAATCGGATTAGGTAAATCATATTTAATATATATTTAAATATTAATAAAAATTATTAATAATAATATCAAATTTTGGAAATAATTTTTTACCCCTTGCACTATTTTAATTATATATTTTAAAAATATATGTGTGTTTATGTGGATATAAAAAAATATTATATAATTATAAATAGTAATATATCCATGTTTGCACATATATATCTTTAAAATATACTATTAAATACTGTAAGGGTAAAAGATTCTTTAAAAATTTTGTATCGTAACAGCAATTTCGGCTAAAGTTAAAATACTTTTTAGATTTTTTTTCCTTTTATTTTTAATATGTGTTACTCTTGAATCAAGTTTGTCTTAGAAAAATGATTGGTATGTTATTGTTCCGAAAGTAAGGATAAGATTATGTTCACACCATTTGTTTTGAATATATAAGAATAAAATTGTGTACATACCACCTCTCTAAACCCTTATTACTTATTGATTTGCACTAAACATGTTATAATTTATTGTTATTATAAAATATAATCTTGGTTATATAACAAGTTAAAACAATTAACAATATGAAAATTATTTACCATTGTATATACTAAATGGTTGTTTTTTCTAACAAATTGAGTTTTTGTTGATAGTAGTAGAATCCAGTTGCCTTTAGAAGGCTTCTTGGTTTCTGTCGAGTTGGTGAACGACCATGAACCTTCACCAAGAAGATATTTGTAGCCTTTTATTCTCTTGTAATTTTGCAGGGTGCAACTTCTTTTTTGTCATTTTCCCAGGCATATGTTTCATTTTATAAATATTTTAAGTCTAATTATTCAGGTGTTGTTTAATATATTAATATTTATAATACAAATTTTAATTATCAAGCATCGCTACAACAATTTATAACGAGTCTAAATAGTTAATATTTTCTTTGTCCCTAATTACTTGTCTATTTTGGAATTGAAATATATATTGATAAATCAATAATTGATATAGTGAGTTTATCAATTTAACCCTATTAATTATGAAGTTGATGAATTAAAAATTTAATATTAAAGCAAAAATTTCAACTTTTTTCAAAGTAATTAATTGAGATTATAGTAAGTAAAAATTTTATCCTTTCTTGATTTGTAAAATATACAAATAATTAGGAACAATTAAAAATAATGTGGACAAGTAATTAGGGACAGATAAAGTATATAATTAAAACTATTAATACCATTGAGATGTTTATTTAATACTCTCTCTACCTAATTACTTGTCCACATTTTTTTTTCTCAATTATTCATTTTGATAAATTAAAAAAGGATAAAAAAATTTAGCTATTATACTCTCAATTAATTATTTTGAAATATGTAAAACTTCTTGAAAATCTTAAGCTTTCAATTCATCTACTTCGTAATTAATAAAAGTAAAATTATAGACTCAACATATCAATTATTGTTTTCTTAATAAATATGTCAATTCAAAAGTAAACAAGTAATTATAGATTAAATTTTTTTGTTAGAGATGATAAGTTCATTAATTTTATTGATACCAACACCCATCATTATCAATTTATGTAATATAATCGTCGTTATTCATCATCATTATATATCACTCGTAATCATTATCTTTTGAGGTTTAATTTTTATTATTTTTATGTAACTGTTCATTATTATTATTAGATATCACTAATAATCATCACCATCAACTATCATAATTACTATAACTGTCAATCACTATAATCACTATCGTCAAATCATTTGATATTTACTATATATATCGATAACTATTGTGGCTTTTGGGCGTTGTGCTTATATTTTGTGATAGGATCAAAAGATTTAATGTGTGCCGTTTATTATATTTATGAGAAGAAGACGGTCATTAATGATATATATTTGATTAAGCCAATACATGTTATAATTGATGGATTTTTAAAAATTTATTTATTTAGTGTGTATTTGTTATGAGGAAAATATTTTTCAATTTTTTAATATTTTATATGATAAAATATTTTATTTTTTAAATCAACTCATTTTTCTTCCAAATTTTTTAAAAATTACTTTATTTTATAAAAATACGAAAAATATTTTTCAAAATTTTCCTCAAATTACAATTTTTTTGTCAAAATAATAAATTTAAAATTTATATTTTTAAAAAATATTTTCAACCTCATTTTTATTTTTATTTTTTACCCGCCATTCCTCTCCACAGCCCCCAAACCCCTCATCTCACCCCCCCCCCCCCAAAAAAAATTATAATTTATTTTAAAAAAGTATTTCAATTTTTTATTTTTTCACCCAACTCAACCCCACCCCTATCCGTGACCCCCATTTCAGAAAAATATTTTATAGGAAAACATTTTTCGTACCAAACACACCCTTAATCTTCACCTTATTTCTGTTTACAACTTTACTTGTTCATTTCGTTATCTTGATCAATTGAATCCCCGCATCTTTTATATCTTACGTACAAATTGAATAGTACATTTTTGGGGGCAAACAATTATTTATTTGTTCGTCTTTTATACATTTTAAATTATCAATTCTAATGATTTATATATATTACTTGCAAGTTACTTTCTAA
Organism: Solanum habrochaites; assembly: GCA_027704765.1. Lineage (NCBI taxonomy): Eukaryota > Viridiplantae > Streptophyta > Magnoliopsida > Solanales > Solanaceae > Solanum > Solanum habrochaites. The sequence goes on from JAKWJA010002491.1 coordinate 65,862,900, forward strand.
TTGTCTAAATTATCTTTTAGAAATATATTGTATGTCAAAATACATAATTAAGAAAAAAAAATTGACTCTTAAATTTTGAATCGTATCATATAAATTAAGGAGAAGAAAATTATATAAGTGCACGTTTAGAAAGTGCTTTTTAAACTGATTTTAATGATCTTAAACCTAGTTGCTTTCTTTTTAAAGTATGACTTTTGAGAACTTGAAATTTAAATTAAGTAGGTGTTTGGTCATGTGATATCATATTATGATATGAAATCGTGAGATATAATTAACATTTGAACATGCGATTTCATTCTGATTTTATATGATGAGATAAAGTTCTATATTTTCCAAAAAGGTCATAATTTGAGATTTTTTAAAAATACAAAAATTTCATCCACAAATTTATATTTTGTTTAAAACAAGTCCGCATTTAAATCTACCAGTCATTTGTTGCATATGTAAATAAAATTTATAATTATATCATTACTTTTTAAAATTTATTCTCACCAATATAAAAATTGATTATTAATTCAAATCAATTCCTACTTTATCATTTATGTTCATCAAATTTATTGCTACTATTTTAATGTTTAGTAAAAAATAATAAATTTTCATCTATATTTAGTGAACAAGAGCGACAACGATAGCTTTGTAATAATTTACTATGTAATTTTATAAATTTGGTAAAAATTAAATAAATTGCAAAAATTACTTTAATATTTTTACCACTTATAAGATTCTTATGTTCATAAAAATAATATACAACACAAAAACTCTAAATTATATTTCCAAATAAAATTTTAACTTTATCTCATAATTTTATCGCATGATCAAATCGGCTCTAACTGGAGCAATTTCCTCCTAAAGAAAAGTGATCATCAATTTTGAAAACTATCATATAAATTAAGATCATAACTACTCTATCAATTAGCAGTATTAGTATTAATATTAGTGAAAATGTACAAGTATCCCTCAATTTATGCTCAAATTTACGGAGACACACTTATGCTATACTAAAGTCCTATTACCCCTGAACTTATTTTATAAGTAATTTCCTACACCTTTTGACGTGATACTATGTTGAAAAAAAAGTCAACTAGCATTGGACCCACAAAATAGTGTCACGTATGTCAAAAAAAGGTAAAAAATTATTAATAAAATAAGTTCATGGATAATAAGACCTTATTATAATATAAGCGTGTTACTGAAATTTCAAACATAAATTAAAGAGATACTTATGCATATCTCTTAATATTAATATAAACATGTGATTGTTACTTACTATTGTTTTGTTTACGTAAATGGACAAATAAAGATGGTCCATTCTATTTCAAGTAGCATCTGTGTGCTACTTAGCTCCATAACAAAGTAGCACAAAAGGTAAAGTTCACAAAATATTTTATAAATGAATGTGTAAAATAGCATATTATCAAAAGTAAAATACGAGAAGGTCGTTCAAAATCTTTAGCTCAACCTTTTGTATTTATTGTAAGTGAATCGACAAAAAAATATAAAATAAATCTAAAATTACAGAAAATGAAATTACTTTAAATTTAAAGATTTTTAAAAATAAAAAATAAAAAATAAAAATAGAATTTATAAAATTGCGCATCTGCGCTCTTCTCTACTTTGGCTCACCCAAATCAGAGGGAAAGGTCCCATCGAATTCCAAATTTGTCACTGAATTTTACAAATTAAATTAACATGCATCTAATGATGATAAGCATTCTCTTTGGGGACAAAATCAATTAGAGTTATTGCCCAACCGATTCAGTGGTGAAATACGAAAATAACACAATGACACACGTATATTGCCCCTATTCAAGTTTCGAATCAATCAAACCGGACGATCCCGTCACTCCCCCCCATTCCCCACGCGGCGTTCCCTCCTCTTCTTCAAGCCGTCAATCAAAAACTCTGAAGCACTAGTTGAACTTGCACCACTTCCATTCAGTTGAACATTTCTCTTACAGAGAAGTTAGAGCGAGAAAAAGTTTTTTTCCTAGAGAGAGAAAACATCACTGGTACCTCTAAAACCTATCAATCTTCGTTTAATCATTTTCGGATTTGTTTTTTTTTTATTCTACAGCGTGATCTTATGCGGATGAGAATGTGCGTCGATTTGTTGCTGTTTCAATTGATGAGAATTGGGAAATTCAGAAGTTGAATTGGTTGAGTTTCTATTTCTGTTTGTTGTGAATTGGATTGAAGGTTGTTGTGTTGGTGTGAAGGATTTGATCGGGGGAGGTCCGACATGGGTACCACCCAAGGGCAGGCCGTGACGGTTCGGGACCTCGTTGAAGAAGCTAAAAAGCGGATAGTAATCTTGCTCCTATGTGTCATTGGACTTTCGTATATCATGTCTCGTGAGTGTCTACTTTATTTTATTTTTTTCCAGTTTTTGCTGATGATGATTGAATTTTTTTTTCCTCCTACTTGTTTGGATGAGCTATGAATTGACTTGTGAACAGTGTTTTTTGCTGCGTGTAGTGTGTTTTTAATGCAGCCTTGAAAGGAATTAATACTAGCTAACAATCATTTCTAGTTCAGGAATTTAGGATTTTAAATAGATACGGTTCAGGAATAAATCTTTGAAGGGAACGAATTGATTGACGGGAATGGTAATAGATGTGAGTATGTTACTGCTTTCTAGAGGTAGCTATTTACAAGTTGTATGTGAGTGGATTGATTAGCTACCTGCATATCACACATATTTACTCATCTAAGATATCATTCATTATTCTATATCTGTAATTGCTGTGCATTGTTCACACACAACCAACTGTTAGTTGGCAAATGCTAGGAACAACTTTAAAGGGAAGTTGTCGGTTCATTACTTATATAAAAATAGAAAAAATGAAAAAATAAATAATCAGAGATATCTGGTCAGGATTTGAATTGAGAATTTAGATCTCGGTCTCATGAATGAAATAGATAACTGTTTTTATAAAACTTGCAAATAAGACTTAACAAGGAAGCTGGAAGATAGCTAATTAAGTTCTCAACGAATTTGAGAAATGTTGTTTGTTTTCAAACTTATGTGACGCCCATGACGGAGGGCGGGCCAACAAGGAGGAGAGTCAAAAAGGATTGACATGCTTCAAGGGTGGCAAGCTTCTGAAGAAGGATTGCACATGGCACCTTAGGATATCACCCCACCAGAATGGGAGAGGAAACTGACGAGCATCGTAAGGTTTAGTACAAGTTCACATTTTATGTTTTGGTTCGATTATGATGTAGTCTGAAGGACAAATCCTTGAGGTCTGTTGGACCAAAGTGGACAACACGTACCATGGGCTTGAGTCATGACAAATATGGGATCAGAGCCTGACACTTCCTCAGTACAATGGTGGGGCAAACCTCTGTGTTCTCGCTGAGTCCGTAAGGTGCGTTTTATGTGATGCCCATGATGGAGGATAGGTCGATGAGAGTGGTTCAACGTTCACATAGTGTGTGTGCGTGTGCGTGTTTAGGCTTGATTATAGCGTAGCCCAAGAGGCAAATCTGTAAAGTCTGTTGCCAAAGCAGACAATATGTGTCATGGGCTTGGATCGTGACACTTTAAAAGCTCATTAAGTTACTGAAAATGCTTTCAAAGTTGGCCCAATAAAGCTTTAAACTACCAAACTCATGACCTGTATAAGAGTTTAGAAACATAATGCTGGATTGCTGTATCTTCTCGATGTATAACCAAGATTAGTGAGTTTGAGGGAATATGAAAATGTCCTTGCATTTTCACAGTATTCAATATGCCACTTTAAGATGAATTTCTCCAGAAGAGTGCATCCATCGGCTTAAGAGGCTGGAGATAAAGAGGGTGAAAGTTCATGACATTGGACTACATCGAAATACTTTCTAGAGTGCAACATTAGCGGGTGCATGTTCTAGACGAAACTTCCACACAGGTAAACAAAAGAAGTGGAGACAATTACACTATCGGAAAGAAATTCTTGATGACTGAAAATTAGTTGCATGACTGATGTTGTTTTATTATGATACATACAATTTTTTTTCGCCAATTCTTGTATAGTTTACATGGTTGGTTAACTTTTCAAGACCCTTAAAGATTTATCCAATGGATATGAAATCTTACAATTGAGTAGTTACAATTGAACCAACAAGAGAAGTCAGATACTCCGTGAGACTATATAAGAAATTGTCTTTGCGACGTTTTGAAAGACAATTCTTAAAATACAAGTTGACAATCATGATCATGGATCTAAAAGAGATTAAAGGAAACTACATTTTTCTTCTCGATTTGCGAGCTACTCAAAATTACGTGATTAGGGATGTGGATAACTCTTTATACACCATTTGATGGTATGTTTGTGTCACACATGGATTTTTTTCTCTCTCATTAAATGTGTCCCCAACATGAATATGGAAGCAATCTATTTGAATGGGAGTTAATCAAAGCCTATTATTGGATGTTTAAGAGTGGAATATCCTTTATATGTATCCAGGGAAACTATAATCTTTTTAATGTTGCTCAAGCATTTCCCTTGTTACAATCGACATGCGGGAAGGGATAGCAGATCTTGGCGATGTGATCTTCTCCTTCTTTGGTGTTATAGAATAGTTATTAATACAACTTCCAAAAGTATATGACTTGCACCTAAGTCGTAGTCGTCGATAAAATTGTAGTGGAGATCTTGAGATATTAGGGTTTGAATCCACTACTACTCAACTATAATAATAACTACGCTTTTGTTCCATACAAGTTGGTTGGTGATTAATATTGGTCTTTAATTAATTTCCTTCCATCTATGTAAGTCTTGTTGGGAAAAGTTACCATACCTATGTAGGTGAGAAAATGCAAATACTCTGTAGAACAATTGAAATGCACGGGAGTTGTCCAAAGACCCGTGTTATAGATAAAAATAACAAAATCTTGTAATGTTGTTACATCTAATTCTAGTCGTGCTAATGCAAGGCTAAGATTTTCTATGAAACATAAAAGTTCACATCAATAGCGAAGTCAACAATAACAACATACCCTGTGTAATCACACTAGGTAGGGTGTGAGGAGGGTAGGGTATACGTAAACCTTACCACTAGATATAGCGTGGTTGTTCCTGAATGACCCTCGGCTCAAGTAATTCATAACAAAGCAATGTTTAAAATAACATACAGTCACAAAGCAAACATAACAAATACTAACAACATTATTACATGGCATTAGTAACAACATCAAAATAATGTGATAACCGAAACAAAGAACAATAGGTATTAAACAGAAATTGAAGGGAAGAAACTACGAGATTAGTACTAATCTACTGGAATGCACGGAGATAACACTCCGACGACCTACTAACCTTCTGCCCTAATCCTCGACCTCCAAAACGCCCTATCTAAAGTCATGTCCTCGATAAGCTTAAGGTGCGCCATGTAAAATAGCAAAGTCCCATTATTAAATTTCTTGATTCTTAGTTATGGAAATATTTGCTTCCTTAGAAGCTTTTAGCTCTATGTAGGAGTCCAGTCGTACAGTCTGCCTTTGCATGACTATCATAGCAAAGCCTTTTGGTTTGCACAAATCTATTGCAATGAGTCCCTTATAAAAAAAATCTTTTTGTCCTTCTTCTGCTATATGTGGATAAGTAATGATGTAGGTTCAATAAATGAGCTTAAGAGAAGATGAAGAACCTAGTTTTATATGAAAGATTTAGGAGACCTCACATGGGAGGCCCCACACGAAGTGATTCATCCCCGAAAAGAGCTGGGGGTGCGGGGGGATGGTGGATGTTCCGCAAATAGTCATTGGTTGTTTGTTTGTTATTAATCTTGCATGTATCTCGACAGAGATACTCTATTCAGAATTTATTGTTATAAGAGTATTCAGCTTAACTGAGAGCCTGGATTTTTGTAGTATCTGTTGATAGTTATTTTTTCATTAATTGCACACTTCAACTTTATTGTTTTTGACATTCCTTTTGGATCTTAACGTATATCTTGGGTGAATGTCGATATGCCTTTTATGTTTCTATTCTCACCTTTGACATTTTTGCTGTACTTTCCACTTGCAGTAACGAGCTCTTCAGTTTTTATCAACTTGCCTGCAGCTGCTCTCCTAATTGTTATGCTTCGCTATCTATCTCTGGACTTTGATGCACGAATAAAAGCTGCTACATATAAAAGCAAGTCATCCTCATTAAATAATACTGTTCAGAAGAAACAGTTAGATGGTCCAAGATCAGTTAATGAGAAGTCTGATTGGAGGAAAAAAGTAGATTCACCTGTTGTGGAAGATGCAATTGACCACTTCACCAGACACATAGTCTCTGAGTGGGTGACAGATCTCTGGTACTGCCGTATAACTTCTGATAGACAGGGTCCAGAGGAACTTGTGCAGATCATGAATGGCGTGCTAGGGGAAATTTCAAATCGGATGAGATCCATCAATCTTATAGATCTTTTAACAAGGTTTCTAAATTGTAGTTACAGGATGCTACTGACATATTTCCTGTTTAGCTTATGTTATATTATATCCTCTAGGAAGTCATTCATTGGGATCATGCAGGGATATTGTCAATCTAATATGCACTCATTTGGAATTGTTCCGTACATGCAAATTGAGGATTGAAAGAAAGAATACAAGATCCTTGACTATAGAAGAGCGAGATCTGGAACTTAAACTGACGCTGGCTGCAGATGACAAGTTACATCCGGCTTTGTTTTCTCCAGAAGCTGAACACAAGGTAATCTCATTCTTTTATCTTAACAAAATCAATAAGCAATTGTTGTGTAGTACTTCTAATTTAGGATTATCTCATCTCATTTACACCATTGTCTTCTCTATCTGCAGGTTCTCCAGCATCTTATGGATGGTCTCATTTCGTTCACGTTCAGACCAGAGGACTTGCAATGCTCTTTATTCCGATACATTGTGAGGGAACTTCTTGCTTGCGTTGTGATACGACCAGTACTGAATTTAGTTAACCCTAGGTAACCATTCCTTTGCGTCTTGCTTCCTGTAGCCTCATAACCCTTGTTTCTGTACTTTATTTTATCACCAAACTATTGTCAGGTTCATTAATGAGAGGATTGGATCTCTAGCTATTTCCTTAAAGAAGGCTGATAAAGGACCTACTGCAGCTCAAACAGAACAGCAATCAAGTCCAAGTGTATCTGAAAAGGTATCAGCAGATCATTTTTCTGGGGTGTTGGATTCTTCTGTGAAGGGTCTTGAACTTGTTCAGTTTAGAAGGAACCAAGCTAATGACACTATGGAGAATAATACGATGGACAATGGGAATGGATCAGATTTGTCAAAGGATCCTTTGCTTTTGATTGATACACGGTCTACTCGTTCTTGGAGTTCTTTGCCATCACAAACCAACACAGATGATGGGAGAGGTCTCCAGAAACACCGCTCTGGAGGAGAGTGGGGTGAAATGCTAGATTTGGTGTCACGTCGAAAGACTGAAACCCTGGCTCCAGAGAACTTAGACAACATGTGGACTAAAGGAAGAAACTATAAAAGGAAAGAAGAGGGCAATCTAGCATCAGATTCACTCCAACAGAATTCTTTGCTAGGGGCACCTAAATCACAGGAGCACTTGAAGGGAATGCTAAGACAGAAAGAGAGTGAGAGGGAAAATTGGGTTAACGTGAACCATTATTTGAAAGCTAATACCCAACCTTTTCAATATCAAGAGGAAGATGAGCACAACTCAGATGAGGTCGAATCAGAGAGCACTAGTTCTTACACTACTGATGATGAGGAACCTATTAGTGTGACAGGTCTTGATTCTCCTGGTAATAAAGTGTGGGATGCCAAAAATAGAAGGAATATCAATCACATTCATCATCCACTTGAAAATAATGCTGGTCATAAGACAAGAAAGGGAAAAGCTAGCAAAGGTCATATTCGCTCTAAGCACTTAAATAAAGTACCATCTGCGAGGAAAAAATCCAGAGCAAGTAGCCAAACAGAGCATGTATGGCAAGAGATTCAAAGATCGAGCTTCTTATTAGGGGATGGACATGATATATTAAACTCTAAATATAATGAGAAACTAGAAGTTCTGAGCGATCACTCTGATTCAGAAATGCCTGGTAGAATTTCAAGTGGCACCAATGTATCAGCATCTTCTTTGTCAAGCAGCGTTCTCGCTAATCAGAAAATGGGTGCTAATTCTGTTAAAAGTTCTATAATTGCTGATTCCTTTTTGAAGTTAACGTGTGAGGTACAGAAGTGATTGCCATCCTTTTTACATAAACTTCACTTTGTGTGTGTTTGGTAGGGAGGAACACATTTTTTAGAATATCTTTTCCCCTATTTTTCCTTGTTTGGTTGGTAAATGCTTCAGAAATATATTTTCCAAGATCACATTTTCCTCAAAAAACTGAAAATAACTTCCCTGGCATACCTAGGGAAGTCATTTTTCATGTTCAAACCACCAGCATTACACAACCGGATTCTCTGGTGGTACAATCCCAAATTCTTTCCCCTCCTCCACCCCAATTTCTCTGATGGAAAAAATCCAGAGAAGGTTACAAAGTGGAGGGTGACAGGTCTTATTTACATTTTATCATACAGCTATTTGATGCTTTTGATTATATTGTCTTGGTACACTTAACATTAACTCATCTTCCTTATTGTTTTCCAATTATTTATTTATTTTTAGCTGTTTGAATTTAAGTCCATATTTGAAAATAAAATTCCATAGTTTCTTCTAAAAACGAAATTGAGGTTTATAATTATTAATGCTCCTCCATTATGATTTTATTAATTACTTTATATAGACAGTTTAAATAGATAACTTATTAATCTCTCCTTAAATTTTTATAGAGAAATTTTTAAAGAAAAACTAAATAGGAACTCTTTTACTCCTTATAACCAAAAGAGTGGAAAGTATCTTCCTCTTCAACGGTCAACCACACATTTGAATTATTTTCTGGAAAATGATTTCCATTTACCAACCGAACACTTGAAATTAAATTAGAGAACTACTTATTTTCCTGAAAAACATTTTCTGTGGGAAAGATTTTCTTTCGTACCAAACATACCCTTTATGAATTACTTTCGCAGCTTTGGACATCCACAGATATTTCCCTTCCTGTGTTGCAGGTCTTGAGTGCCAATATTGTAAAGAGTGGCTCAAAAACTTTTGCCGTTTATTGCTTATCTGTTACAGATGTGAACAATCATAGCTGGTCCATCAAAAGAAGGTCTTGATATGTAACCTTTTGCTTTTATCATTATTGTGAATGTCAGAACACGTCCTTATCCCGAATATTATCTCAACATGTTCTATTATCCCGTGTGTAATTTACTTCTGCTGTTGTTTTTGACAGGTTTCGTCATTTTGAGGAGCTACACAGACGTCTTAAGGAGTATCCTGAGTACAATCTTCATTTGCCACCCAAACATTTTCTCTCCACAGGTCTGGATGTTCAAGTCATTCGAGAAAGATGCAAATTTCTTAAAGAATATATGAAGGTGATGCTCTAACAGATGGCATCTAGAAATGTTTTTCGACTATTACTTTCTGATCTATAACAGAGTACTGTTATTTATTAGAGTTCTCTTTGATATCACAGTATTGTACTTATGTTCTTACCTCATAATGTTTCTCTTCTCATTGTTGTATATTTATCTTGGTCTTTATTCTTTGATTGTATTTGACTTCCATGTTCCCTGAAAATAATTTCTTGTCTTCCTGAAGTTGATGAATATGACTAGTTACGGGATATGTGATGTCATGCGAAGCTTCAAAAAGCAAGAATATCGTGAAATTGGACCTTTATTATTCTCTCTAAACTATTGTGTTCACTTTTTCTCCTTGCAGTTAAATTTATTTCCATTTTCCCCCTAGGTGTTATCTTTAATTTTCATTTGATTTGGTTTTTCTGGTTTTGTCACAGAAACTTCTGCAGCTCCCAAGTGTTTCCAACTCCATTGAGGTTTGGGACTTCCTCAGTGTTGATTCACAGGTTAAAAGATTATTGATTTTCTATTCTTTTAGCTTTGGATACATTCTTTGAACACAGAGAATTGATCTTGTAAATTTTCGTGCAGACATATAGCTTTTCAAATTCCCTTTCCATAATCGATACATTACCAGGTAAGTAAGTTAGTTCGCATGGCTACAGGCCAGAAGGTTGCATTTCAACTTTTATGTTAATTGTAAATGGTTCTTGTTATTCGCTTTCAGCTAACCTCGATGATACAGTACACAAAGTAAATAAAGAACCTCTGCCCAAGATTGGCCCAAGAACTGATATCATATTCTCCACGGCAGAGCATTATGCAGAAAGGAAGGACCGAGTCTTGATGCATCATCCTGTGGTGGATGAATCAAGATATGGCAAAAAATATGTCACACTGTCCCCTCCAAAAAGACCCACCAAAGGAGCTTTTGAGGATTCAAGTAATGGCTCCGACAATGTACAAACAAATAAAGTTCCAATCCCCGCCACAGGAACGGTGCTAAAATCAGTTGAAACTAATTCACGTGCCTCACATGGATCATCCGATTCCTTTGTTGATTCTCCTGTTGATTCCCCCCTTCCCTTAGAGGTAGCTGCTTCTGACTTGAGTTAGTGAGATTGAAAGATATGCAAGTTACCTTTTTTTTATGATGCCTTTTCCTTTGGTTTCTCTAGTAAGAATTACATGTAGTTTACCAATTTTTTTAAAAAAATCACTTGTAGTTTTAGCCTTTTGAGATGTTTTTGAACCTCTTTTTTTGTTTTACTGTAGTGGGTGCCTCCACAGGTAAGTGCACCAGTTCTAGACCTGGTTGATGTCATTTTTCAGCTCCAAGATGGTGGATGGATCAGGTATTATTCTTGTCAAACTATTATGCACTTGGACCTCATTGATTACTCATTTCTGTTATAACTTTTTGGGGTGTCTACCAGGAGAAAGGCATTCTGGGTGGCGAAACAGGTTTTACAATTGGGAATGGGTGATGCATTTGATGACTGGCTCATTGGGAAAATCCAGCGTCTGCGCAGGGGTTCAGTAGTGGCTGCAGGCATTAGACGTATTGAGCAGGCAAGTGTCACAATTTTGTAGCTTTTCCTTCTCAAGCTGATAAGAACAAGTCAACTTGAATTTCTAATCGTTGTGATCTAATCAATTAATACCGTACCAAATACTAATAGTTTTTAATTTTCCAGTATTTGCTAAATCAAACAATTTACTGTCCTCCTATTGATATCTTTTGGTTCTTATGTATGTCCTCTGTTTGTTTTGGGTGGGGTGGGGGTAGGGAGGCTTATTTTGTAAGCTTGCTTTATGAGAAAAAGCTATAGTAGTAAGCATGCTGTGTTCATAAAATATGTGCATTTTATAGATGACAGAGTTGGTGGTGTATGCTTTTTCTTAGAAGCGTGTAAAAGTAGTTTCGGATAACTCATGATACCCGAGATTCTGTGATTAACATTTTATTGATTCTGTATTGGTTGTTCTTATTGATACTGTATTGAGTGTTCTCATTCTTTGTGCTCCATGTAGATTTTATGGCCTGATGGAATATTCATAACAAAGCATCCAAGTCGACAACGTCCTACACCATCTGCCATTCAATCTGTTGGTTCTCCACCAAACCATCCTCCTACTCCATCTGCCAGTCCATCCATTGGTTCTCCACAAAACCAACCTCCTACTCCATCATCATCACCAATGGCAGAGGATATCCGGAAACTGGATGAGATGCAACAGAAGGAAGCTGAAGAGCGTGCAAACCTAGTATATGAGCTGATGATTGGTAGGTCACCCAAAAAACATGTCCCATTGGCTATTGACCATTACAACATTCATCATCCATAATAGTTTGCCATTATTTATTCTGGTAACCTTTTACAGAAAAAGCGCCTGCTGCTCTTGTCGGACTAGTTGGTCACAAGGAATATGAGCAATGCGCAAAGGATCTTTATTATATCAGGTAGTGTAGTCAGTTACTTAGAATATCGCTTTAAATATACACAACTTTTAGAAACTCCTCCATGTTTTTACATTGGCACTGTTCTTTTACAGTCATCTGTGTGTCTAAAGCTGTTAGTCCTTGATCTTCTTGAGCTGATACTACTGTCCGCTTTCCCGGAGCTGGATGGCGTATTCAACACATTGCATCAAGAGAAGAGGAAGTTTGGAGAGCTCAAAATAGATTAGTGTGCGTGAATTTTGAGATAGCTAGTCCATCTTTAGAGAAAATTATATCGAAAAAAAAAAATTAAAAAGTTTTTTCTTTAGCCGTGTCCCTCCTGGGAACTGATTTCTGCATAGACTTTTTTTCCCTTTGGCTCTCTCCGGGAATTGATTTTTCCCATTCATATCTTGTACGCTAGTTGTTAACTGGCGTGGAAAATTTTGTTTTGTGGGAAAAAATATTTTAGAAACACAAAACTGTTAAAAGTTGAGTTGGAATCATTTTCCTTGAGGAGATGTAAAATTTAGATTTTTTTGGGGGGGAAGATTGTAAACTATATTTTGATCAATACCTGTCCAATACAGTAGCTGACATAATACATTTTCAGCAAACATTGAGATTTTTCTGCATACAATCAACGGTCAGAGTTTTGAGAAAGGTCCCCTGATAGAGATCAAAGGTCTGACGAAACTCAACAAGCAAGCCCATGGTGTGAGATTAAGATATGAATGTATGGAAGTCGAAGATAAATAGACAACCTCCCCAAACTCTACTACCATGTGAGATTTCACTGGTACGTTGTAGAAAATGAATGGTTTCATGTTTAGTATTTCTAATTCTTGGCCATTAACACTCATTCATACTCGAAGACTATATCAAACTGGGTAGACTCACAGTAACCTAACAATTGAAAAACATTGTGAATGACTGGATTGAAGGCCGAAAGGTATAAATTCAGCAAGCCTTTGGGCTACATTGGGATTGCAATTGTAAAACAAAAATTAAAGTTTGAAAAGAGTATTTGAAAGTCCGTTGTATTATTGCATTAAGTCCATTTCATGATGGAAAATTAGTGCGTAAACCACTATTGTTTCATTTGAAATACTTAAATCAGTTATTGAAAACCTAAATTATTTAACAACAAACAAGATTTCAGTTAACTAAGTCGAAACCCATCACCTTAGACAACCTCAGATAGCAAGTCATCTGAGGCATGGTAACTGTCAGCTATGTAGAGTTTTTGGTTGGAAACACGTTATACCAAGGTAAATTGTACTCCATTTCAATTTGATTAAATTTTTGATGTATTTTTCATTTTTCAAATTATTTGTTCACTTTTCAAAACTACTTTTAAAGTGTTCTTCCAATTTGTCCTTTCATTTGGATTTTCAATATAACGACTTCAACAAATTTGACAATAATTAATAAGAGTATAAATGAAAAACTATATACAATTTGTCTTAATTTCTTTTCTGCTCAAAAATTCAATAGAGTAATAGATTAGCCATCCCACCACGTATATGAAATAACTTATCTGAACGATAGGATAAGTTATAACAACCAAACAAGACATGAAATTTCATCCTAGAGAACACTATCCTTCACACAAACGACCTTAAATAGTACTATTTATGGGTACTTTTCAACTTATATAGGTTCATAAAAAAAAATTCTAACTATAATATGAATATGTAACACAACCAAACAACAATAGCTACAAGAGTGATGTACCAATTAACTTGCAACTGCCTAAATTGGACAAATCCACAATGGCGGGATCCCTGCTTAAGTGCCACGTAGATACTACATAGTGAGAATGAGACTTCGAAGCCGGAGAGCACAAATTCTCTGCCTAGCAGGGCTTGTACTAACTCTGCTTTCCAAAAAATAGGCAGATGGAAAAAATCAGCAGGGTTATTATCTCCACACATACATTTCCCTAGTAAAACATTAATATACATGGCTTCACAAGCACTCGTCAACAAAAGTGTATTGACACGCTGAGTGAAAAATAACATCTCCAATGAAATCCTCAAACAGTAGGGATGAATGGTTTCCATCATAACAAGCTGTTCTAAGGATAAAGGCTGGAATAGATGCACGGACAAATACATCAAAGCAACAAACAATAAAAAGCATATACGAGCTCAAAAACTCAGATTCAGCAACAAAAAATAGAAAGCAGCCTATAAATAAAACCAAAATTCTGTATCAGAATGTCAATTTCAACAACACATTTCAAAAATTCAAGTACTTCTAATTTAGACTGGACATCAACAACAAAAATAAGCTTTCCCAAATTTCCTTGCTCTCTAATACTTGAAAATACTTTCAAAATGAAGCTACCATTAAAAAAGTACCCTCCTCAATTACTCTCTCTTCAAGCAGAAGCTGCTGTTCCCTTCTTCCTTGGAGCTGCTTCAGTCCCTGAACATATATTTTGCAATTTTAAGTACATTAACATAGACAATTCACAAACTATCAAGACACTAACATGGAAAATCAACAAATCCGATACATGAAACATTCGGAGAATAGATTTTCCATAGCTCAATTAGCAAATACTACACAAACATAATTCTAAAACTCAATTACAAAAATAGACGCAGGGAACATACCTCTTGCTCAATTGGCAAAGACTACACAAACTTTTTCTACTTCAATTACAAAAATAACTCAACTAGCGTAGTGGATTTGACAATGTGGATCACTGTTTAATCAGAAACTTTAAAGATCATAAATACGACGTGTACCTTCTCTGAAATTGGTCTTGAATCTGCGAGGGACGTTGCGGAGGTACCTCATGCGGCCGGTACCAGTTGTCTTTCTGCGGATTGCCTTCACACTCCAGTTGTCTGGAAACAATTTCATTCACCATAACAGTATATTATATATCTGGACTAAGTAGAAAGCTTTCATGGCGTCAAATACAATACAAATTATACAGTAAGAGAAAGCAATTTACATGATCTTTTCCTAGCAGCAGGATAAGCACAAGCAGAACATCGACTCTTCTGGAGATGGAAACTGCGGCGACCGCACCTCACACACAGTGTGTGGGTCTTGTTCCTCCTCTTACCAAAGCTTCCTGTTCCCTTGCCCTACAATAATTAACAATACAAAATCCACATTGGTTAGCACATCAACACCTCTTCCAGGCATAAAAAGTGAAGGAAGATAGAGTAATGGAGTTACACTTACCATGGCTGTGCAGTTGCAGAAACCCTAGCGTCTACCTCAGATAGATGAGATTCGGCGATAATAAGAGAGTTTATACGTCGTGGTTGAAAAGGGCTTTAGGGTTCTTAAAATGGGCCAATTATGTTTTGGGCGTAATATCTTACCGAGCCCATTTATTATATTAGTTGGCCCGGGAAACGTATAGTAAGAATAATGAGATCAACTTGTTCATTTCTTTTTTTTTAATTATAGAAGTAATGGATATTGACAAATACGTTTAACGAATAAGTAAAAAAAAAATTGTGAATTAAAAATTGCACTAATTTGGACATTCTTAAATTAGTATCTCAACCAATTCTATTCCTACCTTATAATTTTTAAACACGAAAAAAAAAAATATATATATTTTGATGTTCACATGCAATTGAGTATTAAAAAATAACTCCCATGCCATGTGAGCGCAAAATATTGTATTAATGGAGCTTCAAAAAAGATAGTAGGACCACTACAAAGTACCAACTCAAAACATGGAATTGGAAAAGGAGAAAGATGATTAATTGATGTGATTCCGTATAGAGTATCCCTTGAAATTTATGATTTTGAAATTTATTCTTTATTACTATTATTTTTTAAAACATATATAAATATTAATTCCAACCAGGATATAGCTAAAGTAAACGCTATCAACACTGCAATTCAACTTGTTAGGTGTAGTACAGAGAAAAATGTGATTAAGCAGTTCTATTTCATCATTTCTTCGAGTTTGCATTAGCTAGGCTTTTGGTTACCCATCTGATCTAGTACTGCATATTGAGAGCTGACTGTTCAGTAGTGTATATATATAAATATACAGTATTAAGAGCAGCAGCAGCAACAACACACCGGGTGTATTCCCGCCACTGAGTGAGGTTTGAAGAGTATAAAGTGTACGTAGACCTTACCTCTACCTCAAAGCCTATGAACTATAAGAACATTGAGGGGAAATGTACAAGAGCGAGCAGATTATAGGAACTTATTGTTGAGGTGGACACTGCCTATAGTAGCATGTTGAAGAATTCAAGTGTTAAAACCGTAGGAAAGTGACTGATGTAATGAGCCCTCATCTCCTCACCCATTTCAATTATCTCTTCTGTTTATGCCCCTTATCCTCTTCAACCAACAATGTACCAATCTTTAATGATTTGGGGACCAAAACCAGCTCTTAGATTAGTGGCTAATTAAAGCTTTTCTCATTATTACTTGAGGTCCCATTAAAGTAGGTATTTTTTAGCCATATGTACTAATCACATCAAATATCAGCCCAACTCACTTTTCAACATTCTCTTAACTGTGATCATTGTTGAAATTCCATTCCCTAATTACGTTGCTTAATTATTCATAAGAACGTTACTCCGTCTATTTTAGTTTACTTGGCTTCATTACATACTAACTATATAAAGTAGTGGTAACAAAATTTAGAATTTCAAAACATCATTAACAAAGTTAGTTTAGGAAAATACATCTCTAGTTAAAATTTATTCGAGGTGTGCCAAGTCAACCAGGACAAAGTAATACGAAAAGTAGTGAGTACTCAACTTCAGCCTAAGCTTTAAATATCCTCCTTCTGCTAGGTGGTATATAGAACTATCAATTCTGAGCCCTCAGAACCTTTTGAAACTACAGTAAGCTTTTTACTTTTCTATTGTTTATACCCCTCCTTACTTGCAAATTTTGTGCACAGAGGGTACGGTCAGAATAATGAATATAATGGGAAGGGAAAAATATATCTGGAGGAATAACTAATGCAAAGAAATGTCCCTTGTATTTCATTCACTTTTGGCTTTTTGTCTTCAACCAAAAAGGAGCAAATCAGCCCTGTCTGTCCCTATATTAAACTTCTTGAAATTATAACTTCAAAGGAGCCAAGCTAATAGCAGTATCTTTTGCTGCACAGAGTAGAAAAATCAGATGGAGGAGTCGTACAAGAAGATAGAGCCACAAATGCTGCTTAAGAAAACTATTCAAAAGACTAAGAATTTCCTCTACAGAACTCCTCATAATCTCAAGTCATTTCTATTTGGAGGTCACCACAAGCTACCAAAAACTGCTTGTCACTTCAATCCCTTTTTGTCAGTGAGCAAACGATTCTCAAGCAGCAAAAGAATCCCAAAGACTAATGTTAAGGAGTTGGATGACTTGTACAGGGACTACTATCAACAATGGCATCAACCTGATCACAATGAGATTCAGGAGAGAAAGATGACTTCAAAAAATGCTAGGAAATTTCAAGGTATGGCTGAAGGAGATTACAGCGAAAGCCAAAGGGAACTTGCAGTGCGGTTTGGTATGGAAGACATAGAAAGTGAAAGGAGAAAGGAAGATGAGAAAAAAGGTCGAGAAGTCTTAACACGAAGCACAAGTAAAGGGAGTCTCACTTTACTGAAGAAGATGGAGGAATTGGAAATGGTGGAAGGAGAAGATATGGATCATGTGCTAGATATAGAAGAAGTGCTTCAATGCTACACTCTGCTAAACAGCCCAGTTTATGTTGACATTGTTGACAGATTCTTCATGGACATGTACACTGAGTTCTCGATTCGAAAACCATCAGGTAGTGTCAACAGTTCAATGCGAAGACTTGGTCCTCTCAAGCTCTAGAAACAAACAAGTATGGTTTGTGTGTACCTCTAAGATTGTGAGTAGTGGTGCAATTCCCATCTCTTTTACTTCTGTTCCTGTTTGCTCATTGTTTTTCAGTTAATATCAATTAAAAAGATCAAGGATTGTGTGTATTTCTTTACTATTTTGGTTGTGTAATACTGAGATTCAGAGTATAATCTACTCAGTAGATATATATTTTGGCTGGATTGTGATTACTTTAAGAGTCAACCTGACCAACTGTTTAAGAGTGTATGATAAGAGAAATAATTCTACTAGATTTATGTCTTTTAGCCTATTTCTTACAAACAAAACCAGAACACTTGTACTACCAAGCATAATGATATCACAAAATTTCAAGAAATGAGAAAGTGGAGCTAAGGAACCAAAATAGCAATAGGCTAAGCAAGTGACCAAACCATTGAGCTTTTATCAGGAAACTTTCCGGCAATCTTTGCGGATCTGTCCCATTGGTGCAGTCAGGACTCCCAAGTTGGAAAGCTTCATCATTGTCGTACCAAAATCCTTGTGAAACAATGACACATCTGAAGCATAAGCTTGGACCCAGGTTTTAGTTTCTTCCCCTGCCGTCAGCTGCTGATCAACGTAAAGTATTCCCCTGCCCTGTAGAAGACTGCGGTAATACAGTGTACCAAAACTTTCTCCTGGTCCCTCAAAGTCCATTGGTATTGCTGGCTCCTCCATCACGGAAGATGACAATTTATGGATAATAGATGATGGTGAAAGTGATGTTGAAATTAGTTGGGAAGGGGATAGTGATTTTGATATTGGTGACATCAAAGTGGCCTGATTGGTGTTGCATTTTGACCTCAAGAAACTCAAAAATTCTGAGTCCATGGTAGGGTCGGAGCTGTTAGTCCCGCTGAAGTTGAAGAGCCTGTTGATGAAGAATTTGCAATGGATCACCCCAGTGCTGTGAGCCCCTGTTGGAAGCAATTCCCATCAAAACAAACTAGATTCATTTGTGTGAAAGCAATCGAAACATAGAATCCTATGGTAAAAACAATACCTAAGAGGCTTACAGTCTCCCTTTCATCGAAACCTTTAGATGAAAATGACTCAATGATCTTGGAAAGATCATCCTGAGGACTAGGAAGCTCAAAAGTTGCATCTTCTGCGAAAGAAGACAGACTGTCTCTCCTTCCCGTTTTCAGTGGGTAGAAAGGGCCACCAGACTGAAATTAATGGAAGATTCTTTCAGTTGTGGGTAATCTGTTTGTATGAGAGTGTGTGAGAGAGAGGGAAGGAAGGGAGGTTACCAAAACAATGCTTTCTCTAGCAGCCAAAACAACAGCATCAGCACAGGAAACAACTCCAGGACAAGCTTCTTCGAGCTCTAATTTAATGATATCTATTACATCGAAGCCCTTCAATGATTCGTTGGGAGGAGATTCTTTCTCACTATGCATTCCTTGAACAGAGTCCAGTAAAACTGAGGCATCACACCCCTGTTATTTAGCATTGATCCATTCAAAAGCAACGAGTCATCAACTAGTATTCATTAACGAGAACTTCACAAGACAACACACTTTAAAAATTCATGATTTTTCCCTTGAGTCATTCACTAGACTATTTGAGTTGGAAGAAGAGAAAGAAATTGATTTCTCACGATACAGAGATCATATATGAGCACAATCGGTAACGAAAAGAAAGCTCACGCTGAGAACTTCTAGCTAACCAGAATTGGTAATCACGTAAACCAAAAACCAAAAAATGGAGTTACATCTCAAAACAGAAAGTAGAAACACCAGGTTATATCAAACGGATTCATTAGGCCTCTGTTTTATCAACGACTACAGAGAACTTCTAAAGTTCAATTTAATAAACTTCCTCGATAACAATCAAACAATATAACAAAGACTGATCAATATATTTAAAACTCAGCTTCGTCATTGATAATCCTAACTTCATGTAGATATAAACAAAAACGAAAAAAATGCTCAGATGTATAAGAACACAAGCAGAGCAGCTACAATTAGGTGTTTAAGAAAATGACCTCAACAAAGCAGTCGTGGAAAGCAAGCCTCAACAATGCAGGAGCAATCTGTGGTTGTTTTCTGAAAAGACTCCGAACAGTTGATCGGATTATTCCCTCAGCTTGAGGGCAAGATTGTTGGTAGTAATCGTATATGAGAAAACCAACAGAAGCAGTTTGTTGTTGGAGCTTCCTCCCCTCTACAGAAGTGGTAACGAACATTGGAAGTGGCGGAAACGAGTGATCATCGAAGATTGAGTACTGAGAATCACGAGAGCAATATTTGTCAGTGCTTGAAGAGAATTCCAACTTCACATTGATATCATCAACGTCTTGGTTCTGCAAGGAGATGAGGATGCATAACAAAAACACTAGAAAGCTCAATTTCCGTGTAAAATCCATGGGAATCTGAAACTTGGAGAGAAACTTTTGAGAGGAAGAAGGCGGTAATGGAATGATATCGATTTTGGAAGTGTACGGTCGTTACTTGTCAGTGAAGCTGGCTAACTTGCTGTGCACCGTAACCAACTCTTATTTGTACAAGAATACCCTCTATCTTTCCTCGATTTTCATTTCTGTCATTGCTTCCTTTTCCATCTTCTACTGCTTCGCGCTCCTCTGTACATCTTTATTTTATATTCCAGAATTATAAGATCTCATAATTTAGTTTAGTGAGAAGATTTAGTCAAATTGACTTACTCTGGTGAAGAAAACCAAAAGAGTAGTTATTACTTTCAGTCTCTAAAGGGAGGTCATTAATATAATATAAGGTGCCCAATCAACTTCAACTTTTAAATATTTTAGCAACAAAATTGTAATTTTTAAGGTATTATATCAAGAAATTCCATACACATGAAACACATGCATAGGCGTTTTGAGAAAGACTACAAAAACTTTATGTTACATTAGGAGGATCAAGAAAAGAGGCACAATTTGACAGTTGGGCTTAAGTTTGGGAGTTCCACAAAAAATAGCAACATAGAAAAAGTCACAATAGCAGATTGCTTTAAGTAATTGAGTAGATTCAAGTGCTCATTTCGTAGCGATATGTTGATGCATGTGGCTCATGGCACACAGCTAAAATGAAAACATAGCAAATTGTACAATCAATTACACCAGGCTTGGCCAGAGCCTCCACCAGTCATATATGATAGACTTTGTAGGCATGACCAGATTAAACAAATTTGAGCCCTCAAAGCATAGCAAATGCCTCTTCCACACGGCAGATCAATCAACACTGAATAATCTTAGCAACACAAAGCCTTAAAGCCATGCCAAAGCATCTATCGTATTTTTCTTCTTTTCAAATGAGAAAATGAATAAACAATGACAAGATTCTTGTGTAACTTAACAGAAGGCTTCAAAAACTCTTCTGAAGAAACCAGCATGTGAATTTTGCAAGCCACGTGTTTTTTCTACACCAACACTTATGGGTCCATTAGTGGATCTACAACAACACCTCGTCCCCAAAGCAAATGTGCACAACATCTGAAATTTGTATGCATACTGAATTAGAGCTTCAGTTGCCAGAAGATACAAGAACATTGTGCTCCTTTAGACGTCTTTGAAAATGAGCTAACTGGTTCTGCAACTCTAGGATGCCAGCAGCTTTTTGTGAAAGGATTGCATTTAATCGAGAAATATAATTGTCCAGCTGGTTCCCTGGTTGATCTGCCTCAACTAATAGATTCATCTCCTGAAATTGTGAAACAGCAAGCAAAATTAATGTGTCTACAAAGTGACGAGCAAATATGCAACCATGGAAAAAACTACAAACATCAGGTATAATCAGTAACATCACCAATTTTGAGAATATACATCTACTTCCAACTCCCTGTGCTGAAGGTGTAAAGCATTGTTCCACAAAATTCATGTTCATTACATACCTCTCGAACAATGTCCATTGTTTCCTCCACTTGTTTCCGATGCGCATTCACAAGATCTTCCTCATCCTGAAAAATTAGATATAAAGCATTCAGAGGCACACTCAGGCTAAGTGAAATTCTGAAATTTTCCAAAATATAGATTCACCTTTAAGAGAGCATTCAGATCATCATCCGAGTTTGAATACTTTGCCTCTGTTCTAGGTGGCTCCTTCCACTTTGTCTGAGCATTTGCTCTCTTCATTTTATCTTCTGAATTGGAGATAGAGTAACCATCAAGCTTCTCATTCTTCTTCGACATTGGCTTCTCTTGTTCATAGAAATCTTCATCATATTCATCTTTGTCAGTTTGTTCAGGCCATGAATCACCGGTATCATCTTCAAATGTTGATGTAGAAGGTACAACTGCAGAAAAAGATAATGTTGTCGACTCCTTAAGATTCAGTGTTGAGGATGAGACATCCTTCTTTGAGTTGTTCCCTTTTGAAAGACTCTTAACCCTGAGATTTACAGCAAAATGCAAAGCTAAGACTATGAACACAGAAAATAGCAGCCGTGGAAACAAAATCTTATTCGAGAAATGATTACCTGTCAGCATATCTTAATGTATTTAAGGTATGCTCACAAGATCCTGCATTTGGGGAAATGCAAGATATCATAACAGTACGACTATTTCCAACAAAAGAGTCCCTCAGCACTTCAGTTAATTTACTGCCTCTAAAAGGAATATGGTTTTGATCATTGTCAAGGGCTCTAATGCATTCCTTTAGTGCCAGCAAACTTTTATTAATCTCTGCTCCTTCAATTCTGCATAACAGAAGACAAGGTAAATATGGTAGTAAAAACAGAATTTAGCGATACAATATTGTTAAAAGACGAAGAAAAGCAGTAATTTAGTAGATAAACACCTGGTTTGCTTATCATTATCAGTTGTGTCTGCACCACGTTCACTTCCTGCAAGGTCTATGAAGGAGAGCTTCCCAATAACACGGGGAGGTTTAGATTCGCTACCGTCAGCTGACCTCTTAACAGAAAGCTGTAGAATAGCATGTGACCTAGATGATTCCTCATTGGCACCAGTGGTGCCAGTACTTCTAGTTGCATTTCCTCTGTCAATGAGCTCCTTAATCATCTCCACATCAGAGACCCTGTATTCTTGCAATCCAACTATACATACTTGTTGTTTACCATCCTCTCTCATGCAAAGTTTCCTGCAAAGAAATGGTTTCAGTTATCCTCAGAAATTACGACACTTAAATGTTACAAAATGCAGAAACACTTACTTCCGATCATTAAGCAAGTCATAGAGCTTTCCCCCATATATCTCAAAAAAACTGAAAAACAATTGAAAGCCCTGGTTCCGGTATGTATGATGAATGAGCCTCAAAAGATCCCTAGATGCCCTCAGAGGTAGTGGTTTCATAGTATACGTTTTGCCACTTCCTGAATAAGCCAAAGATGAAAAGAATTTTACAGGAAGTTATAGAAAAGAAGAAAACCAAGCCTCTTTGCACGATCATCACAGATAGTTGACACCAGATTGATTATGAAAACAGACTTGGAAGCACAGTCAAAGACTTCTCAAGGAAGCTGTAAAATTGGCATATGACAGAATAAATTGACTGGGCATTGGTTATTTCATAATGTCTAGCATTTGAAATAGTGGACAGAAATTACTGCATATGAAATGACTGGAAGACAAATTTTGACGATAATGCAAGAAGAAAATTTGAAAACTTGAGGCTATTTTAATCAGCAATTGCATCATCAGCTGATTAATATTTTTTGTAATGGTTCCTAAAATAGTTGAATTTGTATGAATGAAATACACTAGAACTTGCCATGACCTAGATCCCTGGAGAATGAGCATTTACCATTGAATGTAGAATGATCTTTTCTCATTTCTAAGAAAATGTTTGCACATTCTGCAGGGCTGTGAGATTAAAAGCCTCTGATAGTGTTATATTTATAAAGACCTGGGACTTCAGGAATTGTTGCAATAAGAGAATTTTAGTACAAATACTTCATAGTACACCAAATCGCCCTACTCCCTGAACTGCTAGAAGCACTAGATGGTGTTTGATGTTTAAATCTTGATCTTCAACCAATTGATAAAGGAGTTTGAACATTGCAATAACAAAGAAAAACCACAAATGATTACAGGTGTAGAATATATCCCTTAGCATCAATAAGCAGAGGGTCTAAAAGCAATAATAACAAGTGTTTTGTAAAAACTCAACCCACATGATAAGTGCATTACTAAATATTGGAGAATACTGATAAATCGAGCAAATAGTAACAATGTGTAAGTGCATTCAGACCACTATTCTACACAGTTCGAACTAGCAAAAGGACATGTAAGTGGATGAAGTCAAAACAACTTGTTGAGAAATAATGGTGACATTGATAAAAAAAATACTGATTAAGCTTAGGTAGCATACCTGTTTGTCCATATGCAAAGCAAGTAGCTTTTGTGCGTTGGAAAATTATTGGGACAATGGGCTCCACCGTTTCATGGTATACCTAATGAGACATGTGGCGGACCAAAGTTAACAATGATCTGAATGCAGTTAGGAGTTTTGGGGTCTGATGTAGAATCGTGTATTTTATATTCACCTCATCATTCGAAACCTCCTCATTTAGCACAGCATCAAAGACAAACTCATGCTTCTCAACATATTGAGTCAGATCAACCTGTATTATAGTCGTATATAAAAACTTCAAACTCAAAGAAAAAGGTTTTAGGGCAAACTTGGGCAAAACTAAGCAGCAAGACATAGGAGGGAGATTTAACAAAACACAAAGAGATCAATGATCATGTCAAATAATCATATTTCCACATTCGTGTATTCTTGCAGAAGTTTTTGGCAACCAAGAAGAGATATCTTTGTTAGCAAAATGATTTCCATCAGGCAAATAATGGTAAATGTTTGACAACAGTGATTTTCAGGTTTTCAATTACTAGAATATTCATTCTAGTCACGAGACTGAAATTGAAGGGAGTGACATGCATATTCAACTGCCAATACAGGATAAAAATAACTGCATTTCCACAAACCTTTAGTTTAGTTTCATGAACTACTAGAGAGTTGAAACGTGTTTCAACGATGTCTTCTTCATTCTTCGTTAATTCCTTTTTGTTTAGTGGTCGCTTACGCACCTGGAAGTAGATAATAATTAGTAACGACTTGAACAAGTACTAATAACTCTTTCACGTGCAAATACACATGAAAGAAGGTAGACTACTCTTGTGCAAGTGAAAAAATAAAGAAATCACATAACAGGGATTGCATGCTAGATATTGTTAAGAAAATGAGAACTGATTCTGCGCTATACAAACTGAGAAGTAGAATACTTAGACTCCAGAACTAGAAGCAATGAAGTTGAGTAAAACATACCACCACTTTGATCTTTGCGACATTGCTGGCCTTGTCTTTATCAACAGCAAAACTCTTAGAGACGTTACTCTCTGGCAAGCCCCGAACTCGACCAGTTTGCTTGTTGTTTGCAAGGAATTGCTCCGAGTCATCAAAGCTTTTTGCTCGAGCAAAATGATGCATGGAAGGAGCATCATACAACCCAGCAACAGGCATCTATATATAGAAACTCCACATAAGAGAACTTAAAAACTAAACTATAGGAATTATAAATGTAGAACTATAAAATTTCAGTCAAACCAGTATGATATTATATGAATTATATAGCAGAGACAAGGACCAAATTGAGGTATATCAAATTGTTGATATCCAAATATATGGTGTTGAAGTGTTTGACCAAATGATGCTACGATAAAATGTCGCTCAAAGAGCCGAAGTGTGTCAACCTGGAGACCCTAACATCTAACTGCTCCATCATCTAAGAGAAGAAAAAGAGAATGCAGGAGTAGGCACAGCAGGCAAAGAAAGAAATAAACAAATGGTTCAATCGCAAAGCGAGTTTGCACTGTAGTAACAGAAAAATCAACAGGCAAAATGGCAAGAGCTTTGGTGGCATTGGAAAAGTAAGAAGCTCTAAACATGTGAAACTTATGAAAAGTGGACAACAATTCCATGGCACTGTAAAAAAAAGAAGCTATAATCCAACGAATATCAAATAAAAACTCACTAAAGCAGGTAACTTTAGGAAGTAATTGCACATCTTGCACTGACATAACAAGGGTGATGTCGAATGCATGACTCAAATAATTAGATTATCCAATCCCCATAAAAGTACGAACCGACAAATTGATTAGATGAGAAACCAAACCTCTGGTAGAAGCTCAGTATCCAATGAGTGTAGATCTAAGAGTCCAGGACTGAACTCATTGGGACATACTTCTTCGTCACCATTCCTTCTCTGGCTTGAATGTCGATAATTCCCCGGCGGCGTCAAAGGCTCCGCAAAGAGATCGC
Source organism: Solanum habrochaites (assembly GCA_027704765.1). Classification (NCBI taxonomy): domain Eukaryota; kingdom Viridiplantae; phylum Streptophyta; class Magnoliopsida; order Solanales; family Solanaceae; genus Solanum; species Solanum habrochaites. The sequence goes on from JAKWJA010002491.1 coordinate 65,888,854, forward strand.
TTCCTCCATTATATGTCCTCTGTGCACCTCTAAGCATTCTCGACCCTTGAGCTCCACCATAGTATCCATATTCCTGTCCCTTCACCGACATCAAAATCAAATAAACACAATGAACGAAACCCCTGTATAATCAGATCTATGAGCTAGGGCAACAATAAGCTCAGAAAAAACAAAAAAAAAAAAAGTAGAGAAAATCGAAAACCTGTGGAGCCTGAGGAACATTATTATTTGAAGTTTGAAGATGTTGAAGACCAGCTGATTGAAGCCATCTTCCATTAGATGAAGTCTCCAGGAAGTTATCAGAGTATTGCCTCTGGTGATGCGCCGTTGACGTTCCAGATCTTTGCCTTCCAACTGCATTCATGTTTTTTCACTACTTCAATCTCCGATTAAATCCAATCTCCTTTTCTTCCACAAACAACAAATTTCCACACCTCCAAAGCACAATCAATCAGCTGATATACCTCTCTCTCTCCGTCTCTATAAATCAACGATTCGATGAACAGATTAGTTTCACAACGCCCAGAAGGTATCAGAAAGAGAGAAATAGAAGATGAAGATGAAATGAAGGACTCAGTGGGCTTTCAAAAGCATCTAAAAAGGTTAACGGTTCTGATTCATTTCACCGTCACAAACAGTAAAAAGTAAATCTGAAGGTATTTTTCAGTGCGATAAAAGGAGAACGAAGACGAAGAGCGGATGAGATACAGAAAAAATATTTATTTATTTTAACCAACCAGAACAGACACGATTAATTAGAAATGTTCAAAATACCATTTTTGAATTTAGCACGTGTGAAGGAGGGTTAGGCACGTGTGAGGGGTTTCCGGTGGGGCCCACCAGTTTTTGAATTTGAAAATAGGAAAACAGGCTCACATGGTGGGGCTACGTCGTTTTATGCATTCATTGGCCAAATATTGTTTATTAATATATGTGATTACATTTAATTAATTATGGGTTAAATTTTGACTAATTCTGAACCCGCCTTTGACTTGTATTCAAATTTTGGTACATGTTTGGAGTGGTGACACGTGTATAAGATCAACGGTGGATTTTGAATAATTGAACGTGCGAATATCGTGATCAGAAGTAATTTAAATCAAATGGCCGGTGAGTGTCCAACTTTTGGAATGGACCCGTTTAGATGCACTTTTAATAGATGGATTTAGTTAGTGGAATGTTCCATGCTACAAAATTTAAATACATATCCCTTTTTCTAGGTCACCGTTATGTCTTTGTTTCATTTTTTTCAAAAAAATAAATATATGTATTTGGTCGGTGATGGAGCTACAAGTCTTAATAAGGGTTTAAAATCTGAGAAAGTAAACATAGAACTGATCGAAGGAGTTTTGACATCTATTATATATTCATATAAGATAATTTTAACCATATATAAATAGTAACATTTTTCACCGAAGAGGGTTTGGATGAACCCTCTAACATATTGTTGGTCCGCGCTTGTACGTATTTACTCCATTTCAATCTATTTATTTGATTTTGACTTGATATGTAATTTTAAAAAATGTAAAAAAAAACTTGTGAATCTTATAGTCGTAAGCTATATATGTGGAATGTATCCAAAATGTTCTTCTTTTTTGTACATGAAACACAACATTAATATCATACACGACACAATCATACAAGTGACTTGAGAAGAATAGGGTGTTTGCATACTATATATCTATCTACCTTTTGAAAACACTTTATGTTAGTTCTATATCTCTATAAATCTAGAAACTTTTGATTGTATTGTAGATCAAATAATATTCGAGATAATCGGCTATAGGATAGATAATCTCTCGGTTCTATGACAACAAACTTGTTGTTCTAGAGTATGTTCATTTCACACTAACTAAAGTGAAATTTAATCACCAAAGTAGAGATGGTCATTCTGTAGATCCGAGATAAAACTCTGATCCTGCTATTCCTTTCCTGGTAGCCTTCAGTTGTTGGTTACACTGGTGACTAGTGTTGTCGTTTCCATTTTTATTATATTTATATAATTCCATGACCCAAATGGATCTACATATAGAAACTTTCATTTACAATGAAATACAAAACCAACACATCTCAATGAACAACAATAAAATTATAGCTACACAAACTGTTGAGAACAGTTCTCAAAGAAATTATTTTCGATAGTCTGATTTAAATACATTGGCACTAAAACACAGTTTAACTAGATGTATATATATCACTATAAATCTTTTCAATGAACTTTTTTTCCTTTTTCTAACTTGTATTGATAATAATTTCGCCATGATACTTTTAAATAAGGCGTTTTTCATGCACCAAAACAAACTTAAGCATACTGCTTTGGTCGATTGTAAAATGATTAGGCGTTGATTCTTACATGAGGTTCAAAAATCAGTCAAGCATATACAGAAATTGCCCTTATCACAAACGATGTGTTTGACTTGTTTTGAATTAGATACTGCACAATATATAGCGTTCGTTTGATCATAGATTTTTCAAATAATATTTGAGAGAGAACTTAGCAAATAGTGTTTGTTCATACACTTTGTTTATATTTAACAAATGTTCAAATGTCCCACATATTAGTTTTTTTGCAAATTAATATTTGGGTGGGTCAAATCTCCTTATTTTGAGACTTTTAAAAAATTAAAATTTTATCCCGCCCATTGTTTATCTTTACAAAAACACCCTCCTATTATTGCTCTATACATTGTATTATATATTTTTTACGTTAATTTCCAAAGTAGTGATGAAATATTCGGTGAATGTTAAATGATATTGGATGTATTGATGAAAATGATAACAATCGCCAAGATACCAAATCATGTGTTTTGTCTACTTCACCCGTGTAGAAATGATGCTTTTTTGCTTTCCGCTCCACATTACCACATTGCTCTAGCTCTATGTCATTGACACTAATTTGTTATTGTTGTACCAAGATCCAATTGACCTTGATAATACAAACTTATTGTTATTTTTGCCTATTTTTAAACCGTATGGGTATAATGTTATATTTTTTCTAAAAAATTGCGGATATATTTCCAAATACATGGTCAAACACATGGTGAAATTTCAATCCACCTTTTTACCCAAATAAATATTTTGGCAAAAATATTAAAAATCTATGATAACTTTAGCTTAATTTTTTTTTAAAAAAATTACTGTAGATAGTATTCCGTATAATTTCTCACTTGGCCTATATGGTCTAAAGTTTGTCCTGAAGGTATCACACAGATTCATTGAAACTTTTAAATTAAGGTTTAAAAATTGAACTTGCCTATAAATAATTAGAGGGCAATAACCACAATAAAAGCTATTTGGAAAATCAGGCGTGTTCATGGGTAACTTAGAACAAAAAAATACTAGCGTGTCAGCATTAACTAAAAGATAAGGTTACAATTTAATTTGCACAAATCTACTCTCTATATGGAATAAAATCATTCAGAAAATACTAGCTCTATATAAAGTTAATATGCGAATTCTTTAAAAGAAACTTTGAATATGAAATAAAATCCATCCAAAGTAGTAGCTTATTATGACTTAATACGAAAAGGGCTTAAAATATCCTCAAATTTATGTGACAATTGTATAAAATACCTTTCATTCACTATTGGCTCCAAAATATCCTCACACACCCCACCCTATTTGGGGTCCAAAATAACCCGTGTCATTCATTCTTTTTGGTTTTAAAATTGACCACTTATTTACGTTTTATTTAAACTATTTTTAAATATTTTTATTAAATACGTAAGACGTGCCCTCAACTATTTGTTATATTTAACTTATTAGTATAATTTATAAATTTATACTTTAACTTTACCCACCCATTATAATTAACACCCCTCCAAATGATAAATCCGTCACATTATTAATACAACAACAGAAAAACTACTGCCAATTGGAGTATTTATAAAATTTGAGGCGAAAATATCAAAAGTAAATTATCATACATTCGTGCCCTAAATCAAAATTACCGATAAATTAAAAGTCTGCTATGGTTTTTTAATCTTAATTATTCTTACGTCTCAATTATGTGATGTACTTCATATTAACTTTTTTTTTTCAAAATCATATATAAAGTTTAAAACAAATCATAACTATTTATAAAATTATATGAAAAAAAAAAAATGGCATAAATTAATTCTGGATATATTACTTATTCTTTGAACTTTAATCATAATAAATTTTCTAATTCATCTTGGAAAAGAGAATCCTATTAAAAGTGGTCTTTCCTTCCTAACAGCACGTCAAATGTCAACCCTAAATTTAATTAGGGCCTTTGATTTCGGACATCGAATAATTTTGGATGTCTTTTCAGGAAACTATAAATTTCATTCATCGTGTTTTTAGTAGCGTTTATGACGATTGATATTTAATTGGATTATTATTTGGTGAACTTTCAGTTAGTCTGAGTGTTCGTATGGTTGAAACTTATCAATACTATTACCTACATAAATTATAACCAATAGTTAAACGCCAAATATTTTTAAAAAATATTTAAAGATTTTAATATTAAAGAAGTGTTCAATTTTGAAGCTAAAGGTGGATGACAAGGATATTTTGAAGCCAATAAGTGGATGAAGGATAATTTCGTACCATTTTTAATATTTCAAGGTATTTTAGGCCCTTTTCCGTTAATACTGCGTGAATTCTATATAAGAAACTTTGAGTAGTAGAAAAGGTGGAAATTATGAAAACTAAAAGATGAGGTCACAATTTAATTTGCAGAAATCCACTCTCCATATGAAATAAAATCATTCATTCATATGAATTCCATAACATCAGTCACAATCGAGTATCATAATGTTTTTGAAATACAAATCTAAAAGGCGCGGGATTTGATCTTATACCGACAAGGCGTCTCTATCTCTATCCAGTCTTTTCAACTAACTTGAAAAGAAATTCAAAATTATACCAAACTGATTTTTATTTTTTGTCAACCAATACCTACTGTTCCAAATAGCAAACTTATTATAAAGATTGACATTCTCTGAAGGGTAATTAAGCAGTCATATCTACAGTAAATTGCTAAAAGGAAAATAATAACATTTACACATTGCTCTGAATTATATCAATTTCCAAACAAGATTATTCTCTCCCCTCTCGCTATACATTTTTTACTACAGTTCAGAGAGGATCCAGGAGAAGAAAGAGATAAAACGTTACAAAAGGTTGAGAGGAAAAATGTGCACCTCCGCATAGAACTGACAGAAATTGTGGAGATACGACTAATGACGGCCTGGAGTTTCACAGCCAGAGCCCAGACTATTCGAAAGTACATAGCAAGTACTTCACCTTCATTTTCCTTTCGTTTGGTCTGTCTTTTCCTCTGATTTAGTAAAGGCATCAACATTTTTGCCAAAGCCAAGTTCTGACATGTCTTGCTTCGCCATCAAATTCCTGCAATTGCGCTAATGAAACAATCATCTGTTTGCTGTCTAAATTCCTATAGTATGAGGATAATTGTTGTTTATTAACATAGAGATAGATTACATAACAGAAAACACCTAAAAACTAGCACATATTAGTCAAACCGTCTCACTAAAAACCATCAATGTGTGTTTAAATGTTGTAACAAAGCCTCGTGTTGTTTCAAAGAAAAAAGAGAAGGTATTTCAGACTTCCGCGTGTTCAGAATATCAAGGTTTTGTGCTTCCTGAGATCTTCTCATCAACTATATGGGAATTATCCTCGAACTCTTTCTATATTCCTATAATTTAAAGAGGAATTCTTCTCTTCAAATTGCACATCTAATGCTGGTATACATTAAAAACAATATTAAGAATACTGCTATTTATATAAAGTGCAATGGGTCCAAATTAAACTGTCACATGCAGCACGTGACTGCAATAAATTCAAAATCAACAAGCACCAGTATTGCACTGTTCATTTCTTATTCATGAAAAACACCAAATAGAAGATTTTTTTCCCGGTAAAGTCAGATAGGAAATAAAATGAAGTTGCACTATGAAGTAATTTGAGAAAGAAACAAGAGTCCTGATTCCAACTAATGCTGTCATCATCCTCTGCAAGGACTACCACCGTATCAATTTAACTGTTGAGACCCACTGCCTCAGATGATTGATCATGTTTTACGTTAGGAAGCTTTTCACCTTTTGCTCCAGTGGACAAAATTTAGGGGCAAGCACTCTTTCGGATGCATTCCGAGGCATAATTTGCACATATTTAAGGATATAGAAGATGAATTTATAAAGTTGCTATACAGAAGTTAAACAAACTTGAACACTTCGTAGTGCCGTGACCAAAGCAAGTAAAGACCTTTGATGACTACATTAAGCTGTGAGCTAAAGTATACTTTAAAACTTAAGTGGTGTAGCAAGTTTTCCGAATCAATCAAATGAACTTACTTCTCCATTCGGCACTCCAGGTACTTTCTAGAGAGATGTCTACACTCCTCGGATTTATGCCCAGCGGACTTGAGACAATTGAGGTATTCCTTCTTCTCCTAAAATGAACCAAAGAGAAAATAAATAAGAAAAGAAACTAAATATACCACGGAAAACCAACGCTTGATAACAAAAGAAATCATTTTTCTTAATTAAGATTGGAAGTGACACACAGAAGGCATCACAAAACAAATTAACTATGAGAATTTTGAAAGGACTCTACCAGGTCACATAAATGCATGTGATCCAACGGGAAAACTCCTTTCTCTGGTGGAACCGGTCTCAGTCCTCTATTTCCACCAAATGCTCCTCCTTCAAAGAATTTAAATAAATATTTGAAACACAAGAGTAAAAAATAAGTAAACAAATACAAATAGGACTACAAAGATTCTCCCTCTGGTTTAGGTTGCTGTGCATCAACCGTGGCTTTGAAATATGCGCAATCCCTTGTGCTTCTAAAAGAATCGGAAAAAAAAATGCTTTTATACTACCACTTGATTAGTTCGAATGGCTCACTATGATTTGTCCTTCCAGAATGTCTTGAAATATCGAAAATGGCTTTGCATTGTGTCTTTCATCATGATAAGGCATTGAAATACCTTTTGCTTTCCAAAAAAGGAAACACAAATCTGTTGACTCAATATCAATTTCCAATGAAAATTTCATCCTCTTGGCAAACTTTCCTTAATTAATAATTGAAAACTCGGAAGTTTCACAGTGAGGACAAAGGATCAATCACCAGACTGATTTTAAAAATAAAAGCTCCATGACATTGACTCTATAAAGATGGCGGTTGGACCATTTTGCACACACCGTGACTAATCCACTAGGTACTTGTTTACCTCCCACCACACACATTCCAGGAAACTCTCTACTGGCTTCCACAAACAAATGGAGAGAAAGTACCTAAATTTTTTTGTTTCTACAAGGATGAACCCTAGTCTTCCATGATCAATTCCAACATCGTTAACCGTTAGGCTACAATATTGCAAATGACAATGGCAAAAAAAGAAAGCATAACATGCTTTTCACCTGAAAATATATGATGCTGAAACTCATAGCAATTTACTTTCAGAAAACATATTTTGCTCTTACCTAGACTAATTGGCAATCTAATAGATATTCATACCGAGTAACTGATTGCCTTGGATAAATTGTTTGTACTGTTCAGATGTTGATGTTTCATGTTTCAGTAAATAACAAACTCATAATGTTAACAGAAAAGACATGATGTCTCCCTTAACTCAGTAAATAACAAACTCAATAGTAAATAACAGGCATACACACAATAAGTTATATAAATCAAAGTTACCAATAATATTAGCTACTGAATAGGACATAGGAAGAACACAATCAAAATTGAAACAAAATCCAACTAAACTTCTTAGTGACTCCGTTTAAGCTAAATTTGTGCCTATTTAAGATATATTTTCACTGAGAACTACATAGTCATGAGAAATTCGCATACAATTGGTGGGAATCATGAGGATAAATTCACCTGCACTCATTCCGGGATGTTGATTTGTTGTATCTTGCAGTAGTCGTCGTGATTTCTCCCGGAAGCCTGATAACGACGGAGCAGAGAAGCATTACAGGCTGGACTTCTAAAACCAACGAGGCAAGAAAACAGTTCTTATTGGGCTTCGATCGGAGGCCCAAGCCTTCTGAAAAACAAGACGGGCTCGTTTTATAGGGATTTTTCCTTGGGCAACTTACGAAAATTTCACTAGTTTGTAATATTACGATGTATTCAGATACATGTATCTCGAAATGCATCAGATTAGAATTAAATTTAATTTGTTCTAGATACATTATATCCACCAATACTGTAATAATGAATGTGATTCGTGTATCTGTGATACATATAAATTCCGCTCGTTAGGGTTAGAGGTGGGAGAATGAGAAATAAAGAATATCGGAGGCAAGAAAAGGATGGGCCTCCCTCTTCTTCTTTCTTTTCTCTCTTCTCCCTTCTTTCCTTTTTCAATGGTAGCTAAAAACATGTATCTAAGTGTGTGTGACTTAAATCTAATATTAAATTATTAATTAGTGAGATAAAATGTAATAAATTCAAAATAGTGTAATGAGCTAACCTTTTTTCCTTTTACATGGTTTAACAGTAATTCTTATAAATAACTTACATTCGTTGCAAGGTTCTTGGGATCTTTTGGTATGCAAGACGGGATAAGCAAAATTATCCGGAGAAGTTAATTATCTCGCCTTCTATATGAAATAACTAATCCCACTATTTCCCCAAGCTCTGTTATATTTTGTTTGTTTGAAAAGTTTTAAAAATAAGAATTCCTTAACTTCTACCTTAAAGAGTTTCCGAACCCAGTTTTTCAGACATTTCAAAGACATTAAAAACTCAAAAATGACTTTGCAAAAGCTCAATCTAAAATTTCGGAATGTCATACCAAATTCCACAACGTTGTCCAATATTTCCTGGTGAACAAACACACGCGCCATTACGTACAAACGCATAATTGCATATTTACAATCAAATTTGACATTTTCTTGCTTCGAAATTTTTAGCATTGCAACCAGGCACTTGAATCAGTTGCAAGAAAAAAAGACATGCTCTTGCATTAAAGTGATTAAGTGAAAGCTTTGTAGCATCGAAATATGGACACCTGAAGCAGACAATATCGAGGGAACAATAAACATTTACAGCTGAAGACCTCTGAGGTTTCCTATACTCAGTAAAGATGTGTACAAAGATATACAGAAAATACTGGTTATAATCCTCTTTTCCTATTAGCAGATGGATGTTTGATCTGCAGGATGTACAAATGAATAATATACATCTGCAGCAAAAGTAGCTAAGCTACAGTCTGAGAATGAGTGTCAGGTGGTGTCAATCTACACACATGGGGGTGTTGAACTACCACTAAGACTGAATTCTTCAAAGTTCCTTTCTTGGGTGAAGTTGGCTGCAAGATTAGAATCCAGTTTCAGTTCAAATACTAAATATCATCCGTGAAACAAAAATAATAGTGACAAATTTGGAGATTATAAAGCCTTCTGGCAAGAAACATGTGTAGGAAACAAATTGGCTAGTCGAAATTGCAGAAACTTGAATCAAATTCTAATTGGCAGTTAGTCAATAACAACAAGTCAATAACACCAAGAAGAAGTTATGAAAACTGATATGAGGTGGGGGAAACTCAAGAACAACTCCCATGAATGAATACTCACCACCCCTATATGCCATCCATGAGTACTGAAGTCTCTAAAAGTAGCTGCATCCATTTCCTGCAGTGTCACAACTGAAGATCAGAGGTTTGGGGATTCATTCAAGCAGTATATGTACAAGTAGATACTATGAGTTATACTCCTGAATCCAGCTCCAATACAAACCATATGTCTACCTTAAAGTTCCTTTAATTCATGATGCTACTAATTAAAATCAAATAATCAATTACAAGCAGCTATGGAAATTACAAGATGTTAAACGTTCAGAGAGGCTGCACTGAATTACAAATAAGAATTTATATTGAAAAATTGAGAGGGGACTAATAAGGGAACACATGTTTATTCTATATGTAGCTATTCCTTGCTGGTGATAGTTGTTAGGGGTAAGGTTTCGAATAAAGATCTGGCTAAGGTCTTCCAAATACATGGGGAGAAGGTGCGAGGAATTGAAAGAGGAAGGACAACGTTTAAAAGTTTCTTCTTTATCACATCTGACTATTTAGAAATCGCTATGTACGGATCAAGTTTCTCTTTTTTTCTCCCCTTCTCTTGTCAAACAAGGAGATGATGATCATCTCATTCCACTTCAATTTTTTTTTTGCCAATATCAAACCTTAGACAAAAGATAGACAATATTCACCAAGATCAGTCAACTATAAGCAAGACAATTAAAATTATGATGTCAAAGGACACTTACAATGCTATAAATAGGAGGAACCATTCTCTCCCCAAGAGACTTTATTACAGGCATCACAGAGAAGCGTGGTGCTAAGTCTTTTGACCTAAAGGTCCACCTGAGGAAATATAATATTAACGATATTCTCAGATTACAACTTCATAAGGAATCCTTTCTAGTAAAATAAACTGGAAAACCAGCTGAAATTTTCACTTACCCAATGTAAGAGAGTATACAAAACTGTGCCCATTCTCGAACCAACAATCGGAGCCAGTAGTTACCTATTGAATGGTCGACGTTTATAAGAATCTGAAAATTAAAATACCTGATTATCACAAGAATTTTACAGTAAAACTGACTACTAAGATCAAATAAAGGTGGGTGTCAATACCGCCAGTTCTGCCACAGCCATCATATGCATTGCATTTTGAAATTTTCTGGACAATCACATAGATAAAGAGTTAAAACCCGATAATTCATGAGAAACTGAGTACAGAAGTATAGGACACCATATTAAAATTAGTGAATATTGCATACTTGAGCATTGTATACTTTGTGTAAATTGCTTCATGCATCGCAGGGATTTCCTCATCCTCTATAAAGGTCAACTGTTCTTGCAGAACTGTTAAGTTCTGCGATATGTGCTTAAATATTACGTAAAATGAAATGACATAGCCAACTGTGAGGAGTACCTGTATTACATATGAACAGAAAATTAATATCATGTGTGAAAACAATAAAGAAGTTGTCAATGCTACACAACTAATTCGTAATGTGAAAAAAAAAATTAAAATGAAACAACAATGCAGTAGGCAATACTGCACAACTAATTCACAGTCCGACAAAGAAATTAAAACAAAACAATAATATGGAAGGCAATGCTGCACAACTAATTCACAGTGTGAAAAAGAAATATAACGATAAATGCAGAATGCAATGCAGCACTCTTTCAAAGTCAGAAGAACCTAGTAGACTCACAGAGAAATAAGGTATAGAAGCCCTGTAGCCGACATGAGTCAAGTAGAAAATACACCCAAGAGCAGCTGTGATGCGGCGCTCTTGTATTGAAAGACGCTCACACATGATGCAATATCCATTAGAAATGAGCAAGAACGAAACAAAAGTTACTGTTTGGAACAGAATTCCAGTAACATAGACGCCAAATGATATCCACAGTGAGCATACATGATGATAAAAACATGAATACCTGCAAGGCAATATCAAATAGAAGAACAATAAGAAAAAACAAAACCTCCAATGTAGTTGTTTCGTTCGAGAAATACAGCATGTAACTACTGAGCAGGCCATGATTAGGTAACCAAATTGAAGTGGAAATTCGATTTTCATAAATTTGCATCAAACAGTCAAAATTTGGAGGAAAGCTTCACTTTATACCTAAAATAATAAAAATGACAAAAGGCCTTACCAAAAGAGGAAAGATAGGGTAAGTTGCAGAGTTTTGATCAGTGGAACAGTAGCCAGCGTCCATTGCAATCTGTTCGTCTGTTCTAGTGCACATAAACAACCAAAATTAAAAAAATTACTTAAACAGTTCGACAGTAAAGGATAAATCGGAAATACTATACAGAATTTAAGAAACTGCTAAATTATTTGCACAAAGAAGACTTCCAAGCGCATAAATCGGATTGATCGATTAACAACGTTTACATAAAACCTTGATAAACCGTATAGGCAGCGAATCAATTCGAGCAGACGAATTATAACACAAAAAGTTCATAATGACTCACCGATAAACTAAGCTATAAACTATTGATCATAAATGCGCTTTTCAGCAATCAGATGCATCAAATTACTCGTTTTCCATAGAAGCGATACTAGAAATAGGGGAAAAAGGAGCAGAAAGAGAAAATGAAATAGACCTGAAAATGGCGATTTTTGCAAGTGTTGAAAGTCCAGGAACAGACGGAGATGAACCAAATTAGCGTCAAAATGAAATAGAGAGGAGGAAGCGACCGATACTCTTCGTCTATTCTACTGGAATCAGATGAAATTTCCATTGTGTTTCTCCTCACTAATTTTTCATAGCCCAAGCTCGCAATTGGTTTCTATTTATACGCGAGCAGCACGCACGTTCTCCATTTTAATTTTCTTCTTCTCTATCTTTTTTCTCTTTTAAAAAATAAAATAAAAAATCAACTACCATTCTGGTGCTAAAATTACCAATAATTCCCTCAATTTTAAACAGATTATTGACCTCCTCATCTATTATTTAGTCAATTCACCCAACTTATTTCATCTATGAAGACTGATATGTAATTTAAATTGCTCAATAACAAATTATGTAAAAAGAATTTTAGAAATTTTTTTTTTTTAATCGTGTGTATATATATATATATAAGCTAAATAAGAATTAGATACTTGATTTTAACCTATTTTTATTTCATTTTGGCACATTCAATTTCAGTTTATTTGTTACCTCTATTTAGCGATGAGAAATTCAATATATTATTATATTTTCTAATTATATTTTCCTATTCTACATTTTTAGTCACAATAAAAGTTTTGAGAAAAATAGCTTTACTTTTACTTTTTCATATCTTTTCACAATATTTTAGAACATGATTGACTATGCAAATAGATAACATTGGAAAAGAATATAAAAAATTACTTTAGAACTCACCTAATATTTACTTAATTAAATATGATGTATAGTTGATAATTTCGCTTATTCATTTGGTTCAATACAACAAATCAGATAACGTTACTTATTGTTCTTATACAATTTATATGGATTATTGCTCTAGTATTAAGCATTAGAGATTGATTTATTCAATTCAAAGTCTAGTAACTTTGTCTCCACATTTATTACTTAACTACTTTGCAATAGAACATAGATAGAGAGAGACTTTTCTAATTTTATATTATTTGTCATTTTATATTTTTGCTCGCCTTTTGCAAAAGAAATTGAAACATTTCTAATAATTGCCTAAATATTTCTTTTATCTCTCTTAAAATGTTACACTTAATTAACTTTACAACAATATAAATAAATAAATAAAAGTGTTTTCGAACGAGTAAATAACTTATAAAAATATGTCTTATAAGGAAAACAAGTGAAAACGACTGTTAATACCCTATAGTCGAGGAATAAAAAGGGGGAATCCACCTATTTCTTATTTTTCTAAAATGTTAAAATATTTTAACAAAATAACTACTATTTGAGACACTTTTTTTTTCTTTTTTATGTTGGTCAAACTATACAAAACTGATGAGATAGCTACATTAGTAACGTTTCAAATTAATGGGTGGAATAAAGTAGTTGAAAGTGCATGATGATGTTGTGATGCAACGAAACCATTTTTTTCTCCTTATAAAACAGACGTGCTAAGCTGCTAAAAACTTCGTGTTGTTATCTAACCGAAACATTCAGAACAAAATATATGTATGTGACACGCATTCATAAACACCCAAAGAAAAAAATAAAAATATTGATCAACCACTATAACAATGTTTATTCTAATTAATTAAAGCTTATAGTCCTCATGAAATATATTTTTAGTTCTTTTACTATAAAAATGTCTTTTATAATTTTATAATTTATTAGTGGATTTTAATAAATTATGGTTATAGAATTTAATTAGGGGTATGTATGTGTATAGGGAGGAAGATGTCAATTGATCAACAACTTGCATACTTTTGGGGAAATTAAGGGGCGACTAAGCAACTCCTTCAAATTTTTATTAAAGGTTTAACTTACGTAGCTACGCAGCAAAATTATCTCAACTATATTAGTTGAACAAACTCACTTTAGTCCATCCCACTCCATTACCATATGTTGCTAATGAGATTAACAAAATTCGAAAATTTAGGGAAGGAAAAATTTCAAATGCTTTTAATTAAGGTGTCAAATGAATGGAATAGGTTGAAAGTAGATGTGTCAAAATAAATTGAACTAATATATAAGCGATAGTTGACCCGCTCAAAAATTACTTGAGTTGAAATGAATATTTATTGAAATTAGACATGTTAAAATAGATTGAGTTAATATATCAGTATTAACCGACCTCACTCAAAAGTTAATTGAGTTGAAATGACTTGAATCGAAATAAATTTTATTAAAATTAGATATGTCAATATAAATTGAGTTAATATATAAGTGATAATTGATATGTTCAAAATGTGACTTGAGTTGAAATGACTTGGATTGAAATGGAAGTTGGGTCATAATCTAACCCATTTAATTCTTACTATGCAAAATTTTTTGTTTTGTTTTTTTAATTACTTAATAATATTATCTCTAATAATAATTTAATCAAGTTCCCATAGTTTTTTTTCCTTAGGACTTCTGGATATACATATTTAACTTGGATATTGCTAATATATTCAAATTTGACAATATAATGAATTCTAGATGTCATATTATATTTATTTATTATAACAAATAAAATGCATTATTTTCAATATTACAAATGTCACTTTTTATGGAAGATTACATATAAATATCTTTAGGCTATAATGTATTTATTATATATTCTCTCAAATTAAATTGTGTACTCAAAAACAAATAATGTGCTACTACGACAAAACTTTACTCATGGGAAATCATGTAAACATAACATATTTTATAAGCCTATTTGCCTCGGCCCTCGGCCCAATTCTAATCAGCCTCTAACAAGGAACACAAGCATAATCGACTTTATCTGCTTATAAATTCTTATTCTGCTTATTTTTAAATTGTTATTCTCTCCGTTTAAAAAAAATATCATTTATTTCAAATAGAATGACTCTTTTTCCTTTTGATAACATTTTGATTTTAACTTTTCACGTGGCATGTTTAAGATCATAGCATTAAAAGTCATTTTGGTACATTTACATAACTTTAATTTAAAATCACAAGATTAAAAAAAAATCTTTTATTAAATTTATTTTCAAATCAAACTGTATTATTCTTTTTGAAACCGAGGAGGTACAACTTACGTTGGATTGGGAAGATAGATTTTTTTGCTGTTCACATAAATTCGATGAAATTAATTTTTAATTTTACCAAATTTGGAACCTCTTAATCATTTTTTTACAATTAAAACTCGCAATCTTAGAAATGATCCACGTGTTCTAAATTTTTTTTTATCTTTCACAGTATTCGGAGAATGAACAAGACAGGTGACTGTAGCTGTAAGGAGTTAATAGAGTAGTAATATTTTTGACAGGCATTAGGAATATAGAGGCCAGTTGTAGTGTACGGCAAATAGAATTAGTACACTCGAGGCAAATTTGTCGTTTTATGGTGAAGTGGCATTTGAACAAAAAATAATTATGTAAATTATGGCTAATGTTAAATGATATCAACCATAATGGGAAAAACAAATGGTGACAAATATATATATAAATATATATATATTAATAAAATCGTAAAGACAAGGAGATCGTCAATTCATTCTTCAATTTATGCGAGACTTTTACTCATAATAACAAAAACGAAACAAAATGGAGAAATTGGGGAAAAACAAATGAGGACATAAAGATTTTTATGGATTTGGAATTGGATTAGTTTATAGGTTGGCATATGGCTTGTGAGTTTATTTTCTAATTGATGGTCCTGTGAGTGTATGATATACATTAATTGCATACATATTGAATATGTATTCTTGAGTTATATAAAAAGGGAAAAGAATAAATATATCTTGAAATGATCGTAAATGGATAATATGTGCCTCTTCATATGCCCCCTTCACAATGAAAGACTAAATAGAGACACGTGGCGCAATCTTATCTGTTGATAAATATCGGATTGATGGATAAGATTATGCCACGTGTATATCCATAATATAAAGAGAAATATGACAGATGCACCATATCTTAAAAGTATATCATGGAAGGTATTTACATACCATTTACGATAGTTCAGGATATATATATTCTTTTCTCCAAGTAAAAATGGTATCACGTAAACCAAAAAAAGGAATAGAAAAATGGTTTCATGCAATGATATTATGTTAATTTTGTTTGTTACTTGAACTAATGTCTAGTCTCAAGAATTTTCTTTCGATCGAATGAGTCCATATTACTAGAACAAGACAGGATCATCTCTACTATATTTAGATATATTTTCTTCTCTTTTAGTAACTTGGGAATAAATTTCAATTGCATGACGATAAACTTTGTCCTCATAATGTTCATTACGCAAATATAGTTAGACTTAGAGTTTTAATTTGAATTTATTAAAGATGTGACTTGTTTGAAAGTCCTAGCATACAAGTCTTGTTAATATCTCGTGATATTATTTGTATTGTTGTAGCATCTTCATAATTCTCGAATGTTTCGAAATAGTCAAACTCACACACAAAAACACACAATTCATAGTATTTTTTATTCTCCTGTCCCATTTTATATGTTACATTTTCACTTTGTATTGTATTAAGAAATAATATAATTTTATTTTTCTATTCTTATTTAACTTTTTTCAAAATTTAAGTTTTCAATCAATAAATATAAAATAATTTAACCAATGAACATGAATTATTTATTTTAACTTTTCTAAGTTGATCAAATATAATTTTTTAATGCTAATAACTCACAAAAATAAAAAAGAAATAATTTATGCATTAATTTTTATAAAATGACATCAAGTATTTATAAAATTCATATAAAGTTTATATTTTTGGTTTTTCATTTTTTTTAAAAAATTATAGAACAAAAGGCTGAGTAATTATTTTCTTTTTTTTTTCTTCAGAAAATGGTCAAAAAGGGTGCCTACTTTGCGTCTTATCTGTACAGTAACTAATTTGATTTTATTCTCTGTTCCAGGAGAGAAGGAAAAAATATCACGAGCTAGAAATATGGTCAGAATTTTTTTTAAATTTTTTTTTTCTAGAAGTTTGAACACGTATAGTAACGGACAAATTTTAAAAAATATTGTATACAAATTCCAACGGACACATGAATGAAAGATACGTGTATGACTATGAATGAAGTATTTATTTTACCAAAAGAAAACTAACAGTAAATTTACTTGTAACTTTATATGCTTGAAAAAAAAAAAGAACAAAAAATCTATTGATAATTTAGGACATTTTTTCTTTTGGCTTTTGTGTATACAGAATATTTTGTTGGGAACCTTTTTGTTCAATAGCTAGCTGACCCATTCTTCTTGAGGGTCCGGTCCCCTTATCACCTGCTCCTACTCAAGGGTAAGGCTAATAAAGTCATTATCTTCGATCAGTTCCTTCTCGAATGAGAGAGGGTTATGACAAGAAAATACGAAGGTTGTAATAGAAAAATTTTTAAATTTATATTTATTAAATAATGAGTTGTAAATATAAATTGAATTTTTGAGATTAGATTTATTTTTTTTCTTAGTAAATTAGTAATAAAACGATATTATTGCCAATTGATTGGTGGCGTAGGACATCTAAGTTATAAAATATTAATATGTATATGACATGATTTACATGCTAATCATTGATAAAATGTGATAATTTGTCACTTTACTTAGTAAGATAGGAATAAGATAGCGTATATATTACTTTTTCTAGATTCAGTATATACTTATACTAAGTTTATTATTGTTATAATTGTTGACTAATTCTTAAATTAGAAAATAATTTTTTTATGATTAAAAGGTCTTGTAAATATAATTTAGCTTTAAGATACAAATTTTATTCGCTTTATATATGGTATGTGACTTATTTGACTTAGCTAGTGTGATATACATCAATAACATATTTATTATAATTTTAAAAGTAACATTTGATAAACAAATAATGTTCTAGTTCTTAATTACATGTTTATTTTTTGAATTGACATATCTATTAAAAAACAATTTTCAACATAGTAAATATATCATTTTATCCCTATTAATTATAAAATTAAAAATAAATAAATAAGTAATTAAGGATCGAAGGAGTAATAAACTCTTTCAATCATTTTATTATATAAAAGTAATTAAATTTACCTAAAATTGAGTGATTAAAGTGGATAAAATCTAGTGACCATATGAATTGTTGATTTGTGAAGTTGGTAGTTTCCCATCTTTACACCCATTGAAATGGAAAGTTTCTCCATTAAAAGTTCATCCATTTTCAATAAATTCGAACTGTTCAATTATGTTTTTGTTATTTTTTTTTCCACTGATTATTATATAATATCGAATTTCAAATAAAAATAGTACGATATTTTTTGTATGTTGTTGTTTTAGTTTATCAGTGGTTTTTGGTAGTGTGAAAAAATGTCTACTACACATCGCTATAAAAACGCCCGCTCCCACTCCTATCAATACCCAACGGGCACTTTCAAAATTTTGTCCTTTTTTTCATCTTTCACTTTCATTCTTCATCTTTTTCAAGCAATTTTCATACTCTCATTCAACAATATATAATATGAACTCTTTTTTGACATTCAATATATAGAACTCTTCTTCACCTAAAAAGGAAAAAAATAAATAATATTATTACTGCAAAACACTCTAATTCATTGCATTTACCGATTTACATTAAGAGCTTCACGGGATAACTGCTTCTGTACAACCATTAATGGCGGAAGTTGAAGTGCAAAGTTCAGAAGCAGATAGCTCTAATACTACTTCCTCTGTTTCTTCTTCTTCGTCGTCTTCGTTGTCCTTCAATTCCATGCACAAATCGGTTTTTGATTCGTCAAACAAATTGCCGGAAGAGAAGAAACGGCGGACAAAGGGAACGAAGAAACAGAAGTCTATTAATAATAATAGTGAGAGTAGACATCAAATTTACAGAGGAGTTAGGATGAGAAGTTGGGGAAAATGGGTATCTGAAATTCGTGAACCGAGGAAGAAATCACGTATTTGGCTTGGTACTTATCCTACAGCAGAAATGGCCGCTAGGGCACATGATGTTGCAGCGGTGAGTATAAAAGGAAATTCCGCCATTCTCAATTTCCCTCATCTAATCGACTCGTTGCCTCGTCCATTGTCAAAGTCACCTAGAGATATTCAAGCTGCTGCTGCTTTAGCAGCATCAATGGACCCACCTTCTTCATCCTCATCCTCAATAACAACAACAATATCAGCGGGATCTGAAGAGCTTTGTGAGATTATTGAACTGCCTAATTTAGAAGAAAGTGACGATTCAAAAACTGATTTAACGCTGAGTGAATCGGTTGAAGGATTACTGTACTCGCCGTGGTGGGCAGATCATAGTACAGATTTTTGTGGTTATTTTCTGGAGCAGTCTGCAGCTGGCGCTGGAGAAAGTTTCATTTCTTGCAGCTTTGAGACACTGAAATGGGCTTGTTAAAAGCTGATCATAATGGAGCTTTTAGGACTCACAACTCTGGGCTTTGCTCTGTTTTTTAATCTTTTAATTATGGATCTCTTTTAATATATCTGTGGAATAGTAGTTACTTAATTAGTAAATATACTTAAATATCAGTTTAGTTGTGCATAAACATAATTTTATTTTATTTTTACTGTTTTTTATACATTTGATTATAGAAGAAATATGTTTAATATTACTACTCTCTGTCTAAAATTTAGGTGATATAAGGTTTTCAGATTCAAATAAGTGTTTTAATTGACAAGCATGGTGATTTATTTTACTTTTTGCTGCGTTGATTTTCAAATGTATAAATTTTGATTAAAAAGTTTAAAAGAATTTATTATAGGATTTATAGTTAAAAATATGATATTTAACTTTTAAAAAATAAAAAATGTCACGTTAATTGAGCATTATGAGGGCCAAATGTTCTGGCCAAAGGGTTCTTTTTTTCCAATGAAATTTTTGAATTGTAATATTGATATATAATTTGACATAGATAAACTAAATTTTACAAAGACGAAGTTGACTAAATTACGTAATTTGGCAGATGTAAAGTTAACAAAAAAAGATAGTTAGCATACAATATAATCAAGAATCTTGTTAATCAAAATATGATGATTATGAATTAGGACATGCAATCCCGTCGTGACAAAATTAGATTAGGACTATAATTATTTAGCCTTCGCTCATTTAATATGGTTATTTCATTTTGGGAAAAGGGTCAAAATGTTTAAGGACAAATTATAAATGGAAGTATATTTTTGTTCTTTTCAGATAGTTTAAAGATATTTTTATTCGAATCTGTTTCATTTTTCTCCTTTATTATTTTATCTAAGATTTTCACATCCTCTACCATCATAATTTATCGAATTGTATGAATATGTTATTGTAATGGATATTTTATTGTTCCTCCTCATTGGTCGAATTATAGTGGATATTTTGTTGTTATGTAACCTCCAATAATAGAGCTACTTACCACATTGGATAGATAGGAGCAACAAATCCTATCAAAGACAAAATTAAACTTCTTTGTTCTTGTCTATGTTTTATTGGGTAAAATTATTAAGACTTACTCCTTTGACAAAGTTATATATTCGATAAATAATTGATATGTATGCAAATTGATTCGAATAATGCTTTTAAAAAAAGTGAATAGGGCTCAAACAAAAATCAATAAGATCATGATAGATATAAGTAGAGAAAATTCTTTGACTTTGTTTATAATTGAGATAGGAAAACATAGATGGTCAAAAGTCAGTTTCAAAGTTCAAAATGCAATTCATTTTTTTTAATCCTTTGGGAACCATAGCCAATAGATTAGACAAAATGGATGACAACTTTTCTATTTTAATTTAATCACTTATGGTAAACTTTTTAATATAACTTATGCTTGTGGGTTTTGTTTTAAACAAAATAGTGTGATTTGGTGGTAGTTCAAAATTTTCAATGACTTGATGAGATGATAAAAAAAAAATGTTCTTTAAGTGGGCAATCATTATGTACCCTTAGCCTTTAATATTTTCATCCACGTATTTGATTACAATTTTGTTTTCTTCTCAAATTACTAGTATTTGATTGAAATCGACATTTTCTAATTAGTTATTAGGATTATACATGCTTCTTTCTAATTCGTGCATTTTCCTCCTTTTTGTCTTGTCAATACTTTAATAAATTTAATGACAATAATGCTACCATCCATTAATCTCCCAATTTCTTTCTTCCACTTGCTAATTATGTTTAGTACGCGCCTTAAATTATTCAAATTCATACAATCTCATTTGCCAAATAAATATATTATATATATATTGTTTTTTTTTTAAGTAATAAACTTGAATACTCTTTATAAGAGATTAGAAGTTTTCAAATTCTTGAAATTCCCAATCCTAACATTTGCATTTTACATCTTTATTATTTTTCAAACGTTTTTATTGAAAATTCTGAATGTGCTACAATTCTAAGTAGATAATGATTATCAAGGATGCTTTAATATTATCCCCCATTGTGAAGAAAAAGTCTTGTTTTTGTACTTTATTTTTGACGGTTGAACGAAGCTTACTCTGAAGATTTTTTCAAATTATAATAGATAGTTGTGCGGCAAATTTGTAACTTTTTGTTCTCCAAAAATTTTGAATGGGCATGAAGTCTACTAATTTGATCTTAAAATTTGTTATTGACAACGGGAAAAATATAAGACAATATACAAAAGATAAAGTGAATTGATAAATTTTTATTTTTCAAATTGGATACATGATATTTTGGATATTTTTATTTTATACCGTTATTATTTAGTGCGTGAATATAAAAAGCCTTTAATGTCGTTCAAAATAATAATAATAAATAATAATGTTGATGTGTTAGTTTTCAAAAACAAAAAAGTCTAAGACGATAAGTGCTATGGTATTATAGCCGTTAATGATGAGATTAGTCTTAAGAGAAATAAGTTAGGCAATCATATTTTATATGATTTATTCTCTTGTTTAGTCATTCTCCAAACTAATTGCATGCAGTCTGCCAAATTGAAAGATTGATTTAACATTTAGGGAAAGGGAATTAGAGATTATCAAGAATTATCATAAGTCCTTTCGAAAATGACAATCTATCTAATTCCTCTCAATTATTGTTTAATTTCCTTTGAATATAACGAAAACATTTCACGTATAATCCTATAAATTTAATCAGTGAAAGATAAGATATATGTACATAAATTTTATCTTTTAACTTCTTAAAATATAGAGATTGTTTTTAATAAATTTTTGAATCTCGACTCTTATTTTTGGATTGAATATTTTTTTTAAAGAAAAACTTGATGAAGATGCCACAAGCGTAGTAATATCCTTAACCAATAGATCATCTAACATCGCTGTCAATGTTACGCCAATAGTAATCAATTCCAAATCTTATTTATTTATGTTTCGAATTTATTTATTTAATAATGCTAGTTAAGAATCTTCCTCACTAACATGACACCTTTCAATTAATTCCACAAAATTATATATAAATAGTAGCAGTCCGTTTTTGTTAATTTTTTAAAACTTTTGTCCACTTGCTTTGTGTCCTAAGACTCGTCCACTAATAACCTACTCCTCCGTCTACTTTTACTCATCATATTAATATTTTTTTTCAAAATTATATTCGATCGTTTCATTATAATTAAATTCATTTTAATTTAATATTTTACAATAACAAATTATATATTTTCAAAATTAACATGAAAAAGAAATTATGAATTATAATTTTTTACATAAATATTAAAAATACATCGTAAAATACTAGATAGAATTTTCATAATTTAACTATAAAAAGACATGACAATCAAAAGTGAACGAAAGAAATACCAATTAATAAATATTCTCTAATTATTTATGAAATAGTATTCTCTTGGGAGAAAAAATCCAACTACGTTAGCTAAATTATTATTTTAAGATTCCCAACAAAAATTTCGAATTCATACTCTTTAAGCGTACATTCAGATATATCGTCTGATACACCAATTCAATTACCTATACGTAGACTTTTTTTTTCGTTTTCATCTCATTATTTCATAGTACAACAAGAATATTTTTGTGGACTTGGCATTAGAATGTAGTACGTTTCCTTATCGGAAGTCATACGTAGACTTTTTCTTTTTCTCATTCTTTTCTGGTTAAACAAAAAGAAAAGAATAATTATCAAAAGCAAATCTAATCACGTCTTAATTCTCATTTCACATTTTGATACGTTCAAGTTTTTTCAACTAAACCTTTTCTTATTTTCTCATGCTCCATTGGTTAAATATATATTTAATTTATTTTATTTTAAAAAAATCATTAAAACTAGGAAAGTGATATTCTGCGTAAAACTGTCGAAATAAGAAATGAATTCTATAGTTAGTAGCATGTGGTTTATAGTATATTTTTTTTCAGCTCTTCTTTTTCTTGTTTCTATCATGTCAAAGAGGAGAATATACGATTATAGAGCAAAGAATATGGAGTATTTTAGCCCAAAGTACTGGTCGTACTAATCACAAGACCTCCTCAATTTTAAGCCAAAAGAAGATTGAAACAAAATGCTCCATAAAAGAAAAGACAAAAAACAGTTGATGACAAAACATGTACTCTCAATGTTCCCTTTTTTCTGATTTTGGCCTTCTTTAACACTTCTGGCACTTGATGATGCTATCCTCATTGTATAAACATAGGGGAAAATGGTTAAAATTGACTTAACTCACACCTCAAAAGCTAGGTCAGAGGGAGAAGGATTGTCCAAGCATTATAAAGAATCCATCCATTTTATTAACCACTGACGTGAGACTTTTGTCATTCTTTAACAGAACCATAGGCTAATGTCCGGGATATTTTAGTATGAGAAGTTAAGGCATGTTTGGATAGATTTTCTAGCTTATGACTTATAAGCCAAAGTCATAAATTAAGATTTCTAATTTATAATGTATTTTTATTATTTTAAATTTAAAATAAGCACTAATAAGCATCTTTTAATTTTATTCAAACACTTCAAAACTAATTAAAAATTATTTGAATCAAAAAACACCTAAAAATAAATCAATCCAAGAGCATCGACAGTCAATTCAATTAACTGAGAAAAGTCCCAAAAAACAAAAAAATAAAAAAAGGAAAAACCGGGAAAAAAAAAACAAAAAAAAAAAAAAAAAAAGGTGCAGACAGTACTTTCCTACGATTTGTCGTAATCCCAGTAAAAATTAAAGCTTCAAATTGTAAGATGGGCTAGTCAAATCATACCAGAGCACACAGTACAGCAGAACATCGTTTTATCCAAAGTTCTATGTATCCCTATTTGCGCCAAACTGTTGGTGAGCTGTTATCATCATACCAAAGATTGGTGCCTTTTTCCTTTTCTTCTTTTGGTATTTATTAGTAATTTATATACAAATTATAACATATCCTACACCTAGCTTGCAAAACACCTCGGAAAATTTGATTGTGAGACATAGGTAAGAGTTCTTGTCAACAGTATACTATATAACATAAAAGGAAACTTAAGTCAGGTAGGGTAACTATCCTTTTTAATTTTCCTATTTGTACGAAGTGTTAGTTTATCGAGATAGATGTGTGAGCAAACTAGAAGAAAAAATATTAAGAATGAAAATATTTGTGATAAGGTCAAAGTAGCCTCATGATAAGGGAGACGTGAACGTTCAAACATATGAAGACAAAATGCATAGATGCCTCAATGAGGAGGTGCTAAAGAATATGATTATTATGGGTATGAAGAGAGGTAAAAGTAGACTAGAAAAGGTGATAAACAAGATATGCATGACTCTCCTATAGTTCACCAAAGGCATGAGCCAAAGTAGAAAGATATTTCTCGAGTATCTAATCAACTTCTCTACCTTCAACAAGGAGAATAGACTGGCACACAAAGGACGTACCCATTCCCACCAGGCCCACTGTTGTACTATACCTGCCAGAATACGTTTTTTGGAGTGGTGTGGATTTTTTAACTAGTGCTACGTTATTTTCTCAATATATGGTATATGCTTTACATTATAATGGTTTATTAAACATGACTTTTACCCTTACAAGCTGAAAGCAGTAACATTGAATTAGAATTTTTGCTGGTAACGTTTAGTAATATCAACTACTTGGACCGTTACCAACGTAAGAGGGTCATTTTTTTTTCTTTCTATCAGTAATATTTTCACTAGAAAAAAAACAAGAGGAGTAAATTTGAACAATATTTTACCATTTCTATCACTGCAAAAATGCGAACTACACCATTTGGGCTCAGTTATGCAAAGCCTATGCTCATAAAATTTCAACTTGGAACAACAAGAGAAACACTGGCTATTTGTAAATGTGAACTCATCAACTAGTTGACTCTATGTTGCTAATTAATTCATATTATTCGTAATTTACCGGCATTGCGCTCAGCATACCAGTTCTCAGCATGTCTTCATTCCTTTCTTAAACGATCTAGGCTCCATAGCCTATTTAACATCAAAATAAAAGAAAGTATTAGTACAAATATCTCGCTCATACAAAGGCATCTAACGTAGTCTATCGTTGGCCTCTATGGTAGAATCAAAAAGAGAAAGGGGGGGGGGGGGGGGGGGGGGGGGG
Organism: Solanum habrochaites; assembly: GCA_027704765.1. Lineage (NCBI taxonomy): Eukaryota > Viridiplantae > Streptophyta > Magnoliopsida > Solanales > Solanaceae > Solanum > Solanum habrochaites. The sequence goes on from JAKWJA010002491.1 coordinate 65,914,433, forward strand.
GGGGGGGGGGAGTGTCTATGGTTGGCCTCTATGGTTAATACCTGAATTGTCCATCGGGTTCCCAGCAACTGCAGGTTCAGGCACCTTGATCTCAGTGACGACAGCATCTGATGTCAAAAAGGTCCTTGCAACTGAAGCAGCATGCTCCAAGCAACATCTTACCACCTAGTTTCCACAAAACATGCAGCCGTTAGCTTCGTATGGAAAACACAATAAGAAGCAACATCAAAAAGCGAGAGCGAAACCTTTAGGATTGAAAATAAGTATTCCCTGGAAGTCATTTATGGATGAATCACAAAAATAAGGAGAAAAAGAACAGATATTTTCAATTCTCACAAAACAAGCCACCCATTGCATTAAATTTTTTGAACATAGACAAAATCTCCAAGATGCTATTTAATGCTGAATTACAAAAACAAGAAGGAAAAAGAGTAGATATTCAATTCGCGATAATTGGTCATCCACCAATTCTTGGTAGATGTCCAAGTACGAAGAAATGAAAAATGAAATGTCAAACTTTCGATGTGTTATAATTGAAACACACAGTTAATTAGAATCAGATTTGCAGGTGTGTGCCTAACAACAATAAAAGATCAGATATGAGATATGTATAGTTTAAAGTAACAAATATCGATTTTGACAACAAGGGTCATCCTTTAATCAGCTCATAAAGTAGAGATCAATTTTTAAGAAGACTGGAAGGAGACCTTATTGGCAGAGAATTACGACATGTTCAGTTCTATGATTACTAAGAATATAGGATGAAATGTTTACGGACATGACTCTGAGAATACAGAGCACAAAAAATGAGGCCGTAATTTTCTTTTTGATAAGTCATGGACTCATGGCTACACTCATGTATTGTAAAGATATTAACACTCGGGCTTAACTCAACCCCAAAAGCTAGCTAATGAGGGGAGAATGCCCAAATCCATATAAGCAAATCATTAGTCTTCTCAACCAATGTGGGACTCAAACCCACTCTTAACATGCATATTGTTGAGATTATCTACATGTCTCTTCAGCATTTGTTCCCCTTGAGACTTCTAGATACTTACTTTTGTAGGATCAATTATACCAGCAGCCATTAAATCTTCATAGTTTCCGGTGGCCGCGTTATAACCATAGTTTGGGTTGTCATTGGACAAGACCTGAGAATGATAGTAAAACCAGTCAATGTATCTTTGAACTCTCATACGATGCAACATGAACAGTAAGCCCATTGCAATCTTGTTATACCTTCTCAATCACAACACTTCCATTAACACCAGCATTCTTGGCTATTAACTTCATAGGGTAGCGCAAAGCTCTCTTGACAATATCAGCTCCAATCTGCAGTATCAAAAGCTGAATTAGTGCCATCCGCCTTTAAAAAATCAACATTAACATATACAAAGAACTTTGGTACAACTATATAAGGAATCTTCTTCAATGAACTACATAAAAGTAATACCTTTTGTTCATCATTATCAAGAGTTCCTTTAATGCCTTCAACTTTGGCAGCAAGCCGCAATAAGGTGCATCCACCGCCAACTACAATGCCTTCGTCAACAGCTGCCTATGGTTACCAAAGATCAATTTTATTACCACTGTAAGATTATAGTGGTTGGCAAATTCAAATTTTGAATGAATGGCCATAATTGCATAGATACTGAACAAACCTTTGTCGCATTGAGTGCATCCTCTACTCTCAATTTCTTTTCTTTGAGTTCTGTTTCAGTTTGTGCACCAACCTGATATTTCATAATCCCAAATTATGGCAAGAAGAGTATACTTTGAATTATAACAGCGAAAAAGATATCATCCTAAAATAAGTGAATCATCAACTGACCTGAATAACGGCAACACCCCCAGAGAGTTTTGCAATTCGCTCATTCAATTTTTCCTTCTCGTAGTCTTGTTCAGCTTCCTGCATAGACAGCCCAAGATTGTTTTGTGAAAAGGGTAATTGATTGACCAGCATGAGAAAGTATAAGACAAAGTTCAACCTCAAGCAGTCTTTTAATTTGTGCAACTCTTTTGCTCACTGCATCCTGTGTACTACCATCACCAACAATTGTCGTTGAATCCTTTGATAAAACAACCTTGGCAGCATTTCCTAAGACCTCACTTCCAGCCTGGTCTAGGTATAAACCAACCTCCTCTCGAATGACAGTACCTGAGTGCATATTGCAGAATTAAATTTACTTTATATGTAAACATGGCTTTCGTTGAACAGTGAGATCACTTTGTTTTGGACAGACCTCCAGTAAGGATAGCAATGTCATCAAGATATTGGCTTTTTCGATCTCCAAAACCAGGAGCCTTGAGAGCAGCAATTTTCAATGCTCCTCTTAATTTGTTGACAACCAGTGTGGCCAGAGCTTCCTGTTCTATGTCTTCAGCGATTACCAATATTGGGTATCCATTCTTGATTGCTTCTTCCAAAACATTGACTAAATCCCTTGCATTTGTTATCTTTTTGTCTACCAGAAGCAGCTGAATTTTTTTAAAACTAGTTGTCAGCAACAAATTCTTTAGCATATCCAGGAAGAATTTTTTTTAAAATAGTATGCAATACAAAATGTCATGGTACATCATACCTTGCAGTTTTCATATTCAGCTACCATCTTCTCATTGTCCGTAACAAAGTATGGAGAGATATAGCCACGGTCAAATTGCATGCCTTCCACAACAAATAAGTTGTTCTCAGAACCCCGCCCTTCCTCAAGAGTTACTACACCTTTCCTACCCACTTTACTCAAGGCTTCTGCTATCATATTTCCTACTTCATAGTTGTTTCCTGCACTAACCGCAGCTACATCTGCTAGTTCACTGTCCTCGACCTAAAAAGTTATCAGCAACTTTAAAAAATAATAGTAGTTGTTCCAAACGAAGTGAAGTTTTGAAAAGTTGAAGCAGCTGTACTGATTCATCAGTAAGATTTAACATATAATTTTGTAATTTTCACCTCTTTTGACAATTTCTTTAGCTCAGAAACGAGGGCTTTGGTGGTCCTGTCAATGCCCCTGGCAATCTGAATAGGGTTTGCACCAGCTGCAACAACCTGAATAACGCAACGTTAAGGAGGCTATTATCAAATCCCTAACACCATCAAAATCTTGAAATAGCTTGCAAAATCGAATGGAACTATTTACAAACCTTAACACCCTCAGTTATGAGCCCCTGTGCCAAAACAACGGATGTAGTTGTTCCATCCCCAGCCAAGTCATTCGTCTTTGAAGCAGCTTGTCTCACCAAACTTGCACCAATATTCTCAACAGGGTCTTCTAGTTCAACCTATTGTGCAATTCAGAGCATACATTACAACATATTTATTTCTGCATAGTTTGACCATACCAACAGGACTGAAAGACAGCATTGTAAGTGAAATAACAATGTCACCGAAAGGAGTACACCATTTAAAAATGAATTTGTGAATAATATAAAGAAGAAATCACAAAGACCAATTCCAGTGCTGATCATGGTAAGTACAACATATTTCTCTTTGACAAGTCACAACAAGTGCATAGCATTTGATAGTTGAGTGTCGGAAGAAAATCAGATACGGAGTTTTTCAGAAGTCTACCTCTCTGGCCACAGTAACACCATCATTTACAATTTTCGGAGAGCCATACTTGCTCTCAAGAACTACATTTCTTCCTTTTGGACCAAGAGTTACACCTACTAGATCTGCAAGCTTGTTAACACCTGCCTGAATTTTTGAAGGCCAAGAAATAACGAGAATTAACCAGGTACAAAAGGATGAGGTTCAAGAGAAATCAATTAAAAATTCCTATCAAGCTTACTTGGAGCTTCTTAATGGCAGAACCATCCTGATTGAAGTGTAACTCCTTGGCCATAGCCTGGATCTTGGAATCATTTCTCTTCTTTAAAACATTATTCTTTCTCCTGCCCCCTAATGAAGTCAAAGATATCCCAGAGAATGAAGATAACGTTTCAGAAGAATTGATAATCTTTTTCTCAACTGTCTGGCTTGTGGAAGAAATTGAACACACTGAGGTAAACGTAGCAGCCATGCTTCACAAAAGACCTGCGGCATAGGGCATTATTACCTCAGAAAGTAATAAAATAGACTCCAATTCATTAAAATCAAACACACTGAAGGTCTGATTGTTCAAACACAAGCACATTCTTGGATTACCAAGAAGGCACTACTGATAGCGTGACATCATGTACCGGTTGGTCATATTTGGTATGCTTGACAACGGGATTTGGTAGAAACAAGTGCATAGACTATGGACAAATAAAGAGATGCAAGCAGACAGGCTTCAACTTAAAAATCTGAAGGCATGGGGCATGGTTTGTTGGGCTTATAGCCATCTAGATTCAACCTACAGTCTTTTGGAATCCATTAGGGTGTACTGCAGAAGAGCCTTTGAAAGCAAGACAAGCTCAAGAAAAAATTGTCTATCAGACATTTAAAAGAATATATCACAACCTTCAATGAAATATCAAAATAATAAAAAAAAAAAACACAAATGGCATGCATAAGAGCGCATCGAAATGCTCAATGCAAGAGCAAAACTTTCTAGGTAACACACATACAAAATTATCATTACAGGTTCAATTAGTGTTACATTTCAAGGTCCCTATCATATATATATATATATAAGGAGAGCTAACAAACTAAAGTTAGGGATTTTTTAAATCCTAAAAATTATGGTTTTTTCTTAAGCTTATTGTTAAATTACAATCTTAATTAAAACGACAGAGAAAAACATCAGTAATCAATATTTTCCAGTTATTAAATTATTGAGTATTTAAATGGAACAAGCACAATAAAGCTGGAGATTAAGTTTTCGTAAACAACACAGCAAAATGTAGAATCTCAGTTCAAACAATAATGAATTCATCTATAAAGTAGCAGAATCGGAGTTCCAATTAAAGGCAATCAATGGAGCAGTAGAGATTCAAACAGAAAGGAATGCATTTTCCATTAATGTTTTTGCAGAACAATCAGAAAATAGTATCACAATAAGCAAAAGAAGATGAAGAATGAGGAAGAGTACCTGAGAGCTCACTCGTAAAGTGGGCGAATGTGGAAATGGTAGAGCACAAGGGGGAGAAGATAAGGCTTTGTTGGAAAGAATTTTCTAGAAGTTCAATATTTAAACCGCAGACGTACAAGTTCTAAAGAAAATTTGCATTATAGAACCTCGTAGTTATCGTGCTTTGCAAATTGTTCCTTATACTTCTTCAAATCTACATTTCTGTCCGTTTATACTTTTTATTGTACAAACTTTTTGAGTAGCACACTAATGCGAGTTCAGTCTAAAAATTAAACCGGTCATATTTTTTATTTATTTTCATGTTGTTATGATAAAATATTGTTTATATATTAATTTTTTTTATTGATTTTACTCGTAACAATTTCATACTTTTAGTTTATATGATCAATTCAATTGAAATATATTAATTTGAAAAAATATAAATCTTCTTTTTCATAATATTAGTTTGAACATATGTTGATTAAGTAATAAATATATATTTCTTAAATATTTAATTTAATATTATTTATAAAAATTCTTTTTGTATAAATTTTAAATAATTAATTTCTATTTTTAAAATTAAATATAATTTTATGATTGTGTGCATCCAAATACAGTAACACCAATTTCAATTATCAGGTTGCTTTCCAAACGGACTCTAAAAGTTAAAAAATAAATTTACTTGGAGATGTTATCATGCTACACTAAATGTGAGTCTCAATGGACATCCACTTATTTATTACATGTGTATTTATTAATTTTGAAATTTTTATAATAAAATATTTAATTTCATGATTGTAAGAAAATAATATATTAGTCAAATTAATTTTTAATTGTTAAATGTTCAAAAAAAATTGTATCCTTGAAAGTTGAAAGTATAGAAATTAATGAAATATGAAGGGATTATGTAGTCATATTCAACATGGGGAAAAATTCATTTACCCAATTAATAAAAAAAAATTGGCTTTGATATAAATTAATAATATTACGTAGTCATATTGAATAAGGGAAAAATTCATTTACCCAACTAAGCAATGAAGAAGCACTCAAAAAATATTCAATGTGAAAAATTGAAATTTAAAATAGACATTTCACATTAGTATAGAAATTCCCATTAAGAATTAATGTGTTGTCCATACAAAAATAAATTCAAAATGAGCCATAAATTCAATGTGAAAATTGAAATCTAATTAAACTAAGCCAAATCATAATGCATGATATTAAACAAGCTAAATAACTAACCTAAATAAAATATTCTTAGTAGTAGAAAAATGAAAACCGCAATAACAAGAGGGCTTCATGCTAACCCAGCAATCGCTACAACAATAACTGAAATCAACAACGCCGAAATGAACGCTAATGGAACTGCTGAAGAAACCGACGCCGAGATTGAGAGCGGCGATGGCGCCGGCGCCTGAGAAAATGGCTGCGGTGGAGATTCCGAAATTGGATGTAGTGGGAGAACTTCAACGGCTAAACGCTGGCCATTTTTGCAATGTTCTGGATCGCCGCTCACGAAGTAGAACGTGCCGGCCCTGTTTAGATTCATTGTTCTGGTGCCGTCTTTACCGGCCGAGGCTAAATGAGTTCTGTTGCAATGATAAAATTCCCATTTCCCCACTTTAATAACCGAGTCATTCCTGTACTCAAAACCTGCACAGAGATAAACCTGTCACACATATAACTTTCTATTCACAAAAAATTATCTGTGCTCGATATTTATATCAAACAAATGTTTATTTATTATTATAGAAATAAGCGAGTAATTGGAATGTGTAAAACGAAACTATTGATTTGAGGTAACTACACTATAAATTTTACGAGTGATTATTAATGACTTACGAAGTGAATCGCCGATATGAAATTTCTTATTTGCAGCCCAATGATTATAGAGATCCGTTTCATTCTGGCTTGGCTGACGCCAACCCACAGCATCACCAACTTTGAATTCCTCAGCGGAGGCAGCAACAATTGTAAGCGCAATGAAACAAAGAGTAGTGTAGAAGAAAGCTGAACCCATTTTTATCTTCCTCGAGAACGAACTGATCGATATTGCTTATTGCTAATTGTTGTTAGTGTATGTAACAATATGGAAATTTGAGAGTTTTCGAAAATTTCTCACTTTGCTATGTGGTTTAACTCTGTGCAATAATGAAGCTATATAAGAAAAAAAAAAAAGTGATAGGAAAGGATGCAGTAACGTGGTGAACGTGGAAGTTACAGTGTTTAGGGTCGTGGGAGGTACCACTAAGTTTTTCGTGTGGACTTGGTCACGTTTTGTAACTGTTACCTGATGAATAAAAACGTCTCTACAAAAAGTGTGTATTGTTTTTTTTTTCTTCACCTTGTAACCGTCTTTTTAAGGCTTAATTAGTTTTCATTTGTTCAAATAAGTGTTGAGCACAAATTTGAACAATCATATTTACGTTGAGTCGTATTTGAAAAGAGAAAAACTTTGTAATTTTCTACTCCTTCCATCTTATTTTAATTATCCGCTTTAACTTTAAAAAAAATTAACTTCAAAACAAGTTTCACTTTAGAAATCCAAGTCCAAAATTGGCAAAACTTTCAAAAAAACATTTATACAAATAGATAGGTGTATGGTATACTTTGTATTTTTATTTTTTTCAGCTTGAAAAAGTTAAAGCGACAGTTAAAATGGAACGAACCACCAGTATGTTTATAGTCTAATTGGTAAGGTAGAAACTAGAAATCTGCGGTAGAAATCTGTTGAAGAAGCAATCAAGGAAATAAGCATAATGTACACAGATTCACCTTTTAAAATGCTGAGCTGCAGTGAGTTTCTAGTGGCCACATTTATGTTATGCATCAAGAAATGAAGGGGCAATGCAATGATCACAAATTTACCTAATAAGGTTTACCACGTAAATCACTTAGTAAAGCAAATAAGTCTAGTGCTTAGACGACAGCCAAAGTACATCAAGAACAACTAAAATGGCAAGCAGAAAGCAGCTGAAAAAAGTGAAGACTATTGAAGCAGATACACGGTCACAAAAATGATGCAGGGGTTTGCAGAAATTTGGCAGAGCTGTATGTCGAATCCCCGTGTGATTCAAACTGGAAACACTTGATGCAGATGATCCAGCACTCATCAGCGCCAATGCAAATACCTATAGTAACAAAGACAATCACATACTACTGTTATAAGCAGTCATTGGCAACCGAACAGTCAGATAGTGAACGCTTAAACATCAAATCTGTACCTGATCTCCAGCAAAAATAAGCCATCCGTGATTTCGCGAAGAAATAGTTGGTGATCCTCGCACAAGTCTTGATCCGCTGATTAGTAGCTGAAGTATTAAATGAAGTGCAACAGCAGCCGAGATGCCAACCAGGTACCTGATCAGTAAATTTCAAATTACTCACGACTTCTCTGGACTTAGAAATTATTGAATCACATTCTCCACTGATTTTACGAATTTAAGGCCGTGAGAGTTGCATCGTAATCCCCTCCGCGTTTACGGTATACATATATAAGCACTATTATACAGAAATTTGACTATAATTGGAGACAATAAATGCTTGAGAGGAGAATGAACTAAGTAAACCGAAGGAAATTTAAGTGGCTCAGATGGTTGGCTACTCGCGATCCTCTCCCCATTCTCCCTTTCCCTACCACCAGTTACCCCTTAAAAAATAAAATAGAAATAATTGCAACAACTAAAAAGGAAGAAGATTCTCGTACTAGTTTGCTTTAGTGTCAGAAAACAGAATACTTATTAAAATTCTACTCAGGGGCCTTTTGTTGTGATTAGAGGTACGAAGTCACTCGACTGAAAGGAGAGGAAGAAAAACCAAGCTCTGTCAGTCATTTGTTCATTATCTGCTATTGCAAACAAAGTTCAAAAGTAAAATTTAAAAAAAGAACAATAATACTATCAAAACAAGTAACCTACTCAAAAGCTTAGGACAAAATTGTCAACAAGACAATGCCCTAAAGTTCATGGAGTTACCAGTCCATCAACAACATAGACAACAATAGAGGGCAGATTGAAAATTTAAAGTCGATGAATCTCTACAACGCTGACAAATTTGTACATGTTGCAGCATGTGACAATCTCATGTTAAAGCTTTAGATATAACAGTATAATAGGGGTAAGAGATGTTTACTCGAAGGAACGAGAGAAGGACCACTTGGAGTGCAAGGGTATATTAAAGCCCAAGACAGTGATGGTAGAAGCTTGTTCGGCAGTTACCATAACTGATAGAGCTGTGACTGAAGTCACAAGACACAATGCCCGTAGGACTACTTGCATCACTTGAGCTTTCCCGTTAACATTTCTGACCAGTGGACCGCTCGAGCTATCCGTGACAGTATCAATCTCTATCTTTGACTCCGGCAGCTGAATTCCGACATCCGGTGGATTCTTGCCGTTAATCATCTCCTCACTACACTAGTAATTCATGAACTGCTCAATTTTAGAGAGTTAGAGCAATAGGTTCTTTTTGAATTGTAAGAAAGCGGGCAGTGGGGTCATGGGCCGTGAGAAATTAACACGTGGCGAGTATAGATAGGAGGAAACAGTCAACGAAGTATCCGTGAATGAACAGTGATAATTGACGTTTTTGTTCTCTTTGGACGTACAATAAAAATAGCAATTAGAGGGCGTGTAAACTCCAAGTCACGGGAGCAATAGAGGCATTACTTAATTTGATTACGAAACCCAATACGATAATACTCATCCCTCGCAAATTAGTTGTTCACTTAAAAGAAAACATTTATATATTCATATATTTTTTTCCTCATCTCCCATAAACCAATAAATACATGAATTCAAAGCATGTTTTTAAACCACCGTGTAACAACCATGTCCATCATCCCGTTGGCAATAAAATGTCATCATTAACTATTAAACACTACTAGTAATGAATAACTGAAATAGCAGAGAATCCATCAAATCACTTGGCAAAGACATTACAAGCACAAAACATCAGAACTCGCTGATTTACAAAGGAAACTGACAGAAAGATGCAAAGGAAATGTAAATTTCTCTATATCTGCATTACAACACCGTTTTTTTTTTCCAAAATATGACAGGATTAATCTTTGTTCACATCGATACAAATACACCATGAACAAGCATTCAGAGGACAAACAGAGAAGACAAAGGAGCGAAGGGAGTACAAATCACAGACTCATGACTCTACTGTTGTTTGGAATCAATATGCATTCGGATGAATCAACTTTGATATTTGACATCATTGAGTAGAAATAACACAAAAGCATGGGAGGAAGAACAAAACGAAGCATGGAAGATTAGACACCAAACATTAAGTCGACAATTTTAGACACAACGGATCTCGCTGGGGTGGCAACAGATCCAGATGATTCCTTTGCACTATTGCTGCCATTTTGGAGAAAACAAGGTTGAGAGGAGGTTCTAAACGGAGTCGGGTCATTGCTTTTACTGGTTGGAGCATGCGGTAAAGGTATAAATCCCTGCTTGTTGAGCCTATCATCCAGTGCCTGACGTTGTGTTGGATCCACTGGTTTTACCCCAATCATAAGAACTCCATTTATCTGCATACCGTTCTTGTTGAGAGCTTTTTGAGCATCAGCACGATTCTACACCATAAAAGAGGAGAAAATAAGACACGGTTTTATGGTCAATGAAACGTTTTTACCTTCCAGAAGACTAGGGTCATTGACAGCAAAAAGATTGCACAGAGAAAAATAAATACAATAGACAATTTTTTTTAAAAAAAAACAAACATATCCCTGCAAAGAGAGATTACATATCACGGGCATTGCAAGTGGCCACACTATTTGTTGGCTTCACAGCAAAGGTAGAAATCATTCCAAAGAAAGACGCTTGGTAAGGTCAGGTCACACCAGCAGTCGCAGCTGCAGAGACCAACACAGGGACAGCGGACTTCTAAAAGGGCAAAATTAAGCTCAGAGCCCTATTACTGTAAAATATACAGTTAAGTAACAGCAAATGTCAAAAGCAAAGAAGCCCTAATCTAGTTCTGATAAATTTGCAGAACTTGATGCTGAGTTAACATAGCAAATGAATACTTGAATTTTTTTGGCAATGCTTGAGGAACGTAAAGTTCCCCAGCCAAATACGATTCAATTTAGTGTAAGCAGAATTACTTATGGGAAGGTAAAAAGATACACAAGGGTTGCTTGGTAGAGTATCAGAATCAAGAAAGAACGAAAAGTCACGACACTTCTAGATTATAGTAGAGGTATTGTAATGAATGATTTGTCACTATTTTCATTCACAGCAATAAAGACGATATATAACTTGTATTTCAGCAACATTTACAAACGAATGTCAGCAGTTAGCAAGAAAATCATACTTGTATCAAAATAAAAAAACTATAATATGCAATATACACATAGAATAAAACAAAAACAAAAAGTTAAAGCAACAAAGAAATGAGCATCAGTTAAAGGGGGAGAAAGGATAAGTTGGTTGGAGAGGAAGATAAAAGAACAGGAAAAAAGGGTAAAAATACAGAATAAATTCTACAAGGGGTGAAGGAAAGTAAAATAATGAAGAAGAAGAGGGAGATCTTGTTTTGGTGCAGTTTAGCGGTGGTAAGTGTTAACTGACAGTAGAAATCATGGTACTCCTACAACATAACCGAGAGCAATAGAACACCAAATAGGCTCCTGAGACAGTACGTATATACAAGCATGTACAACAGAAGCTGAACATGATGACATGTTTATAGGTATATGAAATACCTGATAGAGAATGTGCATCCAATTAGCATCTCGGGGGCCCAGAATGTGTTTCAAAATGACACCACATTTCTCAAATTCCCGTAAAACTGAATTGGTGTCAATTGGGGAAAACCTGCACGTAACAATCAATAGGTAAATGATAAATGGAAGACCAAAAATAAGGGAAAATGGCCAGCAAAATGTGAGAAGTACAGATATTAGAATCCCTATATAATAACTCAAAGAGACTGAAAGGAACACATAGATCATAAAAGTAATAACCTCAGCACATCAAGAGACACTCAAAACAAAAGCAAGAATGCATCAATACTCCTCTTATTTTTCAAACACAGCTATCACATGAAAGGATGACGAAAGCAAGTTATTGCATAAAAATAACGTTCCACTTTGTTCTCCATGTTCTTTCACATCGACGTTTCTTTGTCTTTTAAGGCCTATTTTAGATGGAGCGATATTGTCAGGTCATCCAATTTCATATCATTTTCACTTGCTCAGATATACTTCACAAAAAATGGATTTGAAATAAAAACACAAATCACATGCCTTGTAAGCCTTCACTTAGATTAATATCAAATGAGTCAAAGAAACATTTGATAGGACGTATTCTAAATTCAAACCTTCAAATTTATAATACTTATGAATTTGGACCCCCTAAAATCTAAATTTCTCCATCCGGAGGGAACCTTAGATAATTACTTGGCTAACCTCAAAGGATATCCTCAAGACCCTGCCATGAAAAATAACACAGATAACATCTGATTCTAGTAGAAAGTAATGACATCTCTACTGAAGGAAGAAACGGAAAGTAAAGGAAAAGAAACAGGAAAATATGATAACCATGGGTGTTAGCAACACACTTTACAATGCAACAGCTTGAACTAGAAGTTACCCTAATGAGCTACCAGCAAAAAAATGAATATCGTGCAGCATCAAGGAGTTCTAATACACCTACTACTATCAGGGACATAAGTGGAAGAACATAGAATAAAGTACGAAAGATATAGGCATACCCATAAACTGTGACCCATTCTTCCTCATTAAGGTTTCCCACAGGGATTGAGTTCTTCCTGATCTCTGGCCTTGCAACTTCCCTTGGGGGAGGTAAGGTTATCAAAGCACCAGGATGTACGACGCCTTCTACTGGTGAACCTTTGCCCTTGTCATCCTGCTCAGCACTACCACTACCCTTTGCAGGTGACCACCATGTCAAACTTGGCAAGGGGCTTTGTTTACTCTGTTGTTGCTGCTTACCCATCAGTGCATATGAAGTACTTGCCTCAGACTTACTCTTAGGTGTTGAAAATTCCCTTCCTGAATTAAGCACCGGCGTTCTAGGGTCCGACTTGATTTCTGGCGAAGTAATATAGTCAGGAATCCCCGATTCCGGAGAGACATCCGATCGATCTTCAAGGGTAAATACAGGCGGTGGTGGCAGATCTGAACTGGCAAAATTCTCACGCCATAAAGCAGAAACAGCTGCTGCCTGACCTGGTGTATTGAATTTCGACCCAGATTTCCGGGAAGAAATAGGTGTAGCTAAATCCTGGAAGAACAGTGATTGTCTTCCAGTTTTCGGGGTTCGCACTGCTGTACTCATTCTCTCTCTCAGCCCTAATGATATAATCAAATTCTCAGAGATTGAACATTAACTAACGAAGCTACGGGATATGCTAGCTATCTGAGGAAAAACGAAATACATTTAATTTGTGCCATGAAACTAATACAATTTGCAAAACTCGCATTCAGAATTAAATTATTTAAACATTTCAATAGATTGATTACGCAGAGAGAAACGAGAATACCTGGATGTATTGGAAGACGAAGAACTGAGATTTGAAAATGGGGGGTTTTAGGTTGCAAAGCGCGAGAGCGAAAAACCCTAGAATTATAATACTGTATGAATTCAAATAAAGGCGTTAACTTAACGCCAGCGGTGGCTTTCAACCAAATGACACTTACTGTCCTTTGGGTTGAACACCGAACTAAATTGTGCCCGGGCTTTTTGGTCCAATGTTAATACAGAGGTAATTAAGCCTTTTTCTTTGTCTTCTTGTATATATTTGGCTCCTTTTCATTTTTATTTATCACTAATTTTCTCAAGTTCTAGATTTATAATTATTATCTATAAGTTAGTTTATTAATATTTTTACTCAAAGTCTTCAAGTATTTATGTTAAATCAATATGTCTATACGTTAATTTAATAATGATAATTAATTTAAAATTGTCCATATTTCTGATAGCATGATCAATATGTTATTAGATTCATAATTAATATATCTCTAACCATTTTCTCTTTATTCCCTCCAAGTCCGATTGCTTCTCTCTTTTCTCCCTGTTCCCTCCAAAATCTTCTTTGCTTTATTTATTATTACTTTCAGAATATTTCATTTCATGACCTACACAATTACTTTAAGGTGGATAGTTAATATCATAAATTACGACACTTTAGTTGTTCTCTACTACGTTTAGCCTCCATTTCTTTACAAATAAAGATAGCGATAAATCTGAAGGGAAAGTTTGGACTAATATTTATAAATTTTCTAGTATTGGTAAAGTTTTCTATCAACTAATGTTGTAGTCGATTTGTAAATGGCGAGTATTCCTTAATGTGGTCAGCCAATTGGGATCGTCATGGTTGGGATTTACACAAGGGGTTTAGTGAATGTTGGCGTAATTGAAATTTGAATTAATTAATTAAACGACAACAAAAATTTTTTTGGAGGGAATAGGGAGAAAAGAGAGAAATAATAGGATTATTTTAATTGATATAATAATATATGTATTATTTAAATCATGATTAGGAACATATTTCAATAAATTAAATCTTAGCCATTAAATCTAACTTGTGTCATATGTCATTAGTCAAGGCTAGAACTAAGGAAAATAGGAACAATAGAAAAGGAAAGGAGTCGGATCCTAAGTCTATCAAGCAATTTTGTACTACATCCTTAAAGCCCTAAAAACATCAAATAATCCATTTCTATCCATTTCTTTCTCTTTCTCGCCAAAATCTCCTCACCAACAACATCTCATGTTCTAAAGGTTAAAATTGGGTGACAATTTCATTCACCATGTGTTTTTTGATTAAAAATATTTAAAAACGTATTTTATTTTTATAGAAAATATGCTTTCATACCCATAAGGTTTTTAAAAACTATCAAAACTACAATTAGGTTGTGTATTAGTATCAATTGGATCTTGTTTGCAGCAGAGGGCCCTTGCAAGGGGACGACCCCCGTACTTCAACCCACTCTTTCCCTGACACTGAAATCAATATGATAATTCTAGTAATGCAAAATAATATTTCATTCATCAATCCAATAACCAAATCACATACTTATCACCGAGCCGTATTGTTCATCTTTATTACGGTTAAGCTACGTACTAGTGGGAAAATTGTTGTGGTTAAACTACTAGAGGGAAAAATGCTATATTCTTAAAAAAAAAAAACAGCGGAAATAGTGGGAACATGCTACAAAAAATAAATAAATGAGTAAAAAAATAAATACACGAAAACACTATGAACCCTTTACACTAGAATACCGATGAATCATATAACGTTACAGTAACAGAAAAGACCTAATACTAAAGCTTTCCATTTCATTATGCGTCTTAAGTGATTACATGATGTGAATCTGAATTAGTTAGACTCCAAAACAAATAAAAGACGATTACATGATATGAATCTGAATTAGTTAGACTCCAAAACACGTAAAATAAAATTACAGAGGTAAATAAGTAAACAAGGAGAAGATGATGTGTTTATTTGTATATGATGGAGGAAGTTAGGAATCAAAAGGGAGCAGAGAGTGGTTCCTTGAACTTAGATTGGTCAGGCGAGTCGTCAGTTATCGCCGACGGGTACGCACATTGACAGGAAGCCTCCATCACCACGTTTGTTTTCCCAATGCAATCTTCTTCTACAACAGATTCTGCTTCCTCAATTACCACTAAACATTCCTTTATTTGAACAATTCCCTTTCCTCCCTATATATCCATTTGCATTTGCACATGTCGTCACACATTCAAAAGAAACAAATTAAAACTAGCAATGTTTATAAATGCCCCTTTTAACTTGGCTTCAAATCACATATATGGTCCTTTCAATTTTGAGTTTTACAACAGTAGACACGTAAACCTTGTATAAAAATTGACAAATGACCACACCAGCGTCCTACATGTCGTTTTTGTCCCTGTGTGTTATCCAACGTGTATTTTTGTCCATTTAAGACTCATGTGTTTTATTTGTTTAAAATTTGGATAGTGAAGTGTTTTGTTTGTGATTATAAAAAATTAGAATCAAAGTTAAAATTTGAAGTCTAAGTTTAAAAATCCCGTATTGATTCCTTATTCTACTAATTGGCAAAGTAAATAATGTGATGGTTGCATGCATACCTCTTGAAATAGATTTGATGTTTCGTCCGATTGTGTATTTTGTACTATGTCAACAGCAACTTCCTGTATCATTATCATGAATAAATAAGTAGTAAATTAAACTCAAAAATTTGAAGTAGAGAGTAAGGCAGAAACATTACACGGGCAAGGTTGAGTTGACCTTGGCTCAATGTCTTAGGCTCCATCTCAATGGAACAGCAAAAATTAGCCATGAAGAATAAATGGATAAAAACTCAACAACAGCATACAAAGGTAATACTAGTAATAGGCCACTGCCCATCACAAAATATAGTTACTTACTACTTAAGATGAACATGTTCTTGTGACTCTTAAATACTACTTACTACTATTATATGCTATATTGCTTTAGGGAGTCTTTTTATTGGTGAAAATTGAGGCAAAAAGTCTTGCAATGCATGTACACCTCGTGAGTATGAACTGGATATTGAAAATGAAATGATGGACTTGCTTGAAGAACAAGGCCATCACGAGTTCAATGTCATCTCCTTTTAATTGGTTGGTTGAGAAGTAAATATATAAAAATTTGGGAAAAAAAAATAAAAGAATTACCGTGGTTTTGATATGCTTAGAAACAAGGGTTTCATAAAAACACAGATTTCATTTGCAAAATTTTACTGAATATGTTATTGTTATTGAGCAAAACGAATTATCACACGAAAAAGAGATCTCCTTTTATTGGATTATGTCACAATTGACATTTGTTTTTTTATGACACTCCTCCTTCCATTTAGTTGTCCCACTTTTAAAATGACACCCTATTAAATCACAAAATTAGATAGTGAAGTTAACGATAACAATTATCCTTAGTAATTATGGTTTCCCCCCCTGCCTTCCCCTTTTTGCCCTTTCCCGCACGTTTCCCTGCGTCGGTCCTACACAAAATTCTTTGTGAGGGTCCCCATGGACACCTAACTCGAGACCACCTAAAAGGATAAACTCCCAACCGTGCACATAGGAACTATTGACTTGACATGCCAGGTGAATTGAAATGACTCTTAAATTAGTGTCCACGAAAATATCGGGTACGCGGCTGAAAGAAAGTAAACAAAGTCAAGTGGGTCGACACCTTTTCTCCATGTAGTGACGTGGGAAGGGTCCAGGTGTGTGCGTATTTGTAGCTGAGAGAGTATGGGATCCAAATTGGGATTTTCATATCAAATGTACGTATTTTTCAATTACATTTCAAATAAGACTTAAAAGTTTGTTAACCGACCTTAAAAGTGGCTATTCCACACAATTTTTTCCTGTTTGGTCTCACGGTTTCTCCTGAATCAGGTTTGATGGGCTACTTAGAATAACGGGATTTATACATTTTGAGCCCATGGCCCGCACTATAATACTCTAGTTTGCATATCAATTTTGAGATTTTTTTATTGGAGCGATAGATTACTCGGTGAGTATTATTTAATTGGTAGAATAAAAAATAATGATTTTAAAATAAAATATAAGATTTATTTGTCTTGATTTTTATTGTATTAGTTAGCTCAGGATAAATGTTATACAAAAATATGTATTCACCTACTTTAAGACCAAACAGTTCAGTTCGAGAAGGTGTGATAATGTAGCAGAAACATTGATTGAATACATTCATAACGATAATCTGATGCACAAAGCATCACAGAAATAGAAGGAAAAAGACTAGCTTAATTAGTTTAATTTAATTAAGCCACTAACTAAGCAGACTTATATACTAAATTAAACTATCACAATTTTAATTTTTACATTAATGGGACCATTTTTACATAATTACTACTGATTACTAATTGCTATATCAACTCTCTAATCCCTCTAGTCTTTTCTGCACATGCAAGCAATTTTCAGAAGCATGTGCCCTATCTTCTTTTTTTTTTAGCTGTAAAATTTGATTTTCCACCTAATTTATTTTGCTTGTTATTTATTCAACTAATCTTCAACTTAGAGAACCTAATCGTTATTAGCTTATTAATCACTAATTTAATATGTTCATACACGTGATGGTAGTGTGACAGACTGGATCAGTCTATAGTCCCAATTTAGGTAAATATTTTTTTTTTCTAATTTAATTTAATATCACATTCTAGGCGCAAACTTAAGTTAGCAAACTTAATTTAAGCTGCAACAAAATACCATTAAATTTAGGGATCACCAGATGAAATTGCCTTTAAATGATGATAAGAGACACAGTTCATACATAGTTATGGCCAAAGTGATAATATTATTAGCTACTTTTATTTCCAAAACAAAATCTAATTATAAAAATTAGGCCAAAAAACAATAATTCTCTTTCTCATGCATGGGCGCTCAATGTAATTAAGTACCCTAAAGCTAATTTCAATTCGTAGCCTAATATATAATATACTTTAATCAATGATTTATTCAAAATTTATTTATTTTCACACTATAAGAATGGAATTATAGTACTTTAATATTAATTTTTCCAGTTACTAGTTTTAGAGGTACGATTTTTTAAATCAACTCCACATTGAAAAACATCCTTTAAAAAACAATGCAATTATTATATGTCTTGTTCCCCTCGTGCTGTCACGTCCTCCGTTTGCTTCCTCTCCCCCTCCTGCATTCCGGCGTCCCCCCCCTGCCTTTATGCCTCCCCGTTTTCCGCTGCCATTGGTCTCCCCTCCTTTCAGATAAGAATGGGTCGGACGCGAGGAAGGCGGGAAAGGAAAATGTGGAAAAAGAAAGAAAAAGGAGGGGAAAGGCACCGGGGGCCACACGGGGCACGAGGGAGTCGGCGGGGGAAGAAAGGACAAAAGAGGCAACAAAAGTAAAGACAAGAAGGGAGGGGAGAAAAAAAGATAGGGGGGGAGGAGAAAGAATAAGCGGAAAAATTTTGAGCCTCAAAAATATTGTGGGACTAAGGCAAAGTCCTCAAAGGCCAAAGCATAGAGCCGCCCCTGGCTCAATGTACACCCGTCTTTCACATTTATAACGTAATTTTGTTTAACTAATCATAATATATAAACACTCAATATCAATAAGTATCATGAAAGCTTTTTATAACCATTTAGGTCAAATGAATTGCTTCTTACTAAAGGCTTTAAATATATATAAATGAAACTATTGTACCTATATATCTATGTCACTTTTTAGTTAATTTAATATGGCTATTATGGTGCGCAAATAATTGATTAGTTCTGCTGAGTTTAAGGGTAGTAGTGGAGCCAGAAATTTAATAAAGAGTGTTAAAAAATAATAACTTATTATATTAAGAGTGTTTAAAATATGTTATTCAATCATTTCGTATATTATTTTACTTATATATATAAAAAAAAATCCGACGAAAGGTGTCCAATTGGACACCCTTACCAATATATGGTTACGCCATTGGGTGCACGGCCTTTTCAGTTTTAATTTTTTCTCATTTAATTTGGAGGGTTTCCGATATATCAAAGATAGACATATATAATTAATATAAATTCAATCGATTCACTTAAACTTTAGTATTTTCATACACGAAAAGTATATGGTTAATCAAAACTTTATTCAATTATAAGTTCCTTCAGCGCGTGTCTGGTCAAATTAATTAAGATTTTTTGTTAGAATATTGTAAGAGTAAATGATTCTGTTTGATTTTGTAAACAT
Organism: Solanum habrochaites; assembly: GCA_027704765.1. Classification (NCBI taxonomy): domain Eukaryota; kingdom Viridiplantae; phylum Streptophyta; class Magnoliopsida; order Solanales; family Solanaceae; genus Solanum; species Solanum habrochaites. The sequence goes on from JAKWJA010002491.1 coordinate 65,934,138, forward strand.
AATTAAGGACTTGATGTTATAAATTATAATAATGTGTAATTAAACAGGTCATGTGACTCCCATCTTTTTTAATTATTTGGTCCTATCTTATTCTCCATGTATAAATAACCCTTACCATAACAATATATAGTAATATATTTCATATAATCTACAATTAAAATTTATTTTATATTATACAGATAGATAGGTAATATTTAATAAAGTTCGACTCAAATGAAATAACATACCAAAATCAAGTAGAAAATGAATATATCGTACTAAAAATATCCTACCAAAAATAAATGAGAATTAGAATATTGAAACCACTTCTCATTATTTATTTTGTGTGTTATTTTTGGTTGTTGTATTTTTCCTTAGATGAATCCTTCATATGGACAATGTTTAATTTGATCATTATGGTTTATTCACTGCTCTAAATTTTAATTGGTTAGACTGGTTGGAGCAATATCAACATATCACTCATTACATAAAAGAAGATTTCTCACCAAACTTTTGCAGACGAAAGTACTTTATTAATGGCAAATTATATCTATTAACTTTTATTATTTGCATGAACACAACTAGTATTTACCACTAATTCACCTTCTTATGATGTGTAGCTATTTAATTTTTCCACCAAATCCATTATTTTGATTTGACTCAAATGCTTGCCCTCTTATCCTTTACCCCCTAAAAAAAATTAATTTTATTATCATAGTCGATTTACTTCTTGCATAATAATTTATTTTATTCTCAAGATTTAAAATTACTTTTTATAAGAGTTACTCATAGGAAAATATATTCCATACTACTGAATTTAAAAAACACGTAAAAAAACTAAAATTCCTGAATTTAAGAAGTTAATAATATTATTAAGAATAATTTCGATATTGTCATATATAAGTCAACACTTTGAATAGGAAGAAAACTAACTTACATTAAATGTGTGAAAGAATTTATATATGGAAGAAATTAATTTAATTAATAAAATTTGTGATATGTAAATATCGTAAAGAGTCAATGTCACAAAAGAGGTATAGGGAGACAAGAATAATTGAAACGTATTACCAAATAACATGGAAAGATCCCTAGAGACGACATGAACACCTTTGGATATATTATCCACACAGTACATTTCACTTATTTCCATGTGCTTCTTCTTTCCTCCTCCACATGCATGTCCAAAAAAAAAAAAAAATTATAATTCTATCTTATAAAATTCTTTACGTGTATTTTAATATGTCATATAGAAATTTCGTTATATGTATTTTAACATGTTATTACAAGTAATCTATTTAAATTATTAATATATAAAAGTTAATTTATTCATATTTGTAAGGAGAGGATCCAATGTATATAAATGATGAGTCACCCTTTGATGAGCGTATACCTAAGTATACAGTATTTTTTGTGGTCGTTTGTGTGTGTACATACATTGTACCTTCAAGTACTATTTATTTGTGTGGGTTCATATTAGTTAGAGACCCATGCAGGAACAGTTGGATCCCATACTTGTCTCTTTCATTTCATTTTTCTTGTTTCTTGATCACAATCTAGTAGCTAGTATATATATACATTATATTTGAGAGGAAGCAATCACCGTATCAATATATAATAAATGAAATTATAGATAAAGATATATACGAGAATTATACTTGTATTAATAATTTACTATATTTAGATGTATCCATTCATTTGCTATACATGATTCAATTACCTTACAAATCAATAATTACCGGAGAAATACTTGAACAGTTAGTCAAGATACACGTAAATACAAAATAATCAATACAATTATATATTTTAAAATATCGCCTTTTTTATTAATGTTTTCACCTATAGGGAGTCAAATCAAAGAATTGCATGATGCATGCATCTCCTAACCTACATTTTTGCACCATACGTATATTTAATCCCTTTTAAAGTTTTCTTACCTGCCATTTTATTTTACATATTTTAGTTTACTCGATACAAAGTTTAATTTTATTATATTGAAAAGGTGCATAATATATTGTAAACTTGACATGCCTTTGAATTTGCTTTTTTGGAGGGTACGTATCATGTGTAATACCTCTCTATTTCATTTTATTGATACATTATCTTTTTAAAAATAAAAAATTCTAACAAGAATGTTAGAATATTTATTTTTAAAAAACATCTCTCTACTCAACTTCCATCAGATTCTTATTGTCCTTATTAATATCTATAGTTTAATATCCATAACGTGCAAGATTGCCTTACTATAAACTAATTTCTATTTTTTTATAGAAAAAAAACTTTACTATCCAATCTTACAATGCTACATAAATTATTCAGAGAGTTATAATTAAATCCTAATCAAATTTTTGTATTACATATATATATATAAAATCAAATTTTTTTTTATATATATATATATATAAATAAAAATTTCTATTATATCACTTAAAATAATTAGAGTAACCTTGGAGCAAATAATAGAAGATTGGGTAAAGATAACGTAGTGGCCCCCCCTTCACAAGTGCAAAATGTCTAGGATAGGGTAGACAATTATATAGGGGGAAAACATTAATGTATTAATTATTTTAATCCAATATAGTTCGTCCTTTGACCTAGGTTATCCCAATTACATAATTAACGTAGTACTATAGCTTTAATTTCATATAATATTAATCAACTTATTATTCCTATAAAATTTTGTTACTGGTTATAACCAAATTGTTCCTCGTTCTTTTCCTACATTGATTCTCAACGCAATTCCATGCAGCTATACTTCGTACACTGCACGATATTCTTCTTCATCTTTATCTTTTTTTCTCCCCATACTTAATTTCATAGGCCAATATATATATAATATGGTCACTGAAATCTATGTTATATTTTGTTTATTCAATTCATTTATTAGTATTATAGAAACTATGGGTCAATAGTATATAGACATAGTTGTGCGTGTCTATATAAAATTAAACAAAATAATAGTGTTTTTTTTTTAATTTACTTTTTATTAGATTGACTCTATGGATTCGGTGATCTTTTTAATTATATGATTTTGAATAATCATCTTTTTCTCCCTGAGTTAGTTAGCTATCTAGTTTTTTTAGTTAAGTTGGGCTCATGATCGTTTATTGAATTATCATTGAATTGGAGCCAGGCTCGTCACAATTTATTATTTACTTGATATAGGAGAGTACTGAACATAGACTTTTCTCGAATAGGCTCCTGTAAGAGCGGATATAAGAAGGGTACCCCTCTTCTTTGTCAAAAGCCTAGTTATCGAAAATTCATTTTACTTGTCGGATGACTTATGCTGATTTTATGTCTCAGTTCAACATAATCTTTTTGTTGTTTTTTTTTTTGGGCTCTTCTATTTATAGCAGACGGTTGTAAGTTACATTTCACAATTTCATCGTCCGTCTTGATTCGGTGATTATGATTTTTCATGGACATGAGAGTATTGGATTCCGACAACAATTTTCCATTTATACAGTCGTGAACAATTTTCATTTCATAAATTAACTCTATCCAAAGTCATTTATTTATCAAAATGGAATATTGAGATTAGACTATCAACCTTTTTACTTTCTAGTACTATTTCTTTAAATTGGGACCTCTTGGTACACCAATTATACTCATTTTTCTAGCAAGCTATCCATGTAGATACCCAATGAAAAGATACAATACCAACTTCTATTTTTGTTTTTACTATTTTCCACAAAAAAAAAAAAGTGGTAGCTTTTGAAAATAGTAATAGAAGTTGAGACAGGAAATTAATTAGTTGAGCCCGTGAGCCCTCCATGTGCAAATTTCTCACCTTTCAAGTTTTCAAGTTATGGCACAATGGCCCATGTCATTGACAAAGGAGCAATACTTATGCACAATACAATTTGCTTCCATTGATCATACCTACCACCCCACCCCACTTTCAGCCACGTTTCACACCTTATTATTAACCCCATATTCTCTTTTACTTTACTCCCTTTTGTCCCACAAACGATAACTCTTATTCCCTCCCCAAACCTTGGAATACTAGAATTTACCAATATGTAGGGAAACTTATTCACTCTTTAGCTATCTAGTCTAATCAATAGGATTGAAGTTTATACCATTCTGAGTTGTATATGTTATATACTTTATACATAATAGATACCTTTTAATTAAATGAAAAATTATATATATATATAATAGATGGATTTTAATTTAGCTTAATTGTGTATTTTCTTACCTATATTTTGATGATTTGTAATGAAAATCTTTCCGTCACTACCGACAATGTTTTTGCTGTTTATTAAGGAACTAATTTGCACTTTTAATATAGACTCTAATTCACCAAGCAAACGATCCCTTAATATATAGCATGGTAAAAAGGTTCCTTTTTAACATTTCTCACTTGGTGTTTGGAGTCCGTATTAGAGTTCCGATTAAATTTGTTTTGCACATTGTAGATCCTATTTGGGGCCATGGCTTTTCCAATACAAAATTTTCTGTATGTATAGCTCAAATTCGATGTCTCTAACTAACGGTTGAACAATTCTATCACTATATCACAATTTATGGTGATAGCACGATATAAATGTTTAACAATGATGAATCAAATCATGCATAAGATTTAAATCATATTTGTAGTATTTTTATGTTGTACTGTCATATATGGAAGTTAAACGCATAAATAGTCTTAAAATGATTAAAAAATACAAACAAAACTAAGATATAATTACGTAAAAATATATAACTTAACAAGTCTCAAAATGAATCTATAAATTAATTAATACCAAAATTAAGAGAAACGTTACAAAATTCTAATTCTATTTCGCATTTAATCTTAATTTTTTTTTTCTTTTTTTGCTAGGAACATTTTATTTTTAGCTCCTATCTCTTCATATCGTGATATTTTCAACTTTCTAAAACTAGATGGAATTAGGAAAATGAGATTGTTAATTCAAACTTTTTTTAAAACGAGAAAAGTGCAAAGTAGTTATCCCCTACACTAGGTGACTGATACTAGATGAGGTGCCTGAAATTTGGACCACAATTTTGGTGATGATGAAGCAGAAATTCATCACCGCCGTTTGATACACCGAAAATTGTGGGTTGACTAAGCAATTGATGCTGGTGGTGATGTGCTTGGTGTCTCTGGAGATCCTTTTGCCTCCGGAGTTCCAGAACTTTCCGATGAGAATTCGAGTGCCTCGCTGAGATAAAAGTCGGGCTAGACGCCGGTCGATACTCCGGTACAAGCCTACCAGACTTGTACCTAACTCCACATGCATTGCACAGAGTTTTTGGACCTAATGGCCCTGTGCGCCACTGTGGTGTTTTGTCTGAAGCACAGTGCAGGCATTTCCGTCCCGGCGTTTCTACGCTCTCTCGTTTCTTCGACGGCGCTTTGGTGGCTTTGGCCGTGGCGAAAGTAGTGTTGTTGACAGATGGAGGCGAGATGTTGTTGCTCTCTGATGATGATGTTGCAGGGGATAAGAGCAGCTGAAGGCGTGAAGACCAGTCACAGGGAGCGGCGCGTGAGCGCTTGCTGCGAGCTTTGCCAGGAACAGAGGTGTCGGCGGGGAAGGCAGGTGGTGAGTTAGGTCCGGTGGAAAATGTGGTTGCGGAAGAGGAACTGTCGGTGGTGACGGTGGAGGAGGAATTAATGTTTGCTACAGGGATGAATTGCAAGTTTTGAACGTCGTCACTTGAGAACGATTCCTCCACAAAATTTGAGAGCCATTCAAGCTCAGCCAAGTCATCAAACTGTTGCAAACAGAAATTCACTTGATTTTCAGAATTTCAACCAAATATATGAATTTGCACTCTAACTTTTGCTACAATTGTAAAACGTATTGTTCGCATTTTACACGTGGTGTTGTTGAAAAAATGAAACAGAACAATTTCGTCATGTAAAACGCAGAGTAATTACCGGAACACAGAGTTCGCTGTTAGGGAAGGGAGCATCGGTGAAGCTGCGGCCGCTCAGGTTTCCGTTAAATTGTCCATCTCCACCAGAAACAGAGGAATTACAGCTGTCAACGACGGTAACGGTGGAAGAATCAGCAGAATTTCCTGTAATACTGTTGAAAAATGCGTCTGCCATAACTTCATCATCCTTTGGGATAACCAAAAGATCATCGACAGAAAAATTGTTACAGTTATTATTGATGTTATTCGGAATTTGTTCGTCTCCGGCATGTGAGAAAAAACCGCTGACGAATAAATCCGATGCTTCCATTGTTTAGAAGAAAGAAAAAAAAAGAAGAAGAACAAGTTGTTGGTGTGTAGTGTAAGAGAAGAATGGTGGAGTGTAAAACGCAAAGTAACGGTAGGTTTGAGACTAATTCTTTATATGGAGAATCGGAAGCTGATAAAAAGGAAGAGAGAATGAAGGAATTGAGTGTGAAGAGGACAGACAAGTGCTCAAGAGCTGAAAGTAAGGGGTCCGGGTCAGAGGCCTTTTCATAAGTGTAATGAAGGTCTTTCTAGTAATTACATATCACTCATTTTATTTTATTTTATTACAACTCCCTTTTTTATAGCAAAATTTTAAAATTATGTACTAATAAAAATTACAATCACTTACTAAATCTGTAAAGTTATTTGCTTGTATTTCAAGTACTACGTCTACTTTTTTATTATTACAGTGTATAATTAAAATTAAACAAATTTGTAAGTTTATAATATCACTAATAATCATTTTAAATTTTACTTTATCTTTGTGGTAAGTAAAGGATTACTTTACACTTTTTAGAGTTTGAAATTTTGTTTTTAAAGGTCAAAAATTGAATACTAAAGGTGCTAATTTAAATTGGATGTCACGGCTGTCATGTGCTGTTCGAATAATTTAAATGAAGAATCTATATGTATTTATCTTCTTCTTTTTTTTTTTTTTTACAAGTAAAGTTAATTAGTACTTACTGTAATTAATTAATTAACAAAAATTAGTGAAGTGGATTAACATCAATAATACAACCCCTTTACCCTTAAGAATTGATCTAGCAGGTTTTGTCGCCGTGAAGCTACCATTAGAGTCCAAGTTTACAGCCGGATTCCTCTGGGTTTTTTTTCTTTTTCTATGTATTATTATTATTACTAGTATTAATTAACTTTGCATTAATCCATCGGGAATTGCGCTTTGTCCCTTGTTTTTTTTTAAATAAAAAATATTTCTAATAATAATAAAAAAAAATTTTAGCTGTTTCCTGGGTACTGCTATTTTTTTAACTCCATTATTAGTACTTTGTTTACCTTGTTAACTCTCATGTTAATATATTCCTTAACCCACGTTTAAGCACGAACATTACAGCTCAAACTGGTTCAAATTGCTCAGTCATCATGATTATCCACGTTTCTGTATAGGAAGTTCCATTTGCATTTTGGATAAACACTTCCAATTTCACTTTATATCGCGATTTAATAGTTATAAACATGAACAAGTTATGATTACAGTGATAATTTTGAAAACTCATAAACGTTAAATCCTAAAAAATATGAAATTCTCAAAAGATGTATCAGTGACTCGTAGCATAATCTTTTGCTTTTCTTCTTTTGTGTTCTTTTGAATGGGTGATGGAGATTTGTAATATGAATAATTTATAGGGCGGGATAATATTACAAATCCCAAGGTGAAAACGCAGTTAAAAACAGATAAAGTTAGTTTACATTAACAACCAATCATTCGCCCAACTTTTCTACCAGCTTTCCTCTTTTACTTTTTCTTGTCTTTTATTTTCTTCAACAACAGTATCCTCTTCTTCTACCGTAATGTTACGAGTTCAATTCAATTCAGTAGCATTTAATATAAATTTTATAATTTCAAATCTTTTTTATTTAATATTAGTTAGTTATCATATTAAATATAATTCTCTTATATTTACAAAAAAAAAAAAAAATTTTAAAAAAATTCTCGCGAACTAATTAGATTTTCCCATATATTCATTTCCAATTAATTTTTTGGAAATACTATTATTTATTTAAAATTCTCAATCAAAATTAATATTTAAGGAGTGAATAACTAAAATTCTTTTATTTATGATTGTTAATCGTGGGAATAAAAAGAAAAAGAATCAATTAATATGGAACTCGAATAGAGGATAATTTTGTAAACTGGTCAAATTTTAATATCATTATTCATTAATTGGTATTAGATTGTTTATTTCATTTTATGATATAGTTTTTTATTTGATACAAAATTGTAATATATATTAAAGGATTTAAAATTTTAACATTAATTTAATTAAGTATATTATTTGTGTATATATTTTTTTTATAAGAGACCGACTAAAAAGAAAAATACGGAACAGATGAAGTATAAGTTAAGATGTGTGGGGTCATTGAGTGGGTTCGTGGGGTCCGACTAAGCACGTGACAAGGATAGGATCTTGTCATTTATTCAATGTGACTGACTTTTTTAAACTAATAGCTCCATGTTTCAATTCTTCATCAGAAAGGCCCTAGCCACCCTTGCTCTTTTTATAATTTAAACAATATGAATTATTATTGACTCAACAAATATAGATTCATACCATATACTAAGTTTTATTAACAAAAACATATTTGTTTAAATTCAAGTCATATTAATATTACACCAATCGAAAAATAAAAGTGTAAATTATTAATAAAAATATTAATTATTAAAAGTTGAATTAGAATTTGATGTTCATAAATTTCAATTCTTTAAAATTACTGACTAATTATATTACTTAATAATTTATATATATATTTTATAACTTCTTCACACTCTTTTGAGTGTGATTTTTCTCTGAACCTTATCAATAAGGAATGCCTTATGAACCGACTACTCTTTACAATTACAAGAGTTGGACAAAATTATTAGTGTTTGATCAAACCCATAACAAAAAGGCTAACTTCGCTCGTGCTAACCACCTATAATTGCCTCTCCAATAAATATTTTCTTTCTACTAAAATTCAAAAATATTTTAGGTCTTTAAAAACAACTTTCTTACGTGTAATTTTAGGAATATCTCGTTCATTTTCAATACCTTTAACAATAATTTTTTTTTAATACTAACAAACTAATAAAATTATAAATAAACAAAACAAGTTTAAAGTATCTCGAAGGAACCTTCTTTTATCGTATATTATATACTTAAACCTTTTATTTTAATATATACAAACGTAAACTTTGCTTAAATGAATAGCTGGATATTTGATTAAAAAAAACCATTGTTTGTGGTCTTAATCTTATTGCCTTAGGTTTCTCACGAACTCTTTAACTAATAAGGTTTTTTTTTCTTTGATGCTTCTCACACGTGCGGTAACAGTGCTAACATGGTTTTTCACTTGTAAGGGTCATCACGTGGGTGTGCTTTAACATACGTGGCCTTCTCCTTGCATTGGGCTTTAGTATGTCTTTGGTGTAATATCTTTACTTAACTACAATGCTCCCTCAATTATTGCTTCTTCATGTTATTATATGCCCTTTCCTTTTTTGTTTGCTTTGGAATTTAGAATGATTATGAGTTTTCAAAGAAATTGTTTGAGTGCTCATTAATCATTTACAAGTATGAAAACTTAGTGTCAAATATCATTCGGCTATTTAGTTTATGTATATAAATATACACAAAATGTATAAATAGTGTTTGTTTCAGATGTAATATACAGAATATATACACTTAAATTATATGGATAGTGTATATTTTTATTTTCGACCATGTTGGTAAACTAGTTTGCCGAAGGTACATTTACTTAAGTTTCCTTTACAAGTATCATAGACCTAGATTCCTGCTTATCTAACGTGTAACATTATAGTGGGCTTAAAGCGAAATGTTTCAAGCAACATTTCTACGGCCACATATGATCAGCCCAAGAAAGCTCAACAAACATTTCAGACACCAAATTACTTGTATTGGGCCTACTGACCCATTGATTTGTGGTGAATTGTAGTCTATTAGAAAAAGACATGGGCCAGCAATCTTCAGTCAAGGATATCAATCGGGAAACACAAAATCCTTAAATTGTATATCAAAGATGCTTTGACAACACAGAAATGTGAATCTAGTTGACGAAACAGTTGCTCAAACATATCCGTTCTTCTGTCAAACACCATATCGATCATTGTGTTATATAGCACATTGATATGATGAAGTAAAATCTATATATATACTAAGACAATTGACAGTTCATGATCAACTTCAAGTTTGCTTATTCCTTTATGCATAGCAAAATAGCTAGAGTTCTGTTAATATGATGTAACATTCTGGACTGAAGGGTTATAAATGTGTCTTACTTTATGTATCTACTGTTGTCACTGGTTGCCATTCACCATCTACTGCTTCGTTCCACAATGTCACATTGTTATTCCCGTCAGCCACAGCCAATATGTTACCTGTTAGTGACCACGAAACTCTCCAAACGGGGGCACCAAAATCCTTCAACACTTTACCAATCCATTGATCACCTTCTTTACCAACTGTCCATATAATCACTCTTCCATCTTCAGAAGCACTAGCAATAGTTGACTTTGGTAGCCCCAAGTTAGGGGCCCAAGCAACATCCCTGACCCAATCAGTGTGCATTTGAAGAGCTGGGAAGCAATCCAACTTCCAAGTTCCATCAAACATCTTCCACACTTTAACTGTGTTGTCACAGCCACCAGATGCAAGCTTTGGAATAGAATTAAGCAGATCAGAGCCTACAAGAGAGCCAGGAGCTGTTGATGGCGCCCACGAAAGAGATGTAACACCTACTGGATGAGCCTGATCAATCCGTGATGTCTCCCAAACATCTTCTGATCTTGCTGTGAAAATGGAAATGTTCCCATCGGAGGATCCACAAGCCAAACAGAGGCCCAATTCATGAGGAGCCCAAGCTATTGCGTTGACTGAAGCTTTATGGTCATCGAAAACACGTGCTAAGCTCCACTCATTTTGAGTACCTTCTTTCCAAATAATTACCTTTCCATCAGAAGAACAAGAAGCAAGGAGGGAACCAAACTTAGGGTGAGCCCAAGCTACTTGCCACACTGGTCCTTGGTGGCCACTTATAGTAGCCAGTAGCTGCGAAGACGAATTGCTGACCCCTGTTATCTTAATGGTGCAGTCTGAAGAAGCTGTTGCCAGGCGCTTACCATAGTAATCCATTGCCACATCATGAACAGTGTCAGTATGCCCACTTTCAATCTTCTGTGAAGGCATTTTTTTTCCTTGCTACTGGATGTTCCAAATCTTCTCTCTGGCAAAAATCCTGAAGGATATTCAAAAATAGCTACTTGATTATGAATTCAAACAGAAGATGGAAGAAAAATAATTCCGAGAACTAGGCATGCTCAATATCATCTTGCAAAACAAATTACATCACGAGATGACATCCTACTTGTGAAATAATTGGAAGGCACAGAAAAAAAGGACAAATGGCATAACTTAGAATCACTTAAGTTTCATGAAATACATGGGAGTATGATATAATATTTGAAGCTTTAGTAAATAAATCATAAACAGATCTAACAGTGACAACCATCAAAGAAAAAACATTTTAGAAGACGCGTTGCTAATGGACATCCGGCGGTGTCAACCAAAAAGATGAGAGACGACATAGACAGGATCGAACAATCAATACTTGGTGATAAGTTAAATGCAATGGATAGATTCACCTATTTCTCCTAAAGTTCGAATTGCCTAAACAATACTGAAGAATCAGAGAAAAAACTCTTGCTGAAATAGTTTAACATTCATGATTTGGTGATTTTAGGTTGCCAGAAGCTCTTTTGATCCTATTCAATGATGCAGATTCAGATTAATTGCATCGTCTTTATAATAGACAAATCAACAAACAATGTTCTTGCACTGTTCAGACTTCTTAAGAATTCAAAAAGAACAGCGTCAATTGTTTGAATTTTTTCTCTGTGCTATCTGTGCAAGGAAAAAGAACACTAAGAAACAGGATAGATGCTACAGAATGTGTGATGTATCATTAAAAAGAGATAAGAAGCTGAAACCTTATCTCGTTCACTCTAGTAAAGATGACAAGAGCTGTGTTCCAAAATAACCTAACTGCTTTATAACTTTCTTAGACATGGAGAAACAAGACCAAATTTTACAAACACCTCATTGCTAGTTCAACAGCATCAACATATATGGTGTAATCCCACAAATGAGGTCTGGTTGTTGATGTGTACGCAGTCTTACCCCTACCTTGTGAAGGTAGAGAGTCCCTTTTAGACCATTGGCTCATTGCTAATTCATATGTCGGATTTTCGAGAAACATTCATTCGTGAAACTAAGGAAATGTTACCCTTACATTTCAAGAATAATTCATACGTGAAACTAATTTGCCGAGTAAAACTATCTCACTCTACTGGGGACAGAAAGAGCTATTGATCTTGGCATCTCACTAACATATATTTTCACAAATTTATTCTCATTTTCTTCTCTTTAAATAACGTTCAGCATAATTTTAATTTTATTGTTCCTACAATAAGTTTAAAACAAGAACAATTTCATGTGTTCTTATTTGAACATTTAGCATAAGTAAATCACTTAAACCGAACTAAAACTTGAGTAATGGAATCATTGTGATTCTTCACCGTTCAAATAATCCCCCTTCTAATTTTGGAAGGAAAATTTGACCTAATTTCTTCTTTATCGTCTATAATTTAGACAATTTTGGAATTAATAGGCATTTTATATGTTATAAAATTTTCTTTCGAAAATGGCGAGAAAATATATTTGAAAATTTTAGTCAAAATACTTTTCTCAGCGACTCCTGCGGTAGCAAAATAAAACTAAAATTCTGATCGATTCTTCTAAAATTGAGCAGCAAAGTTTTACACAGACAAACACTAATCGAAGCCGAATTGTAAATTTAAGAACAACTGCAACTGCACATTCAAACAGGGTTTCCCTACTGTTCCCACACAACTTTTATTTGAGTAAAAACAGCAAACAACAAAGAATTAATCAATAGAAAAGGATCAACGTACGGCGATTAGCTACGCCGAAATTCGCCGGTGATCAAAGAAAACACAACCAGACACAGAGTCTGCGGAGGCAAGAGATGAATCAATTCTAAGTCAACTTGACGGCTCAAAAACACTGCAGGCCCAGTAAATCAGAAAGTGGGTCTTCTTTCACAATATATTTATTTGCTGGGACCTATTGGTGACGTAATATTGACTAATCAGAACATGACGCGTCATCTAAGGGCCCCACTAAACCTGTCCACGGTGTTAACCGTGGCGAAACGACACCAGCTCTCGCCTTTGACTTCCTTTGAATTCTTTTTTCCCTTAACTTCTGTAAATTGAACAAAAAATGGGACTTTTAAAATAAAATGGTTTTTAAGAAAAAGGGAAAAGTTTATATAAATAAACAAGCATTCCTAATATAACTATTTAAAATAGTTACTTCAAGAATAATTCTATAATCACACACTATTCATATAAAAATAACTAATTTTTGGTTACATCAAACTTTTTAGGACTATGTTAGAAGTTTTGATTATTTTTATATTCATCGAAATCAAGCTTTAACAAGCTAAAATTCAGATATGTAATTTAAAAAAAGAAAAAATACATAAATTGGTACATTTTGATAAATAAATATTGATTTTAGCGATTTTTTTATTTATTACCATTTATAGCAACACTATGTTATATCTGCAAATTATTAAGTGAATATGTATGCAATATATATGAATTATAATTGTTTTTTGAAATAATTATGTTGTTTCGTAAAAATTTAACACATTGCTATTATAAGTAGATAAAATTGTGTGACTAAATGTGTGATCCATCATTAAAATTTGGAAGGATATGTGAATAATAAATTGTTTAATTGTAATATGTATTAAACTAGATTTAAATGAATTAAAAGCGATCAAATGAAAAAAAATATTATTGCCTATAAATGATAAATATTTTGTTATTATGATATATTCACATTAGAGGCTTTGAAATTAATTTTATGTCCTATTCAATTTGAGATATTATAACTAAAATTTTTAGAGTTATTTCTTTTATCATTATATTAAAATAATAAAACATTATTTCATAAAAAATGATAAAAAAAAAAGGAAAAAACTTATAAAATATGTCGATGTATAAAATACTTTTATTTATCACATTTCATGCAACCACGACACCAGTGAATCCAACAAACAATTATTTGTGCACTCTCTTTATAAAAATATAGCAAAAAATTACACAGAGAAAATAAGGGAGAAGAGAGCCGGGTGGGAAAAATTCAGTGTGAAGGAAGGATAGGGAACAGTAAAGATACAAGAAAGATAACAAGAAGTAGAGATCAATTAAAAGCCAGAAGATTTTGCAAAAACAAAAAACACTCCTCTCAAGTAGATCAGTTTGTTCTTGTTGATACATCATATCTCTTTCTCAAATACATCTTTTCCCTCTCTGATACATTCATACTATTGTTGATATATCCCTCTCTTCTTTGATACATCCCTTTCATCTCGGATACATCCCTTCCTTCTCTAATACACCCCTTTCTTATGTATCCGGATGTCTTATCATTTCTCTAAAATATTTATCCTTTTCAAATACATCTCTTTTCTATGCATACAAAAATCTAGTGATATATTTAAAATTTCAATAATATATCTGAAATCTATAAATTATAAGAGATTCTTATAATTCAAAAAAAATAATGTAAGTAAAGTCACGATATTTATGTAAATCAATCAATATTTAAAACATAAACATGATTTCTATCACCACCTAAAAATCGTGCGAAGTATCCAAGATGAACATTACTATTGGGCTGATAAACACTGTAATTCAACAGCATTCTAGATGTTTCCAAAATGATCCAATAAGGAGCTTTATTGGGCTAATAAATGTTACCCGAAACCCCAGATCCTATATGAACCTACATGGTCCAACAAACATGATCACTTCCACTCAAACACACTAGAAATTTGTTGCACAATGCTATTTTATTTCGTCATATTAAAAATTGAGATAAAATTAATATATAAATACGAAATTTTATTTCATAAAATAAAATCTCAATTCTTTAAAAAGTATAATTTAGTAATTTCATATTATAATTTCATGTTTTTTTATATAAAAAATTAATTTAAAAGTTTGTATTTTAGGGGGAAAAAACATCACCTTATATCATTAATTTTTTTTTAAGAATATATGAAATATTAATGAAATATGAATGTGATGGTACAATTATAAATACGATGTGATTTTACAGAACATAACATAATTTTAACTGTTGATAATATGATCGTCAATATGAAAGTATGAAAATCAAAATTTAAAAGTTAGTAGATAGTTAAGTGTTGTTACATTTTCGGGACGGAGCAAAACCCAAGCAGCCATTGAATAATGAGAAAATATATTGAAAGGAGTAACACAAGCAGGAGATCATCAGGAGACAAACCTAAAATGTAGCAAATAAAGATTTCAATTCATTTCAATTATCTATGAACAACTGTATACAATAATAACAAGAGATTGAAACATTAGAGGTAAGAATAAACTTTTTTTTCCCTCGCTATGGTCACATAAAATGAATCAAAAGTAACCAAAATGGTTGTTCTTTAAATTTTTTTCAATATTTAAGTGTATAATTGAAACATTTTATCTATTTATATGAAATATTATTATAAATACACTAAATATTTAATAAGCCTTAACAAAACAATTAATTCATACAAATATACTAACTAAGCACCCAATCTTAATAACACTTAATCACACATGGTTTTAGAATATTGTGTCAACTACTAAATAAGAAAAAGGATAAAAATATTTTTAAACTATGTGTAAGTTATAAAAATATTCTTCGTTTACAGTTTGGCACAAAAGGTGTCCGCACCATTAATATGTTGGCTCAAAAATATTTTTTCAATAAATACTTTGATCCAAAAATGCCCATAAATATCTATATTTTTTCTCTTTAAACACATCTTTTTCTAAAATAAATATTATTATTAAAGAACACTGTTCTTTTTTCTTTCTTCTAAAATCACTTTAACAAATAAAAAAGTAAGAAATATTTTTTTCTTCTTAATCTCATTTTATCAATTAAAATAAAATAAGGTCATGCACTTTTTCGATAGATAATATGTCATATATAAAAGATCATAGTATATCCATCATTAAAATAACAATAATAAAATAAGAAATATTTTTATTTTTTATTTTGTTCGGAATTGAAGTAAGATAAACATTTGCTAATTAAACGAAATATTATTAGAAAAAGAATGTATTAAAGAAAAGATATTACTATATCCATTTAAAATAGAATGACCCTATTTATTTTTTAGGCTGTTTAAAAAAGAATGATCACTTTCCTTTTTTGGCAATATTTTATTGTTTTCGTCCGGTATTATTTGTCATGGTTTCTATTTTTAGAGTCAAACTTAAAACTTTGACTAACAATTTAAGATATATTTTTTGATCATATTTTAATATGCAAAAATTATAATTATAGATTTTTTCTAGATAGTTTGAGAATATCGAATTTTTGCGTTAAAATATTTGATATAACATTGATTAATTTACCTTTGAAAAAATAGAAGACAACAGACTGTAAACGAAAAAGAAGTCAAAAAAGAACGCAACACAAAAACACAAGGACAACAAAGAACAAACAAAAAAAACAACAAAAAACCCAGACACAAAACCAGGAGGAGTTAACTTTGACACTTTTCAACACCCATGACATATTTAAGACAAAAACATTTAAGGGTAATTTGATACATTTGACATAACTTTAATTTAGAACCATCAGATTAAAAAGTCTTATTTCTTTTCTTAAACTCTTTTCCAAATCCAAATTAGGTCATCTTTTTTGAAACGGAGAGTATAACACATTTATTTGAAATATATGAGCGTTTTTTGATTTATTAAATAACAATAAGGACATTTTTGGACCTAAGTATAGATGAAGGGACATTTTTTGGCCAAAGCTATAAACAGAGAATTATTTGTTTCTTTTACATAATTTAAGAATATTTTCTGAACGAAAATATTAACGATTAAGATATTTTTGAGTCAAACTATAAATTGAACATATTTTTATTATTTTTACATAGTTTAAAAGGGAAACTATAAATTGAAAACATTTTTTTATTTTTACATAGTTTAAAAGGAATTTTTGATCCATTTCGTTTTAAATAATCTCATCATTATTTAATTCTTCTGCTTATAATACTCTTTGCATTACAATCATAATATTTATAACCAAAGTTTGTTTATATTTATTAAAATAATATTAAGATAGCCAAATAGGATTAATTAATGAAGATAATGTATGATAAGAAAATGAGAAATTTATGGATCATGTTAGGAGGAGGTACAAGTCGGATCCACCAACTGGTCTCTATCTAATATTTGTCGTAATTGTCATACCATAGTGTGGTTAGTGAGATGACTGATTCGGTCCATGTCAATCTTCCTTCTGTCACTTTATGTCCTTAACTTGCCTGTCCATTTGGGATTATTATCACTTAGTGGCTCATAAAATGCCATGGCCTCTCTCTACCCCATTCTTCTTACAGACTTTGGCTTACAACATAGCGGGGCTTTTTGTTTAATTGTTGCTAATTGTTTCCCTCTCATTTAACTTATTTATCATGTCAATCATAAAAATTCAAAAGTTTCAATCTGAAATTTAACCTTCCCGTAGGACTACTACGTAGACCGTTGGTTAGGGTCTTCCGTCAAACACACCCACAACGACCCCACACACACTCGAGAAAAGAAAACACGCACCAAGTCTAATCTTCTCGGCAACCCACTGACGCAAAACTCCGCCGTTCACGTATTGGCTATGCGAGAAACAAAACAGAAATAAATAAATAAATAAATAAATAGAGTATCGAGGCGCATGCAAAAATTCTCATCATTTTGTCCTCTCTGCCCCACGCATACTTCCCATGCCTCTCCTTTTATTTCCTTTCCATATTTTACTCACATTTTCCTCTTTTGCCCCTCTTATATTTATAATAATTATATATTTTTTCTATTCTTTACCCTTTTTATAGGCCTTCTATGTTTATTCATTATTTACTTTATATTTATATACGCTGACCGAGTCCGACTAAAATGAATATGATGTTTATGTTTTTTAAAAATCGAATATGACGCCATTTCTACAGGTAAAGCTGAAATAAAGCACCGTTGAGGTTTCTTCCTGTTAAAAACAAAATGCTTCTGCATTGTTAAAATTTTATGTGAGTATTTTTTACGGTATAATATATAAATATAATCTTAATTTGGATTTAGTTAATAACTATGGCGTTTGACTTTGAATGTAAATAAACAGACATTTGAACTTATATAAAATTGAACAGATAAACACATTCATCTTGCCTGATATTCAACATGACAATTTTATGTTTTACGTTGCGTCTACATGTAGTTTAAGCGTTTATTTGTGTACTCATAAAGTTGGAGGACATAGTTGTAAGCTGAAATCAAGTTAAAAATCGTATTTATATGTTATCCCTTAAATATGAAAACTTAAAAAATGCTTCAATAATTCAGTGTCATAATAACTTTAAATTGATCAGACAATTTGTTCGACAAAAAACACGTATAAATGATGACAGATCAGAAAAGTCTGATAAAGGGAGATACGACACACGAAACATCTACGTTCATGCAAAATCAGGAGAAAAACCGCATGTCAAAGACGTGAACTGTTCTGACACAGACATCATTAGCTATTTCG
Organism: Solanum habrochaites; assembly: GCA_027704765.1. Classification (NCBI taxonomy): domain Eukaryota; kingdom Viridiplantae; phylum Streptophyta; class Magnoliopsida; order Solanales; family Solanaceae; genus Solanum; species Solanum habrochaites. Next base: position 65,952,749 of record JAKWJA010002491.1, read on the forward strand.
AAACGAGACTTACCATATGATGAGCAAAACTTCACGTGTATTGACATGAAAAACAGAAGAAATATCTTTATGTAAAAGCTTAAACATTATCTGTCTATAACACGATCCCAAACCTATTCTTTGTATTCCAGAGACGGCTAAACGCAGCAAAACAGGGTGTATCACACTTTCCGACATACTCGCAGCCAGAGGCTAGCCAATTGTTCTGTAATGACCCTACACTTCTGAATCTAACTGCACAGTGATTTTTTTTACGACTTATGTTATCCCATTTAAAATGTATCGATCTAACTGAATACAAATTTAAAGATATAAAAGAGAGATTTTTAAATTTATTTTTTTTTAAAAAATACAAGGGTATAATGGTCATAAAATGTCTTAATCAAAAGTATTCTAAATCTGGTGCGACGAACAGAGGTCAGCAGAGTAGTATTAGTAGCAGTAGTATAGTATAGGTGATTGGCCTGAAAAGAGTAGTAAAAAGAAGTGAGAATATCCTCCCCCACCCCCCCACTGTACCTAAAGCCGAAAGAAGTTTGACAGAGGGACCATTTGAGTACAATGCCATACAGGCCGAAGAAACCCAATTCCCCAATATCCAAAAAAAAGAAATTCTTTTTCTCTTTGGGTCTCTATCCCAGAGGCGTCGCTCTACATCCCGGGGTTTATATCTTTTTTTTTTTTCTCTTGCATTTACTTACACCTCTTTCAACTCAATTTCATTCATTGTTAACCAGTCCAAGATCCATCTTCTGATAATATCTCATCATGCCTACAAGATCTTCCTCTCTAGTCTTTGAAAATTTTGTAGGTGGTTCATGGGGTTGGTTTACTTTTTGTTGAAAAACTTAAAGATGCTTCAATTTTTGGGTACATGAAGAAGATCTGTTTCTGGGTTTGTGTGGTTTTTATCTTTTGAAGTCTAAAGCTTTGATCTTTTAGTGTTTTTACTCTCTTTTTTTATCTTGTTTCAAGATTCAAAGGAAATGTTGTTAAAGATATTGTTTTTAAGTTCTTGAAGAATACTTTGATTCTTCTGTTTTTTTTTTGGTAATGGTGAAAGATAAGTAAGGAAAGTGTGTATTTTTAGTAGTTTATTGTAAGCTCTGAAATCGAAAGATACAAGTTGTCTAGTGCCGTTTCAGTTTGGTAAATTGGTCTTCTCTTTTAGTATTACCAAGAAAAGGTCACTTCAAGACATTCTCATTTTGTTCGGAGCTCCCAAGAGAATAATGTTTAAAAAAGTTGAATTGTTGTGAAGACAAAAGTGAAGAAGAAGCAGAGTAACAGAGCTTGTTTGTTTTTTTTCTTTCATTAAGGGCAAAGCATTTAAGTTTTTAAGATTTAAGAAAAAATGGCTTCCTGCAAGGATGGTAAGTCGGTGGTGTTGGATAACGGGAAGTATGTCCGGTATACACCTGAGCAGGTTGAAGCCCTTGAGAGGCTTTATCATGATTGTCCTAAACCAAGTTCAATGCGCCGTCAGCAGCTTATCAGAGAATGTCCTATCCTCTCTAACATTGAACCTAAGCAAATCAAAGTTTGGTTCCAGAATCGAAGGTACTATAAATGTCATTTATTCTCTTGTTTAATCTTACTTGTATGCAAAATTGCACTTTCAAGGAAGCTTTGCTACTTAAAAATCCAGTCATGGTGTTTTTTTTAAAATCCATTTTAACAATTTTTCTTGATAAATCTTACTCGCTGATGTAAAAGCCCCATTCTTGGGGTTCCCTGAACAAAATTGCTCTTTCATTCTTTGTTTTTTTCAACAATCTGCATTTCCCTTTTCATTTTTTTCTGTTCCTGCTAAGTATGTATGAATGACAAGCTCCTTCATGATATTTGATCAGTTTTTTGAAAATTTGTTTTCAATTTTTTTCCAAGTTCCAAGTTTTTGGGTTCCACTAGTATAACTTAAAAAATTTCAACTTAAATGCATGTCTAAACGCAACATCAAATCCCAAAAACCATTTTTCAACGAACTCCAAGAACACTTTTTTTTTTGAAGTTTCAACTAACTCTGTAGCCATATATAGCTAATTTCTGTTTTTTTTTTGTTTCCATTTTTTGGTTAAATATAGATGCAGGGAGAAACAGAGGAAAGAGGCGTCAAGGCTTCAGTCTGTGAATAGGAAGCTGACGGCAATGAACAAGCTATTAATGGAAGAAAATGATAGACTACAGAAGCAAGTTTCTCAACTGGTGTATGAAAATGGCTACTTTCGCAGGCAAAGTCACAGTGTAAGACTTTAAGACCATTTTTGCTCTTCCCCTTCAAACCAACGTGGCTTAATTTGAACTGAAAGTTTCATAATTTCTTTATGGAAATGCAGACTCCACTTGTACGAAGATACCCATGTAAGAGAAAAGTGGTGACTAGTGGTCAGCACCCACGCCCCTCCTCAGATCCTCGAGGGCGGCTAGTACGCGGGTGAGTGAAGTGAGTGGAAAGCAGTTGTTGGGTCCTTTTCTTCTTTAAACATAGTGCTTTGTAACCATTTCTCTTGATTTTTGTGTTTGTGGCTTATGGCTATGTATTTGTGCTTTGTTCCAGACTTTTGTCCATTGCAGAAGAAACTTTAACAGAGTTTCTTTCAAAGGCTACTGGAACTGCTGTTGAGTGGGTCCAAATGCCTGGAATGAAGGTATTTTAAAATTAAAGTTATGCCTTTTAACTGTAAAAATTAAATTAATTACTCCATCCATCTAAATCCGTCTCAATTTATGCGACATAGTTTGCATCGTCAGGCAGTTAAAGTTAAAAAGGGGAACTTTCGAAATTTCAGGCAGTTTAAGTTAAAAAGGGGAACTTGTGAAATTTGTACTTCTTTAAATATGCCACAACATTTTGTGTGACTGTAACATTTTTGGAACTTGTGGTATTCATCATGGCTTATTTGCATTACATACATGTTACTAATAAAAAAGCTTTCTCTTTGAGGGTAAAATATGAGTTTATAGTTAGATGATTCCAAGGGTATTATTGCAACAAATCCTTGTGCATTTTAAAACCAAGCATACTTTTATACTATGCTGTGTAAAGAACCTCTAATATTAGAGATAAAACGACCAGATTTGTACTAAGAGACAATTTATTCCGTATTTGACCAATACGAGTCCAAATGTCTGAAATGTGTGTACAGAGATTCATATGGTTGACAGATAATCCTTAGGGGAATAGTGGTAAGTTTATTGATTTATTTATTTATCCTTTTGCACAATTAATCAGATATACTATGACAAATGTTCATTATTAAATTATGTCTTGGGATTCTTCTATTAGTTAAATACTAATCTAATGAACTCATATGTAATTAAAGGGATAACTAGCAAATACATTCACGTCTATACTATGTAGCTGTATTAGCAATCTACCAAGTGTTAGAGGCGAATGCATGAAATTGGCTGCTTCAACTTTCTTCATTAATGATGTCAATAAATAACCAAACAGCAGACAATTCCTTTAGTCAACTATATCAATCAAAGATATAAATACAATATTTTTTTTACTCCCATGGAAGCTCTTCTTACTAGTCCATCAATTAGTATAAAACTGTATCTTATCTTATAGCCTGATTTAGTAGGTCCACGAAAGAAAGTATACGTGCTGTTGGCCTCTTTTGAAGTTGTCAGTTATAATTATCGTATAAAAATATTGCAAAATTGTAGTACAACAGTTTTGGGATTTCTATATAGTGCATCAGTGTTCTTTCAGAGGCTCATATTTATGATAAGAGTTGTCATCATTCAGGCTTTGTTTGAGTTTTGATGGCAAATTGGTGGTACAGTACTTCACTTCTCATGAGGGCGTTCATATATTGCTAGACATTTTTCAGTCTCCTTTTTCTGTAGCTATATTATTTCTGTTACAGATACTCAGTACTGGTTAACTCTTTCTAATCATCTCTCTCTTGAAATGCATAGCCTGGTCCGGATTCCATTGGAATCATTGCTATTTCTCATGGTTGCACTGGCGTGGCAGCACAAGAGCTTTTATCTGTTTTAAAATTTCTGTTTCTGGCACTGTAATATGAAATTAATTGTCTGAGATCCCTCTAGGTCTCCGAAATCCTTAAGGATCGACCTTCTTGGTATCGTGACTGCCGGGTTGTTGAAGTTCTCAATGTGCTGCCTACTGCCAATGGTGGAACCATTGAACTCCTTTACATGCAGGTAGGTTACTGTACTGTTGCATCTCGTGCTTGTGCATTCAGTCCTTTTATACCTTCTTGATGAACTTTAAACGTTTTTGTTTTTTAGCTTTATGCACCAACAACGTTGGCACCTGCCCGTGATTTCTGGCTCTTACGGTATACAACTGTTATGGATGATGGCAGTCTCGTGGTATGGTTTCATTATGTCTACTCCTTTTCGAATATAAAATTATGTATCTGCCAAGTCACACACAATAGGTTTGTCCATTCACATGCTTCATGAACTAACATGTCAAATTTTTTTAAAACACCCAGGTGTGTGAAAGGTCACTTGGAAATACTCAAAATGGTCCAAGTATGCCACCTGTTCAGAATTTTGTGAGAGCTGAAATCCTACCTAGTGGATACCTGATTAGACCTTGTGAGGGGGGTGGTTCAATTATCCACATTGTTGATCATATGAATTTAGAGGTAAAGTTATTGTCCATATTTCCTGTTCTCCTTCATACTGCCTAGTTATGCTGTGGTTTGGTTGACACTGTTATGATTGTTAGGCATGGAGTGTGCCTGAAGTCTTGCGCCCCCTTTATGAGTCATCAGCAGTGCTAGCTCAGAAGACGACAGTGGCTGTAAGAACATTTACTCAAATTGATTCTATACTGCAAGGTTAGTTGGCATTCCGGTGACTCTATACATCCTCCTTGCAGGCACTACGCTACCTCCGGCAGATTGCACAGGAGGTTTCACAAACTAATGTTACTAACTGGGGAAGACGACCCGCAGCTCTACGTGCATTAAGCCAGAGGCTGAGCAGGTTTGAATGACCTACTTTTTGATGGATTCTTTTTCAATGTTCTCTACACTTCTTCTGTCACTCAAACTTTGAATTATTTTGGCAGAGGCTTCAATGAGGCTCTTAATGGTATAGCTGATGAGGGCTGGTCAATGCTCGATAGCGATGGAATGGATGATGTTACCATCCTTGTGAACTCTTCTCCCGACAAGTTGATGGGCTTAAACCTTCCTTTTGCAAATGCATTTTCACCTATGAGCAATGCGGTTATGTGTGCAAAAGCATCAATGCTTCTACAGGTCCGCTTATTTATTATGTTGATGCTGAAACTAAAAAATTGAATTGCTGATTTACTTGTTTAAGTGGATAAGTAAATGTTTCCTGTTTGTGTTATAATTGGAGGAGGGGAGGCTGCCGTCCGTGTTGCTTTTTTCATTTTAACACAGTTGTCTTGTTTTTGTTGTGCAGAATGTTCCTCCTGCTATACTTCTCAGGTTCCTACGTGAACATCGATCTGAATGGGCAGACAACAATATAGATGCTTATGCTGCTGCAGCCATTAAAGTTGGTCCCTGCAGCTTACCTGGGGCTCGAGTTGGTAACTTCGGGGGTCAAGTGATACTTCCACTCGCTCACACTGTTGAGCATGAAGAGGCAAGCTTAGTAGTTCTTTTTAATCTGCACTGTTGGCATTCCTAGTTTATTTGAACTGTTCCAGTTGGACTTGTTTGAATAATTTTTTATTTGTGTGGTTTCTCAGCCTATTTGCTGATAATGTGCTCTTTTTTGCTTATAGTTGCTGGAAGTCATTAAGTTGGAAGGTCATTCTCCTGAGGACGCGATAATGCCACGAGACATGTTTCTATTGCAAGTAAGTTTTATTTCTGCACATGTGTAAGTTTAGAGCTTTTGCTGTCCATATTTCAGCTTGGCCATTCTCTCTATTGTTTTACCCCTCCCCCAGAAGTTCTCACCTTTTTGCTCTCTTGGTGCCTCAAAACTCGCAACCTTAAGCTTGGAAGCGAGGGGTGCTACATCAGAGCAACTCTCTCTTATCACCTTGGGCATTCTCAATGTCTCGCGCAACCCCTCACTTGTGAAACTTTTACAATATCTTTCTTGAATTGAATGAATTTCTAATCTGAGGAAAATTATGCAGCTATGCAGTGGAATGGATGAAAATGCTGTTGGAACTTGTGCCGAACTCGTGTTTGCTCCTATTGATGCCTCTTTTGCTGATGATGCACCATTGCTTCCGTCTGGGTTTCGCATTATTTCACTCGAGTCTGGAAAGGTTAGGGTTTGTATCCACCGATTAGTGCTTATTCTTTTAGATATTTGTTCATTTGGTTTATTATTCTCAAATTTTTTTACCAATATGCTTTGTTTGTGCAGGAAGCGTCCAGTCCAAATCGTACCCTTGATCTTACTTCTGCTCTTGAGACTGGCCCAGCGGAAAACAAAGCAGCCAATGACCTTCACAGTAGTGGTGGCTCATCAAGATCTGTCATGACAATTGCTTTTCAATTTGCTTTTGAAAGCCACATGCAAGAGAGTGTTGCTTCAATGGCTCGACAGTATGTCCGAAGCATTATTTCATCAGTTCAAAGAGTTGCATTAGCACTTTCACCATCTCATTTGGGTTCTCATGGAGGTCTTCGTTTGCCATTGGGGACTCCTGAAGCACATACATTAGCTCGTTGGATCTGCCAAAGTTACAGGTATGTGGTATATTCTTGCATGTGTGCCTAACATAGGAGCACACTAAGTAGTTTTTTTCTGTTTTTCACCCAGTCAACTGCTGTGCTTTTGCAATACCAAGTTCTAAATGAAATACATCTTGGCACATAAGTTTGTTTAAATGTATAATGGTTAGATTATCACGAGTGTAATTTTTCAGAAGTTGGTTCATCAAAACAAATGATTGACCTTCCTCTGATTTAGAAATTGTTCAATCCCCCTTTTTTGTCGTAAGCAATATTTTCTATGAGATGTTACTAGGAGGGAACTGAACAGATGTTTGTCTGCATGTAATTATGTTCTGAGTTCAATATTTGTGATGGTTAAATTTTTTTTCTCTGAAGGTGCTTTTTGGGTGTGGAGCTTCTCAAATCTAATACTGATCAAGGAAGTGAATCAATCCTCAAAAACCTATGGCATCACTCAGATGCTATTATCTGCTGCTCCGCTAAGGTTTGTTCCCACATCCTCTTTTGATATTCTTTTGCTTGTTAATTGCAGTAGACTTTTTAGTTATTCGAGTACATGAAATTGTGAGTTCAATATTTCTGCAGGCTTTGCCAGTTTTCACATTTGCAAATCAGGCTGGTCTTGACATGCTCGAGACAACCTTGGTTGCACTTCAAGATATAACCTTGGAGAAAATATTTGATGATCATGGAAAGAAGAACCTCTGCACTGAGTTCCCCCAGATAATGCAACAGGTTGGTACTCCTTTTATATCGAAAGTATTGAATGTAGCAAGGAAGGGTTTCCCAAATCTTATTGTACCGAGTTGCATGCCCTTTTAAAATAATTAGTGATAATTCGATTTGCTTGAAGACAGATTATCATGACCACTGCAGTTTCTAATTGTAATTTACTGATTGACAGGGTTTTGCATGTCTACAAGGGGGAATTTGCTTGTCAAGCATGAGCAGACCTATATCTTATGAGAGAGCAGTAGCATGGAAAGTTATGAATGAAGAAGATACTGCTCATTGCATCTGTTTCATGTTTGTCAACTGGTCATTTGTCTAAGTTACTGTTCTTTAGATCTGTTTTAAAGGGATCAGTACACTATACCTAAGAACCCTTAAATATTTTCCTTTCAGTATCAACATTTTGAACTAGTTGTGTGTGTTGAAAACTTATGCTATGCTAATGTCTTTTTTAATCCTGTGCTTCTTCAGATTATCATATTTTTTTCACTCTTGCTGCCATTGGACATGTATGACCCCTCTCCTGTTCCGCGGCTAGGATAGTTGAAGAAGTGAACATCCTTCTTAGTAGCAGAGTCCGCGAAAAGAATAGGTCATTAAAGAAAATTTAATAACATTATAAAGCTACTAAACCTATGAACACATATTGATCAAGAAAAAGGTCAAGGGTAGAAGAAGTTGCACCAAAGTTTAGCAGCCATAAACAGAAAAGTAAGAGGACTATAGTACATACGTTATTGCAGAAGGTACAACTCAGGGATGCACATTTTATCGATCAGGTTACTATATTAAGGTCACTCATTTCTTTAGTAATGGCAGGGATGCAACTATTAGTTCTAGCAAGTCCACCACTCTTCTTTTGCATGATTCTTTCCCTTGGACTAATTGATTTTGCCCTCATAACTCCCTTTGTATTTTTCTTCAACATTTGTCTCATTGCCTCAGCTTGATTAAGTACTGGATAAGCCCTACCAAATTTGTTAAATTTGCTACAAGCACTCATATGAGTAGTTAATGCTTCTTCATTTTTTCCTCCATTCTTTTGGGCCTCTTCTTTTACTGCATCAGCACAAAGCCCACATATCCACTTACCTAAATATTTTTTTCGAATTTGATCGATATATTCAGATGTGTAGTCATCACTCATGCCACAACACTCACATTTCGCGCTTTCTACCTCAGACACTGGAGGGAGATTTTCATCGATAACTACATCATTCTTCATCCACTCGTATGTAATTTCAGACATTGTCCTTTTTAGGCCGTCGTTAGAGAGACGAGGTGGTTTGCTAAGGTTTCGAACGTTGGACGTTACAACAGTTCTCCATGAGGTGCCATTTTGAGATGAATATTATGAAAAATAATATGTTGCTAAGAAATGTGAATGATTTGAGATATATAATGTATGGTAAGGATGTAAAATGATGGAGATAATAGGTTGGTATTTATAGTTGTTGGCTACTATTGTTGTTTTCAAGTTGGAAGCTGGAAAGTAACAAAGTTGTGGACCATGGGAACTTACATGTCAATTTTTATTTCTATTTTTGTATGGATAGTCTTGAATGTGCTAGACTTTTTATTGAGTTTAAATTTTCATACATGGATGTATAGTAAATTTTTATTATTTTAATCAACTAAGCGTACATTCAGATCTCATTTATAAAATTTTACGTGGTGTGTTAGTAGATCTTGTACATAATTAATACTAGTCCTCAGTCCGATGTGGATTAAAAGTTTTAAATGCATAAATATTCATAATTTACCCCATGTTTACTAGATTCTCTATTTTATTATCTCGGTTTTAGTTAACAAGTAAAAATGAATTCTACGACTTTATTATTTAAAAAATTATGAAAATTATAAAAAAAATTAATGGGTTGTAAGTTTACGTTTCATATACATGGACGGAAATAATTTTTTTACTTAGGAGAGTCAAATTGTAAAAGAAAAAATCTACGAAGAAGTCAAGAGTGTCAATAATATAGGAGACCCCCTCTCATATGACACTCACTCCTTGTGATTTTATTTACATGTGTTAGATAAATGGTAATTTATATACTTACTGACTCCAATTCTCTTCGAATAAAAAAAATGACTTTCTAATATAATAGCTATTAGTTGAACGATCATACGAGAATAAAAAAAATCAACTCGGAGAGTATATTTTTGATAACTGTATAAACTAAAAAGTTATGGAGTCTATCATTAGCCAATAGAAGAAGAAGATCAACTTGGTTGACATGCTCACAAGTTTGCTTATTTCGACCATTCAATACAAGTTAGTATATTTTTTACCTATATTTTTTTCTTCCACTAGAAATAATACGTATACAATATTATTGAACTATCAATGTCACCCTAATATTCTCGTGATACTGTAGTTATCATGTTATACATATACGTACTTATATCCTATCAATTAATGCTAGTGAAAATTTAAACCAACATGTATTTAAACCTCTACCTCTACTTTTTTTTATTTTTGTTAAAGCAAAAGGTGGTAGACTTTGGTTGTGGCTGAACTTAAATATTAATGTTTTGAGTATACATACACTTAGAATTTCTCATGGTTGATATATGTCCACACTTGAAAAATATCTATGATCATTTGGTTTCCTTCTATTCATGTGGATGTGAATGCAAGAAAGAGCTTGTATATTATCACACTTTGACACACCTGTTAAGAAAATGACGATTGACAAGATTATTTTATCATATTATTCATGTTAATTGATGTTTAGTTTTGAGTCTTGAAAATAAAGTGTGGGGAAATAGGTAATTAATAAAGGCTAAAATGTATATATAATATATCATAATATATATCTATCATTATATATTATATATATATATTATATATATATATATATATATATATATATTATAGCTTAAATAATTTTGGAATGTGACAAGTAAAAGCCTAACATAGAGAAATATTTCTATTGATAATTTGAAGATGAAGTAGCAAAAATGTCATGAAGGAAAATTACGTAAAGACATATTTTTAAGGTAAAATTAAATTTAGCCTTAAAAGTTTATAATTACAAGAAACTTTCCTCAACGGATACATTAAATGGCGGGTTCGATACATAATTGCCAAACAATCAAAGCTGATACCTTAAAAGAGGTTCGGTTACAATGCGCTAATAAACTTAAAAGAGGGTCAAATACATTAATAGAGGGTCGATAACTTAAAATGGAGGGTTCGAATGAATTAACGACCTTCTTTTTAATGTATCAGCGCTTTGATTTTTCGGCCGTTAATTTATTCAAACCCTCCATTAATGTATCCGACCCTCTATTAATGTATTTGACCCTCTTTCTAATGTATTAGCGCATGTATCCGACCCTCTTTTTAATGTATCAGTGTTTTGATTTTTTGGCTATTAATGTATTCGGATCCTCCATTAATGTATCTATTTGAAAAATTTCAGTAATTATAAACTTTTAAGGGATAGATTGTAATTTTGCCCATTTCTGTAATTTTCCCTTTTTTGGATCTTTAAAAGTAACATATCTTAATCAAAGGTAAGAGGAAATTTCAGCAAGCCCATTATAGATTAAGAGCCCGTTATATGGAATTGTTCACGCAAGCCCATTACGATGAATTGGGCCTTTGTCTTAAATGCCTCTTATAGTAGGAGAAAATTACACCATTAGTCACGTATTAAGGAACATAATTAGCAATTTAGCATAACTTTTTGTAATAACAAAAACAAATTAAAAAATATTAAGATAAACTTACATCCACAAGTACTAACTGTACAAGAATCTTTCATGGGATAATCTAGATTACTACAGAAAAATCTCATCTGCAAAAGGATAATCTTCTTGCAGTTATCTGTTCCCTCCGTCTCAAATTCACGTGACACACTTTCTTTATTTATCCAAAAATTTTCACATTTTTATACTTTGAAGAAACTTAATTTTAAAATATTTATTCTACTCTTAATAAATACGACGCGATTAAAAACATGTGAAGCTTCTTTCTTAAAATCATTGTATCGATCAAATTATATACCAAAATATAAATTGAGACGAAGAAAATAAAATCAAAATAGAATGTACGAATATGAACATTTGTGCTACACAGCTATTGAATCAGAGAAACACGTGAAATTTGCAAGAAAAAAAATCTTAAGTAGTGGGTTTCTTTTTTGAATTATAGCAGAAAAAAAGTGAGTCATCTAGTACAAGTACAGTCCAAATGCAAAGTACGTCTATTAATGTGTGTGGCTCTGTGTTCCCGTCGGTGGATGTCGTTTGCACCACAAAGATCAGTTGCAAAATCTTTTGCTTTTTTACTTACTCTCTTCTACATCTGTGCAGGCAGTCGTGTGGGGGACGTTGCGCCACGCGGCTAGGGGGGGGCCCTTTCGCGTTACTTCCTCGCCTTCTCTCCTTTACTCATATTGTAATTTAATCTTCCCTTTGCAAAGTTTTTAAGTGATAAGGCTTCAAAAAGTGTAAATAAAAGCATGAGAAGGGAAACTCCCTAAAGTTTAAAATAAGCAAATAAAAATTAAATAGTAAGCGCATGCTCGGCTTTTGGAGATATTTTTGGTTGTGTTATGATTTTTTTTATATTTATTTAGTTGTAAACAGCTGTATTTTTTTTAATTAATTAAGAAAAAGGATTCCATTAAGGGAAAATTTGGTATATAATATCAATTAAATAACTAAAATAAATGAAATTAGCTAGAATTTGATTTAATTGGTGTTCCCTAGCAAACTTTGCTAAAAATTTGCAGCGGGTCTCTCTCTCTCCATAAAATTCTCACTCGCCCACTCTCATTCTCGGCTCGCCTCTCTCGCTTTATACACAGAAGTGTATAATTTTGAATCTGCTTGTATGAAGCGGAGAGAAAATTGTATATACACCTGCAAAAATATATATCTTCGTTGTTACACTTAATTATCCATTTACAAACATTTTACTTTCAAATATTGCGAGAACCGGTCAACGATTATAAATTGTCGATTAATACAATGCAGTTGAAATGACAATTTTCTCTAGCTTTATACAACAGAAGTGTAATTATTGGTGTTTCTGTTTTGTTAAAGCGCGAGTCAAAAATATATTCTTCTTGCTATAACACTTAATTTGCCGTGAAATGGGCAGTGAATTAATCAATTGTGCATTAACAATTACTAGTGAATAGGATAGCGAATTAATACAATTGCAGCGAAATAGGCTCATCGAATATACAATTTAGGCCACAGCGAATTATACACTTGATATGTATAGTCAAATTATACAGTTTTATTGTTTTTGCTATGGAGCCCAATTATCAAAGTTGGCTATATCATACAAATATGAATTTTTTGTTTGCTATATGTGAAAGTTGCCTATAAATTAACTCCGATTAAAAGTGAAACTTAAAAAAAAAAGAAAGTAAAAAGTAGAGAGTTGAAAAAGTAATGAAGTTTTTGATATTTCAAAGTTCAAACGTTCTCGATTTTGTGTATTTCAAAAGCTTTGTAGTACATTTAACACTCAAAATACACTTTAATTATTTCAGATGAGAAAACTTTATACCCATTGCACCCTCCTAATTTCACGTCTCAAAATTTAAACTATAGTAATTTATCTTTCTGAATTATTTAATATATATAATATATTATAAAAATTATTTAATAATTTATTTTAATAATATATATATGTCCATATAGAGACATAATTATTTATAATTATGTAATTCTTTTTGTTCAGATAGATATATATATACCTTTAAAATAAATCATGACATAATGTTGAAATTTTTTTTTTTAAAAAAATTTAATATCATAACAACAATTTTAATCAAAGTAACAATATATTTCAAACTTTTTCCTTACTTCCTATCTTTTGGACTTGTCAAATTCTCAAAATACATTTTAATATTATTTCTATTAAGTTATTTTGACACTTTAAAATTAATATTGACTATGTGATGATTCTTCTCTCGTCAATATGATGAGTAAAAGTTAAAACTAATTATATTGACAACTTCACATATTTTTGGGACAAAGGGTGTTATACATATTTTTCTTTTATAATTGGGTGTAAGGAGAACAAAAATCGGGAAAAAAATATAAAATATAAAATCGAATCTTCATCAATAAAGATTAAGAATTAGAAATTTCTTATATTTTCCTTTTATAAAAAAAATATCAAAAATAATATTAAACAATTGCTATATCAATATTTCAAATACACTTCTTTTTATTAAATGTTACTTCTAAAGTTTTTGACTTGTAAATTACGGGGAAAAAACAAATTAAAAAAAATCAATACATTAAGCACAATGATATATTTACATGTATATGCATCTTATCATATCCCTCAGTAAACTGATATCACTCTTGGTTGGACGTAGTATTTGCCTAATTAACTAAATGAGTTCCTCGTGATTAATTTTGTGCTACATTATATAATTTCATATATTAATGTAAAATATTTTAATTGTCAATCTCTTATATTGTGTATTTCTTTATTACGAATTTAGATAAAAATGAAAAATATTACGTGATACACAGCATAGAGGGAGGACGATATCGATTCTTGTAAATTTTAGAAAGTTATATATAATTTAAGGAGTAATTTCTTAATGAATTGAAATTGTTAGGATTTGTCTTTAACAACTCGAAAGTCAAAATCATTAATCTAAAATCGAACTTTACAAAATCATTCAATTGAGATTATTTATGTAGGATTTAAGTTGTGATTTTAGTGTATACTTTTGAAATTTTCATATTTAATTTGAACAGTGTAACATTCACACCTATTCCAGACAATAAAATGAAACGAAAAAGGATAAAAATCATTAAATATTAAACATAATTTTAAGAAAAATAAAAATTTATATTACAAATATTATAAGACATAATAACTATAGTTTCGACAATTACACATCATAGCTATAATTTAATTATTATAGAGATGGTGGTTTATCTATTTTCACTCGTTTGTGTTTTTTGCATGCAAATATACAAATAAGGTAAATATATAAAATTTTGTATTTATATATTTAGAATTTTTTTAAATACTTCGTTTATATATTTCTTCCAATATACAAACAAGGTAAGGTATGAATTTTACATCAATCAAATATACATAGCTAGTAAACATATACAAATATTTGAACTTATACTGTTAGGAACCATCAAATAATTATCTAAATTCTAAGCTAGCGTTTGGCATAGATTTCCAAATATTCTTAGCAAATATTATTTGAGTGAAAATTTGGATGAAATTTTACTAAATATTTGGCCATAATATTTGAAAAATGTATTTCATCTTTTTAGAAAAATATGATTTACACCAATAAGTTTTAAAGACTATAAAAAATAACAATAAATTTGTATTACAAGTCAATTGGATGTTCGTTGCAACAATAACAAACAGTGTCTATGACACTAGAGTAATGTGATAGTTGAAGTGAGTACAACAAGTATCATTCCATAAATTGTGAGGTAGATAAAACACGTGACTTTGTTACCTTGAGCCAATTTTTCATCAACAACTATTCATCATTTAATATTCACTAAATATTTCATCACTACTTAATTGTTCAAGTAAAAAAATTATGTAATACAATGCAAACAACTATTATAAAGGATGTTTTTGTAAAAGATAAAAGTTAGCGGTAAATTTAAATTTTCAAAAAATTCCAAATAATGAGATTTAGCCCAAGTACTAGAAAAAACTAGTATTTAAAAATTTGAAATATTTGCCAAATAATGGCAAATTTTTTGTATGGATAAGCATTATTTGCCAAATTTTTTCCCAAATATTATTTGAGAAATCTATGGCCAAGCGAGCCTTAAATTTATAGTAAAAATCTAACAAATTATACAAATTAAATAAATAATAAAAATTAAAAAAAATTATAGCTACAAATTATAATTTTTTTACACTATAACTTTAATATCTAATATATGTCAAATTACATTAACTATTTATAATAATTTTGATTTTAATGATTTCCTTCACAAAAAGATAATTTGGACCAAAAAAAGAGGGTTTTTCTTGGGTTAGGTAAATTAGGAAAGAGGTTCTTTCCTTTCTTTGACAGGAAAGTCCACGTGTTTCGGGAAAACCTCTCTTCCTAAGAAATCTTTTTTTTTTTTTTTAAATTTTCTCAAACGGCTCAAAGTTGTACTAAATTTTTTTTTAGGGTTTTGGAAACTAGACGACAATGAGAAAAGACAAGTTTATCCAAATACTATATTTAAATTCTTTGTTCTCTTTTTCTGCTTAAAAAAAAAATCAATTTCAGATTACCTTTTAATGTGTACTTATAAATATCATACGGAAAATATCCAACTTGTACCAACTGTACGGGTAATTTAATTAACATTAGGTTTATCTTTATTATCAACCTATTAATAAATAAATTATTATCGCTTGAGATATATAGTACGTGATGAACTGATCATAATTAATAAAACCAGATTTGTAATTTGAAAAAATGGAAGTACGTTATTATTGATTATATTGCTCTTCAAGAAATACTAATATATTGATTAGGATAAAAATGTTTTCTAAATTGTTAAGCATTATGACTTATAATAGTCTAACATAATATATGTTGTTTTTTTTGTCACACTTTATTTATATGAGTAAAATTTTGAGATTAATTAAAAAATTTAATATATTATATTTTATAAATATTTAAAGTTATTTATTATTATGATTAATTATTTTATAGTATCACGCATCACATATTAAAACAAAAAATAAAAGTAATAAATTGAAACAAAAAACATTAAATATAAATAGAAGGAAATTGAAGCATAAGGGTAAATAAATTAATGGACCAAAGTAACTTTAAGTTCCTCTATTCACTCTTCTGTTATAATAAAATTAAAAATAAATACAAAAACATAAAACATAAATATGACACGCCTCAAGTAACCTACAAAAAAGTATATAGGCTAAAGGGCAAATTGGTCAACATCGTATTAAGTTATAATCATGTATGGGAGCTACCTCAAGCCCAAATTCCTCGATGGCTTTTAAAATCCGAAAATGCCCTTTTTAATAGCTTCATAGTTTTTGTAATTTAATTTTATTTCCCCATACCAAAATTAATAAGTTCAAAATGATGAAATCATTCATCTTCCAGTTTCAGCTTAATAAAGTTAATATTGCAAAACAAAATAAGTCGATTAAATGAGGAAGGAACATTTATATTTTTCTATTCCAAAAGTAGCGAAAGTGTGACAATTATAATCGGAGTAAATATAGTAATTTAATCATTATCATGTACTTAAGGACTTAAAACTCTTCTTAAACAAGTCCATGACCAATCACTACTTCCCACAATAATAATTGAGCTAATTAAATATTGAATATATATTGTGGACCGCCTCAATGTGTCACTTTAACTTAACAATAAAGCACACAGAATTCCTATCACAAATAAATTAGTACTCTCTCGCCTCATTATCGCTTGAGTATCGTCGGTTTGTAAATTACGTAAAAAAATATTATAAATTTTAAATAATTAGCAATTAAAATTAAATAAATATATATTTAAAATAACAATATAGATTAAAATGATATGTAAAATAGAGTCAATTTCTTAAAAACTTCATAAATTTGTTGATGTTTCTAAAAATATTGAATTATAAGGTTAAATGAAAAAACAATATTACATTTATCTTAGTTTCTTAATCATGAATAATACGGAGGAGTATTAACTTTTTTTTAAAATCAATATGGCTATTTATGAGAGTGTTTCATTATCGATCAGAGATTTTAAATTTAAATTAGAAATAACATAAAGAAAATTATGTTAAAAATATCACTATTAAATAATCACTTATAATATAAAATTTAAATTTAATAGAAGCTATTATGTAGGTTCGAGACACCAAGCGAAAAACAAAAGAAAATTAAGTACTTCAGTGCGTCGTGTTCCTCTACGGAAGCACACTATAAATACCCCTTCATACTTTCACACTTTTTCCATTCCAACAAATCAAAAAACATATCTTCTCTCATATAATTTCCTTCTCTTTCAAAAAGATCTAATCACAAATTCCATATTTCTGAAATAGAAACCAAATCAAACAATTCTCGAATTTAGTTGAGAAGAAGAAAAAAATGGAGCAAAATTTGCCAGTTATAGCAAAGAAATTCTGGAACATAGTGCGAATAGCTTTCTTCATGTTGAGAAAAGGAATCTCAAAGAGAAAATTCATGCTCGATTTCAACTTACTCATGAAGCGTGGAAAAATCGCTAGCAAAGCCGCATTTCATAATCTCATGTTTCACCACGCGCACCAATTCTCTTCATCGTCTTCATCGTCATCAGCTTCTTCTTCAACTCCTGAGTCCGTGTGTGCACGCGCTCCATCCAGCGAGTACGAATTCAGTTGCAGTAACAGCCCAGCGTACCCAGCTTTTCACCTTCCGTTCCACTTCAACAAGCGCGGCAAGCACCACGCTCATCTCTTTCCGTGCGCACACGCTCCGGCCACCGCAGACGACGACGTTGTTGTGATGAATGCTGCTATGATGAAGGCTTTGGAAATGATTCAGAGTGCTAATGCGTCGCCGGCGAATAATCTGCCTGGATTCGGAAGGACTCCGACGGTGAGGCAGTTGAGGATTACCGACTCGCCGTTTCCGCTGAAAGATGTTGAAGAAGATAGTCAAGTTGATGAAGCTGCTGAGAAATTTATTTCGAAATTCTATAGGGATTTGTTGAGGCAATCTTCACCTGGTGGTGCTTAAGCGCGAGCTCTCTCTCATCTGTTGTCGCTAGTATATAAATATATATATTTCTATTGGGAATTTTATGCATATGGCGGAGATCGTGTGGCCGATGCAATAACAACAATGACGCAGGAACTATCAGCTGAAAGTTTCAGTGTTGTAAATTGGATGAAGAAGATTGGGAGCTATGAAGAATGTATATGCTTTTATGGCATGTATAAATTTCTGCTTTCATGGGAGTTTTTCGTTTTGTTTTTTTTCCTCTTTTGGGGCATTATTTGAACAAAAAAAAAATGTAGTCCAAGTATAGTATATAGCTTGTGATGAAATTTTGCCATCATTTTAAAAAAAATTGTAATGCAATGTTCAGATGTTTTAAATTATAAGTTTTGAATAAAGAAATTTGCCTTGTAGCTTTCTTGTGTTTCAATGTTCTGTTATTTAACTTTATGTTTACAACATAATTCTAGTGGAGTAGTTTAAATATTGAGGTATGAGTTTGGTATCTTTAATGTTCGAAATAACTTAAATTTAGCTTATATGTCGATGCGTTACCACTAAAATTTCGTCATACAAACGTGAAATCTTTATTACGGTAGTATGTCAACGGGAATTAATGTCTCCAACGGAGACAATATGGAGCGGAATTGATGGATGTGATTCCACTTACTACAAAAGCAAATCTGCTATGAACATATATTAAAGTAATATTACCACTTTATTTTGTTAATGTTAACTTGTTGCTTTTTAAGGTGGGTGTTTACCTGGAAATTTTCTTTGGCAAACACATCTAAAGGCAGGTTGATTTCAATAGTGGTAATTGCTTCTTTTAAAGACCAAAAAATTAAATAAAAGATCGAGAGAAAGTGTGATATACAAAATATTTTTTTATAACTAATTGCAATTTGAATAAAAAATACAATCTTGCAAAGATTTCTTAAATTATATTTAATGATTTATCTTAGATAGGAGAAGAATATCATAATGAATCATAAAATCGATATTCCTGTGTTTATTACTAAAATAAATATCTGTCAATATATTTGAATTGTATAAAAAATCTTTGTTTTAACATATTTGTCGAGTTAATATCTCATATGTTCACTCAACTTTGAGTAGTTCACTTAGAAAGTCATTCAATTTTGAGTTATTCACTTAGAAAGTCACTCAATTTTGTTTTATAACTGAAAAGTCACTCAATTATTGGTGTTTTACTATAAAAGTCACTCAGCTATTATATTTTACTTAGAAAGTCACTTAATCAATTTAAATAATTTTTTCATTAAATTTGTAATAATACAAAAATATTAAACTGTTTTAAAAAAATACAAACTGCCTTATTTTAATAATTGATCATGTTTTGTGTTAAATTAGTTTTTGTTTTTACCTTTTCTTAAAAAAATAAAAATAGTAGAAGATTGTAATTGTCCCTTTTTTTTATTACTTATTATCAATTCCAACCTTTCTTTTTGATAATCTTTTACAATTTAATTCTAGTTTTACAATAATCAGTATATTGGAACTTCGCAATGACACTTTAACTTAATGATGAATTGCTAATAATTAAATGAATTGTGATCTGTGGTGGATATGATCTTAAAGCCTAAATATCGCAGGCAAAATATATGGTTCGTTAAAGTTTCAAACTTTAGATGTAATTAGTGGTGAAAGTAGATCAATAATTAATATTGAGAGACACTTGTCATATATTAAACTTGCTTGTAAAATCTTTTATTACATGCTTAACATGTCATTTCACTATATTTCACTTCAATGCCGTTGCTTTAATTAGTGAAAAAACAACTTTAATTTTGTTCCATTTTGTATAAGTGATAAATAAATTAAAGTAATTGTTAGAAATAAAATAAAATAAAGAAAGTAAGTAAGCGCATATATATAAGTTATAACAAATTACAAGAAAGATTAATTTCTGAAGCTAAACATGAAAGGTCTCCAAAAATTTTTAAAAATTGAAAAAAAAAATAATGATGATGATGTGCTTACTAAAAAATATATTATGTTATGATTGATTATATTTTGAATAAATTAAAATAACTTAACGTTACAAGGATTTCTAATAAAATTACCAAAAAGAAAGATTATATGACTAAAAAGGTATTCTGTAGGTCATAAAATTGGTACCCCTTCTAATTACAAAGGTAAAAGCTCGATTGAATTATCTTAAAAGTTGATCAAATTTATTTTTAAGTCAATTTTTGATTTCTGAAAGTGTTTGACAAATATAAAAAATAACTTAAAATAAGTTAGAAAGTGTTTGACAAGGTCAAAAATAACTTGAAATAAGTCAGAAACCAAAAATAAATCTCTCCTTACTTTTTATTTTTTGACTTAAAACCATTTCAGTTTGAACATAAAATTACATTTGGATTGAAATAATTAAGATGGTCTAATCATCGGATTGAACAATTAAGATGGTCTAATCAAGCTGTCAAGTAGTTTAAAAAAAGAGAGTAATATAATGAAAACATTGTAATCGTTAAGATTCTTATAGTAAAGATAAAACAAATCGCAATTAATTAATTAGATTGTGATCTCCATGATCTTTTGCAAGTTCTAGCTAAGTTACTAAATATTGTAGGTAAGATATGGTATGTTGATTAAAAATTCTTAATTTTTTTTATCGTTAATTAAAAATCTGAAATTTAAACTTTTATGATCTTTAGAATTATTCCTTGAATATGTAATCAATAAGTTTTATTGATCACTTGAACTAATTTCCACCAGTCCAACTTTAAGTGTGCTTGCATTTGTGTTGTTGTTAGTTATACCCAAAAATAAATAATTGCTTTTCACAAATTGAACTATTCTTTAAATTAATATAATAATTAATTTGACTAATGGTGATTGTTATGTTCTTAGTTGGTCATAGAGTTAATTGATTTTGGTGATTCTTTATAAATATACTCCCCGTTCCCATTTGTAAGGTAGGTCAATAAGTTTTCTTCAAATGCCAATTATTTCGTATCATTTAAAATTTAAAATAATACATTATGATTATTTTACTAATGACTAATATAAATAAGAGAAATTTGGAATGTTTAAAATTTTGGCTTTATAAATTAATTTTGAATATAAAAAAACTTTATTTCATAGTTTATACCTTCTTTGAACTTATAAATACTATAGTTATCCACTCGAATACACACATAATTTTAAATTTATTTTATCATCACAAATATCCAAAATAAAAAATTGGTAAAAAAATAACATGCAATCAATGTGTGCCTCTGTAAAAAGACAAACAATATTACTACCATATCTTTTAGTACGTTAAAAATTAGGTGAACTGTTACATATAAAAATTGTAGGTCAATGAGTTTTCTTTTAAATGACTAATATTGTATCATTTAATGTTTGAAGTAAAACAGAATGATCATTTTACCAGAGACTAGTGTAGTTGAAAATAAGAGAAATCTCGAATGTTCATAATTTAACTTAAGATGTTAGTTTCAGATATATATAAAAACTCTATTTCACAATTCATACATCCTTTGAACTTATAAATACCTATAATTATCCATTCGAACTAACACACATAATTTATTAAACCATCAAAAATATCCACCAAAAATATTGGTCAAGAAACAACATGCAATCATTGTGTGCCTATCTAAGAGCCAAACAATGTATACAACGTTATCTTTTAGTATGTAATGCATTAGGTGAGCCATTACATATGTAAATTGTAGGTCAATGAGTTTCTTTACAATGTAACCAATTTTGTATCATTTAATGTTTAAAGTAAAGCATCATGATCATTTTATTAGAGACTAGTGTAGTTGTAAATAAGAGAAATTTCGAATGTTCAAAATTTTGGCTCTATAAGTTAGTTTTGGGTATAGAAAAACTCTAATTCACGGTCCATACCTCCTTTAATCTTATAAATGTTGACACCCAATTTTTGACGCGCCCCGTTGGTACCTAATTTAATTAACCTCGACCTTCGTGATTTTTCAAATTATTTAAAGTTAGTTAGTTTTATAAATCTTGCGAAAATAAAATATATGTACATATATACATATATGTATATACATATATGTATATGTATATATGTATATCTTAAACCCATTCCTTTACCCACTTAGGCCCAATCTTCCTATTCTCTTCCCCTTTCTCAGCCCACACCCGTTTCTCCCCTCTACACGGCCCAACTCCCCTGCAGCCCACTTCCTTTCCTCATCCCAGCCCAATACTCAGCCCACACCAATTACCCCCTCCGTCCGGCCCACCTAAATCGACCCAACCTTTTATTTATTGACCCGGCCCCATCCATTTCCCTTTTCCTCTTCCTCACACGCCACAACTGAGCAAGAACAGAACCCCCAACAACCCAGAAAAAACAGAGGCGATCTCCCCCCATCGCGATCTCTCCCCACGCTCTCGCACTCTCTACTCTCCCTCCCTCTCTCCCGCGTCTCCCCCCCACGTGAGCTTCCCCTCTTTCCAAGCAGCGAAACCAAATTCCCAGAGGCAGACGCGACACACCAACAACCCCGCAGACTCCCATACCTTCCCCTGTCAATTTCATCCTCTCCAACACGCGATTGCAAGGAAGTTTGACCAAAAGGGGATTCAAAATTTGAATTTCAAGGGGGGGTGCGGGGAAGCCTCGAAGAAGAAGGCTAAATTTCTCCCTCTATAAATACCCCTTTTCTTCATCAGAAAAGGGGTTAGAGATTTTCAGTGGGACGATTGAAAAAGAAAAATTTTGGTTAGAGATTTTCATCGAAAAAATTCGGAAAAAGCAGAACTTGGGTTGGATTTTTTTTTTTTTGGAAATTTCTGGGGAAATCCTCTTGCGGGCTGTTGTCGTCTTTGTTGTTGTTTCTTGGCTGCAATCCGCTATATAAAATATAACCTAACTTCCTTTGAGAAGAAGGAAGGAGTTATCCCCCAAAGACATTCACGCTCGTTCTCTTTAACAATATTTTCTGTGCGTATAAGGATTAATAAAGAGGTTCTTAGAGGGATTCGGACAAGAAGAAAATATCTCGTCAAGTGTTGGTGACGTTCTTGTTCAAACGTGCGAAGCAGAGGTTGGTTTCGGGTTGTTTGAAGGTTCGTCGCTCTCCTGCTCGCCGCATCTCCAGTTCGCCGCCAGAGACAGGTACTGTCCATCTCTTCCCAGCCTCTTCGTCTATGTTGTTTTCGGCTGTATGATTCTAAGTTGTGACCGTTAGCGTTTGCTGGTGATATTTCAAATCGTTATACGTGTTGCTGCTCATATTGCTGTTCTTTCGTTTCGTTTTGGGTCTGTCGTGAGCACAAAATGCTGTCTTTCTTGGTTTCAGTTCGAATTGGTGATATATCATGTGTTGTAGTTCTGTTCGTCATGCTTTGCTCATTGCTTTCGCTGTTCTGACTATATTTTGGCTCTCGTTTCGATCTTGTATGTTCTTACTTCAATTGAATATTAGTGTTTCGGCGTTATTGGACTGCTTACATACCGCGTGTGCGTTTTTTTTATATATATCGACATGGCCGATTGGTTTCGTTGGTATTTAGTCATAGAGAGGTATATCAAGTTCACTTGTTGTCCCTTTCTCGTTGAATGGCTTTGTTTCATTGTTTAGTTCGCTGCTGCTATATTAATAGTTAAGTGTGGGTCGAATGAAGTTAGCCAATCGGTCAAGCGGGCGTAGGAGATTGATGGCGGAAGAAAGCATTGGTGTTGAGATGTTGCGGAGAGGAAGCGATGGAAAAGGAATCCCGTGGATGTAGATGAAATCAACAGGTTAGGTGCGCACGCAGATGGGAAAGGACAGATGCCGGGGTGGGAGAGAAAAAAGAGGGTTACCAAATGATTTACTCTTGCGAGATATTCGTCTCCGAATATCCATGAATGCAGGGGATGGCGCGTGAGCTCGCTTTGTGTCTTCTTTGGTTTTATTCTATCCCACTGTGGGTCTTTACTGATTTTACGTTCCAGATGTTCAAAATGTGTGTCGTTGTGTTTTGTGTCGGCCTAGATGGCATTGGTTAAAGAGGTCGAAACTATGCTTATTTTCATTTAATTCGATTTCGTTGGTTACATTTCGTTTAAGGTTATTCTTCATCTCGATACGAACCTAGTTGAGCTTAAATTCGTTTATTCCTGCAGTCTGGTGTGAATCTGTTTGAACTCCTTTTGGCTTAATCAACTGTTGGTTTCAAGTAGGAATTTACTTGATAGTCGGTGCATTAGGAAGCCTCGGTTTAGTTGTTGTTATATGTAGTGTGTTGGTTAAATCACTGTGAGATTTGGAGCCTTTTCTCTTGAATATGTTTCTATTATGATCTTCTTCTTGCTTTAAGTACGTGGTTGAAACTTAGGGTGGTATTATTTATTAGTTTGAATATGAAGCTTTTGATTATATTTGGAAATTAATCCTTCTCTGTTTCTGTTGGTTTCCTCCATTGTTTAACATACTTGACTTGCATTATTTGTGTATTGTTTGAGTTTATTTATGTGTTAAACTTATGTTGGACCTTTCTTGTTAAATCGCTAATTTCTATTCCTTTCTTCTTCTTTGCATAACTCTCTCTCCGAACGAGTCCAATGGACTCTCTCCTTTGACATCTTTAAGAGAGGCCATAAAAGGCTTGATTTCTTCTTGCCGAGTCAGAGTCATAAAATCCAGCGGACAGATCGTCGAAGTTGAATTAGTTTGAAGAATTGAAGGAGTTTGGAAGAAGAGAGATTGGAAGATCCCTTTTATATTTTTTTTCATTTTAGTATTTATTTCGTATTTTTATTTGTAATGGGCATAAGCCCTTGTGGTTGTTATTTTTCTTATAGTTATGTTTGTATGTTTAGATTAGGACAGGTACAAAACGGGTCAAAACCCGAAAACAGGTGGGTCCAAAACTCGGTCAAGGTGAACAGAACCTGAGTTTGGACCCAAATCTCTCTCTCTCTCTCTCTCTCTCTACTACCTGTTTTTTGCCGTTCGTTTAAATGTTGTTAGTTTAATGTGTAGAAAACATCCAAACCCCCCGTCGGGATGCCTATCTATTGTAGTTCAAGGTAAAAAACAACCAAATTAAATTTTAAACAATGAAAATTGCAAAAATCTAGTAGAGTGTTGTCTAGATGAAATCTAATAAAGTTAGCTTCGAACGATTCGCAATTGCCAAGATACGACACTAAATATTTTTGAAAACTTTAAATTCGCCTAAGTAATTTCTAAATAAAGTCTTAAAAGCAAAAATATTGCAAAGTGTATAAGTAAAATAAAAGTCGTCAAATAAGTTATCTGGAAAATCGTATTAAGCGGAGCCTCTTAGGTCCCATTTAAACACCTTCCTAAGACGCTAATAGAATCCCGAACCCTAAAACTATTCAAAAACGATTTGTTTCTGTTTACATAAATTTGTTTGGGAAATAAGTTTTCCTTTCTTCTTTTTTTCTTGATTTTTCTACAAAATTAAGTGTGACTTCTAAATCGAAATACCTTTAAAAATAAACAAACTCATTTTCGAAACACCTTTTTCGATAAAAGACAGAAATGGCGACTATCGCTGGGGAACTTAGGATCTAACCCTAATACAACCTATTTACTACTTTCATTAATTTGTTTAGTTGTCTTAAATACTTGTTTTTTAGAAATGGTCATTTCCTGGCATAAATTTCCCCGCCAACGTCAAATAAGATGCCATTAGGAAAACGGAAGTTTACTCAAAGGCTTACCGCTGGAGGACTTCTTCTCATCCCTATATCACGCCATAATTGCATTTGTGTAGTATCTGAAACAAATAGTCCGGAATGGGCGGTCATCCGGCGTTGTTCGTAGCTTCCACCACACCCGATGTTTGTTTCCGACTCGGGTAACCGTCTATTTTGAAAACAATTCTAAAAGCCTAAGTTTAAAGCGAACCAAAACAAAACTTAGGCAATCAGCCTAGGCGACTTAATACCCAAGGCGTAATTAAGTCCATTTTTAGTAGAAAACAAAACGCCAAGAATCGCTGGCTAAAGAAAGAAGGCCTTTGACCTCACGACGCATTCATATTATTTGACATTCGAAGGGTATGTGTGAAAAACCAACGTGGGGATGGGGAAAGTCTAAGTGTTCTGTTTTGGCAGATATGGACCGCTTCCCCAAATTCAACAATGGTCATCTCCGCCACAGCCCCAACTAACAATGTGGCACAAAACCCTAGCTAGACGGAGATCATAGTCGACTCTCACAAGTAGTGTGGGGGCCTTGACCGAGCTAAGTCAACATGGACGGTGGGCCCTAGTTGATAGAGGTCTCACGGGATACTTGGGGTACAGCCAAAGAATTGGGCCTTCTTTTGGAACGGCCGAAATCCACCCCTACATTTAGAAGAAATAAGAGATTGCAATAGACATTGGGTGGCACGGGTCTAGAAATAAGAGCCGAAGCAAGAAGACTGTTTTATCCATTTATCCCCAAACACTCTTCCACGTTGTAGGACCTCTCAGATGGGTAGGGCTAGAAAGATCAACAAAATTCACATATTTGGTGTCAAGACTCCCACAATAATGTTCAGAGGACTTTATCTTTAGATTTGGACACGCGAGTTCTATGCCGCGACAATCGGGAATTTAGAATTTCCATCAGGAGTGGAACGAGCTCCGCCCGTTTCGTTTGCCTAAGCTTGTTGGGAACAATGGTCTTCCCCGCACTGCCCGAGCCTGAGTTATCAACAACACCAGATTCATAACACTCGTCCGAGACGTTATTCAAAGGGTACGAGAATCAGGAAGACAAAGTACTACTCCGTACCCGTCCATTTTTGTCAGACATATATCGCGCTTTGGGTAAGTGCAAAGAGGGACATCGGTACTTCCAGGGGTGTAACCTGCTCTCCATGGTGGATTCTCATCCACTTGCGAAGGTGCTGGACTCCGAGAACTGCTCACACTCGACAACAATGAACACCCTCATGACCTGAACTACTTGTTATTCTGGCAAACATGAACCCTCGGAAAAACGAGAAGGGAGATGGGCCCAAATTTGTCTGTCTTTTCTCCAGTGGAGAGAAGAGGACCTCCAGGATGCTTTTGACCCGCTTCATATCCAGAAGTTGTTGTGAAAGTCAAGGATGTGTCGTGCTTCCTCTACCCGTATTCGAGGATCCGCCCTTACGCGCGGCCATTTCGAGCGTGCTTGCGACAGTTCGGAAGAAAGCAGACTGTGCTCGAGAAGGCTATTAGTGGTGCTTTATGGTAATATGACAGTGGACGACAGAGTGGACTGCTACAGAAATACTTAGAGAATGGAAGACCGCAAGAAAGCGTAAGGTAAAGACAACTATCGCTCCTACCGATCAACCTGGATCGACGAAGGTTACAAAGCATGGTTGAAATAGATATCAAAAATATCTCCATTTCAGATTCCCCCCCGTTAGCTTTTCGCAGCGGTAACAGACCAAGAGTCCAAAGCATTGCCGAATTTCGAGAGTTTAAAAGAGGAGGCTAATGAGGTTTATCCAAATTCGTAGAGAATCAAGACGCACTCGAGAGGGCAACTCGAGAGAATCGAAGACTGAGAAGGGTAGACGAGTTTTTTACAACTGATCCAGCAGAACATCGTAGAGGAGGCGATACGATATCTGGAAGACAAAGGCGTCTGGGTTGAGGTTTCTGTTGATGCTTAGGGCAGGTTGTGTAGCGCGTGTTCCAACCAGCACAAAACCGGAAAGGATGACGACGGAGCGGGACCATCCTGAGAGCATATGGATATCGCCCCTGCGCGGTTTTTCTTTTTCTGTCTGTATGTCGCTTATTTAGCCTGCGTGGCCCCTATATATCGCACTTTCTAAATAGCCCCTGCTGGGTTTGGTCGCATTTCTCTTTTTCGAACATTTCACTCATTATGGAAGATTATTTTGGGGGAATCAGTTTAATTTGGTTTAATTCACACGTACATCATTCGATATATCGCTAGCCTACCCTTGCACAAAAGGCGTCCCCATGTCATTGTGTATACGTTCTCGTCTTCGCTTCTTCGAGCGATATATGTTATGCTTAGGGGTTTCGTTTCTTTGAATGAGGAATTGTAATTCCCCAGTCCAGCCAAAACCCAAGAGTATACAGAAGCCACTATTACAAATGCCGAGCCAAAATCTCCCCAAAGTCCTCGAATTTATCTCACCGAAAAAAAGAAATCCCTCTCCCAGTACCGATAAATCCTAAATACTATACATTGTATCCTGATACTACTTAACTACTACGACTACTACTTTTTTACATACACTGCCCTATCATCTCAGGAAAGTTGAATCACCACCTATGGACAAAGTTAAGAACGTCCCAACGATCTCACGTGAGGAGAAATTGAGAAGAAAGATCGAGCGAGTCACTCCGAAGAAGAACTTCCAAGAATAAATGAGGAGGGCCTTTAAAGTGGACATGACCACGGCAATTTACAAAAGCTGCTTGTCACGCCCATTGGATGAATGATCGGCGTCACCCGAATGAAAGAAAGAAGGAGGTTGAGACGAAACGAAAGCACTAAGGAAAAGGTTGAACTTTGGGCCTTCGTTTGGAGACACACGAAGACGGCGAGAGAGGCGAAGATAGATACGAGACTTCCGTATGTTTTGCCATAAGTGCGGCTCTCGCGCCCGAGAAAGTTGACACCCATACAACTTACAATAGGAAATACCTCGCCCGGACACGGGGCTAGATACAAGACGTGCCCAGGCCGTAAGAAATCAAGGAGGGACTATGAGAGGAGACGTCTACAGCCTCCATTTCCCGACTGTTTGAGAGGAAAGAATTTGCACAACACCAGCCACGAAACAAATCGGTCCAATGCGGTCTTCTAGAATATCCAAGTGTTTTTCAATTTCCTGTAATCACAATGAAAGAATAATGAAAATTGTTCACCTCAAAATCCGAACTACGGGGGCCTGAATTCTTCCCCGGAGATTACGTGTCAGCGCTTTCCCGTTCCCGGCCCCTACACACAGAAAGTTTTTTTTCATTCTCCTCCGTGTTTCGGAGATACGAAGATCGATCACTGAGGACCGTCGAAAAGCGCTGCAAGAGACCATAGGCTCAACTGATTCAGCTTTATCCGATATTACGTAAAACATACCAATTTCGTTTGTCCAAAATTATTTTCCGTCCTTCATTTGTGGGTTAAAGATATCCCCCAAACAAAGTACGTGTATGTTTATCTCGGGTTTTATATTGTGCGTATTTATCATTTTTTTACTGGGATATGCACTGACAATCTGCCTTTGAGTTGTTTCAAAACCTCTCAGGTACCTGTTTTTACCGAAATGTTTCGATAAAGCTGCCGATCCCTCCCTACTACCAGATCAAAAGGTCCGCCCCAGCAGTTCCTTACCCCGGACCAACCACAAATACAGACATGAGGACAAACATAACAAGTATTCTCACAAGACGTCGTGGTGGCTTCAGCCACGGCCCGATCATTAATGAGCTTATTGGCGCGCTGATGAGCAAAGCTTGTAGAGGTAGGATGCCACGGAGGCAAGAATCCTCCGCGCCTATCGGCCCGCAACTTTTCGACGCAAGACCTCCTACATACTCCCCTCGTCCAACCCCCGGATCCCCTACCAACTAGCCGTCCATCGTACACATCACTCCCGTCACTAACCCTTCCGGGATAGAGTATGACCACACAAAATCCAAATCCCCAATCGCGTCGTATCCTATCAAACTCAACTAACAACCTACTCCTCACCACTCCCAAACAATCCCTCCACACAGCTACACCACACCCCCAAAACACTCAAACCAGCCCCACCTCCGCGCCCAACCTCATAACCCCAAATAGTCAAACCACGCCCAATTCTCCCCGCCATCGCTTTCCATTCCACCCACCGCTCATGCCCCCTTAAACCAAACAATACCATCCCCAAATTATCCCAAAACTATCAAAACCGCCCAGAACTCCCAAGCCCTTGCCATAGCTTCCACCACCACCCCTTCTAAAATAACAACGATGCCAATCCTCCCCTGTCCGGTCGAGCATGAGGTGCACGCTACCGAGTTGGAACCGATTATGAGGAGGCAGAAAGGTGATTGGATGGCGAGGGAAGAAGCAAGGTATACATTAAATGAGGAAATCAAGGGCAATGAAGAAGTTGCCAAATTACTCTCCCCAGACGTCGCCGGGCTAAGCTACGCAGAACTTGCATTTCCCCCAGACTTGAACCTCGAACCTGAGTGTTAAGATCCCGAAATTTGATACCTTTTGGAGGGGTGGCAACACCCATGGCACACCAAGGGCTTATTGTGACCAACTCGTGGAGTTGGCAAAGATGAGCTTTGCTAAAGAGGATGTGTTCAGCCGAAGCCTGTTGGGAGGCTTTGGATTGTTCACTAATCGCCACGAGACCGACAATGGCCCAGTTGAGGCGCACTGTCCATCGAGTTCATCGACAATTCCCGCGTACAACGGTCGAAATAGTCCCTGATCGGATCTGCCTTGAGAGATGGACAAGCCCCAAAGTCTTCCGCAGTTCGCGTACAGGATGGAGGAAGGAGCATCGAGGTTGAGGCCCCAATACATAAGAGAAGAGATTTGGAGTATCATACGTTGCAGAGCCCATTATATTGACAAGTCATCTTACTAATAATCGGCGCAAGTTTTCCGCCCGAGATAGTCAAAGTAGGTGAACTATGAA
This sequence comes from Solanum habrochaites, assembly GCA_027704765.1. Lineage (NCBI taxonomy): Eukaryota > Viridiplantae > Streptophyta > Magnoliopsida > Solanales > Solanaceae > Solanum > Solanum habrochaites. Next base: position 65,983,478 of record JAKWJA010002491.1, read on the forward strand.
GACTGCCTGAAGTCGGGAAAGATATCCCGATTGTCCTGCATCGCCTGATCTTCCGGATTGTGGTAAGGAAATAAAAGAGAGGAAGTTAAACGCTAACATCGCACAGGGGGAAGGAAAATCCCCATAAACTTACCACGTCCCCCAAGGCGCTCCAATCCTTCATCAATGCCTCATCAAGACCTTACATCCACACTCAACATCACTCCGGCCACTACCTTTCTGGCCCCCCATTATCCAGGATTGCCCATATTGTGTCCGTATCATAACTCCACCCCCGTTCCCCAAAATTTCGCCTCCAACAATATTTATCCGAACTAACCCCCAACTTACCAATCCCTCCCCATACCAAATGGCCATGCCGATCCTAGCTTGCGCCAATGTACAGCCAAGCTAATCGAGCACCGTCTCCCGCATATCAAATACAAACCCAGCATATCAAAGCCCCCATTCCAAAAGTAACCAAGCCCCAAGCCAAACCACCAAACAAATCCCTACCCCAGACCCAGCTCCACACTACCAAGACGCGTAACGCCCTAAATTCCGAACAGTCCCTCCCCCACAGCAGGGCGTTATTATCCCTCGCCCGCAGGTCTCGAATACCCCTCCATACGCTTTCACATCACCTTTTGGCTGAAGCAAAACTAAAATTGTTTCGACATTTATCCGCGGCTGGATACATCCACCCTGTGGCCCCAAGCCCGTGATTCAATTCGCAGATTCTACAGACCGGAACAGAGATTTGCTTACCATTCCAACAGTGTTGGACATGATACAGAAGATTGTTCCATCTCCAGCATCAAGAATCCCAGGACTTGATTGGAACCAGAGTTGGTCTTCCTCTTCAACCCGCAGGCTCAAACGGCACACGAATCCGTTCCAAATCTGGGGGTGAAACATCAACATGATAGAAATTGATGATGATTAGCATGAAGCTCCAAAGGAATTACTCCCTATTTTTCAGGGAAGACTTGGAGAGGGCGTCGCTTCTTTGACTGTCCGGAGAAAGGAGAGTTTGGTCATCTGACACCTGCAAGCTGTTTGCCTTGGTGGACCGGACTCAAAGACTCTCCCCAAACCCAAGTTCGTGATAGAAAACGGCCGTGGCTCAAGGCATGACTAGTCCGAGGTGCTACGCTCCTGATGAGCTTGCTCTCGGAGGACAGAAAATTACCATGCTTAAGAGGCGATAGCGAGGGGACGATCAGAGTCTGGAAAGTGCAAGCCGAATGACTATTCCCATCGTCCAAAACTTTATAGAAGCCCGCTCAGATATCTTTGTGGGCCCTGCTGATGAGTCTCTCACCTCATCCCACATGCAGCCCTTAATGAAAAGTCTTGAGATACAATACGTGCCCTCAGGCACAGCACGAACAAGTAGCTGCTATGATTCCGAGTCATTCAGGGACACCGTATCACTTCTTCTGCGATGATGATTTGCCATCCGCAAGGAGAGCACACAACAAAGCTCTACACATCACCCCGTGGGTTGCCGCGGAAAGATCGTCAACCGTGTTTTGGTAGACGACGTCTGGCCTAAACAATGCCCCTTTCACCGGCTGAAGCAGCTGATGTTTGACCTCGAAAGTTGGAGGAAAACCAGTCAATGTGTGAGCATTTTGATGGTGTAGCGGGAGAACTTTATGACGGTGAACTTGATCATCCAAGATGGGCCCCGCGAGTGCGAGCAAAATTCCAGGTGTTGGAGTACGACACCCAGCTATAACCTCCTTTGGAAGGCCATTTATGTCTATGGCTGGGCCATCCTTCCACTCTTCCTTCACCAAGTGATAAACTAGTATGGAGAAAGAGAACTATTATTCACGGGAAAGGAGCCATTCAGAAGCAGGTGCCGATCTTGGACGAGACCGCCGCAACTTCGGACTTCCTACACACAGTGGAGTTGGTAAATATGCCACCATTAGGGCCTGGCAAGCAACCCCAACAGACTCCCATGCCGGCCTGTACAAATGATTGCCACGGTGATGACTGCAGAGCGGATTTTGGAACCTGGTTTCGATTAGAAGGAATGCACAAGGGATCATCGAGCAAGCCAGTTCCCTGGTCCTTGCTACAGATCAAAGTAGGTTTGGGGTCCTCCCCACAGATGTTATAATGAAGAGGAAGAGGAAAAGGATCAGGGTTGACTAAGCCGATCCCGCATCTCTATCAATCCTTTCCAGTCGCTTGAGCAGCCGACCTGAAGACATGGGTAAGGAATCTGTGACCTTTCCCAGAGTTCATATGCCATCATCGAGGAAGAGGCTGAGCCTCTTGCATTCGTGACGCGAACCCCGGGGAATCTGCTGATTGGACGTCCACGCCCAATCCTATGTCCCGGACTCTGGGTAGAAAGGAATTATTTTGTGCATATTATTAAAATCGGTGGGTCGTCCGGAAGAGGCCGATACCACAACACTATTTTCTCTGCATTTTCTTGATTTGAATTTTTGTTATATGTTTAAAAGGCACATGGCCTCGTCCATTACCCAAGTTTGCATTTTGATCGATTTAAAATGGAAAGCCTCCTTATTTTGACCTTGGTTAGTTAATTGCTCTTGTTATGTTTTACCTTTCCTAATTTTGCCTGTTTAATGATTTTCAGTACGTAAAGTTACAAACCTCCTGCCAATGTCATGTATCATGAGCAAATGAGCCAAACAAGGCAAATTGACGACGACCACTACGACCCACTATGAGGAAAATGGGGACCCGGACTATGTGCCCGAAGAATTCGGACAATTCGAGACCACATAAACCGAACCGGAGGAAACAGATACTGTGATTTGGGAGATCAGAATAACGCCTAAAAAGAGGTTAAGCTCGCCTCATTTGAATAACTCACATAAGGAAGAGCCGGTTCGCCTAGCTTGCCGACTACCATGATGTTTTCGTATTGAAGTCGGTGACATGCAGGGGCTGAGTTACTGATGTCGGTGTCTCATAAGCCTGCCTATCAATCCAGGGTTCGAACCGGTGAAGCAAAAGACTCTAAAGTCACTCCTAAAGTAGAGTCTGGAAGATTAAAGAGGAAATCACCAAGCAGATAGAGTCCCCGATTGTGGAATGGACACAATCTCCGACCCTGGCTGGCCATGTCGTCCAGTCGCCAAGAAAGATGGAAATCAGAATGTGTGTTGATTACAAACAAAACAGGGATCTCAACAGGCGAAATCCCAAAGGGATAATTTTTCCGTGCCAAGATATCCATTTCTGATTGACCACCTGTGTCCAGAACATGAGATGGTGCAGTCATTTGGATTGTTACGGCGGGTTACTCACCATATTTTAATGGATGAAGAGAACCGAAAAACGGCCTTCATCACAGGCTTGGTGGAGTATATCAACTACAGGGTAATGCGTTTGGTCCCTCAAGAACGCCGGAGCACTTACATTAGAGCCATGAGCGACCATCTTTCACGACATGATCACAGGAAATTGAAGTGTCCCGTGGACGACGTCATAATAAAATCCCGCGAGAGTTCAGAATCATTCCGACGACTCATCCCCTGAGGAAATTCTGAACGTTTGTCGTCGGTACACAACTTGAAGCTAAATAAATCCGGCCAAATGTGCTTTTGGATCCCAGCTGGAAGTTATTGGGGTTCATATTCACAGAAGAGCATTGAGCTCGACCCTTCCAAGATCAAAAGCAATTCAAAGATTTCCTCCGCCGAAAACGAGAAAAGAGGTTATGAGTTTCTTTCTTAGGGAGTTTAAACTAGATCAGCCGTTTATATACACATCGACAGTGGTGTGTAGCCTATTTTTAGAGTTGCTGAAGAAAGCGCCCCAATAGAGTGACTGAGGAGTGCCCTGGGTAGTACAGACCTCTTCGCGAGCTATCAAGAGTCACTTGTCTAACCCACCAGTTATTGGTTCCTCACGAGAATGGATCTTTGTTAACTAGTATTTGTCGTTTCAGATAGAGTGCATTTTGGATGTGTACTGGGGCAACACGACGAGACAGTGGAAGAAGGAAAGGGCTATCCCTCTACTACAATCAGTCGAAGAAATTTATCTCTCGTACAGTCTCTCTACAAACGACACTTGCCTGGTAGAGAACATGCGCGCTCTGACATGGTCTTGTTCCCAGAAGCTGAGATCCACTATGGGTCTTCATCATCCACAGCACGACCACCTATCATCAGTTTTCCATGAATGGATCCATTGAAGTATCATGTTCCAGAAAGCGTGCCGGACAAGGAATGTTGGAGAGTCTAAATCTAAATGTCTGTTGAAGCTGAGTTTGATATATGGTGTAATGTAACTTCAGAAGGCATAAAGGCACAAGCTTTGCTGATCCTCTTGCGAAAATGCCGTGGCGAAGAATATGAACGCACTCAGTGACGTATTTCCACGATATGAAGAAGTGTCATTTGTGGTTTGTGAAGACGATATCCCGGCGAGCGTATCCATGTTTAGAGTATTTTCAGTGGGACGATTGAAAAGAAAATTTTGGTTAAGTTTTTCATTCATTCATCGAAAAAATTCGGAAAAGGCAGTAACTTTCTGGGTTGTATTTTTTTTTTTTTTGGAAATTTCTACTATTCTGGGAATACTCCTCTTGCGGCTAGTTGTCGTCTTGTGGTGTGTTTTCTCGCTGTCTGGGCTGCTTTTATATCGCGCTATATAAAATATACCTAACTTTCCTTTGAGAGAAGGAAGGAGTTATTCGCCCCTAAAGACATCACGCTCGTACTTCTCTTGACCATATTTTCTTGCATATAAGGAATTATAAAGAGGGTCTTAGAGGGATTCGGCACAAGAAAGGAAAAATAATCTCGTCAAGTGTTTGGTGACGTTCTTGTTCAAAACTGCGAAGCAGAGTTGGTTGTGTCGGGTTGTGTGAATAGGTTCGTCGCTCTTCCCTGCTCGCCGTAAAGAATCAAAAAAGCATCTCAAATTGTGTTTCGCCGGGCCATAAAAAAAACAGAAAAAAAAAAAAAAAAAACAGAGACAGGTACTGTCGCCTGCTCTTCCCAGGCTCTTCGTGCTATTTTGTTTTCTGGCATGTATGATTCTTGAAGAGTTGTGACCGTATAGCGTGTGCTGGTGATTTTTCAAATCGTTATATCAGTGTTGGCTGGCTCATATTGCTTTGCTTCTTTACTCGTTTCGTTGTTCTGTCGTGAGCACAAAATGCTGTCTTCTTGGTTATCAGTCTGAATTGGTGATAATATCAGGGTTGTAGGTTCTGTCTCCATGCTTTGCTCATCTGCTTTCGCTGTTCTGACCTATTTGGGCTGCTCGTTTCGATCTTGTATGTTTCTTACTTCTCAATTGAAATATTAGTGTTTCGCGTTTTGACTGGCTTACAATACCGGTGTGCGTTTTTTTATATTATCGACATGGCCCGATGTGGTTTCGTTGTATTTAGTCAAGAGAGGTATGATACAAGTTCCTTGTTGCCGCTTTCTCGTTTGAATGGCTTTGTTTCGTCATTGTTTAGTTCGCGCTGCTATATTAATAGTAAGTGTGGGCTCGATGAAGGTTAGCGTCAATCGGCCAAAACTTGCGCCAATGATTACTCTTGGCGAGATATTCGTCTCTAATAGGCCATGAATGCAGGGGATGGCGGCGTGGAGCATTCGCTTTGTGTCCTCTTTGGTTTTATGCTATCCATCCCTCGGTGGGTCTTACTTGATTTACGTTTCCTGATGTTCATAATGTGTGTCGTTGTGTTTTGTGTCCTATGATGCATTGGTTAAAGAGGTCGAAATCTATGCTTATTTCATTAAATTCATTTCGTTGGTTAGCATTCGTTTAAGGTTAATTCTTCATCTCGAACGATACCTAGTGAAGCTTAATATTCGTTTATTCCTGGCAGTCTGGTGGAATCTGTTTGAATCTGACTCCTTTTGGCTTAATGCACCTGTTTGGTTTCAAGTAGGAATTTACTTTCTAGTCGGTGGGCACCTTAGGAAGCCGTCGTTTTAGTTGTTGTTATGATTCTGTGTGGGTTGAAATCACTGTGAATTTGGAGGCCTTTCTCTTGAATGTCCTTATTATGATCTCTCTTGGCTTTAAGTCGTGGTTGAAACTAGGGTTGTATTCTTTATGAGTTTGAGAATATGAAGCTTTTGATATAATTTGGAATATTAATCCTCTCCTGTTTCTGTTGTTCCATGCCTTGTTAATCCATAATACTTGACTTGACTATTTGTGTATTGTTGGAGTTGATTTTATGTGTTAAACTTGTATGGGAACGCTTTCTTGGTTATAATCGGTCGAGATTCATTCTATCCTTTGTCTTTCCTTTGGTAGCATAACTCTCCGGCTCCCTCTCGAACGAGTCGCAATGACTCTCATCCTTTGGACATCCGTTAGAGAGGCCAATAAAGGCTTGGATTCATTCTTGCCGATTGCAGAGTCATAATAAGTCCCAAAGATCCAAGGCGGACTAAGATCGGTCGAATTGAAATTATTTGATAATGAAGGATATGTTTGGAAAATAGAGATTGGAATCCTTTTAATTTTTTCATTTTTAGTACTTTATTTCGTTATTTTTATTTAGTATGGTGCATACGCCCTTGTGTTTTTATTTTCCTTTATAGTATTTTTGTATGTTAAGATATAGGACTAGGTACAAAGCATAAACGGGTCAGAAACCCGCGAAAACAGGTGGGATCCCAAACTCGGTGCAGTGAACCAGAACCTGAGTTGGACAGCCAAATCTTCAGCTTTCTCTCTCCTCCCACTCAGTCTCATCTCCCGACCCGTGTTTGTTGCTTCGTCTTAAATGTGTTAGTTTAGAGTTAGAACTCCAAACCCGTCGGTATGCCTATCTATTTTATCAAAAGGTTAAAAACAATTAAATTTTAAAATGGCATGACAAGGTGCAAAATTTAGTAAAAGTTTGTCCTAGTATTAAATCTTATAAGTTAGGCTCAGGAAAGAGTTCGCAAATTTGCAAGTATAACAATAATTATTTTTATATACTTAGTAAATTCGCCTAATGGTAATTTTCTAATAAAGTTTTAAAGCAAATTTGCAAAAGTTAAAGTACAAAAAAAAGATTCAAGATAATTTAAATTTCGTGTAGGAAATCGTATTAGCGAAGCGCTAGGTGCCTTAACACCTTCCATAAGGACGCTAATAAGAAATGCACCGAACCGCTAAAATTTTCAGAAACTGATTTTTTCTGTTTATTGTGTGTTGAGATAAGTTTCTTAGATTTTTCTTATAAATTAAGTGCGACCTTAGCTCTGCTCCTAAAGTCGAAATATAACCTTAAAAAGATAAAACAATCATTTTCGAAATCAGCCTTTTTTCGATAAAACAGAATTAGATACATATAATTAGCGCCACTCGAACTAACATACATAATTTTTAATCATCACATACCCACACGTAAAATCATTCTGGTATAAAAAAATAACATGCTATATTGAATGTGTGTTCCTCAAATAACACGTACTACAGGTCAAACATGTAATACTTACAATATCTTTTAACGTACTGATTGAGGTGAGACCATTACATATGAGAATGGTAGGTGCAATAGTTTTCCTATTCGAACTGACAGCCACCAATTTTGGTCATCTTTATTTGTTTATGAAGTAATTCACCCCGCATGACATTTTACGCAGGAGCATAGGGATGGTAGGATAGCGAGTGCTAGGTTAAATAATAAAATTTTCACAACTATTTAATAATTTATACTCCAAGATCGTAGTTTCGGATATGATAAAACTCTAATTTATAATATCTATAGTTGACTCACGTCTAAATGACATCACAGATAATTTATTATATCGCATCACAGATATCCCAAAAAAAATAAGGTGCAACATAGAACTGGGACACCTCCCTCTAAGGCAAACAATTGTATACTATCATATCTTGTTAATATGTATGAATTATGTGACATTACGATATAGAAGTATTTGTAGGTCAAATGAGTTTTCTTTCGATAATAACATCCAATTTTGTGATCATTTTCATGTATTAAGAGTAAAACACTCACGGTCATTACTTTATTTGGAACTTATAAATACTCATAATTACTCCATCTCAAACTAACACACAATTTTTAAATCGTCATCACAATACTCACAAAAGATTTTGATAAAAATTACATGCTTGCCAATGTGTTGCCTCTCGTGAATGGGCAAACATGTATACATATAACATACCATAGTTCTTTAGTACGTAGTCCATAGGTTGTAGCCATCAGCATATAAAAATGTAGTTCAATGAGTATTTTTCTTTACATGCCCCATATTTTGTAGCGGATTTAATATATAAAGTAAAATATTTATGACAATTTTAGCAAGTCCTGAGTGGTAGTTGTAAATAAATATCAAGTTCGAAGTTTCATATTTTTGACTTGTAATGTTTGTTTTGCATATAGGTAACTCTATTTCTCGGTCTGCATACCCTCATTTGAAACCTTGTAAATCCTCATAATTAACAATACATAGAATACATAGATCACTAGCGAGGCATTTAATTCCTAATTGGCGCGTTAAAATGTATTTTACGGCGTCAATTGACAACCTTTGTATATGTCCCTAATATATTTTAGCAGTACATTGGGTCATAGTGGCACTTAGAGTAATTCCGTAGCAAAGACTTTAGCAAAGCATTCATTTATTAATATTTATATTTATCTGCCGCTAAAGTTATTTTTAATTGTATGTTACTGCCTATGTTAAACGGAACATGCACATAATTTATTTAAATATCACAAACATCCTTCAAATTATTTTCGATAAAAAAACTACATGTCAATCGATATTTTGCTTCCGCTTAGAAGGCAACACCGTTGGCTAACCATATCTTTTAGTACTTAATGAATTAAGGTAAGGCTAATGACAATAGGAATATATAGTCCATGAGCTTTCTTCAAATTACACGGCAATTTTGTATTATTTATAAATGTTTCAGAGAAGTTGTGGTAGTCATACATTGTTTGCGAAATTATTTTATTACACGTTAAAAAGACATTTTATAGTTAAATTAATTACGTACATTAGATATAAAATAAGTATGTTACATCTATTTTTAAAACAGACAAAAAATATAGGCAAGTCAGCCTAATATTAAAACACAAATATGCTATTCACTTGTTTTTTTCATTTTTATGTTTTTTCTTTATAAAATATATTCACTTTTAATTTGAAAATAAACATGTATAAAAAATTTTAAACATCCTTTTTTTTTCTATTTTAATTTATACGTGAGCATAATAAATCATTTTCCCGATGGTTATATTGATTGTTCATTTGACACATTAATGCACCTACTCTTCGATAATCATTTTATATATTCCTCAGTAAATTTCGTGCGATAAATATATCATCATATTTGATAAGTCAAAATTCTAATATTAATGTTGGGACGACAATATTTTTAGTTTTTGGTTGAATTTGGAAAAAGTGTTCCACAAACGAAGAAAAAAAATACTGAGTAACTTTATGGGGCCGCGGGAACGCAATTTTGAAGAGAGATTAAAAAGCGAGGCTTTAACATTTTCCTCTTTAAGATGCTACGGTAAACTTCTAGAAAAGAAATCGCTTAAAATACTTTATTAGGCACTTTTATTTTTCAAGAATAATGCTAAATAATCAATATAAAGTTAAAATTTTAATATTATTATGGGCAGTATGATTTCTTCGGGTGGTACGTCGGTCTAATATAGTTACTTAAAACACTACGATTTATAAAGAGAATGATAGAGTTAATTAAATTGGATAAACTCAACGACATATTAAGCTAATCTTAATCATTGACCCATGCGTTTATTTGTTTTAAAAAAAAATATTTTTTTTTTTAATTATTATAGGGCTATGAAGCTAGCTATAGACTAGAGATATAAGGCAATTGGGATAGCCGATAGTGCAAATTTCTTTCTTGTGTTATTCATTAGTACCGTTATAAATTATACAGTTATTATACGTTTCGTTTACTCATTCAAAACTTTGACATTTCTTGTCGTGTTCAATTAATTGGAGATTCTTCTGAAACATACATTCAAAACGCAGCTAACAACATTTATATTTTAAATATATTATTTACAGATAAAGCGAGGTTATCAATTTAACTTATTTTAAAACAAAGAAAATCATATTGATTATGCAAAATTTATTAACGTAATGATTAGGATACGCTTTTGTCATGTTTCAACTTTTCACTGTGAGACTAATTAAGCAAAATTATTAGTCCAAGTTTAAGCAAATGAAGACTAAATCTAACTCCACTAGTTTAAAAACAATAAGGATCTACTTTTTGACTTATTACAGAATTAAGAAAGAAAAAAATACAAAAATGTCATTTATAACCCTAAATTAAAGTTATGTCAAACGTATCAAAATATTTTTTAAATTTATCTAATTTTAAATATATTAGGCGAAAAATAGTTCCTTTTTTTAAAAAATCGACAACGTGTATGTCCTAGTTAAGTAACACAGGAACTAGTATACTTACTGAGGATGGGGATCATTTCCAATAAAGGGAAGCTATCTTGGCTTAAAATAATAAACAATGTAGCATTTTCTATATTTCATTTTACTTCAAGGACCAAAAACCCACCAATTTCAGCTGGTGGGTAATTAATTGATTTATTTTTTTAAATTTTATAAGTGTGTATTACCACAACAGCTACACCAATGCAATGGTTTTTGAGCAAAAGAAAATGATATTTTCGAATAGGCATAATACGTAATATGACTCTTAGTTTTTACAGGTGACTAATTAATTATTCATCTTGTGACTAAAATTATACTATTAATCACGTGGGTCTGGACTTTAAATTTGTATCTTAGTCATTTTTGTATTACTGTATAATCTCGCCATAATATACAAATTAACATAATAATAGATTATCAATTAATTTAACCTATATATCATCAACAATTCACCTCTTCTCTCTCACTTTTCCTTTTCGCTTGTCTCATGATTCTCAGGCTCGAGTCCCTTCTCCTCCTCTCCTGCTCCCAATCCGCTTGCCCTATATACAATTCCCCTACTATGCGACTCTCTTTCAGTCTCTAGCTCATCTCTCTCCCCTTTTTCATCTCTAATTTGCCATAATATAACAAATACATATTGTATAATGATACATTATCTAACCAATATCACGGCTTATCTCCTCTCCCACTCTTCCCCCTCTGTGCCCTCTCGCCTCTCTCTCATCTCTCTCCTATATAACGATATATGGCTACAAATTGTGATTATTCAAACTATAGCTATGGAGATTAATAAATATATTATTTTTAAAGTGGCTATATGTGAAATTTCTCAAATATTTAAATTTGTTTAATTGAATAATAGACCTATGTCCTACATGACTAATACCGTAGGCACAACAATTGTCATGTATGGTGCCAATATGTAGACTAATGTATGCTATTTGTTCAATTTTTATACAAGTTAAGTGTGCAGAGTAACTACGCCAAGTAAAAACCGTCATATAGTTCGTCAGCTCGAGTCAGCCGAGTAAGTGTCATGTTATTGTAGTATGTCTTTCAAAATATTTTGGTGCTTTTATTTCACGATGGTTTGATATTAAAAATAACTTCTTTCTTTTTTTTTTTTGGAAATAGACACTCATCTATCCATTTTCATTTGGATTGTGCAGGTTGCGCAGTTTATAACAAAGTCAATTTGACTAATTTTAAGGTTAAATTATATTATATTTATTTGATATGTAAAATAAAAAAATTAAATATTTAAAAACTATACTAAATTTATTATAAATTACAACTTTTTGTATCAATATGATGAAAGATACCTCATAAAATATTAGTCAAAATAAATATAAAACTAAAATTAAAAATTGTCATAAAAGAATGAATATAGTTATAAGATCAAGGTAGGGAAGGTTGCTTTAGTAAAAGTTGCACAAACTAAAGCTTTTTGATTTTATTTCTAAGACTTGCCCACAGCTACCCACCACCTTTTTATAAAGTTGACAAGTTGTGGTCTTAAAAACAAAAACAAACAAACTAGGTTTTCTATTGTGACCCATTCAATTTATGTTCTTACATGACAAAACACCAAAGTCAAAAGTTCTTTTTTTTTTTTGAATTTACAATCAACAGTCTAATTATATCAACTTGATAAAAGAGATTTGATATTTGAAGAACACATTAAGTACCTGAATACATGTTGCCAATAATTGCATTGAAATAATCATTTTTAGCAATGTGATTCATTGATAGAATAACTCAAGTTAAATCGGTCTTTCGTCAACCTTTATCTATTTTTTTTTTGGTTTTTCAATATCGATATAATTGGTCACAAAACTGTTTAATTTCAAATCCTTACTGGGAAGTTCCATAATCAAATGCTCTTTACCAAAAATAATTTTGTGTACATGGCTCGTATTTAAAATCTTTAATTAAAAATGACATTTAATACTATTTTAAATACGTTTTTCCGTTAATTAAAAGATTTTGGTTAGTGGGAATATATATGGCCCAAAAAAAGAAGTTAAGACAAATGCATAATGGTTAGCTTAATTTATGATTATTTTCCGCACGTATGCTCATTTGTGTGGATTGTGGCGTACAAAGTTTTTGTTTGGGTATTTATTAGAATAGTTTTTTTTTATTTATAAAAAATAATAATATATCAGACATTGTAATAAGAAAATATTAAAACCTAAAAGCAAATTCCAAAAAAGAAAGAAAATTTGAGTGTGGAAGGGCAGATTGGGAAGTGGTGCCTCAATTTATTAGAACTGCCTCTTCTTGGCATAGTCAATCTTCTTCCTTTTTTTTACAACTCATTTTTCCGTACATACAAAAAATAAAAACAAAAGTAAATGCAAAAACAAAAAGCAACCCCTCTATTGACTAATTTATCCATTTATCAAATTTAAAAAACATTAAAAAAAATGTGGCATAAGTATTCAATAAGATCGTATTGTTTTTGTCGTCGTGGGGGCACAAAAATAAAATACAATTAGTAGCGAATCGGCAGTGAGCACTCTGACTTGAAGGAATTGTTCGAATCGTAATTATCCGATCACTTTTAATTGAGAACATGCGAGTTTCGAGAAGTAAAAAGATACTACGGCCATCTCCTGTAGGGTTCAATTTTTATACTTTATTGGTACATGGGGCACAGAAACATAAAAGAGTTAAGAAGTAGCGTTCCTTATGTGAACTATACAGATAGAATTAAGTTTTATTTGATATTTTCAAGACATAAAATAAATACGAAGAGCATGAGGGAGTCTTTTATATAAATAACTAATGTATATACATTATATTCTCTATGTCTCAATTTAACACTTTTTTTTAGTCTGCCTCAAAAAAAATAAAATTTTACCTTTCTATAAGTAAAGAAACTTTACCTCTGAATCCCCCCTCAGCCCTTGACATAATGATAAATGATTTTTAAGCATATAAATATTCATGATTTGTTTTACATCACTAAGTATTTTTTAATTTTTTAAATTAAATTTAAGTTGAATCAAACGATACCACATGAATTAAAACACAAAAAATATTGAAAAGATCGAACATATTATATTTAAGGAGTTTTATGTGGTGACTAAATCTCATATTCCACCAACCAAATTGCCACTAACACCATTGTTAAGGAAGGTATATACTAAATAGTATTATGCCATATATTGATGCCTATATATAAGGAGAAAAGAAGTATAGCAATTCAATAAAGCTGAAACATCAACATAATTAGAGCACTTTTGTATAAAGTGAATGTAGCTAAAGGGACTTGTCACTCAACAATTATTTAGCAATGCATTATTATGAACTCTTATAGGATATATGAATATGAAAATGATATAATAAATCTAAAAAGGACCATACCTTTTAATTATATGAATGAAAATTTATACATTTCCTCATCCTTATCTTCTTATACAGTTATTATCCAACTTAGATAATGTATAACGTATTAAGGAATCGTTATATCCTTTTTGCACGATTGAATATGCACTTCTTCCTGCTTTGAATCTATTGCTATTTTAGATATGTTTTTTTACTTTATTCTAAATTTGTATATTAAAAAAAGATATATCATAATAAAAGTTCGATAATATAAGAGTAAAATAAATATTAGCATCTTAAAATATTAATAATTAATATAAGTTGGGATTGAAAATTGTCGTCAGTGAGATTTACTTAAGAGATAGTGGGAGTACAGTAATAATTTTTCTATCTAGCGATATTTTAAATAAATTATTTTATAATGATACTGATATTGATGACAGCCCCAGCCGTTTAATGCTTAAATTAACCAAGAAATCATGGTTGCGCATATCTATTTATTTGTTTTTTCGCACTTCCTATGGATCATAAATATGGCTAGAGGTGTATATTTGTTTTTAATTGTTTACAATGTGCAAAAAACCAATATGAAAGTCATTATAATAATCATATTAAACTCTATAACTTGACTATAATCACTTCGTCTAAACGGCTCAAAAAATCGCTAGCCCACAAGTGAGTTACTGTTTGTCTTTTTCTACTGGCTTACTATTTTTAGAAGTCGATACTTCTTCTCTCTATGATTGGGTGGGCACACTGTAAAGAGAGCTTGTTAATAGTCTCTGCAATCAGCTTTTTTTTTTTAATCAAAACAATGTTTTTGGTTGATAATTTTTAATTTTTTTTTCTCTCTCATGAACAGTAGAAAAAATAGATGGAAGGCAACATTATTATTAAAAGTTGAGAGCCAATAATGTAGTGTCAATTTCTAAATATAGGTAAAGTTAAACTAGAAATGATGATTGACAATGCACTCAATCACTGTCTGATTCGACAATAGTATTCTGCTAAACCACATTTAGGCAGTCCCTTTTCACGCTTGAGGCAAAATTAGATTTATACCGCTCTACCCCTTGTCGCCAGCATTTACATTCGTTAATATTGGAGGTACATAAGTAGGTAATTAAATCGGATAAATGACAGAAATTTCATCTTTTAAGTTCTTTTATTACCGTTATTCTCTATTAGTTAACAGAATTTTTCAACAATCGTTTCATTTCACACCAACAAGCCATTCAGATTAATATATCCTAATGCCCGGCCGCTCAAATTAATGTATCATGGAGCTATCAGATTAATGTATCTCGCGCATCACTTAATATATCAATGTACTATAAATGTATAGCCAGAGATCGGTCGTGGTATTATAAAAGGTAACAGATCTTAACGTCACGATAAGAGATATCGGCATCAGATTATGTAACAGACTTATATGATTGTATCAGTTGGAGATAATTTTGGTAATTATAAACTCATGAGTAAAAAGATAATTTGGGCTTTAAAAGTATGTGATTTTATCCTCTGTGCGCAATTAAATTTTCATAAAGTTGAGTTAGCTAATAGTATCGTGTCTACGTGACACATTGCATCCTAATATATGAGTCTTCACCACGTTTATTATGCTAGGCTAACTTACCGTGTCTTTTTTGTTTAGTTGGGTAATTAATTTAAATGTATATTTATGACGCTTTTGAAAATTCACTGTCGCTATCTAAATCCGCATAAGAAACACAAGCCTCGTGAAAATAAAATTTGACACAAACAATAATTCTTTACTAACTATTATGATTTGAATTACTGCAATCCCCTCTATCTATATTAATTTATGCGTCGCAGCATCCACACTTAGTGTATCATGTATAAAATGTACACCAGATTCGTGTGTTATGTATAAAATGTAACATATCTTACTTCACGATTAATATATCTCGTGCATCATATTAATGTATCAGCACTTATATTATTGTATCAGTTTGAGTAATTTTTGTAATTATAAACTCATGAGGGACAAAAGATAATTTTGCTTTAAAAGTATGTGATTTTTGTCCTTTGCGCAATTAAATTTTCATAAAGTTGAGTAGCTAGATAGATGTGTAATACGTGACACTTTGCATCCTAAATGAAGTCTCACGTTTATTATGCTAGGTAACTTACGTGTCTTTTTTGTTTAGTTTGGTATGAATTTAAATGTATATTTATGCATTTAAAATTCACTGTCCATTCCTCGTGAAAATAAAATTTGAACAAAAATATCTTTACAACTTATAATGATTTGAATCTCATTAATTGATAAATACCCAACGCAATCTTGACCTTGCATTTTTAAACCCCATTAAAAAGTGGCAAGGTAACGCCTATAATTGATTGAAAAAAAAATAAAATGAGCTACGCCAAAATTTGAAGCAAATAATATCTTTACATTAGCATGATCTAACATTATAATGTTTGCGAATCTCATTAATTGTATAAATACCTCAACAGGGGCATCTTGAAATTGATTTTTTTTAAAAAAATAAAAAAGATGAACGGTCCCGTATAAATTGATTGTAAAAAGAAATAATAAATGACTACGCACCACCGGGGGGCTCGAAACCTCACCCTATACGACGCACAAGGTTAAAGCCTTGCGCTGGGGCGGTGAGCAACTGAGCTAGACGGGGCTAGTTGTTTAAATTTATTATGCTTTTATCTTATCATACTTCATGCTGTAACTATCCTAAATACTACTCAATCACTTTTAATCTTTAGATTTTACTTGCTTTTAGCATTACTTTATTGGCATTTTAAGTAATGAAGCTCATGTTATTTCTGGTATCGGCTAGCTATAAGTGGAGTGATTCCGCTAACAGCACAAACTATGGTCAATATCAAGTTAATTTGGGGTGGAGCTATAAAAATAAAATCCTCACTTATCAAATACCATTTAAAATCATCTTAAGATTACAACTCTTGTTATAATTGTGGTCTAATTAAGCGCCATTATCATTAATCACAAAGAAAATATAAACAACAAGTCAACCAGACGTACCTGTGCATTTCACGAAGTGAAGGTGTGAAACATGGGGGATATATCATATCCGTCACCATAGCCCTTATACGTGCTTGTGAGGTAGAGAGGTTGTTTCCGATAGAAAAGTGGGTAGAAAATAAGAACAAAGGAAAGGAACGATAAAAATTACATTGCTTCCAACATCCAAAATTCGAGCACAACGCCGCGGATGCTCTGGCCTGGTGAGTTTAAGATTCTACCAGACCATCGAGTTACAAGCATTCACCATTGTATTCATGAAACTTGTACAAGACACACAATTAAGCGTAATACACAAGTAGAGTTTTGAACACTTCCCAAGTTAGGATGCTTAGTGACTTAGGTGTGTTTTCTTTGTTTAACCATCTAGCATCACTGACACGAGTTAGCTACATCCTATCCTCTTCAGACTCCACTTGTGGTGGAATTTCACTGGGTGTATTGTCGTCGTTGTTCTTGTTCTTGTTATTGATGAAGTTCGGTCTGCAACATATCTTGTCGAGTACAATTTTCTCCTGCATCAGAACAATAACAATGAAATTATTAGTATTGAGTATTGACATCAATATACTCCCTTCCAGTCTACCACTACATGCCATGTTTCAATGATTTACCTCAGCCTTATCTAAGTCATAGCGGACGACAAAGATGCACGTGCATCTTGTATTATCATGTAGATTTCTTTGGATCTCCACAACCTCTGCGTCACCATATACTGCGAGATATTCATCTTCCTGTGAATTTGGAACATACCATTACAAATTGAGCATAACCATACTAGTAGAAATGAAGACATATTTCGTGATATCTATGGTGGTTTTTAAGAACCGAGTTATTATTCTTAACAAAAGTTGGAAAAATGAAATGATACCCTGAAGCACATCACAGGATCTCCAACACTCAGCTTGACACATCTGAGGGTGCTAAGGAACAGAATCGTTCAGCGACTCTTACCCCATTTTAACATTTCACAAGCCTTCATCTTCTTCATTAAGGCCTAAAGCCAGCGAAATCTTAACAATAGCAACGAACGAACTTGCCGATGCAAAACAAAATATTTCATATATTTCAGACAGTAGGCAACAAATATTTGTCCAATGAAAAATTCAGCGGATATGATGCTGTAGTGCTGCGCATAATACGGAGTCTCATTACTGGCGCTACATACTAGTTCAGAAAGCGTGACAAATGCATTTCGACTTAAAAATGTATGTGTGAGTGACAAGTGAGTCCATCATCTACGTTTCAAATTCAGTTATCAGTGCATTCTATCATATAAAACCTAGGGGAGCATTCACAGAACTGTTGCTACTTCACTCAGGTCCAGGGAAATATTATACGTTTCCTACTTAACAGTGGGGTCAAGGAGATGTCTTAAATCTCTCACATACACCGTGACCACTAGATTACTATAACTTCCAGCAGTGTCAAGTATGCCATGGTCATTAATTACAGGTTGTAACAATACGAAAAGTAACACATCGAAGGAAGCAAAGAATAAGTTCAACATCCCTATCTGGCTATATATTATACAATTAAAATATGTCTTTTAAACCAGGTCTAAATTCCGTATAAGAAGTTAGCATCAGTAACCCTTGACTCTACCCTAAGCTCCACCTGATGAGTCCACGGTAAACAAGAAACCAAAGGGCAATATTTATTTCCAAATGGTCACCACAAGTAGGAAAACGAGTCAGATACAGGTATCTAGGAGACAAATCCATTCTTACAAGCTCGCCACGTGTAAGAACTCTGAGTTGTAGAAATGAGGGCCACTCGATACTGTCAAAAAGGAAGCCAGAGACCGCTATACTGGTCAGACAGGGTTAGATTATCAATTGGTCCGCTGCAGATAATAGTCTGCCGATACATAACTAACCCTTGGCAGTGTTTGAATTCATTTAATTACATTAGAACTTCATTAAAACTTAGCTTTATTCGCAAGAGTCATTCTTTGTTTTCCTAAAAGTCAGTCCATAATCTAGAGTTGGAGAATAGGGATGAGATAGAAACAGATAAGAGAAGGAGAAAAAGGATAGTAAACAGCAAATGATAGTAGCAAAAAGAAGTTCAAAAGTAGAAGAGGCTTGCACAAAAATAAGGAGAAGCAAAAGTCATTTTGAACAAACGAGACTAACAAAGAAGCAGAGAAACAGAAGTCGTACACGAAGAGTTGTTGCAAATGAAAGAAAAGAAAGGAGACAGTAAGAAAACGCTGAAGAGTATTGACAGAGGAATGTATGCCACAGTGTCTGAAGCACAAACTTCTTTGAAGTTGCTTCGCTTCACTGATGAGAAGCAATAAAAGCTTGCTTCCGAAGTGCTTCATGACTTTAAGCAATGGAGTGATCTCTCTTTATAACATCTCAGTATATAATTCAAGATCTATAGCTTAGTTTTTGGAGGTGAGTAGTATCTTATCGAATTCATACATCGATATCGAGTTCAGAAAGCATACAAGCAACTCAAGCTGGTTCCTTTTGCCTAAACAAGGAAGCATTGGATATAAAAATCTAGTATTACTATTGAGAAAGGAGTTTTGTCACACCGGATTCGTTGACCTTAGTCCTTTACGACATTCATATTTTCATAGAAATCGATGCTCAGGACAAAAAGTTGCTATGACTAGCACCAGGCTCATCTTGTTAATGCCTGAACCATTCAGCCAACTTTTGTTTTCAATCTGAGGTATGAAAGACTTGCCTCTACAGTATGGTATGTTCATTTTTCTTCGACATTTCATGATAGAAGTTGAGAGAAAATGATAGATCAGTACTCTGATGAGGTGATAGTTTTCCACTTATTAGTAGCTTCTTATGCTTCCTATCATTGTTCCAGAATGCCTTAATACATCTTTACTAGCTTCAACTTCTAAAACTCAACTCTCCAAGCTGTTGAACTCGGATAAATCCATAAGTTGCTTTTACCAGCACAAATTGACTACAAGAGATCTGATGTTTCATCATGACATTTTATCACCTTTGGCAATCTAAGATGCAGGTTTTTTAAGTATACAAGAAATGCAAATTATGTCATTCGTTAAGTATTTTTTTTCCAACCTAAAGGGCCACTAGCAGCGATGCTTTTTCCGTATTTGGTAACAAAACCGAAGACCAATAGTATTGAGGCAAACTCAGAAACTACAAGGCTGTGATCTATGAGGAGAAATAGATTAGGTCTAAACATGTAGAATCTAAGGAAAATAAAGCACTATTTGTCGTATAGAGAACGCTATAGCTATATCAAATACTCACCAAGCTAAATCCTTTGCTGACAGAGCTTCAAAAGACAACCCTTTGAGTTCTTTGGCCATCTCTGCTGCAGAAACTACAATAGAATGCACATTGACCTGAGTCTGACAGTAACAGCAACCAAGTAGTCACAAAGTTCAAGGCGCTCTATTTAAAATACGAGTCTGGTTATCGCTTATACAATACATCATTTTTCTCATGATGTTGCACTCATGCTGTCATGCATATTATAATACGACACTGTAAGGCAAGTACTCTCTATGTTCAACCATTATAAGTACGAAAACACAGAGAAAACAGATAAATCAAGAAAAATGTCTTAAAACGACAGGATATCCATTACGTAAATTATCTCGTGGTTTCACCAAGATGCTAGCAACTGTTTAAATTTAACTGGTGTATCTTTGGAACAAAAGCAATTAGATAAGACTAAATTTGTAAGACTTCAGGCCCCATCAAAGTATTTGATGTTGGCACATTTGAATGAAACTTTTTGTCAAACTCATAAGAATAGAAAATTTCAGCAAAATAGCAGGTTTAAACAAATTAACAGGAAAAGAAGATATTGCTGGCTCATCTTCACTATAAACTGGTGATCATGTGTGCTAGTTACATAAAGAACTTTCTTTATATCTAATTCTTCTTTTTTCATAGTCATCTATATTTCCGCAGCTCAAAAGAATTTTCATGTGATTCATACATCGATACGAATAAACTAGGACAAAATCAAACATGTGACCATGAATAACCATAGCTCAAAAATGCAGTCTCAATTCATTAGACAAATACAGGCCAGTGAGAAATTAGTAACCTCTGGGCCTCTGAGGCAAGTCATATGCACATTCTGGGAGTCTTGTGTAACCACAAGCATCGTATTTTTTGTAGACCACCAGAGATGAACTTGTGTTTTTAGATTTTGGTTTTCTTCCTCGTCGTTTAGGAACGATAGGTTCTTCATAATCATCAACATGTTCTACATAATCATCATCAGGGACTTCAGCTGCTTTTGGTTTTTGCTTATCAAGAAACCAGCTTTTCACCTTTGACATAATAAAAACATAATGAAAATTCGCAAGAAGATTCATATAGTCCCTCCATTTCAATTAGTCTGTCTAAAAAAGAATGTCCTCTCTTTCTATTATGACAATTCTTTAATTTCAACTTTTCACATGCTACACGCGATTCAAAAAATATCTTTTACTTTGTATACATAACGTGAAGTCAAAATAAGACAAACAAATTGGAAAGTCGATGAAAAACAGAAAACATTGCTAAAGTTTAGAGATAAACCTGTTCCCCTTTTATTATAGATTTCCCAGTACGAAATGGTGAAGAACTGCAAGAATCTAACAATTAGCTATATATAAAGAAATGAAAATACAATTTAATCTAATTTTTTTTGTTACCTAAACTTGTTAGCAAATTCTTGACACAACTCTTGACAGATTGATTTTCCTTTCAATCCTTTAAAGAAAGTGGTCATTTCCATAGCCTGTTGACACAAAACTGAAAATCCTCAGAAAATTAATCCACATTTAATAATTTAATCAAATCCAAAAGACATGCAATAATTTAATCAAAAAATTGAATTGAAATTTACTTCAGCTAAGGTGAAACCCATTAATTCTTCATCTGTTTCCATCAAATCATCCATTTTTATTTTTATTTTGGCTGTGTAAACCAAACACAGAATAAGAGAAGAGAGAGAAAGCACTGTGTGTTTTTGTGGGATTTTGTCAAGTGCTTTTAGATCCTCTGAGTCGAGGTGAGTGTGTAGTGTACGTGTTAATCCAATAGATAGTTGACACGTGTGTGTATGATGACGATAATTGGAGCGAGTCATGTAATTCAAGTACTCCAAACGAAACTCAACTGAAATGGGCCAAATCGGGTAACAAATAAATTTTGACATACCTTTGCGGAAAATAGTATATAATAATAAATTATTTATTTAAATTAAATAATTTAATTTAATTGTACTCATAACAAATTGTTATCATTCAGAAATTTTTTATCGTCAATCTATCCCTCGCCTCTAATGTATATACATATATCTTTGCACTATACACTTATAATTGTAAAATATAAATTTTTTCTCCTGCGGCAATTCCTTTCACCTCCCTCTTTCCATTTTTTTATACAAATTTCTAAAAAATGTTTAATTTGTGTTTGTATAAAGACGAGAGAGATTTTATATACAAATATTTTATTTCGATTCAACTGTATACAAATTCAAATTTTATACAGATATACAAATACATAAAATTGAATTGAGAGGTTGCCAACGATTTATACAAACGAGAGGCTACCAGTGATTTATACAAATAAAAGCTTGTCAGCGATTCTATACAAATTTGATGCCCCCAACAATTTATACAATTTGATGCTCAATGCAATTATGCAAACTATAACTATAACATACAAAATTAATTTTTATGTTTGCTAAATATAAAAGTTGTTCTTCCTTATAAAATCAAAAATAATTTTTTAATTTAAAAATATTTATGTAACTTTGAAGGGCATAGTGGTCTCCAAATTGGAAGAAATAGATGGCCAAAAGATCATATGATTTAAGAAAAGGGATCTCTTGAAAATTCTAATAAAGAACATTATATGATGGAGGAAAGGATTATTATTCTCTAACAAATAAATTATAGTATTTACTTTTTTAATATATTTAGTTCTAATCAAATTTTGTACTTAAAAAAGATCAAAATTATCCTATAATGTTAATTTCTCATATTCCACCTAATTTTTTTATATACATGCGACACATAATTCCTTATTAAATTTACTTAGTCATTTTGTATAGATATTTTCTTGTGTGAAGCACGAGAAAAAGTCATGAATATATCTTTTTACTTCGTATATTAGCTAAATTTATTTTTAAGTATACTATAAGATCAAATATGCCTCTATTTTTTAAAATGGACTCAACCCAATCCACTAAACTAAATAATACCCCTATCATATTAATCTCAATTTTAATCATCCTAATGCATTTTTATTTGATTTTGAGATTCCTTTCAATACATGGGCACTTTTGCCCACATTAATAACGATGGGATATTTGACTATATAGTATAATTAATGAGCTGTTTTTGACACTTTTAAATAGCTAGAGGGTTTTTTTTTTCTTCAATGTTAGGAAAAAAAACTATATACTTTAATTAATTTTTTAATATAGATGTAAATTATTGTCCAACGGTCGACTCTTGGTGCATATTAAGGCACATAGTAACCGTTGTTGAGACAAACTCCTCGTCTTCCACAATCACAATTAACATATCTAATATCTCTGTTCCTTTTGTTTTTTGAGTTATTAATTTTCTTCTTCTCTATTCTTCACGATTCACATAATCATCAATGGAAGGTGAAAAAGGAAATGGTGGTAAAGTTCAGCATGTTACAAAGGCATCATCAGATCAGTTACTGAGGAAGTTTGCTGAAATGGATTCTGAATTAGAAGTTAAAAAGGAGCTCAGATTAGCTAAAAGAAGGAAAAGAACACTACAAACCAAAGTTGATACGAATAATCATGTTTTCGGCGAAAGGAAGTCCCTGTTACCTCCCGCAGCTTCTCAAAGATCTGCGGCGTTGATTGTAAAAGCAAAGCTTAGAGCTAGAAATCTCAACAACAGATCCTTTTTTGGTACTATTGAGAAGGTTAGAGTAATTCATTCTTCATCACTTGCTATCTCTGCTCCGCTAATTTCACCGGAAGATTGACCGATTTAATTATCAAATAAGCAATGATAATAACAGAGCAAGCTAATTTCATCAAATATTTAGGCAGAGATAATTCATTCCAGGATTAGTTTATTCCATGTTTTTTTTGGGATAAATTGTAGTGTTAACAATTGGAATAACTAATCTTGCATCTCAGAATAACTTATTCCTCAACCAAAACGAATCTTAGTGCATTCGAGTAAAGATATTGTTATATTGGTTCAAATCTACAATTGTAATGTTATTGTTAGGTTTTATTGTGCCCAAAGTTTTGATCATAAATAGAGTTTTTTATTTTTAGGAAAATGTTTGTATTGACTAATTTTTCTTGAGGAAAAGGTTTAGAATTCTATTAACTAGCGTAATGTTTCTTGAACTTAATCAGCATTTATAGTGTAGTTTTGAGGGTTTTGAGAGTTTTAGTAGAGAGGAGAATTTATGGGTCACAAGCTTGATACGTCTATCACGTGTCTGAACATCCATCATGTATTTCGAGTGAATTGGTTGAGGTTGCTTTCCGCTTTGTATTTTGTACTCTTATAGTTATAGTGGGATTGCTCATATAATTTGTGGGACGTAGGTCGAATTGACAGAAAAACCACGTTAATCTGGTGTCTTTTGGTATATTTATCGTTGTTTTTCTTACTAAAGGTATTTTCGAGGTTTGTTTTGCTAGCTTCCACATTTACACCTGCTTATTTTCGATCTTCTAATAGTTATAATGATAAGTTTGTTCTAAATCACTTGTTTTTTTTTTTCTTCATATGGATAGACATGGCGCAGAACTGTACAAGGGGCTTCAAAGGTCTTCATTGAGAAGCATTACAATCGGCATAGGCGTCTAATAAGTGATACAGAGTATTAGGTAAAGATGTGTTAAAACAAGGTTGGCTTCTTACTATATTCTTCCATCTATAGTAAGAAATAGTAACTACATTCTTTATTTATTTATTTTCTTAGTGAAGCTGATGCTTTTGATTGTAGTGTGTAATACTGTTATTTGATTCTTTAACTTGTATGTTTGTGTAATTTTGATAAAAGAATAAGAATTGCTGAATCACAGTATTGATGATTCTATGTTGGTGAAATTAATGTATCTAAACCCCAAGTTGAGTATGTTTCCATATGCTCAAAAGGAAAGCAAGTTTGTGAGGAGAATTATTACAGAGAAGCCAAAGACGGACGAGGAAAATGATGATCCCCATGCTGGATTCACCTAGCTAGAGGCTTTATACAATAGTATAATAAATCAAGTAGAGATATTTCAGTAGCACAATCTTATCATGTCTGATGGCCAGCTCAAACATGGGAAGAGTCCTCTAGCAGTGAGAACAACTCCGAGAACTTATCAAGGACTAGAGTTGTGAAGACTTTAACCCCCCGTCGTGTATTCTGAGTAGTCAAACATGGGAAGGATTGATGCTTCAAAATGTTGAAATTCTTTGTAAGATCATCCCATCTCCTGATATCAGTTCAAACTATATTTTACACTTGGTAATTGATTCATATAATCAATAGAACTGGCGCATGTATAACTGTTCTTCATGTTCATATAGTAAAAATGATGCAAAAATTCATTTCATCGCAACCATTTTCTACTAAACTTAAAGACGTATATGTCTTTCATTTTCTTCTTTTCACTTTCGAGTTCTGGTGTGATCTTTTCAATGAACAATCAAAAAAGCCTTGTGCAAAATTTAGTTGGGTGACTGAAGAAAGACTCTGAAGAAAGCCTTGATGCATATGTGCAACGAGAACTTTGTCTTTGTTTGAATCACTTCATCATCTTCACTAGATACTGTAAATCCAACAGTGACAGATGGTGAGTGAAAGCAATGTCGATTTGAGAAATCAACATTTCCCTACTGCAACTTGTATGGATTTAAGTTCTACCTTCCAAGTAATTCCTTATAATTTGGGCTCCAAGATCTGTCACTAGCTCTTGGTGCCAACAAGTTCAAAAAGCGAACTGCATAGGTTTTGACATTTATCAATTGCATAGGCTTGGTATTTGTGCATTATGCAACTTTGACTTATCGCATAACAAGCCATGTTATTTCAGATTCTTGCGCATGGACCCTAGATTTATGTATTTGACATTATGGTCTCATACCATACTCTTTTATTTATAAAACCTTGTACCAGTTCAGCAGAAACCACAAGTGTCAATAATGGATTTTATCATCCTTCTCATAGTCATCCTTGCTCTTTCTAGCACACCAATTACCATTATATCCGGATCTGTGACAAACCATACATATCCAACTACAAACTCTTACACCAACGTTGCTCTTTCTGCACGAAAAGTTGTATTTTCCTCCCCTAGACAGCTAGGAAAACACACGAGGACAGATAATTCTGATGACGATGACTTGATCTGCAAAACTTGCAAGAGATTATCAGAACATAGTACATGTTGTTTCAACTACTTTTGTGTTGATTTGTTCACCAACAGGTTCAACTGTGGCTCCTGTGGCCTCGTCTGTATCGTTGGAACAAGATGCTGCGGTGGGATCTGTGTGGACATCAAGAAAGACAACGGAAATTGTGGCAAGTGTAATAATGTATGCTCTCCTGGTCAGAATTGTTCATTTGGCTTTTGTGTCAATGCCTAATTAAATGTATTTCTCTATCTGTATCAATAAGCAATTCCCCTGTACCCTGGGTGAAATGTTACATCTTGTTCAAGTTTTTTAGTTAGATAACTAATTTTCAAGTTTACTTGTTGCTTACATCTATATGAGAGATCTTTAAATAAAGATAATAGCATGATCAAAATCTTAAATCTCATATATTTGACAAAACATATTCGAAAACCATGTACAATCTAACAACAACAATAAAAATAAAGAGAAGGAAATTTAAAGGCAAACTGAAATGCTCTGTATCAGACTCATTATAGAAAATCTTCAAAGCTTATTATAGATATAAATGAAGAAATTGTAAATAAGAATAGAAGCTATCGCGATAATAATTGTTGCCCAATTGAAATGGTCTTCTCTTGTTCATGTTCATGCTTAGTAGAGTTATCTTCGACGATCTTAGGAGGAGAAATTAGTAAAGCCATGGATACACAATCCTCTGTTTTGCCTTGATAAACTGGCCTTCCTATCACATGCTTGTATTGTCCACCACTCCATCTCTAAAACAATTCAATACATGAAAATAAAAACATAAATCTTAAAGACTTCAAGTGAAATATTACAAATCCACGAATGATTGTTATCATTACTTTTTTCCATTTTTTAAAATCTAAAATGATGGTAGGACAAAGTGGTTACTTAAGGGGGCCCTTATGATGTTTGTAAAATACGAAAAGAAAGATACTATTAAAAGTAAAAGGCCTAAAGTTAAACACAATGATGGCCGTCATAATGGATCATTTTATTAGTTTTTAATCTCAATGGATCGTAGCAACAAGTTTGGTTAAAAAGATGTTATACTCATAGACGTTGAAATTTATTACCTGTAAGAGATCTCCGATGGTGACAATAAGTGAATCTTTACCAGGCTGAAAAGAGACCCAACCTTTCTTCGAATAAACATGAAACTCTGAGCATCCATTGCTAACATGCAAGCACAATGCATGAGGAAACTCAGATCCTCTAATCAACATTCGAATCACATCGTATTTCAAGGTGTTCATCATGTACTCTTCATCCCCTTTTAAACTTCCTTTATGCTTGTGTAAATAGCAGATGGAGGTTGCTGCTTGCAAATCCCCATTTTCGTCATCGATATTTTCATTGATTAGTTTTTTAGGAGAATTTTGCTGCAGGAATTGTAGGATTCTTCCAGATATGTCTTCCATGGCATCCAAAAGTTTTTCCATCTTTTCACTGTCATTGAAATTGAATAATTTTATTAGTACGAATGTTTTGATTAACAAGGTGAATTATCACCTAATATGATTTAGAATATCTAACGTTGATTCAGTCTTCATCATTTAGCACGCATGAAGAGCAATAATTATATGAAAGGAGAAAAAAATAGCTAGCACGTGTTTGCAATGATTTCAGTTTGAGATTATAAGTTGTGTTGCTAGTGATGAAGTCAAGATTTTTATCAAAATAAAAATGTTAATAATGTTGACAAATGAATGAGTCAAATTAGATATGACTTATAGGCGAGCTTATATACACTTTCCTAACCAACAACCAAATTTGATTAAAGTATAATTAAATCACATTAAAATGATCGAAACGCATGGATTAACCATTGAATCGAAACAATATGGTCATGACTTATGAGCTTACAAGCCTTGGTATTTATTAGAGGTTGATCATTGGATCCTAGAATTAACAAACATTACCGCTAAATATTTAATTTACAATTTCATATTATCAATCTTACTACAAAGGGCTGATTAATTAAGAACAAATTAAAAGAGGGGACAAAATTGATGAATTTAATTACCTGAAATTTGAAAATCCAAGAGGCCAAATTCCCTCCATTTCTTTGTTGAAATTTTGATCTCCTCTGCACCAAACAAACTCTTCACTCGTCTCTCTTTCTTCCTCTCCGTGAAATTCCTCAAATCCATATGCCTTTTCCGTTGACCTTGTCAATTTTTCCTTTTTCTCCGGCGAAATCCCAAAGATTCCATCCCCGGCAGATAAAACTAACTTGATCAGATCCCCTGAAATTCCATGGTTAACAACCTCATAAGCATCCAATCGTCGCAACTGAATCCAGAATTTTCGCGATTGCGTCACTGTCCAAGGACGCTAATGACTGAAAATCGAGTTTCGACGGATTGTGAATTGATTTTTGCCTCGGGAATACTCGATCAGGTAGCACGAGGTCTGGTACTCTTAATGAATTTTGCAGAAATTCCGTGAGGACTTCATCATTCCTAACGCAGGATCGGCGTCCTGAGGCGATCGGAGATGGCGGCGGTGCACGGAAATCGATGAAGGAACTATCCGGCATTGTTTCCGGCGAAACTGCCATGTCTTTTAGAATCTAAACAGATTGGTTATATTGACGAAAAAGACTAGTAGAATTATAAAAGAGGAAAGAAAAAAAGAGGAGGAAGCAGCAATGATGAGAATGTTCGAAAAGTCGTATACAATTGGAGAATCGGCATGTCCCTTCGCTTTTAATATGCTCTGCTTTTTCATATATTAGCTCTGCTTTACAGGTATGATACTCTCTTCTTCCTTAACACTACTATTGCCTTTTGCTAATTTTCTTCATTATCGGCTGTTAATTAACTGGACTGACTATAACGATAACTACTACAAAATAATATCATAATTGAAGTGCAAGATGCATTATATAGTTTTTATAGTAACATGAATAATAAGAAACACGACTACTAGCATACAAGAATAAGCAGTCCAATCAATCTTTATTTTGCTCATTCATGATTCTATCTCATGTTTAATCACGTCTTTTCAATACTTCTACGTCTACATTTACCTCCTTGAAACTATTTTGACAAAATTTCTAATTGATCAATTCAAATTACATGTCAGATTAGGTCAATAATCAATTTAAATTTAAGCAGATTAGACCGATGATATTTATATGGGCTTAATTTGTCATCCTTAGATACTAGGTGTTCTTGTAACATCACTCTGGGTTGTGTTTTGAATCTCTAAGTCCAGTAAGGAATGGCCCAAATAAAAACCCTAGACTTTCAAAATTCTCAAACACCATTCCAAAAGATGAATTTTCCTATCATCAAAATCATAATAACTCCAAAATGTTTGATTTAATTGATACATTATGAATTTCACTTTTAATGTCATAAATTTTGTAGCTTTACATTATGGAATTTTTTAAAACAATGACTTTTATAAATCTTTCTTATATTTGGAAGGGCCCGTTAACATTAAGCCCTCTTTGGGTCCATAGACAGCTCTCTTATTGATTTTCATAGATATCCACTTGTAGGAATGTTGGTCGAAGTACTATTAACATCCTGTCTTTTTCTTCTTTGCATAGACCACAAAAATAAATATTCAAAACAGATATAACTTTCAAAATTTTCTTATGTCTGGTCTCATTTTTAAGAATTTTTTTTAAAAAAATACCTTTGAATTTGACGAAAATTAAGTTTCATCTTCGAATTATAGACAATTGTAAAAATATCTCTCTACTTGACTAACTAAACTTATATACACTCTGATCTGCCACATCATATAATAAGTGATCTCAAACTCTTGTGTTGCATGTGACTGTTAATAAAAAGCTGAAAAAACTGTTGAAAACACTTCTAAACTTGATGAGAATTCTGCATTGTACTTCACTCATGTTGTGAAATTAGAGTTGTATTTAAGTTCAGTTAATTTAAGACTATTAACGCAATTCGAGAATGAAACTAATAATGAACACCTAATTTAGGAATGTTTTTAATACCTTTCTCACTAATGACAGTATGTGCAAATTAAAATTAGGCGTTTGATCATGTTTTATTGTAAAATTTGAAGAAAAAAGAAGTAATCTTTGGCCATGAATACAAATCGAAGTAATTAGTTTAACATGAATAAGTTTGTTGAAATAGTTGAAGAATCTTTTTCCTGGATTTGATACCACATTTCCAAGGACGTTAACATCAATTACACACTTGACTTCCATAGGGAAAATGAATTATTTTCAATTTCATACTCTGTGTGTTTAAAACTGGTATTACATCATACATGAAATCAACTCATTATTTGGTGTCGGCTACCTCAATATTGAAAGTAGCCACCTTGTTTTCACAATTTATATATATTTTTCATTTCCACTTGCATGGAATCATTGAATTATGCATATGTCATATTTTATAAATGGTTTCCCTTTCCACTTGTATAAATTAACTAAGTTGCTCCTATTTATATAAATATGAGTTTAATTTCAAACGGTGTAATAATCAGAGATTTTCAATTCGAATCTATGAAATAGATTGTGCGTCACACCGAATAAGACATAATTGCAAAAAACTAAAAATTACGTAATAATGTAAGAATGGTGACGTTATGTTCCCAAAAATATTTGAGAATTTTTTTTTTAAAAAAAAAGTGAATTATGTGATTTAAGTTTTTCAAGCGTGTCTCTCTGGGGACCAAATAATAATAAGGAATAATAGTAATAAAGGATAAGAAAGCATACGTGACGTGTCTGGTTTAATGGGCCAAAAGTAGACATCAAACGAGAGCCCAATGGCCCACAACTATCGCTTGGAGTCCTGCAATAATTATTGTTGTAGGTAAACAAAAAGTCAAAATAATATCAACCAACTTGATGCCTCAATCCTCCAAGCATATCCACCAACTTCTCCCAACCTTTGAAAACTTTTTTATTTTTTTTATTTTCCGTCCAATGTCTGAATCTAAGAATTTTTCTATATCCATAGCTCGAATTTAAGATTTTCGATTAAGTGAAGAACAACTTCATTCACGTTATCACAATGTATCATTTGGTTGTAACTTTGAAAAAACATTGATTGAAAATTAGTAATTCCTTTCTCCGTTGCAATTTATATACTCCCTTCGTTTAAAAAAAATGATTCTATTTCCTTTTTTAGTCTGTTTAAAAAAGAATGAATCTGTTCCTTTTTTTGTAACACTTTAACTTTTCACGTGTCATGTTTAAGACCGCAAAACTAAAATGCATTTTGATACATTTGACATAACTTTAATTTAGAACACAAAATTAAAAAAAATTTCTTTTTTTATTAAACTCCGTTCCATGTCCAACTAATTATTTAATAAGATAAATATATAATTTATAATAATAAAAGAATTCAAACTTAGTTTAGATTGTTATTTTCTTAATATTAATATCTCTCACTTTGATTTTGTGCCCAATTATAGACATTTAAACTAATTGAAACGAGAATACTAAATATTTTTTATTTTTTAAAACAATAAACCCTACAATGCTCAACGAATCATAGGTTTCTTCGTAGGGACCCCTTTGACTAATTAGAGTCTGTTCGGTATTGAAACAAACGTATTTTTAGATATTGATTTGTTAATTGTTTTTTCACGTTTGGTAAGCAAAAATTACAATTCTAAAATATTTAGATATAATTTAGACAAATATTATGAAAGGTAGAGTGTAGAAACGGCAAAAGAAGTAGGAAATTACGAATATGAGGATTAAAAAAGGATGCGTTGAAGAGGTGAGAGTACATATCATTTACGAAATTTCATATTTTAAAATAATTTACTTGCCTAGAAAATATATTTTTATTCAAACAACATGAAAAAAAGATTGAAAAAATTCTCGATAAGAAAGACACCCTTAGTCACAGACGTTGTAACAGAAACAACACAAGTTGTGACTTTGTAAAGAAAAATGAGAAAAAATCTAAGACCAAAAGGCCAACAATAACTATAGGACAATAATATAAGTAAAATCAGTTTTGCAGTTGAAAAATTTAACGAAAGTCTAGCTTTCAAAAAACATTTCAAGAATCCTTGAAAAATTACAGATCTTAGAAATAGAGTAAGTTACTCTATATGCCGACGTCATACTTAGAACAATCATTCAACCAATTGACATTCTTTTCCAAACACTTAGCTATTAAATCAGCCAACTTTAAATCTATCTCATTCTTTCATTACTTCATCCCTGCGTGGCCCTTTTGGCCGAGGGAAGTCCACAGCTAGCCAATTTTATTTATTTTTTGTAAGAGATGTGCTTTTGGTGTGACCATGATGATGATTTACATGTGTTGTGTGTCCCATGTTCGCTTCTTTTGTGTAGGTTGAGTATTTCCGGTGATCCCGTCTGTTAGACGTCGGTCTATCCCTCCAGGTTTACTGGCAGACAGTCATTGTCTCCAC
The DNA here is from genome assembly GCA_027704765.1 of Solanum habrochaites. Taxonomy (NCBI): domain Eukaryota; kingdom Viridiplantae; phylum Streptophyta; class Magnoliopsida; order Solanales; family Solanaceae; genus Solanum; species Solanum habrochaites. The sequence continues at coordinate 66,016,014 of JAKWJA010002491.1, forward strand.
GAGTTACGTGTCCTGGCCCGTTAGGACGGCGCCGCCAATCAGCGCGCTGGATCGGAACGAGAGAGTAAGACAACCAAAAATCCAAATTAATCTAAAGATTGGGTCCTCATTAATGAGATGGTTAAGTGTCAAAGTTCACAGTATTTGTATAAAAATTTAAGACAAAAAAAGATGATTAAAAAAAACAAACTTACCTACCTTTGACAGAGACTTGGAAAATATAGTTGAAAGGGTCTTCATATTTATGCCTTTTCACACTAATTTTTATATTAATATATGATTTAGTAGGTGAACAATATTTTTCTAATTAAATCATATGCTTATGTGGTTATCGTACCTTATCCAACTTCGTACACCTTAATTACTTGACAATGTAGAGTTATCGACCGTACATTTGTCCCTTAGCTTGTTTTATTGTTTTTTCACAACTATAAGAGGAAATATATCATCGCAATTCACATTTTATAAAAATATTATTAAAAAAATACATAATTTAGAATAAGTCTAAGGCCTCAGTTTTCATTAAATAAGAGGTCTGAATCTGAATACACATTAAAATATCAAGATTTTGACATAAAATTGAGATGTTTTGATCTGAATATCACTCTGAATATTTAAGATGTAGTTTCAATATGGGAACACCATAATAATGTTGTTTGTTTTCAAAATCCGAAAATGTGCAAGTTTGAAAATTGTACCTTATATAATAAAAATTATAAAAACATTTCATTTCAACAAAAGATATCCTTTTGATTAAAAAACTTGAAAAAGCGTTACTAATTTCCCCATGATTTAGAAGTACTATTTTTCATTCGAAAACCTTGGGGGCCGCCCCATTGGGATTCAACAAATTAATACACAAAAAGATTATCGCAACCAATGTCTTGAAGACGTCAATACAGAATATTTTAATATTAAAAAACATACTTGAAGATTTATAAAAAATTACAATTCAAGAGGAAAAAAAAAAAACGGGTTTTGATAGATGAAAAAAAGATATTTTTTTTAGTTATGAGATAAAAAGGCACGCTCAAAACATAGAAGCAATGATTTATTATTTGATAACTTATCAAATGAGTCTGAATGTTGTTAAGAGTCTCCTACAGATCTAAAGAAATTTTTTAAAAAATTAAACAAATAAACTTATAATGGGTTGAATCTGAATGATTCAGTTTCAGATCGAAAAACCAAACACACTTAATGAGCTGAATCTGAATAATTAATATTCAAACCTCCATTAGGTGGAAACAAGACCTAAGTATCTAATAAATGTTTGTTCATTTACAAACTTGTTCAAAGAAAAAAAGGTGAAGTTATGTAATTTGTCTTCTTTTCTTTCTTTTATTCTTGGAAATTAAAGTGGATTTAGTAAAAAATTCTCAAGTTGGCGACATAGAAACTATTTGAGATTTTGTCAAACAAAATATTCATGACTAATTCAGGGAAAATATAACAAAATAAAATAATTTTCCAACATAATAGTTAATATACTCTCCTATTTTAGCCCTACATTCCTTTTAAATAGGTCTAAAAATGGGAGTGATTAAGAACATTTAAGGAACTAATAATACCTATTTTGTGAGAACTATTATTAAGTGGATTGTATAGAGTACAAATTGGAATTAATATATCTAACTCTTTGTCTGTTTATGAAATTTGGTAAGCTTTTGAAAATTTATCTTAAAAACTCTTTCAAGAAAACTAGTCCGAACTAAACCTTTTTAGTGAAGTTTCACTTTTTTTATTCACTAAACTTCAAAATAATAATAATAATAATCAAATAAAACACATAACCAAACACCACTTTAAGTTCTAAAAGTATTTTTCAATATAACTTTATATTTTTTTCAAGTTTCAACAAAATCTATAATCAAACGCTATTTGGGACACATTTTTGGCTTTAATGTATTCAGAAAAAGAAAATAAGATATCTTTTCATATCTAAATTTAATTTTAAAATTCTTATTTAATCTTTTTAAAATGATTTTAAACCAATAACTCGTTTTAAATTTCGTATAGTACGTCACATAAAATTGATAGGAAAGGAGTAACGTGAAAAGTGCACGTCCAATATGTGTGGTACCTCATTTTCCAAAATAAAATAAAATAATATATGTGAATTGATTTGGCTGAACTCAAAACTTCAAAATTATAAAGAAAATTTGGAACATCTGATCTTAACAATCCAGTATGTTTCTGTAGCAATAAAATAATGACATTAATAAAAAAAATTAAAAAAAATTAGAATTATTTATCAAATATAAAAAATATTATTATTTTATGGAAAAGTATTAAGAATGATTTAATATTGGAAAATACAAAGCATATCTAAATCATGCCAGCTACTTACTTATATGGTTAATTGTATTTTCCCCATTTTGACTATTTCTCTAGAGTAAGTGTGAACAAATTGATATCTTGCAAATAATAATTAATTAAACAAAAGAGAGAATTTTGCATTTTTCTCATGATAGTCAAAGTTAAGGTTCCGTCCACTTACTTTTTTGTGGTTGAATTAAAGTTCAAACAAACATATAATTAATATGATAATTGGAAAACTTTGGATAAAAAATTATAATAGCATCATACATTATTTGGCTAAGTAGATATTTAGATCCTGAAGAAATTGATATTATTAATTCCCCTTTTTTTTTCAAAGGAAAAGAAAGAAAATTAAAACTCGAATTTAATACACATTCATGGGATCTACAAAAATTGGTTAATACTGTTGCAGGCTTTGGCCATAAGAGGAATGTAAATATTTAATAATGAGTCATAATTCAATCTATTCTATTCTTATTAAATTTTAATTAATTTTCAATGTTTAATATGTTAGGATCGAATTCACGCACGCACACTTGATAAATGAAGAACACAAGAACTTTCAAGAGAAATAGATGAGAGATCTAGAGAGAGAGAAAATCCAATATTTCATGGTAACACCCCGTGAGTAAACTTTTACGGCGGTGGGGTATACTTATATTAATAAATCAGAGTATTTTTTGTTACAAAGAATATATATTAATCAGGCTTCACAACCTAACATAATATATGACACCTCAAATAGAAAAATCAGTCTTGTGAATTTTTTTAATAAATTAGTTTGAGTTATATATCATTCCAATTTAAATGGAGTGATATATACTAAATGGACTGGACGGCAAGGCTGGTCTATGAAAATTTGGTGCCAAAAAAGGTTTATGGGATTTTAGATCTTTCTGTATATTATTAATTAGTCAGAATATTATCTTCTAGAATGTATTATAGTAACTCGTTAATAAATCATAAATTAATGAAATGATTTTTTTAATTTCCTTATTTGAATGCATTAAGACCAGAACTCCAAAAATAGGTAAATTTGACTAAATCTTTTAATTTAGTTAGTTATATATTTAGTAGAATTTCGACGCTACATATTTTATTATAGTTGTTGTTTGTTGTTTAAAATGTTTTGTCATGTTTACGATGTTTTTTTGCTATGATTCGTTATTCTTTCTCTAAATTACTTTATTTAAATTATTTTTTTAATGTCGAAATGGTTAATGCTTAGGTGGAAATAATATTCTCTTCGGATATAGATAATTGTTTGTATACGCTAAATCTTCATTAAAAACAACCCAATACATTTAAGATAGTACAATGTTTTATTTATTCAACGTACTGTTTCGGTGTCTCCATTGGTTATTTTCTTTTATACACCCAAACTTTGTATTATAATTAATAATTCTCTCTCATGATGAACTAATACAACATAAAATTAATGCAACGTGAATATAATATATATGGTTTTATGTATGTTATGTTGTATTTAATAAATTCAATTGATAACTACCAGGGAGGAGACTTGCTAATTTCTTATAAGAAAGTGAAGCGATAATAATCTCGATTAATATTATCAATTATCAGGAATGTTCATACAAGTTAAATGAAGTCCCTTTGATTATTACCAAAATAATTTTTTTATATATTAATAAAGGTATATATATGATTCATTTTTATAATGAAAAGTATATCAATTTTAAATGACAAAATTAATTAAAGATATATCAAATCATTTTTATAATTTCTTATATGTTTATGAATTGGCCTCTAAAAAATAACTTTTTAAGTCACCATCTTATTAAATTAATACAAATTAATGAAAAATAAATTTATTTTTACGATTTGTATTTTTAGTATTAAATTTAATTAGAAAAATAAAATATTAAAAAAATTATAAAGGAAAATTTATGCGGGGCGGCTCTATGCAGGACGAGGTGAAGGTGGATTGAAAATGAAAAAAATTTATTATGCTGAACAGAACGGAACTGAATAAAAATTTATGAATTAAGCTCAACCCGCCTCACCCTATCCCGCACCGCCCATTGCAATCCCCTTCCCATTTTCAAGGAGACCTGCTAAGTTACTTCCCTTCTGATCACTAAATTTATCATAGCATGCTTTAGCCAACATACCATTTGACGTGCCTAATTAATACTATATGTTAAGTAACTTGGTCTGTGAAATCATTTTATTTTAATAATTTAATTTGGTGTTTTGTTATACCAAACAACATCAATCTTTTTTTTTTCTTTTTCTTGAAGCAGTCAATATTGCATTTCTGAAAATTAAATTAAGCTAAGGTAGCTAATTAACTTGGTGGGTTCCCTAATTCCGTTGGCCATAATCACATATATTGAACCTTAAATTTAGGCTTTAAATTTGTAAACTTTGACCTCAACTTATAATGACACAAAAACACACTTTAAACTATCAAACTTTCCTAATGCACAAACAGACACTTTAACTATCCAACTTTTAAGAAATAAACACATGAGTCCTAATGGCAACAAAATACCGTAGGACTCCTGTAGGACAAAAAAATGCCAGGTAGGGACATGTGTATCTATTTATTCAACTTTATACAGTTGTTACGTGTCGACTTGTGCACACCCAAAGTTGAAGGACATAAATGTGATTCGAATCCAAATTAAAGAGCATATTTATGTATTATGTTAATTACTTTTACCGGCATGTCATTCTTAAGTAATGACACGTAAATTTCTTTGATTAAATTTTTAATTTGTTTTAAAAGGAATGATACTTTTTTTGTAACATTTTAATTTCAGTTTTCACCACTATATTTAAGACTACAAAATTAAATAACAATTTTATATATTTTACATAGTTTTAATTTATGATCATACAAAATTTAAAAATCTTTTTCTTTTAAATTTTATATCAAATCAAATAAGACTATTCTTTATAAAACAGAGAAAATATAATAATAACTGGATAAATTCTGAAAAAGAATTACTGTGTTCCTATTCATAAACAAGTTATCTTTTTTTTCTCTCTCTTTATATAATATTTTGACAGAGCGATTGAGCTCACATGAATATGTAATCAAACCCCTAGAACCATTCTGAAATTACATATACTTGAAAAAATAAAATAATACAAGCATGCACGTAAAAACAAACAATAATTGAACTAGTAGCTAATGTCTATATAATAAAATCGTGACATGGAATTAGTATTACGTAATTTCGAGGAAGAAGGTATAGAATTATATATTTTAATTAATTTGACCATCACCAACCCAAAAGCTCTCTACAGTGAAGCATCTTTTTGCAAGCTGACGAAGCCTTCATGTTTGAATTCAAAAAATAGGGCAATTTTTCTCTTTAAAATTGCTAGTTGGACTATATTCTAATAATATTATTAAGAATTTCAAGACCAAATTGACATCCATTAAATAAGGAGTATTCTTTTAAAAAAAATGAATTATGAAAGAAAGCGTCATTAAAAAATAGACTATTGAGGTATATGTATATATAGATAGTAATTAGCTTACTTATTAGCTAATTCATTGTTGCGGAATTGCTATTTTAAACGTAAAATATTTTTAGTTTAATTTATTTTATTTGTTCTTATTCATGGTTTTAAATTATAATTATGACAAACTAGATATTTGTGAAATAGTTGAACTGATGTGACAAAGATATGTCATTTTTTGGTTCAAAATTTAATTAATTATATAGAGAGTTATATTTGGTGGTGGATTTAGATTTGAATTTGGTAAGAATAACATCAGATTAGATTTTTTTTTTTTTTGAAATTTTACTATTACTATAACTCTGGGTTAAAATTTGGCAAAGCTCGTATTTTATTTTTGGTATCTAATAGCTCAAGTACATTTTTTTATTTTGTCATTTTGTGATAACGAATATAATGTAGATTAAAATTTGTGTATCCTCATAATTATAATTGATCATTTGTTATTCTTCTTTGCTTTCTTTCATGTATTTTAAAGTTCAATTTATTAGTAATCAATAATCCCTTCGTTCGGTATTATTTGTCATGTTATGTTTTTCGAAAATCAATTTGACTAATTTTCAAAATTAAATCATATTATATTAATTTGATATTTTAAGCAAAAAAATTAGATATGCTAAACAATAAATTGCAATTTTTTGCATATTAATTTGATGAAAAAATACATCTTAAAATGTTAGTCAAAGTTTTTATAATTTAACTATAAACTATAAACTATGACAAACAATACCAAATGAAGAAAGTAATAACTTACTTTAGAAATAAGTAATTTTAACCTGAATATTTAACTTGTTCGAATTTAATTCAAACTCATCGATTTAATTCTTCGGTATAATCTATGTATAATTTGAAAATTAGCAAGTGGAAAGACGATCAATAAAATTAAGATATGGAGAAACAGAATATCAAAAAGAAAAATAAATACAACAATAAAGTACTTTCTTTTCAGTGGATTTCTAGGCTTTTTCTTGTTCAAAAAATAATAGAATTGATCAAAGTTTAGAACACATGTTTGAATTTTTTTTAAAATATATGTGTCCTCTTTAATGAAGTTTTACATTTTTTAAAGAGATAAATTCAGTAACTTTTATTTAGAATAACTTAAGAATAAATAAAAGAATAAGAGTGAAAAGTATGATTTAAATTATGCTCCCTTTTCTTTGATAGATATTGGATATAAATTGTACTACTTCTTTTAATTAGAATGACTTGAGAATAACAAAAAAAATAGTGTAAAATATAATTTAAATTATGTCATTTTTTCTAATAGATATGAATAAACTCACAAATTCAGTAATATATATTAATTCACAAATTTAATTTTCCTTAATAGGTATAAAATGACTCATAAATTTACTTAGTATTCGTTAATAGATATGTATTTAACTTGTAAATTTACTTGAGTATTTCTTAATACATTTACATTTACTGAAATATTTTTTAACATTTACATTAATTTAAAATTCAGTTAATATGAAATAGCGAAAACATGTATCACCCAACTTTTGTCACCTGTCCCCTGATTCTAATATAAATATCCACTAATTTTTCTGGACTCATACGCCCATTCTCTATACTCCGTCTTCACAACCAGAAGAGCGTGAGACCCTTTCTGACACAAAACAGAAAATCTTCTCCATTAATTCGAGCTCCGTATGAAAAATATCGTTTCTCTGCTCTGTTTTTGTGTATTCTAACTGTTAATTTCTCGATATTGAGGGTTGAATTACTGTTAGATCGGGAGATATCGGCGAAAATGGAAGGTGAAAAAGTAAATGGAGGACCGAGGAGGTTGGGGAGTAGTAGGAGTAGTATGAGTAGAACGATGAGTAGAAGCAGAAGCAGAGCAAGTTGGATGGTAGAAGATGTGTTCAATCCAATGCCGAGTAGAAGAAGTACTCGTGGAGAAGAAGATGAAGAAGCACTCACGTGGGCTGCGTTAGAGAGATTGCCGACTTACGATCGATTGAGAAAGACGGTGCTTAAATCGTTCGCCGAGAGCGAAAATCAAGGGAATAAAAAAGTTGTTCATAAGGAGGTTGATGTTCGGAATCTGGGAATCAATGAACGCCAAGAGTTTATTGATCGCTTTTTCAGAGTTGCAGAGGAAGATAATGAAAAGTTCCTCAGAAAGTTCAGAAATCGAATCGACAAGTAAGTTTTTCAAACATATTATCTAAAATGATTTTTACATACTCGTTTGTTTAGTTCATGGACTAAATTATTAATTTTGATAATTTATTCTATCTAAAAGTTGAGATAAAATAAATTTATTGATATATAAATTTTGATTTTAAACTTTAATAAATTTATATCGAATTTTGTTTTCAAACTTATTATTACATAAGATGATTTTTTTTATGCTAGTAATTTAATTGAACCCCATTATTGCGTGTGCTATATATGTTCGGTGTAGGAATCACGACTATAAATTTGTAACTGTAGCAAGAGAGTTGTAAACATTTTTGTCATTAGGTGTAATACTTATAAGAATAAGTCAAATATCCAACGACCACAAATGATTATGTATTCAAATCTTATCGTGAACACCATATATCAAATCATATACCATGTGCATATGCATCACAATATGCAACTTGCCCTTACCAAACATTTCTTTTTTCTAACTCATGTAAAGCCAAAATGCTTTACTATAATCTCAAACCCAACAAATCCAAAACAGTGCAGTTGAACCGCTCTATCCACTAACAAAAATGCATTTTTAAAAAGTTTTTACTTATCTAACTATTAGATTATAAGAATTTCTAATTGGCTTATAGAGACATAATTAGTTTTGTTATTTTTCAATTAAATACTACAATTTAATTTTATCTACAAAATCTTAATACCTTAATTGATTGATTATCTAAACTTTCGCCTTATCAATAAAAGTTCAAATTTCTCGTCTTATCATACTATTACTAAGTAGAAATGGCCGACCTTGTCGTGCAGCTTTTCATTTTAGGAATCAAAGAGGACAGGTAAGAATAAACCATTTTAAAAATAAAAGTTAATCACATAAATCCATAGCAAAAGTCAAAACTATTTTTAATGCCCAAAACGTTCTCTCCGCCCTACGTGTATTATGTGACAAACAATCAAAACCAAAAAACTTGGTTCAACTACTATATGAACTAATTTTAGAACAGTTCCACGTACACATTAATAATATAAATCCATCAATAACGTATCACCTTTTTTTTTACTGAAATTGAATTAATTTATTTTAGCGGGTAACTTATCTTATCATATATGATTGCAGAGTTGGAATTACCCTTCCTACAGTAGAAGTTCGTTACGAACACTTAACGATAGAAGCTGATTGCTATATCGGCGACAGAGCTCTTCCCTCGCTGCCTAACGCAGCCAGGAACATTGCGGAATCAGCTTTGAGTTGTGTTGGAATTAATTTGGCTGAGAAAACTAAACTTACTATTCTTAAAGATGCTTCTGGAATAATTAAGCCCTCTAGGATGACACTTTTATTAGGTCCACCATCTTCTGGGAAAACCACCCTTCTTTTGGCTTTGGCTGGAAAATTAGACCCTAGCTTAAAGGTAAGTTACACTTTTCATATTAATTCACGTAATGTAATGACGATAACATATTCAGTGTAAGTAACATTATACGAGCATGTTATTTATGGAACAGGTTAAAGGAGAAATCACGTACAATGGGCACGGGCTAAAGGAATTTGTACCCCAAAAATCATCGGCATACATTAGTCAAAATGATGTTCATGTTGCTGAAATGACTGTTAAAGAAACTCTTGATTTCTCTGCTAGATGCCAAGGAGTTGGCTCTCGTTATGGTACTTTTAAATTTTTCACTTATCGGTTTACTTTCGATTAATTGTTTTTATAATTAATACTTTATATTTTAATTATTAGAACTTCTAACGGAGCTTGCAAGGAGAGAAAGGGATGCTGGAATCTTCCCCGAGGCTGAGATTGATCTTTTCATGAAGGTAATTAACCTCTTGTTAGCAGCTACTTAGTAACTATGATACATTTTTCTTGTTTTATTTAATTTTAATATCATGAGAACAATATAGTAACATTGTGATGTTACTTTTAATGTTTAATTTAGGCAACTGCTGTGGAGGGACTTGAAAGCAGCCTAATCACTGATTACACCCTCAGGGTAAGTGAGACTGAGACCCTACCAGCCACTTATAAAGTTTTGCATTTACTTAAAACTTATAATTGACTTTTTGAAAATATTAGGTATTGATGTGTCTGAACTAACCACTTTCCTTTTTCCTCCCACCTTTTCTATAACTAAAATCATTTTGTGTAGGTCAAATTTCTCTACTCACCAACTCCTTTGTTCAGATCATGTATAGATTCCTTTGACATCTTTGAGATTTCAAAAGAAATAAACATTTATTGATCTTTTAGGAACTTATTATTTGTGATGTAGTAGAAATTTTAATTTAATAGAAAAAATGTGCAGATTTTGGGGCTTGATGTGTGTCGGGACACAATTGTTGGGGATGAAATGATACGTGGCATTTCTGGTGGACAGAAGAAGCGTGTCACTACAGGTTAAATTCTTAACTAGGTTGAATTATCTGCGATAATAAATAAACAAACGTCATTCCAAAAATATACGTTTCTATAACTTGTAATAACAAGGTAAATTATACTGAATGTAATGGTAGTTATGTAAGTTGTTTGAACACATGTGATTCGATGATCTTTTAAACTTATATATTTTGCAAGAACAAATTAAAATAATAACTTTCTACTAAAAAAAAATACTCATTTTTTCGGAAGGTTTAATTTCACCAAATAATGCTTCTGTCGACTTAATAATTTGAAAGGAGTTAAACTACCAACCACACCTCTCACAGAGCTCTGCGCTACTTTTTAGTTTTAATGCTCTTTCTTGAAGTAGCTCCCATCAAATGAGCTACTTCACCTAACTTTATATCTTCTATTGCCTTGTTTAGCTTTAAAAAGTTATTTCAAAATAATTGTTGCTTAAAAAGTAGTAGATTAAAATTGAGAATTATACCTTTACTATCGCAGTTCTTTTAAATAAGAAAACAGAATGGTAGACACGGAATCACAATAGAGAGTTAATATCACAAACACATTTCTCAACAATTTATAACTGATTTTCCCCAGGGAAAAAAAAGTGGTGGTCTTGAGAAAACCACTATGCTATTAGTTATGGGCTAATAATATTGGGCTTGATGCAGGGGAGATGATTGTTGGGCCAACAAAAACATTATTTATGGACGAGATATCTACTGGACTGGACAGCTCAACTACATTTCAGATAGTGAAATGTTTACAGCAGATTGTACATCTTACAGAGGCCACCATCTTGATGTCTCTACTCCAGCCTGCTCCTGAGACATTCGATCTTTTTGACGATATCATTCTCTTATCTGAAGGCCAGATTGTTTACCAAGGCCCACGTGAACATGTACTCGAATTCTTCGAGACCTGTGGTTTTAAATGTCCAGAAAGAAAAGGCACTGCTGACTTCTTGCAAGAGGTAATCATCAAATGACTTTGGTTCTGTGTCGAATCATCCAAAAGTTATGTCTTTTTAGATTATGCCACATGGGTGCAACAACATTTTTGAAGGTTTCGAACAACACACCTCATAATATAAGGAATTGTTAACTTGAAAAATAAAACAGACAATCTGCTATAACAAATTACGTCGTAGTGCATATTTGAATCCCATTTTGTATTCGCAACATAATCTAACATGTAATTTGTTGCATAGGTTACATCAAAGAAGGATCAAGAGCAGTACTGGGTGAATAAACATAAGCCATACCAGTACATATCAGTAAGTGAATTTGCAAAGAGATTCAAGCGCTTCCATGTTGGCTTACGTATAGAAAATGAGCTATCAGTTCCTTATGACAAAACAAGAAGTCACCCAGCTGCTTTAATATTCAAAAAGTACACTGTCCCTACATTAGAGCTTCTTAAGACAAACTTTGATAAAGAATGGCTTTTGATCAAGAGGAACTCTTTTGTTTACATTTTCAAGACCGTTCAAATAGTTATCGTCGCCCTCATTGCATCAACTGTGTTCTTGAGGACCAAAATGCACCACGAAACTGAAGATGATGGTGGTGTCTATGTTGGTGCCCTCATATTTGGAATGGTCTGCAATATGTTCAATGGTTTCTCTGAACTCTCACTCATCATACAAAGGCTTCCTGTTTTCTACAAGCATAGGGACCTTCTTTTCTATCCACCTTGGACTTTCACTTTACCAACTGTACTCCTTAAGGTTCCAATTTCTGTGTTCGAGACTATTGTGTGGATGGTCATGACATATTATACCATTGGTTTTGCCCCTGAAGCTAGCAGGTAACTCGAAATCATTTCATAGTACATTCAATTTGTATATTTTCAGAAAAAGATGTCAAAAACAACTGATCTTGAAGGACTAGCCAAGGCATGCAACACTACAAATTAGATTGCTTGGTCTTTGAAATGTAGGAAACTGCTTCATTGGTGGGGAGGCAGTTATGAATTTAACTTTACGGCTGTCTCCCTTGACTCGGTTTCTCAAGCAACACTTGGTTATTTTTCTGATCCAACAAATGGCTGCTGGATTATTTAGGCTCACTGCAGGAGTTTGTAGGACTATGATTATTGCAAATACTGGTGGAGCACTCACACTCCTTCTTGTGTTCCTATTGGGTGGTTTCATCCTGCCTAGAGGTTAGTTCAAGACATAAACATGTAGAAGATAATACCATTTGTTTTCTATTTCTTACCAATTTAAAAAAGCTGCAGCCCGAAAATAGAAATATAAATGCTTAATTCTTTTTAGGGGATTGTTCACAAATTTCAATCACTGACAAAGTTCTGGCTTAATTGTAACAGGTTCAATTCCAGACTGGTGGCGATGGGGATTTTGGGTTTCACCGCTATCCTACGGGTTCAACGCTTTCACTGTAAATGAAATGTTTGCTCCAAGGTGGATGAATAGAACTGTAAGTTCGCTTCTACCTTCTCCTTGTCCTTTACCACCTCTCCTGATGATAATATTATCAAGTGAAACATGACACTACTCCAGAAAGAAGCAGTGTGATTTATCGAAGTTCATAACCATAATCCATTTACAGGCCTCAGATGGAATTACTAGATTGGGTGTGCAAGTGATGAGAAGCTTTGATGTTTTTGCTGAAAAGAGGTGGTTTTGGATTGGTGCTGTTGCTCTTCTGGGGTTCACAATTCTCTTCAACGTTCTTTTTACCTTTGTTCTTATGTATCTCAGCCGTAAGTATTCACTCCTCAAATGTATAAAGGAATTTGCTATTCAGTGCATTCTCTAAACTTATTAGATCTTTTGTCACCCTATCAGCTCTAAACAAGCCACAAGCTATATTATCCAAAGAGCAGGCCAGGGATATGGAAGCTGATCAAGAAGAAAGTAGGGACCCCCCTAGACTTAGAGTCAACAGATCGAAGAGAGATGATCTCCCTCGATCCTTATCTGCAGCTGATGGAAACAGAACAAGTATGATCTTTAGCCCATCAATCACAGAATATGTTTTGGAAATACAAGTAAGGCTTACAATAAAATTATTCTCTTGCAGGAGAAATGGAAATCCGACGAATGAGCAGTCGTACTGGCTCTACTGGTCTCCATAGAAATGAAGATGCAAATCTTGAGGCTGCAAATGGTGTAGCAGCAAAGAAAGGAATGATTCTACCATTTACTCCACTGGCAATGTCCTTCGAGGATGTGAGCTACTTTGTTGACATGCCACCTGTAAGATTCATATCCTTCCATTCATTTTCACCTAATTAGTTTGATAATTTATCACCATTGTAGCTCCTCAATCCCCTTCTCAGAGTATAACTTGGGTTGACTTTGAACAACTTATGATTTTTAAGGGGGAACATGACGGGACCCGGAGTAACAGAGGACAGACTTCAATTGCTTCGCGAAGTGACTGGTGCATTTAGGCCAGGCGTATTGACAGCACTGATGGGAGTCAGTGGAGCAGGAAAGACTACACTCATGGATGTTCTAGCTGGACGTAAGACTGGAGGCTACATTGAAGGTGATGTAAGAATATCCGGATTTCCAAAGAATCAAGAAACATTTGCCAGAGTTTCAGGATATTGTGAACAAACTGATATACACTCACCTCAAGTAACTATCCATGAATCTTTATTATTTTCGGCTTTCCTCCGGCTCCCAAAAGAAGTCAGAAAAGAAGATAAGATGGTATGGAGTAACTCCTCCTTATGTAATAATGTATCAATTTTACAGGAAAAATACTGAGTTTTTCTTTGAAAACCTTTTTTCAGGTTTTTGTGGATGAAGTAATGGATCTGGTTGAGCTAGACAATCTCAAGGATGCAATTGTAGGGCTACCAGGAGTTACTGGTTTGTCAACAGAACAAAGAAAAAGATTGACTATTGCAGTAGAGCTTGTTGCAAATCCTTCAATTATTTTTATGGATGAACCGACTTCTGGTCTTGATGCAAGAGCAGCAGCTATTGTTATGAGAACTGTGAGAAACACAGTGGACACAGGGAGAACTGTTGTCTGCACAATACATCAACCAAGTATCGATATATTTGAAGCATTTGATGAGGTAAAATATGAGATCTTTTTAACTTCCACACCATCCAGTCTGAAAAAGAAATGTCTCTTAGCTCTCTAAGCTTCCTTTCTCTAATATGTGTTTTCTTCTGCACATCAGCTGCTTCTTATGAAAAGAGGCGGGCAAGTAATCTATGCAGGCCCATTAGGTCGACATTCTCAGAAAATTATTGATTATTTTGAGGTACTTACTGATTCTCGAACTATACATTCAAATAACTAAAGAACCACCTCATTTTTTTGCTTATGAGTGTCCTAAGGAAAGTGTACTAATTCAACCATCTAATGCAGGCAATTCCAGGAGTTCAAAAAATTAAAGAGAAGTATAATCCAGCTACCTGGATGCTAGAGGCCAGTTCCATTTCCACAGAAACTCGACTAGGAATGGATTTTGCTGAATACTACAGATCATCTGCTTTGCATCAGTAAGTTAAAATGAGTGAACTGCAAAATGTCTTTGGCACATTCGAAAGAACACTAATGATTTATGTTGCTTCATGCAGAAGAAACAAGGCTCTTGTCAATGATTTGAGCACACCTCCTCCTGGAGCCAAAGACCTCTACTTTACCACACAATATTCCCAGCCCACATGGGGCCAGTTCAAGTCCTGCTTCTGGAAACAATGGTGGACTTACTGGAGAAGTCCAGACTATAACCTTGTCAGATTCTTCTTTAGTCTGGCTGCAGCACTAATGATAGGGACAATTTTCTGGAACATTGGCAGTAAAATGTATCTACCTCTAATCTAAAATTAACCCACAGATTTCACTTTTTTTTTTAAAAAAAAAAACAGACAATCTAAAAGGTCGACTACCTACTCCTAAGTCTGTTTGTTTCTGTGTTCCAGAGTTACTAGCGGTGATTTAATGATAGTCATCGGGGCAATGTATGCAGCTGTACTGTTTGTTGGAATCAATAATTGTTCGACTGTACAGCCAATTGTAGCCGTTGAGAGAACCGTCTTTTATAGAGAAAGGGCTGCTGGGATGTATTCAGCATTACCATATGCTATGGCACAGGTAAGCATCATCCAACAAACTTGTAACAACATATCAAGCAGTCGTATCTTTTTTACAGGACATTTTCTTATTCATTCTCAGTAATTGATGTAATACATTTGGCTTGCAGGTAATTGCAGAAATACCATACGTACTCATCCAAACAACATACTATACTCTTATAGTGTATGCTATGGTTGGCTTTGAGTGGACGGCGGCTAAATTCTTCTGGTTCTATTTTGTAACCTTCTTCTCCTTCCTATACTGGACATACTATGGAATGATGACCGTTTCCATCACACCGAACCACCAAGTAGCTGCGATCTTTGCTGCAGCATTCTATGCTCTCTTCAATCTTTTCTCCGGTTTCTTCATTCCCAGACCGGTAAGTCAAATGTTTTTTACAGGCATTCAAACATATAAATAATCTTGCGCATAACAACGATACTAATATTTCTCATTAAAATCTCAGAGAATTCCCAAGTGGTGGATATGGTATTACTGGATCTGTCCAGTTGCATGGACTGTTTATGGTTGCATTGTATCACAGTATGGTGATGTGGAGGCTACCATCAAAGTCCCAAATATGGCTCGAGACCCTATGATTAAGGACTACATTAAAGATCATTTCGGATACAATCCAGACTTCATGGCACCCGTTGCTGTAGTTTTGGTTGGTTTTGCAGTCTTTTTTGCCTTTATGTACTCTTACGCTATTAAGACATTGAACTTCCAAACAAGATAGGTAGATATGGCTAGTTACAAAAGCTTGTACATATTGCCTGAAGCTACCTCTTTTCTTCACAAAAGAATGTGGCAATTGTTATATAGTATTATCTTTAAGAGACATAAAAAGGGTCATACACCTCTAGGTCTAGGATCTCTAGTATGTGTTTGTATTTAGGAGTTTTGCAGATAACTATTTCTATAGCACTGAGGAATATTCATTCTTGTAAAATTCAAATGTAGTCTCCTCAGAATAGCACAAAAATGTTAGCAATAACCTGCTTCCACAGGGCAAAATGTAATTGTAAATTACTGATGCTTATATGCAACTAAGATTATTTTTTCTCTACTTCATTGAGTGTGTAATACATAATGTTCACAGGAAGAATCAGCATCCACAAAGTTGGTATTTTTGATGTTGTAATTAC
Organism: Solanum habrochaites; assembly: GCA_027704765.1. NCBI lineage: Eukaryota > Viridiplantae > Streptophyta > Magnoliopsida > Solanales > Solanaceae > Solanum > Solanum habrochaites. Next base: position 66,032,586 of record JAKWJA010002491.1, read on the forward strand.
TATTTCACCAAACAGACATGCACAATCTTTTTTCTTTTTTTCCTCACTTATTCCGCCCTCTAATTTCTCACATCCTCCTATTAGCCACACAACCCCCTCCCTGACATTTTTCCTCACCGCTTGTTCGTGCCTATCGCCTTCACGAAATGCCCTCCCCAGCTTCTTTTACCCTCCTTTTTTTTAGTGTTCTTTATTGTTGAGGTGTTCTACTCGCCATCATTTTGATAGTTGATTTATCGGATGATCACTTGAAAAATTTACTTGTCATTTTTGATATATCAAGAAAATACAATAATATTTTTTCGTGTTTACCCTAGCATTAAATATTTTTTGATAAAAATACTTATTAATAATTATTTTTTAATTGATCTGTTAAGTCAAAATGTGACACTAAATAGGAGAAAATATTTAACCACTTAAACTTTGTTATCCCCTTGACAAGGGCTCAAATACTTTGACACTTGTAATAAATAATTTTTTATTAATTCTAAATATATAAAAATTCGTAAACTGTTAAAATTATGAATATCACAAAAGCATCTTACAATAATGCGAAATATTAGGGTCCAAAGATAAAAGAAAGCTTCCTTGTATTACCATGAAGACTTTGCCAGCCGAATTTTCTTCTTTCCATAAATCACTTTAAATGCACTTTTCAATTTCCATAACCTAATTTATTCCCCTTTAAACTTGTCCGATTAAATTTTATTTAGACAATTTAATTATATTTTGATTAAACATTTAAATACATTATAAAATATTTATATTAGACATTTCTAACTCATACTTTAGATAATTTTTGTGTATTCTCAAATATTTATTATGTGAACAAATTAATTACATGTACAAATCTTATCCTTCAATGATATCGTCAACATCAATATTGAAATATCTTAATTTTTTTTTGAACTAATTAAACTAACCGTGTAAATAAATAATGTGATATATTTTAAAAAATTAACTTATCTATACAAAATCATGTTAATTTTTTTTGTTCATAATCCCTATTAAATATAATAAAAATTAATCGAGATAAAATATACTTGTTTTTGACGAATTTTAAAAATTAAAATTGCTCGGAAATATACTCCATTTTAATTTATCTATCTAATGTTGCTTTATCATGATTCCTTTTTAAATTATAAATAAAAAGAGTGTATTAACATATTTATTAAATATGCTAACTAAATGATTATTTATAATTTTTATAAAAAAAAGATAAAATAAAATATAATTTGACAAATAAATTAAAACGAATAGATCGAGTATACAGTCACTCTGAAGCTACACATACGTGGGAATAATTTTTGTCATTTTTCTTGTGAAATTACACGGTCTTGTTGCCGCATTTTCTTAGAATAAGCAGATTTTTCTAGTATTTAACACTCTTTCTCTCTTTTCCATTTTCTCAACAAAAAAACAAATTACTCTGTATTTCTTCTTCTTCTTCACTCACGAGTTACAATGTTCTCATTGAATGGAATCAATTTTCCGGTAAGTAACATTCTTAACCAAAAACCCCAGCTACTCTGTTTCTTAAATTTTATGATGAATCTTTCATTTTCCAGAGTAGTCTTGCAAATTCTTTTATCTGAATAGATTTTTGTTTTTTGCAGAATAATTCGTTATCTGGGGTTTCAAGATGCTTGACTCAGTCCCGGAAAAGGGTATCTTTTCCTATGGTGGTGGTCTCTGTGAACCCAAATGGAAGATCGGCAGACCGGAATGTGAGTGTTTTAATGGAGAATACTTTGAAGGAGATGAAGGAAAATGCTCCAGTTAAAGATGAAGATTCTGAATCGACGGTCACTGGTGGAGTCGGCGATGTGTACGGAGAGGATACTGCTACGGAAGATCAAACCATTACTCCTTGGAACTTCTCTGTTGCTAGGTGAAAAGATTCGATTTTTACTTTTTGTTTCGATATTTTCTATGCTCGATACTAAAATTCCACATCTTCTTGTCCAGTGCGGAGTGGACACAAATCAATAGTAATTTATTTTCCAGAAAATATTTTTTATCGACCGAAGATTAGAAAAGTGAACACACCCAAATTTGGTTTTTCAATTTCTGTTGCTTTTGAATTTGTTTAAAAAATGTTTTTTTTTCTCTGGTCGGTTCTTATTATTTTGATTTTTATAATGCCACTTGATTGTTAGTTTGAAATTGTTCTCTTTCTATTTAAGCTTACCTGAATATGATGTAATAGAGTGGGATACTTGTTGATATCCTTAATTTTTTGATGTTAAAGAAAATGAATATCATTGGTGAATCTGAGAAGTGTTTCTTCATTTGTATCCATTATGAACATGATTCTGTTCTTTGGTGAGCAGCGGATACTCATTGTTGCGTAATCCACATTACAACAAAGGGTTAGCTTTCAGCGAGAAAGAAAGGGATTCGCACTATTTACGTGGTCTTCTTCCTCCTGTGGTTTTTAGTCACGAGCTTCAGGTTGTCCATGTTGTGTTTTGCATAGCCTTAATTATGTTTCACATAGTCTTGCTGACGAAATGTAAGCTCTCTGTTTAACAGCATTGTTGTGTCACTTCTCCTGTCAGGTTAAGAAATTGATGAACAATCTGCGTCAGTATGATGTACCACTGCAAAGGTACATGGCCATGATGGATCTTCAGGTAGACGCACATAATATATCTATGTAATGCTCGTGATTAGTTGCTGCTTTTTGTTAAGTTATACTTTAATATTAAAGAAACAATGACATAATAATAGTTGGAGTCTGATTACATCTAAGACGTCCCAAACAAATGGATCAAGTCCTTGTACATTTTTTTGCTCAATTTATTGGCATCATAATATACAAATTCTTGCATCTTGGTGCAGGAGAGAAATGAGAGGCTATTTTACAAGCTTCTTATTGAAAACGTGGAAGAGCTTCTCCCGGTAGTTTATACTCCGACAGTAGGCGAAGCATGCCAGAAGTATGGTAGCATCTTCAGACGACCTCAAGGACTTTTTATCAGTTTGAAAGAAAAGTATGTGTTTGGAATTCAACAGATCATTTTCAAATTAGCGGCCCAAGTTTTTTTTTAATTACATTTAGATCTGATTTGTAATAGTCATTTGCAGAGGCAAAATTCTTGAGGTATTAAAGAATTGGCCTGAGAAGAAAATTCAAGTTATTGTTGTAACTGATGGAGAACGAATATTAGGCCTTGGAGACTTAGGTTGCCAGGTATGTTATATATAGACTTCCACACTAATTTTTGGAATCATATTAGGTGAGTTCCAAGAAAAACAGAAAACTAATTATCTGTATGTTTAACTGATTTCCCAGTTTCTTTCTGCACCAATGTATGTTTTAAAACATATTAGGTATCTAAAGACATATTAATGACAATCAATTCATCTTGACAGGGAATGGGGATACCAGTAGGGAAACTCTCTTTATACACCGCTCTTGGAGGCATTCGGCCGTCATCTGTAAGTTTCTGTATGGAAAATGTAACAGTTATTAGAAATGGACATGATGCCTTCCTTTCACAAAAAGTATGGTATCTCATTGAAGTTCGGTAAACTCACTCAAATCTTACATCTGCCAAAATGTTTAATAATCATATGGTCTGAGACTCTGCGTTATCTGACTGTTTTCTGCACATCATTTTGCATAGAAACCAGCAAATAGCACATGTTACTTTATAGTGCCCAGATACTTGCCACTTGAAAAGCATTAGTTAGCATTATCAGTCAGGCAGAGCCTTATCTGCTTGCTTTTACCTCTACCTAACCAATGGAGTTTCTTCCTTTGCAGTGCTTGCCAGTAACCATTGATGTGGGCACAAACAATGAGAAATTGTTAAAAGATGAATTTTACATTGGGCTAAGACAAAGAAGAACTAGAGGACAGGTTCACAATTTTTATTTTCTAAAATGCTAGGTCATAGAATACATTTCGTAGGAGGTTGTATATGTTTTTAACTTTCTTCTTTTGATGGTCGTCCACATTCAGGAATATGCTGAACTCTTGGATGAATTTATGTCTGCTGTCAAGCAGACTTACGGAGAGAAAGTGCTCATTCAGGTTGTTTGTCTTGTGATGAATTTGTACATATGTAAATTTAACTTCACTCCGTGTTCTAACTTCATGACATACATCAATAGTTTGAAGACTTTGCGAATCATAACGCATTTGACCTTCTTGCGAAATATGGAACTAGCCACCTTGTTTTCAATGATGACATTCAGGTAAGATAAGGACTCAAATATTGTAATGTTGTCATAGAAGTGGTGTTTGTATGACTGATACATGAATTCTGTCAGTAACATCTTCCTGTTCTGTGCTTTCCTCCAGGGGACTGCATCTGTGGTCCTAGCAGGGATCATGGCAGCACTAAACTTAGTGGGAGGAAACTTGGCACAGCATAGATTTTTATTCCTGGGAGCTGGAGAGGTACATGATGATTTGACTTGCAGCTTTTGGTTTTGCCCTCAGATTAGCTTACAACCTCGCTCGTTTAGCAAAATGAAGTTTGATTTTCATAATGTTTAAGACCAGAGGTGGACTTATTTAGTGTTGAAAGCTCCAAAGTTGTACTTGGAATTTCTCAACCCCTTCCTCCTTTAAGGCCTTAGCTGTTTAAGAGCTGGATTTGATCAGATATTAGTTTCCCTTCCATTGTGTATCTCTGTAGATTTTCGTTATGCCCCTTAAATCACTTATTTACAATGCAGGCTGGTACCGGGATAGCAGAACTCATAGCTCTTGAGATGTCAAAGCAGGTTTCGCCTTGAAGGAAACAATTTCTCTTTGTTTTGACTTTCTATTAAAGATCTTGTGTAACAAGTTTCTACCACCTTTATAAAAATAAAATATGTCAAGTGATTTATGCATTAGTGTTCTTTGTGTAGACTGGAGCCCCTCTAGAAGAGTCACGCAAGAAAACTTGGATGGTGGATTCTAAGGTATCTGAAATCGTCTGTATTAGATATTTTATTCTTTCCATCGGTCTTCCAGCAACTCATTGATATATTAAACATCCACACATCCTTCTTCCTCTAGGGGTTGATAGTTAGGTCTCGCATGGAGTCACTTCAACATTTTAAGAGACCCTGGGCTCATGATCACGAGCCAGTAAAAGAACTGGTGAATGCTGTTAAGGTACAAATATATCACCTCCTCCCAGTTTCGTTATTCCGTACCCCCCCCCCCCCCCCCCCCCCCCCCCCCCGAAGTCTCATCCTTAACTCGTATTATTGTGTACCAGTTAATTAAGCCAACCGTCTTGATTGGATCTTCTGGCACTGGGAAGACGTTTACTAAAGAAGTGGTACAAGCTATGGCAACCTTCAATACGGTACTATTCTTTGTTCCTTGAAATCCTTCTCGGAGAAAGCTGCATTCTGTAGTGCACCTAGTTTGGGTAAAAGACTTAAGCAAGAGAAATTTATTGTTCTAAATGGTTTGTAATGCAGAAACCAATTATTTTTGCTCTCTCCAACCCAACATCACAGTCTGAATGTACTGCTGAAGAGGCTTATACGTGGAGTGAAGTAAGTTATTGGACAGTCATTTTTTATGTGTGAAGTTGGTATACCCTGTCAATGTTAGTCTTTGCAGATGTTCTGTTTTCTTGCAGTTCTAAAATTTTCCCATATCCATACAGGGGCGGGCCATTTTTGCTAGCGGGAGTCCTTTCACTCCAGTTGAGTACAAGGGGAAAGTCTTCGTGTCTGGTCAGGTCTGAAATGTCAAAACATATGGCTTTACATTTTTCCTAAATACATTTAAATTTCATAACATTAGGTACTCAATTTCTCTCTAGGGAAATAATGCATACATCTTCCCTGGTTTGGGTCTGGGACTGATAATATCTGGTGCTATTCGCGTTCATGATGACATGCTCCTGGCAGCCTGTAAGTTATGCAAAATCTTGCTCTACTGTTTAAGATAATATCTGGTGCAATTCCTGTTCTGATCAACTTCTATCTCTCGATTTTTTTCTGATTATAACTTCTTTGCATATGCTGCTGTAAACATTTTCCTTGAATTGGAATCCTTGATACCTTTACACTAAGGTGGTGCCTTTAATCTTACATTTCTATCTCCGAACTCTTTCATCTGAACAGCGGAAGCTTTAGCAGCAGAAGTAAGTCAAGAGAACTTGGAGAAGGGATTAATATACCCACCATTTGCCAACATAAGGAAGATTTCAGCTCACATTGCTGCCAAAGTGGCAGCCAAAGCATATGAACTTGGTATTTTTCGCCTCTACAATCTTGTCACTGGAAAACTTCAACACTCTTTTTTCGACATGTAACTATCAAATATAGTATTGATGTTCACTTCTTGTTGCTCAACAGGCTTGGCCACTCGTCTACCTCAACCGGATAACCTAGTAGCATATGCAGAGAGTTGCATGTACAGTCCAAGTTATCGTAGCTATCGCTAAGCCAAGGAAAATATATAAAATTAGTACTCATTTTTCATAGCTTTGAATATTAGTATACTTATGGAGATATGATGTTTTCAACAACCACTAATTTAGGAGGAATATATAGACAATTTTTAGTTTAACATCTTTTTCTGTAATTCTGACTCATTGGGTCAGCTTAGGCCACTGGCCCTCACTCCTTGTACTGATGCTTAATTAAAAGCTAAAATTTGACTGGTTGCATTTATGCTGAAACAAAATTTGAAATATCCAAAGTTGTATTATTGAGTATAGATGGGATAATTCTCCAGAGATAGACATATATAATAGTGCATTTTATGAAAGAGCAATAAGATTGCATGAGCCATAATGTGAAGTACTATAAAGGGATAAGAAAAAGGTGTCAATAATGTATTTAATTTGGACAAAGGCCTGCTACACTTATCAAAATAAGGGAATCGAAAGTTTATTAAATATCATGTCAATCGTATAATATATTATTATTATAAGTGAGAAGATTTTAAGTTTGTTCTTCACCAATTTTTAAATTAAAAAATATTTTATTAATTTTTAAAATTAAATCAATAATGACTAATTAAACTAGACCAAAATACATGATTAGATGTTACAACGTTATCATTGTCATTCTTACTGAATTTGATTGTTAAACCTTTTAATTTTACCATTAAACACATTCCATTCACAAACTTTATGTACTTAATTTAGCCCTATAAAATAAGATAAAAAATATTAATCCACTAACACTTCTGTGTTCATATCTAATAGTTCATTATGTAATATTTTTTTGTTGGTTACTATTTCTTATTGAGTCTGTGCATCGTCATTTTTTTTTTAATGCATGGAGAAAACCCCCAAATCAGATTTGTATAAATTTGGCGTAGCAAGCCATTTCTTAAAATCGTTGTAAGGCTCTATCAATCAATTTATGGTTTGGTATACTGCATAAAGTTTGAATTTGTATGCAATTGCATCAAAATAAAACGTTGTATATCATATCTCTCTCTCACACACACTCACTTTATACAAACATAAATTGTACATTATATTTTTTATAATCTGTATTTGTATAAAGTGAGAAAGAGAGAAAGGCAACAGAGAACTGGGTGGAAAAATATTTGTATCGTATAATTATAAGTGTACTGAACAAAGATATTTGTATATGCACGTGTATATAAAATTTTCTCTCGCTTTATACATACAAAAACACAATTTATACATTTGAATTTGTTTAAAGCGAAAGTGGCGAGAGAGACTGGCGAGGGCGAGAGGGAGATTGGTGAGAGAGAGTGGCGAGGGCGAGAGGGAGAGTGTCGAGGGAGAGATTGCGAGGCGAGAGGGAGAGTGGCGAGAGAGACTGGCGAGTGAGAATTTCAGAAAGAGAGGTGAATTGACAATAGTTTGTTATGAGATATAATTAAATCAAATTGTGATTATAATATTTAATTTAAATTAATAATTTACTATTATATACAATTTTTCTTTTATTAATTAGAGTTGCACCTTATAATATGTTGTGAATTCATGAGTTTAACATTTGAAAAGTAAGGCTCATATATTACTTTTGACTATTTTTTTTCTTTTTATAGCACGAAAAGTTTGGCCCATAAAACCACATTGGGGTTAAATGAGTGATATTTTAGTTTGATCGGTTAGATTTTAATAGTGTTATTTTAAAAAATATAAATTTTACGAATCGCGTAGTTTTAATATGAAATTATATTCCTATTTAATTTGTAAGTACATTAATTTTGAAAAACAAAATAAATTAGATACATAATATGTAGTTCGATTATAAAATAAACCGAATACATTATATGTAGCTCGGATACATTAAAAACTAGCTCGAATACATTATAAAATAAAGTGAATACATAATATGTAGGTTAGACACATTATAAAATAATTTAAAATTAGGAGAAATACGGAATTTTAGAGATTTTTAAAATAGAAGAGAATATTGAAAAACCACAAAGAAAGCAAACATAACACACGTTATAACCCCAAATTAAATACAAACTTTGGTTGAAATATTTGTTTTTTATTTGGATATTCATATCATATAACGCCATAAAAAAAAAAAATTAAATTACTCAAAACAGTATACCAATAAACTAAATCATTGTACATTTTGCAACTACAATAAAACAAAAATAGAAATTAAACAATATATTGTAACTACAATTTTTCTTCACATGTTTATCCAAATTGTCTAGCTAGGAAAATGCCAAAAAAAAAAAAAAAAAAAAAAAAAAAAATAGAGAACGACTCAGCTTGGTTCACGTTATAAGTGCATCATTACAAACAAAAATAGATATGCAACTCAACACTTGTTAAAATATATTTTGTAACGTAAACATCAGTTAAACTAAAATTTAAAAAAGAAAATAACGTCAAAGAAGAAAAGATAAAAAGGAAAGAAGACAAATCAAAGACTATTTACGTGTTATGCGTTGTTATTACATGTGAAAATATAAATATTCATTTAAATAAAATATATAATAAAAACACTTATTAAAATATTTTTGTAACTTAAACATTTGTTGAAAACGGAAACACTTGTATGGAAGAAAGATAACAAAGAAGAACATAAAAATAACAAATAAAGAATTATTCATATTTTCTGCGTTATTTTGTTATTACAAATAAAAATACAAACATGCAATAAAACACACACAAATAAAAGAAAACATTTTTTTGTAACGTAAAAATTTGTTACACAAAAGTTATAGAGTCGATAATGCTAACATTAATACATCGTATTTTATGAGAACACATTTTTCGTTTATTTCAATTAGTTTCAGTTTATGTTTTTAACGAACTTTATTCCTAGGTCCTCCTTAAATTGATTTTTTTAAGAAAGATATATCACAATATATAAACAATTTCACAAGGAAGGTAAACATTTTGAGAGAAAAAAATAAAACTAATAATTAAACTGTAAAGGAATAATCTTGCACTAGACAGAACAGTAACACTAAAAACAATTTAATTTTGTCAAAAAAGTATCAAAATAAAGCATATAAATATAATATTTAAAAGCTCAAGGGTGGTAAGTTCCATGGATACAAAATATGGAAGGATATTTATGATATTAATTGTGTAATCTAAGTCATTATTAAATGGGAAAAGGGTCTGATATATTTCTCAATTTGTCATTGGAGTTATAGGTTGATAATCCACGTTATTATGAAAGTAATTCACATATGATTACTGTTATAAAACGATCACATATACTATGACGTGACAAAAAATGACTCATATTATACCCTTCATTAACGGAAGTTAAATAACTTAGTTTAAAGTTATATTTATTATTTTAATTTTTTTAAAAAATTATTAAGGAGGTATATTTTTATGTTGATTCTTCTATCACAAAGTTCAAAGTATATTTAATTTTTTCATTATATAATTATTTTTGGACTCTTTTATTGATTGATTTTTGAGTTCTTATTATTATTTTATTTTTTCTTCATTCCTTAGTTTAAAGAAAAAAAATTAAACTAGTTGTTTTTGTCTTTGTAATTTGATTTTTGTATTCGAGAAAAAAATTTGGTCATCTCACATCAGTTTACAAGACTATTAGTGAAACATAAATAATTTGTTATCAAAATAATAATTCTCAAATAGTCATTGAAAACAAAAAAAAGTAAAAAAATATGTTTGACGAGGATAAAAATTACTCATAGGGATTATATTTTTGTCGAAAAAAATAATTAAAGTTAGATTAAAAAAAAAAAAAAATTATTATTTTTTTTCATTTAGTTAGATTAAAAAGGGTATATGTTTATTTATTTGACAATTTTTATCTATTTATTTATTTTCTAAACAAGTCATAAATCAAAACTAAAATATCATATTTTGAGTTGATTCTTATTTTTTTGTTTTTTGTTTTTATAAATAATGAAGTTAAAGCTACTTAATTTTTAAAAAGAAAAAAAAAGAGATATAAGCAATGTATTTATGCAAATAAAGAAATATTTATAGTTGGTGAATATTAACATATATGACAAGTTCATTCGTTTATTCATTTTCTAAAAATGGCATACATCCAAAAGTAAAATATCATATTAAGTTTATCATTTTTATGATTTTAAATAAAAAGAAAATTAAGTTTCATTTGTCTATTTGTTTTCTAAACAAAGTTATAAATTAAAAGTAAAATATGATTTTTTTGAATGTTTAATTTTGAATTGATCTTTCTTATAATTTTTTAAAATTTATTGATGAAGTTAGAGTTACTTCAATATAAAAATTAAAATAATAAAATTATTAAGAAGCTATGTTTTATATCATTATTATAAATTTATGCTTTAAAATTTATTCGTTATTATCTCAATTTCACAACTAACCTTTTGGTATATAAATATAAGTTTTACTTTACATATTATCAGTATTAGAGTCGTACACGATTTTTTTTGTATTTTCTCTGATTCTCGTTCAACTTTCATTTTTTAATGGTCATTACAGGTTAAATCTCCTTTCAGCTTCTTATAAATAATGTTAGGATGGATCTATTCAATTCTCAAAATTCAAAAAAACAAAACATAACAAAATCATTTATTTTCGTAACACTTTTACTCGACTTGTCATTTATTTGACTATTATTATTAATTCTTTGTAAGCGGAATTTATAATCAAGTGATGGACCCACTACTATAATTAAAGTGCTTGCAAATCCACGTCTAATTTCTACAATATCATATTGATTTAACATGATCATCCAATTATTTATTTAATTCTTAACACCACAAATCATAAGTCAAGAGTAAAATATCATGTTGAGTTGGTCTTTATGATGACCTTTTTAAAAATTAAATATAAAGTTACTTACATAAAAATAGGAAAAAAGAAAATATTAAAAAATATTTTAAATAAAAATAATTTATGCAAGTAAAGAAAAACATGTGACAGATAATTATTGATATATATGATAAAAAAAAATTAAAAAAAAAAATCAGTCAAAAATAAAATATCATGTTTGAATACTTTATTCTAAAGTTGGACCTTTTAATGATCTTTAAAGTTACTTAAATATATTTTAAACTAATAAAATATTAAAAAGAAACACCTGTAACAAATAAATGTGGATCAATATAACAATATTTCTACTTGTATAACTGATAAATATTAATAGATATGACAATTTTATATATATGTTTGTTTTCTTGAATAAGTCATAACTTAAAAGTAAAACATAATGTCTTGAGTTGATTCTTTTTATGATATTTTAAGAAAATGAAGTTAACGCTACTTAAATATTTTTTTAAAAGGAAATATAAGAAATATATTTACGGAGATAAAGAAATACTTGTAACAAGTAAATGTTAACTAGTTTTTACACTTATTTTCTTAAAAAAAAAACCGCAAATCAAAAGTAAAACATCATAATTTGAGTTGAATCTTTATATAATTTTTGTTAAAAATAAAGTTACAGCTAAGTTAATTTTTAAAAAAGATATACAAAAAATGTAATTAAATTCAAATAAGAAAATACTTATAACAAGTGAATGTTAACAAATATGACAATTTTATTTATTTATTTATTTTATTGTTCTAAAAATAGGCATATATCCAAATGTAGATAGAATGTACATGTTTTTAAATATTCCAGAGTTTGAATTGATCAGTTAGGATTTAACAAAAATAAAAGTAAAAGCTATTATGAATTTTTAAGAAGAAAATAATGAAATGATAGAAGAATTTGTCACAAGTTAAAAAATAAAGTTCAAGCAAGTAAGCAAACACTTATATACAGGATAAATAAAAGTCAACAATTATAATTTCAGCTATCTCCACCATTTTTTGCCATAATAAAGTTACAATAAAAAAAATTTTATTTTTTTTTTTAAATTTTATACGTGTTTGAATATTTAAATTTTGAGGCGAGTTTTTTAATGATTTTTTATAAAAAAAATAATGAAGTTAAAGTTATTTAATTTAAAAATTATAAATAATAAACTATTAAGAAGTTATATTTTGTACAATGATTATAAATTTATGCTCTTAAATTTAGCCGTTTTGGTGCTTAAATATAAGTTCTTTTTTATAAATTATCAATGTTAAACTCATATATCTTCACGAATCACTTTTTTCGTATTTTCCTTATAAATCTCGCTCAATTTACATTTTTTATGGGCGTCACAGAGTAAATTTCCGTTTGGCTCCTTATAAATAATGTTAGGGATTAGCCGCCTCATCCTTAGAATTCAAGAATAAAAGGGACACAACAAAATTATTTTATTTCAATGACATATCTATCAGTTTCGTAAGTTACCCAATTGATTTTATCATAACCCTAATAGCCAAGAGTTGAAATTCCACTCTAACTTAAGATTCTTGTGGCTCTTGAGTGCAGGAGAATCATGAACGAATGGTTTTTGCCGACTCTTTAACCCTAGAAATAACAATGATTTCTATCTGTCAATTTCGGTAAGTATCAGAGGTACAAATTTATTTGATTAATTGATTTGATTGATTTTTTTTTTGCCAAAGTTGAAATCTTACTTAAGATTTTTGTGGTTATTGTGTGTTGGAGAAATGAAAACTGAGGGGTTTTGCCGACTTTTTGACCTTAAAAATAGATGATGATTTCAATAAGGTTAGTGGTACCGATTTACTTTTTAACTAAGGTTGTAATCTCTTTCTAATTTAAAGTTCTTGTGATTCTTGAATGCAGGACAATAGGTGAATCGAAAACATATGATTTTTGCTGACTTTTTGATCTGAGAAATGGACAACGGTTTTTTTTCCAGGGATTCCGATAAGTATCAGTTGCACATATTCATTTTATTTATTGATTGATGGATATTTTGCACTTACCATGAACATCAAACAAAACAAAAGAAAAAAAAATAGGTCAATGTTTTTAAAAAGTTATTAGGTTTTTTTGGTAAACTGTAAATATCATTAACAAAGAAAAGAACCATTACATCTATAAAGCACCTAAATCCATAGCCACATTCTAAGAAGGTTTTATGTCTTTAAGCCTCCAACTGAACAAGAAAATAGTTACATAGAAAAATGTTGAATCGACCTATTACTTCTATTAGTTTTTTTAGATCCCATGAACAATGTCATTCTTTCTTAATTTGTTTTATCTGTGTAATGTAATACTTGTTAATATTCACAAGGGGCTCTATACAAACTTCCAGTTTTTCCGGCCAAGTGTGGTAAACTATGGCACTTCCAAACTGTTGCAACCAATCTATTACAATTCCAGTGTCTTTACACTCCAAGTGTGGTAAAAATATGACACTCCAAATGCTGCAATCAATTCTTTGCAGGGAATTGACTCCAATGGTTCATATGATGCTTTCTAGTACATAGGCAACCGCACTTTTGTTACATTATTTCCCTCCACTCTTTTCATCTCGATATCTACTCCATGTATGTAGCCAGGTAAATACAGCTTCATGTCCCAGCCAAGTGCAGTGGGTAAAGAGATGCAATTGGGTCTCCATCACTTGGTTGTGGCATAAACAACATATCTCATTATCAATAGGAATGTACAAACATAACACACTCTTCTTGGTAAGTAGTCTGCCTTGAACTGCTAATCACATTATCATTCAATGCCTTGGCTGTGCTACAGAAGTCCAAATAAGATAAACTATCTTTAGCCAGTTCAATTCACCCAGCATTGCTTTGTAGCCGGTAGAGATTGAATATTGGATAGAAATGAGTTATATTATACCTCCCTCGTAAATATCAGTTCCTTTTGTTGTTCGACAGTATATTTAGCTTTTTCAAATACCAACTGCAATCTAGAGGCAGAATATGTTCCCTAATGGAATCATCATTCCTTATATAGATCTCATGTACCCATTCACCCACAAAATATTTTTGTTTTTTTATTAACTGCCATAACAATTTGCCTACTCATACAACATTCCAATTACTGCAGCCCTTAACATTCAACCTTTCAAACTCCTTTGGACAACAAATTTTCTCCTATGTGATACTTTCCTCATCTCTTCATTACTCACCCAAACATAGTTCTTACAAATTCTATCAACCTCCTTGAGAATACTTTGGGGTAGAATGAACACAAACCCCTATAAACTATGTATAGAGAGCAAAACGGTAGTCACAATTTGAATTCTACCAACATAAGATATAACCAGTTTTAATCGGCTAATGATCTTTTTTATCAAAAGTTGAAAATTTACTCTCTTCCACTTCTTGGAGGATAATAAAAGCCCAAGATATCTCATCGGAAGATGTCCTAGAGGGACCTAGTCATTCCTAACAATTGTCCGCAAGTTCCTATCGCCTACTCCGGCTACAAACAAGTTAGATTTATCTACATTGGCCACAAAACTCGTTACTTCACTAAAATGAGTTAAAGCTTCCATCTCTAGCCACAGAACTAGTGTCACATTTACAACATATCATTAGATCATCATCCATAAAGATTAAGTGAGTCAACTTCAGATGCTTACATATTGGATGAAAATGAAAGCCAGGTATTGATCCACACAAAAACTCTATTACTAGGACAAATATGAGATGAGACATTGGATCCCTTTGTCATAAACCTCTCTTGCCAAAAAAAATTCATGCCCTTCACCATTTACTTTTACGGTAAAATATAGTAAAGTTACGCATATCATTACCAACTATGTAGAGCTTTTAGGAAATTCATATCCAATTAGTGCTTCCTCCAAAAATTTTCAGCTTACCATGTCATAGACCTTTCTTACTTATTAAAATATTTTCATTCTCAAATTATGAGGGTTTCAAATTCAGAGCAACTTAACAAATTCTTTTTTAAAAGTTAAAAAAAAATATCAAATAATTTTCGAGTAGTTATTAGGTGAAATCAGTCATTCATAAATTATAATGTAGACTGAAGTAGTTAGTTGTTTCCATGTTGGAATCGAATAAAAAATGGTACATCTGTATTCTCAAAATAAAGAATTGGGTATTTCAAACCCAATATCCAACAAGAAATAGAGCAAGTAATTTCCAAACATACTTTTCAATTCTGACAAGATGGTGAATATGAATTTCTTCCCCAGTAGAAGAGGAGAAACGTATTGGTACGAATATGATGATCCTTCATTCACTGGTAACCCTAATTTTGCGTGAATAGAGACATCATTGATGTTGGCAAAGATTATGTTGTGATGGAGAAACCTAATGTCAAATGATAAGGTGGAGAGAATGTCGTAGATGTAAAAGTCTAGAAGCCCAGACTTTTTGTTTGATATAGTAGGAAGCAATAGACACTTATAGGACTCAACTTCCAAGAACATCATATCTAACAAAAAGTGTGGACATGTAAACTTCTACATCTAAACCATTCCCCATCGTCGCCGTCACATAGAAATTTTTCACCACAATCAATGTCTCAATTCAGGCAGGATTAGGGTTATTGGGTGAAAGAGGAATCACTAATAAATACAAATTAACGTCTTACTTTAGCTGTTGCTTCTTCAACAGGTTGCCTGTCATGCCACCACTTCGCAAAGGGGCAATACTTTTGTCTGATCTAGTTGACCCATGACCCTTCATACCAAAAAATATCAATTTGGTTTTCTCCACAATTCTATTATGTGCTTCCCTTATTCGCTGTTTATGTCTTAATTTTTCGAATTCCTTCTTCTTCCTTTACCTCCCTTCTTCCCTAGTCTCGTTGAAATTTTTAAATGGCAATGGAACTGTTTGTTTAAATCGAACAGTCTGAGAAGTTGGGTGAGGACACGAAGAAGACGGAATCGTGGCTGAGAAGATAGAGGAAGGGACGGAGGCGGATACTGATTTATCAACAGAGAGAACAGTGGCTGAGACGGTGTAGAAAAAGACGAAGGAGAAGTGGCTGGAGGTAGGCACGGTGTCGGAGAGGTGGAGGAGGAAATGAAAGAGAAGGAGGAGGATGTGGATACAAGGAATTCAACGACGGCGCCTGTCGCAGATATGCATTTCTCGACATTGGAAGAGGAGGGATGAATTAGTACGAATACGACAATCCCTCTTTCACTCGATAACTCCAATTTTGCCTGAATTGAGACATGATGATGATAGCGAATTATTATGCAAAAATGACCAGAGGTAGGAACATCTCAAATCATGACAATTTTTATTGATTATAAGTTCTGGGAGTGAGTTATTATAAGGTATAAAACCTACTTCCAAAAAAACACCACAATATCAAAACAAAAAGTGTTGTGTAGAATTCGAACTTCTTCGTCATTCCCGCCACGGCCGCCGCATAACAATTTGCCGATGTCTCAGTTCAGGCAGAATTGGGGTTATCGGGTGAACGAGGGCTCGCCATACTCGTACCAATTCATCCCTCCTCCTTCACTGTCGAGACATCCATATCTGCCGCCGGATTCCTTGTATCCACAGCCTCCTCCTCCTCCTCCTTCGTCTTTTACTCAACCGTCTCAGCCACTGTTCTCTCCGCTGGTAAATCGGTATCCACCTTCGTCCCCTCCTCCACCTTCTGAGCCCCGATTCCGTCTGCTTCCTCCTCCTTCGTGTCCTCACCCACCTTCTCAGACTGTTGGATTTAAACAAACAGCTCCATTGGCAGTGAAAAATTCCAACGAGACTAGGGAAGAGAGGAGGTTGAGGAAGAAGAAGGAATTCGAAAAAGTGAGACAGAAACAGAGAATAAGGGAAGCACAGAACAGAATTGTGGAGAAAACGAAGTTGATATTTTTTGGTATGAAGGGTCATGGGTCAATTAGATCAGACAGAAATATTGCCCCTTTGCCAAGTGGTGGCATGACAGGCAACCTGTTGAAGAAGCAGCAGCTGAAGTAAGACGTTAATTCTGTATTACTATGTTCCAATTGTTCTATCTGTTGTCTGTTCCACTGGAGATTTAAGTTTTCAATCATGCTAGTTGGTCGTAAGTAATCTTTAATTTAGAATGCATCTACAATGTTACATACCGCTCGCGATATGCTTTGGTTTACCTTGCAATTAGACAGTAAGCATAGATTTCTCATTGATAGTACTATGAATATAAGTATTTGATAGATACAATCATAAGACGACACATGTTTGCTTCTTTAACACAATTTTGGGCTGATAACATTGTAGATGTATTCTAAATTTTCTGTTCCGCTTTAATTTAGAATACATCTGCAATGTTATACACCACTATATGCTTTGATTTACCTTGCAATATGATGATAATCATAGATTTTGCGTAAATTGGACAGTCCATCTTTTATGTGTGAAGTTGGTATTACTCTGTCAATGTTTTTTGCGTAAATTGGACAGTCCATCTTTTATGTGTGAAGTTGGTATTACTCTGTCAATGTTCGTCTTCGCAAATGTTCTGTTTTCTTGTAGTTCTAAAATTTTCCCATATCCATACTGGGGCGGGCCATTTTTGCTAGCGGGAGTCCTTTCGCTCCAGTTGAGTACAAGGGGAACGTCTTCATGTCTGGTCAGGTCTGAAATGTTACAAAACATATGGCTTTACATTTTTCCTAAATACATTTAAATTTCATAACATTAGGTACTCAATTTCTCTCTAGAGAAGTAACGCATACATCTTCCCTGGTTTGGGTCTGGGGCTAATAATATCTGGTTCTATTCGTGTTCATGATGACATGCTCCTGGCAGCCTTTAAGTTGTGCAAAATGTTGCTCTACTATTTAAGATAATATCTGGTGCATTCGCGTTCTGATCAACTTCTATCTCTCGATTTTATTCTGATTATAACTTCTGTGCATATGCTGCTGTAAACCTTTTCCTTAAATTGGAATCCTTGATACCTTTACACTGAGGTGGTGCCTTTAATCCTCGTAAAATCTTACATTTTTATCTCCAAATTCTTTCATCTGAAGAGCAGAAGCTTTTGCAGCAGAAATAAGTCAAGAGAACTTGGAGAAGGGATTAATATACCCACCATTTGCCAACATAAGGAAGATTTCAGCTCGCATTGCAGCCAAAGCATATGAACTTGGTATTTTTCACCTCTACAATCTTGTCACTGGAGAACTTCATCACTCTTTTTTTAACATGTATCTATCAAATATAGTATTTATGTTCTTATTGCGATCAACAGGCTTGGCCAAAACACACTTGCGGGGTCTACCTCAACCGGAGAACCTAGTAGCATATGCAGAGAGTTGCATGTACAGTCCAAGTTATCGTAGCTATCGCTAAGTCAAGGAAGATACATAAGTACTCATTTTTCATAGCTTTGAAGATTATTATACTAAACAACCACTAATTTAGGGGGAATATATAGACAATTTTTAGTTTTGTATTGGCCACTGAGCATCTTTTTTGTAATTCTGACCCATTGGGTCAGCACAGGGCACTGAGATAAGTTCTACAACCTACAAATTCAAATTTAGTTACTGTTACTCCAAAAAAACCAAAAAAGATTAATTTTTTTTCCCTTAAACTATTCGAAATGGGACAATTTTAATTAGATAGTCGTTGAGTTACTTGCATAGGTGCAGGGGTATGTTGATGAGCAATTTTCTGAGTTGGAAGAGCTACAAGATGATGTTACTCCTGGAAGAAGTTGTTACTTTGTTTTATAATGATTCTGCTAGGTTAATCCATATCATTGACCCATCACTGTAAGTTTTAATTTTCTCTGGAACATATTTAATACACTGATTAATTAATATAAATATTCAATTTGTTGGATATTCAAGGGCAGTAGTTCAAGGTTAGAAATTAACAAGATGGTTATATGATAAAACTAGATGTAAATGATGACTTATTATAACAACTTTTTTCATGATTAATTGTATGCAGCATTGAAGACAAGAAAGTTTAAATTGAATGTAAAAAGTTCATGGAATATTGCCGAGCTGAAAGGGTAATTAATCATCATTAATATAAAGAATTTTTTACACTATCAATATTTTTATATGTATTAACATGTTACGATCAGATAAATTAAAAAGAATTAATATCAATTATTAATATTTACTCTGAGACATTATTATAAGTGGTTAGCTTGCAGTATTGTTACAATAGTAGGGAGAGAGTACGTAGGAAAATGCATTATTTTTTGTTAAATGTAATAATAAATTTGTATAAACATTAATTAGAATTTATTAATGAATAACATTCACATATAACAAACATAAAAATCATATTTGTATGTTATAGTTATAGTCAAAATTTGCTATGGAGCATCGGATTGTATAACTTGGTGGCTCCTCTTCAGATTTGTATAATTTTGCTAGCATGCCATTTGTATAAATCGTTGTTAGCCTCTCGTTTGTATAAATCATTGGCAGCCTCTCAATTCAATTTTATGTTTGTATATCTGCATAAAATTTGAATTTGTATGTAATTGCATCAAAATAAGACGTTTGTATATCAAATCTCTCTCACACACACTCTCACTCACTATATACAAACATAAATTATACATTGTATTTTGTATAATTTGTGTTTGTATAAAAAGAGAAAGAAAATAAAGAACTCGGTGAGAAAATATTTATATTGTATAGTTATAAGTGTATTGAACAAAAATATATGTATATGAATGTGTACATAAATTTTTCTCTCGGTTTATATAGAGAGAGATTGGAGATAGAGAGAGGAAGAGTGGCGAGCGAGAATTTCAGGGAGAGAGACGAATTGACAATAGTTTGCTATGAGGTACAATTAAATCAAACTGTGATTATATTATTTAATTTAAATTAATAATTTGCTATTATATACAATTCGCCCTTTATTAATTAGTGTTACATCTTATAATATGTTGTGAATTCATGAGTTTAACATTTGAAAAGTAAGGTCAATATATTACTTTTGACTGTCTGTTTTTTGTCTGAAAAACTTACATAACTATGACAAACTGTCAATATACATTTAAAATAATAATAGTATAGTTGAATTTGTTAGTTATATGACTATAACTATACAAAAATTAACAAATTGTAATTGTATATCAATAATCAGTTATGTTTAATATAAAAAATAATTTAAATAGTTTTAAAATTATTATTAATAGAAGTAATTATGTATTCATTACCTTCTCTTATCAATATCCTAATTATTATATATTTTTTGTAATTTTCCCCCAAAGTCCTTCCAATCAAGACCTTTGTATGATGTAGGACTTGAATTTTGTGGTTCAATTCATTATACTATACTTTATAACTTATATTGTGGGTTCAATCAATGTCAAATGTTATTTTTATAATAATTTATACATAGATAATTGTATGTAATATTCATAAAATGGTGATTTGTGAATACAAATAATTTGGATACAAAGTATTAATCCAAGTGAGTACGACATGCCAATATAGTTTGATACTCAATTAAATAAGTTTTAAAAACAAAATACCTAAGGTTAACTTCAACCTCAAGTATATAGAAAACTTCAAAAAAAATAGATCGACGTTTGTGTTGGTTTTTTAAATTTGTTATATATTCGAATACTTACTCACACTTGATACTACACATTCTAGTGTTTTCCATTTTATTATTTAACAACAGGTGTAGTCATATATACTAGATGGATATATTTATGTTTGGGGGGTAACAATGTGTATCTATTTTTCAAATGTTGTTTCATATGTTGGACAATTGTACTACCTTACCTTGTTTGATGTAGTAATACAGTTAAAGAGTTTATAATATTTATCCTGATATATCTAATACTTTAATGTATAAATAGAAACACCAATTTGAATTTCAAAGTATTCATATGCTGATTGTACAAGTAATACATTTCCTTATTTAGGTATTGTAATTACAACTGTATTAGTGTATAAATAATAAAAAAAAATTAAAAAACATATGCACAAAATACAAACGAGAAAGATATGAATAAACTTTTATTATTCAAATTTTTATTGAATCCCTTATGATTAGTTATGTAGGCATATATTTATTTTAGGAATTAAATACCACCTTTTGTATTATGTGAATCAATTATATTTGAATACAACAAATGAGGTAATTATTAGTTGTAATTATAATTGAAAAATTTTAGTTATTAGGAACATAATAAGTGGTGGTTAGTGAAAGTTTATGGATAACATAAATACATTCATTAGTGCATGTATAAATAATAATATTAATAACAATAAAATAAAATAAAATTTAATACAAACATGCAACTAGAAATTGATATAAAGTGTAGTCAGTTTTAATAAATAACATATTTATAGCTATTGAACTTCAATAACCATATAAATGTAGTCATTTTTGTAACAGCACGAAATGTTTGGCCCATAAAACCACATTTAGGCTTAATTGAGGGATACTCTAGATTAAATAGTTTTATTTAAAAAGTTTAACATTAGGAATTACATAGTTTTAATATAAAATTATAATTTATCCCTATTTAAATTGTAATTACATTAATCCCTGAAAACTATAATAAACGAGATACATAATATATAGCTAGGATACATTAAAAACTAGCTCTAATACATTATAAAATAAACTGAATACATAATATGTAGATTGAACACATTATAAAATAATTTAGAATTAGGAGAAATATGAAATTTTTAGAGATTTTTAAAATAGAAGATAATATTTGAAAATAAAGGAAACATAAGACGTGTATAACTCAAATTTAATTATACAAAACTTTGTTGAAATATTTTGTTTTTATTTAATATTCATATCATATAACGTCATAATAAAAAAATGAAAATACTCAAAACGTTATACAATTAATTAAAATTCATTTGATACACCATTCAACTACAATATAAAAAAAATGAAACTAAAGTAAGATATCTGTAACTATCAATTCTTCACATTTTATCCAAATTGTCTTAGCTATTAAAATGCAAAATAAAAAATAGAGAATGACTCACCATGGTTCACGTTATAAGTGCATCATTACAAACAAAAATATATATGCAACTCAACACTTGTTAAAACATGTTTTGTAACGTAAATATCAGTTACACTAAAATTTAAAAAAAATAAGGTCCCCCATGTGAAAGAAAGAAAAAAAAGAAAAGCTAAAAACGAAACAAAACAAATTAAAAACTATTCACGTGTTATGTGTTATTACTACAAGTGAAAATATAAATATTCATTTAAATAAAATATATAATAAAAACACTTATTAAAATATTGTTGTAACTTAAAGGCCTATTGAAAACGAAAACACTTATATGGGATAAAGATATCAAAGAAGAGCATAAAAAATAACAAATCAAAGATTATTCATATTCTCTACGTTATATTTTATTAAAAATAAAAATACAAAACATGCAATAAAACACGAAAAAAGAAAAAAAAGGAAACATTTATTTTGTGACACATCTACTCAACTTGTCATTTATTGGACTATTTAGTATATTAATTTATTTATAAATTTTATAATCAATGGACACTACTAATAAAAGTGTAGCAAAATTAAAAGTCTAGTTTGACAATATCATATTTATTTAATATGATCCATCAATTATTTATTTAATTCGAAAATAAATCATAAGTCAAGAGTAAAATATCATGTTTAGAGTTTGGTTTTATTTATGAGTTTTTAAAAATAAATGTAAATTTACTTACAAAAAAATATATATATTAAAAATATTTCAAGTAAAAAAATTTATACAAGTAAAGAAAAACACGTGATAGATAATTATTGATATATATAACAATTTTTTTTAGAAAAAATTTTTTAAATCAAAAATAAAATATCATGATTGAATACTTTATTTTTAAAGCTGAACCTTTTAATGATTTTTAAAGTTACTTAAATATATTTTAAACTAACACAATATTAAGATATTTATTAAGTAAATATAATTTGTGCCAGCAAAGAAACACCTAACAAATAAATGTGGATAAATATGACAATATTATTTATTTTCTACTTATATAATTGATAAATATCAATAGATATGACAACTTTATTTATTTTTTTATTTTCTTGAATAAGTTATAACTTAAAAGTAAACTAAAATACTTTGAGATGATTCTTTTTATGATTTTTTAAAGAAAATGAAGTTAACGATACTTACATATTTTTTTAAAAAGGAAATATAAAAAATGTATTTACACAGATAAAGAAATACTTATAACATGTGAGTGTTAACAAATTTGTCGGTTTATTTTCTATACTTATTTTTAAAAAAAATTCACAAATCAAAAGTAAAACATCATAATTCGAGTTGAATCAATTTATAATTTTTATTAAAAATAAAGTTAGAACTAAGTAAACTTAAAAAACATATATAGAAAAAATGTATTTATATGTAAATAAGAAAATACTTAGAACAAGTGAATGTTAATAAATATGACAATTTTATTTATTTATTTATTTTCTAAAAATAGCATAAATCCAAAGTAAAATGTCAAGTTATTCAGATTTTGAATTGATCATTTTTATGATTTTAAAAAAATAAAAGTAAAAGCTATTAAAATTTAATAAGAAAATAATAAATATGAAGAATTTTCACAAGTAAAAATAAGTTTTATATAACAGATAAATAAATGTCAACAATACAATTTCATTTATCTATTTGTTTTCTATATAAAGTAATAAATCAAAAGAAAATTATATTTTTTTTGAATATTTAAATTTTGAGTTATGATTTTTTTTAAAAAAATAATGAAGTTAAAGATAGTTAATTCAAAAATTAAAAATAATAATAGATTAAGAAGTTATATTTTGTATAATGATTATAAATTTATGCTCTTAAAATTGTTTATTTTGGTGTTTAAATATAATTTTTTCTTTACAAATTATCATTGTTAGACTCATATATCTTCACAAATTACTTTTTTCGTATTTACCCTATAATTCTCGCTCAACTCACATTTTTGATGGGTGTCATCGGGTAAATCACCGGTTCACTCCTTATAAATAATGTTAGGGATCAGCCAACTCTTCCTTAGAATTAAAGAAAAAAAGAGACACAACAAAATTATTTTATTTCAGTGACATATCTATCGATTTCGTAAGTTATTCGATTGATTTTATCATAACCCTAATAGACAAGATTTGAAATTTCATTCTAACTTCAGGTTCTTGTGATTTTTGAGTGCAGGTTAATCATGAACGGGAGGGTTTTTGCCGACTCTTTAATCCTAGAAATAACAATGATTTCTACTTGGCAATTTCGGTAAGCATCAATGGTACAAATTCATTTGATTAATTGATTTGATTGATTTTTTTTTTGCCAAAGTTGAAATCTTATTTTAACTTATGATTCTTGTGGTTGTTGAGTGTTGGAGAAATGAAAACGAAGGTTTTTGCCGACTCTTGACCTTAGAAATAGATGAGATTTCGACAAGGTTAGTCGTACAGATCTTATTTTTTAGTCAAGGTTGGAATCTCATTCTAATTTAAGGTTTTTGTGATTCTTGAGTGCAGGACAACAGGTGAATCAGAAACAAATGGTTTTTGCCGACCTTTTGATCTGAGAAATGGACGACGATTCTTTTTTCCGGCGATTTCGATAAGTATCAGTTGCACATATTCATTTTATTAATTGATGGATGGATATTTTGTACTTACCATGAACATAAAACAAAACAAAAGATAAAAAAGAACAATTCAATGTTTTTAAAATATTATTAGGATTTTTTGCTAAACCGTAAATGTCATAAACAAATAAAAGGACTATTACATCTATAGAGCACTTAAATCCAAAGCCCCCTTCTAAGAAGATTTTATGTCTTTAAGCCTCTAACTGAACAAGAAAATAGTTACATAGAAAATGTTGACTCAAACTATTACTTCTATTAGCAATCTATATCCCTCGAACATTGTCATTCTCGTCTAATAAATTCGGGTGTTGTTTTAGGTACTTGCGATTTAACTATGTTAACTGGAATATGAACAGGGACAGGGAGGAAAAGAAAGAGTGGTGGATGGGGAGCCTGTAATACATACAAACTTGATCAGTTTTGTTGAACGCATTACAAGGGTTAGTGGTCAACAAGCTACAAAAATAGGACAGGGCGGGAGACCAGCTACGGTCTGCAGGAGGAGGCGTGGGAAAGGAAACGAGCTCCATAAAGGGGAGTGCAAGGGAAACCGAAGGAAACTCACTTCTATTTTTTCTTGTATTTATGGATATGTCCGGCGCTCCAATTTTTCCCCTTGCTTCTTTCTAGTACCTTATCACCCTCACATGTATACCACCTGTATGTCAGCTCCAAGTAAACTACCAGCACAGCTTTCACTTGTCCCAGCCAAGTGTAGTGGGTAAAGAGATGCAATTGGGTCTCCATCACTTGGTTGTGGCATAAACAACATATCTCATTATTAATAGGAATGTTCAAACATAACATCCTTTTCTTGGTAAGTAGTTTGTCTTTACTGCTAATAACATTGTATTTGATACCTTGGCTGTGCTATAGAAGTCCAAATAACATCAGCTATCTTTAGTCTGTTCAATTCACCCAGCATTGCATTGTAGCTGGCAGAGATTGAATATTGGATAGAATGAGTTAAATTATACCTCCCTAGTAAGTATCAGTTCCTCTTATTGTTCGGTAGTATATTTAACTTTTTCCAGTACCAACCGCAATCTAGAGGTTGAATATGTTCCTAAATGGAATCATCATTCCTTCTATAGATCTCATGTATTCATTTCACCCACAACATATTTCCAAATAACTGTCATAACAATTTGCCTACTGATACAATATATCAGTTACTGCAACCCTTAACATTCAATCTTCCAAACTCCTTTGGACAACAAATCTTCTCCCATGCAACACTTTTCTCCTTTCTTCATTACTCCCCCAAAGGTAGTTCCTACAAATTCTATCAACCTCCTTGAGAATACTTTGGGGTAGAATGAACACCAACCCCTATAAACTATGTATAGAGAGCAAAACGGTAGTCACAATTTGAATTCTACCAACATAAGATATAACCAATTTTAATTCGGCTAGTGATCTTTTCTATAAGAAGTTGAAAATCCACTCTCTTCCAATTCTTAGAGAATAACAAAAGCCCAAGATATCTCATCGGAAGATGTCCTAGAGTGAACCCAGTCATTCCTAACAATTGTCCGCAAGTTCCTATCGCCTACTCCGGCTAAAACACGTTAGATTTATCATCATTGGCCACACCACTCGTTCTTTTCACTAAATGGTTAAAACTTCCTTCCACCCTCTAAGCCACAAACTAGGGTCCACCTTTACAAGAGATCATTAGATCATTGATAAAGATTAAATGAGTCAACTAAAGATGCTTACACATTGGATGAAAATAAAATTCAGGTAATTCATGCACTTTAAGACCCTTGACAAATACTCCATTACTAGGACAAACAAGAGAGGAGACATTCGATCCCCTTATCGTAAACCTCTCTTGCCTACAAAAAGTTCATGCCCTTCACTATTTACTTTTACTGTACGCATATCATTACCAACTATGTAGAGCTTTTAGGAAATTCATATCCAATAAGTGTTCCTCCATAAATTTCCAACTTACCATGTCATAGGTCTTTCTGAAATATATTTTCATCAAATTATTAGGGTTTAAAATTCGATTGTGTTAACTCTCTTTTTCAAAATTAAAAAAAGTATCAAATAGATTTTCGAGTTATTAGGTGAAATCATTCATTAATCAATTATAAATGAGTTTGAAATTAGTCTAGTTGTTTTCTAGTGTTGAAATTGAATCAAGAATGGTACATCTGTATTCTCAAAATAAAGAATTAGGTATTTCAAATCTAATATCCAACAAAAAATAGAGCAAGTAATTTCCAAACACACTTTTCAATGCTGACAAGGTGGTGAATATGAATTTCTTCACAGTGAAATAGGAGAAATGTATTAGTACGAATATAACGATCCTTCATTCACTGGTAACAATTTTTTGCGTGAATTGAAACATCAATAATGTTGGCAAAGATTATGTTGTGATGGCTGTGGCGGAGAAACCTAAAGTCAAGTGATACGATGGAGAGAATGTCGTAGATTAAAAGTCTAGAAGCCCATACTTTTTGTTTGATATAGTAGGAAGCCATAGACACTTATAGAGACTCAACTTCCTAGAACACTATATCTAACAAAAAGTGTGAATTGTAGATTTCTACATCTAAACCACATAGAAATTTTCTACCACCATCGATGTCTCAATTCAGGCAGAATTAGGGTTATCGGGTGAAAGAGGGATCAACAATAAATACAGAATTACGTCTTACTTTAGTTGCTGCTTCTTCAATAGGTTGATTGTCATGCCACCACTTCGCAAAGGGAAAATGCTTTTGTTTGATCTAATTGACCCATGACCCTTCATACCAAAAAATATTGATTTGGTTTTCTCCACAATTCTATTTTGTGCTTCCCTTATTCGTTGTTTATGTCTTGATTTTTCAAATTCCTTCTTCTTCCTCAACCTCCTTTCTTCCCTAGTCTCGTTGGAATATTTAATCAGCAATGGAGTTGTTTGTTTAAATCGAATAGTATGAGAAGGTGGGGGAGGACACGAAGGAGGAAGTAGATGGAATCGTGGATGAGAAGGTGGAGGAAGGGACGGAGGTGGATATCAATTTATCAGCGGAGAAAAGAGTGGCTGAGACGGTGGAGAAAAATACAAAGGAGAAGTGGCTGGAAGTAGGCAGAGTGTCAGAGAGGTGGAGGAGAAGATGAAAGAGGAGGAGGAGGATGTGGATACAAGGAATTCAGCGGCGGAGCCGGCCGCAGATATGCATTTCTCGACATTGGAGGAGGAGCAATGAATTGATATGAATATGACAATCTCTATTTCACCCAATAACCTCAATTCTGCCCGAATTGAAACATGATGATGGTGGTGAATTGTTATGTGACGGCAGCGGTGGCAGAAATGACCAAGAGGTAGAAATTTACAAAGCCTGACACTTTTTATTTGATATGATGTTCTTGAAAGTTAAGTTCTTATAAGTGTCTACAACTTTCTATTATATTAGACAAAAAGTATCGAGCTTCTATATGATGGCTGCGGCGGAGAAACCAATGTCGAGTGATACCGTGATGAGAATAGCTTAGAAACACTTTTTGTCTAATACAGTAGGAAGCCATAAACACTTACAAGGTCTCAACTTCCAAAAACACCACCATATCAATACAACAAGTGTCAAATTTTGTAGAATTCTAACTTCATCGTCATTCCCGCCGCATAACAATTCACCACCACCATCGATGTCTCAATTCAGGCAGAAATGGGGTTATCGGTTGAACGAGGGATCGCTATATTCGTACCAATTCATCCCTCCTCCTCCACTATCGAGACATCCATATCTGCCTCCGCCGAATTCCTTGTATCCACATCCTCCTCCAACTCCTCCTCTACCTTCTCCGACACCGTGCCCACCTCCACCCCCTCCTACTTCGTCTTTTCTCAACCGTCTCAGCCAACGTCCTCTCCGCTAATAAATCGGTAACCGCCTTCGTCCTTTCCTCCACCTTCTAAGCCACGATTCTGTCTTATTCCTCCTTCTTTATGTTCTCACCCACCTTCTCAGACTGTTCGATTTAAACAAACAGCTCCATTCCCAGTTAAAAATTCCAATAAGACTAGGGAAGAGAGGAGGTTGAGGAAGAAGAAGGAATTCGAAAAAGTGAGACAAGAACAGAGAATAAGGGAAGCACAGAATAGAATTGTGGAGAAAACCAAATTGATATTTTTTTTATGAAGGGTCATGGGTCAATTATATCAGACATAAGTATTGCCCCTTTGTGAAGTGGTGGCATGACAGGCAACCTGTTGAAGAAGTAAGACGTTAATTCTGTATTAATATGTTCCAATTGTTCTATCTATTGTCTGTTCCACTGGAGATTTAAGTTTTCAAGCATGCTAGTTGGTCGTAAGTAATCTTTAATTTAGAATGCATCTACAATGTTACATACCGCTCGCTATATGCTTTGATTTACCTTCCTATTAGACAATAAGCATAGATTTAAGGGTGAATGTACTTGTCACTAGACTGTTGAAAATGGAAGAAGAGAATAGAGAAAGGAAGAAGAGAGTATATTTTGATCGTTTTCTGCATTTCTCATTGATAGTACTATGAATATAAGTAATTGATAGATACAATCATAAGACGACAAATGTCTGCTTCTTTAAAGAATTTTGGGCTGATAACATTGTAGATGTATTCTAAATTTTCTGTTCCACTTTAATTTATAATACATCTACAATGTTATATACCACTATATGTTTTGATTTACCTTGCAATATGATGATAAGCATAGATATTGGTGTTAACTTTAGACGTAATGCAGATGATCATTCCATAGGGTGGGTTGGTGATATAATTGACATCAGTAATTTAGATGGCTGGTGTATTTACTTAATTTTCTGAATGACTTTTTTTCTATCATGTTGTTCAACAAATAACTAAATACACAAACCATCCGAATTACTGATGTCCATTAAGACTATTCGTTTTACATATTAGAGATTGCTAAACGTTCTGTTATTGCATGTGTACTATGCTGATTCAGAAATGAATTTGCAGATCCGTCAGCACAAGCTTAAGATTTTGAAATTAAGAACAGACCAAGATTGCTATGTGATTCTGCCCTTTTTTTTCCCCATAATGCTAGTCCTCACTCACTTGTATTTATGATAATCAATACAACCACCAATGCGTCTTCTGAAAAATTGTCACAAGCAATCACTAATTTATTACCACTCCTGCTTCTGCCGTCTTCTTTTGAAAAGAATGTCTTTTCATTGACTAGAAAGAGAGCAAGAGAATTCATGTGTACGAGATGGTAAGAAAATATAGCAATCTGGTACGTATTTGGGAATGCTATCTTTTCTTACCATCTCTCGTATACATGAATTCTCTTGCTCTCTTTCTAGTCAATGAAATAAGCCTTATAAAAAGAAGACAACAAGAACAGGAGTGGTAATAAATTAGTAATTGTTGTGACAATTTTCCCTTTTCTTTATTAAAAAAACTCATGGAGTCATTAGATCATAACAATCTTGGTGCTGGAGATGACATGAACAACTAATACTATGTTGCCAGGTATAAAGACTCGGTTGTGTTTGTGACTTTTGATGGTGCTCCAACTGCTGGTTCAGAAACCTACAACAAGCTGTATAAAACTGTTCGTGATGCATATGAATCACAGGTGAATTTTCTCACCCAGCCCCTACCCCCTGTGATTTGTACCTTTTCTGAGTGTTGAACTCAGCTTAGCTGCACTTTTATAATTTGGTTGATTACTTAGTTGTATTAATATTTCCCTCATGTGCGCATTTGCAGGTACGAGGTGATGATGCAAAAGATCCTACTACATACGTTGCGGCATTTGGTGGAACAGTGGCCCATTACATGGTAAAACTCTGTTAACATGTTTAACTTTATATGTGGTTTAGCCTGAAACTTAACACCCACTGTGGATGTGATGTGATGTGATTCAGCCTGTTCCAGCAAAGCTTGTTTTGCATACAACGATACCTGAAGAGGCAAAATCAAATAATGAAGTCGAACATTTCCCAGATGCTTCCAGAGTTACAGTAAGGAAGAGACCAACAGTAACTGCCATTGAAAAAGAAGGGGTACTGAAGCCAATCCCGCCTCTTGCTTCATTCTATTTTCCTCTATGGCCTTTATTTTTGCAACTAAACTGATTATGACATTGTTGGTATCTTTTAGGGGGTTATACAACAACTTTGAAGGGGAAGTGGTTGAAGTCAGAGATGAACAAAAATCACTCATGAAGATGTTGTTGGCAAACAACCGAACATTACGCATGATTGATATGAGCATTTCGCTCTTTGGAAAGATTGAACTTTCAAGTAATTTGCATATGCGAATGATTGTTTGGACTGACCATAATTCTTCTGTGGTCTCTCCTACCTCTTACCCTTTTCCCAGTTCTCATATTAGGTTTAGCAATTTGTGTTTTGAGAAATTAGAAGAAGAAAAGATATTGGGAAATGAATTGATTGATTATTCCTCAAGTTGGGATTAAATAGTTGTTATAGATGATGTAAATAAGGAAAGAAACTAATAAAATATCCTTCGGAGTGGTACAGTGATTTGGGCTTATGTTGGATGCCTCAAGTTCGAAACCCCTTGCCCTTGAAAGCAAGGGGTTTGCAAAATCCTTCACTTGAGTTCTTAAGAAGTTTCTTGTAAATCTATGGATTGCACAAATATGAGGTACAATTTGTGTTAAGATGAAGAAATCATCAACATAAATATTATCAAATCTTATCTTGGATGATAGATGAACGTTGAAAAAAGTTAGGATTCTTGAGAACTTCTCTTTCTAGTGGAATTTTTGGACTTGGGATGAACCACGAGCTTAAGGTGCTATTATAATGTTTTTTCATGTGTCTTATCGCACAATTGACGTCTTGTGCACAATAAGGTTACTGCATTGCTTACAGTGTGCAATAGCAGACAACTTAGGCGTGCAACAAGATAGCGTCCAACAGTAAATTGGGCATAATATATGGCACAAATATCAAAGTATTTGCATTAAAAACTAGACTCAAATATCTTCAATTTGATAAGGTCCGAGGCTTTGAGCCACTTAACTCTTCATATTATAAGAAATATGCTTGTTTGAAGTTGAACTTTGCTCAGACTCATGAAAAATTTCATCAGTAACAAAGCTTTTAGTCTAACTTTGAGCTAGAGTTTCTTTAGGACATTAAGGGGTCGTTCGGTGTTGTGAAGTATTGGACTCGTTTTGTCAGCACTAGGGTGAAGGATAACATCAAGTAATCCTGAGATTAATTATAGTGCCATTTAATTTGTTATTTCATTGGCAAGTTCGGGATAACTTACTCTGGGATTAATAATTAGAGTCCGTTTGGATTGACTTAAAAAAATAGCATTTAAGTCAAAAATGAAAAGTTAAACTGAAATGAATTTTAAGTCAAAAAATAATAATACCTACTTTTGATATCTGACTTAT
Source organism: Solanum habrochaites (assembly GCA_027704765.1). Classification (NCBI taxonomy): domain Eukaryota; kingdom Viridiplantae; phylum Streptophyta; class Magnoliopsida; order Solanales; family Solanaceae; genus Solanum; species Solanum habrochaites. The sequence goes on from JAKWJA010002491.1 coordinate 66,064,805, forward strand.
TTTAAGTCATTTTTTACCTTGCCAAACACTTCGTAACTTATTTTAAGTCATTTTTGACTTATTTTTAGTTATTTTTTTTATATTTGTCAAACACTTCAAAAAGAAGTCAAAAGCTGACTTAAAATCATCCTTTCATTTTTAAGTCAATCCAAACGGGTTCTTAATACTTAGATAAGTTATCTCTCCCCTTTGATGGCATAGTACTTCTCCAAAATGACAAAGATATCCCTTTAAACCCTTTTTATACATCACATTTCACCTCCTTGTATATATTTACATCATTTTAAACATCATATATAATAACATTCACAACCTTCACTATTTCTTTTTTCTTTTTGATAACTTTTCATATTTTTCTATTAAAAATTACACTAAATAAATGTAATTTCTATTTTTGAATAACACTCACAACCTCCCAATCCTTGTTTTTATGATAATATATTTTTCTATTAAAAATTACACTATATAAATATAATTTTTATTTTTTTAATTTATTTCACTAATTCTCATGTTTATTTATATTTTATTTTCTCATAAATTCTCTTAACTTTATCAAATTTAAGATGAAAATTATACTTTTAAGCTAAATAAGAAGAAAATTTTATTTTTAAGTACACACGGTACCATTATGAGAAAATGTGCACACAAAAATATTTAAACTAACCAAGATGATTTTTTTAAAGAATGAATAACTAAAACCTATAAAAAAAATATAAAAAAAAATAACTAAGTAAAATGAAGAGTATTTTTATAAACAACCAACTTGCTTTAAAATTTAGGCAATGCATATTTATTTTAAATACAACAAATCAACCACTTAATAAGAAATATCTCAGCACAACTAATTCCAATATAACTTATTCTATCATATCTAATTTCATTATAACTTATATTCAAACCAAATGACCCATATTTATCATCCAACACACTTCCCCACACTTAAGACTTGACCTTTTTCACCTAGGCACAATCAAATACATCGGGTTCGGGTCTACTCCTATGCGTAGAACAATTCAATCATAGCCCGAAGGTACGAGGTATTATAGAGTTGCTTAGACAAAGTGCTTAGAGTGTGAGTTAGTGACGTAACTCGCTTGGCGGATATAGTAGCGATGAGGATTGACACACAAGTCATATCTAAGCGAGACAATTTCAAAGATCTTGGGTCAATAATCTAAGGAAATTGGGAGATTGATGTTGATGTTACAGATTGTATTGGAGCGAGGTGGATAAATAGAAGATCACATCTAGTGTCTTGTGTGATAAGAATGTCCTACAAAAACTTCAAATTAAGTTTTATAAAGTGCAAATCAAATCAACTATGTTGTATGGGGTGAAATGTTGGTCAGCCAAGTACTCGCATATCTAGAAGATAAAGTAGCGAAAATAAAGGGTATTGAGATGGAAGCGTGATCATACTAAAAGGGGTTGTTTGGTAGAGTATAAAAATAATGCTAAATAGATTGAATTGATAATGTTTGTGTTAATTATGCTTGTATTAATTATACATAGATCATTTTTTATGCATGTTTGATTTAAAGATATCATGCATTGCATAACGATCTTTTTGTACAAAAATATTTTTCACAATTATAGTGGAGAAGATGTAAAAATAATTTTGAGGGGTAATTAGGTGTGAGTAATACACCATAGAGTGTATTATGATATCATGCATGCATTAAATCTCCTTACATTATTAATACATACAAATCCATGATATTAATAATATATGCAAAACATTAATTTTCCATATATACAGACTAAAGAATTTTACACGAATTAACATATGACTCTTCTTTTTTGAATTACTTATCCCTTTATTATGGGTACTCATGAGTTGTGATATGATAGGTGAAGAAAAGCATTTAGGCACAGAAAAATAGATGAAAGTCACAAACTGGGCTGTCTTAGCAAAATGTAACAAATAATCCATTTCAACGACTAATTTTCGTTTGGAAAATTATCTAGAAATATCATTTATGTTTGTTTTAGAACTACAATATCATTCAATTTTATCTATTTTTCTCAAAATATACTTGACAAAAAAATACAATATTACTCTCATACTAGAGTGTCATGTCACATTTTTTTAATTTATTATTAAAGGAAAAAAATGAAGTTGAACTATTTTTTTTCTATAAAAACAGTAATGGCTATTATGGGGAAAAAATGAAAAATCTTTAAATACTTCAAATTTCAATTTTTAAGGTTAGAAAATGAAAACTGAAAGTTGAATTATTTTATAAAAAAATTATAATGTCATTTATATTTATCACACTGATTTTAGCGAATCCTCCAACAAAATGAAATATAGAAATATCTATCTAAATAGGAGAAGAAAAAGTGCACCATAAAAAAGCTATAATTATTATTTAAAAAATTAATTAAAAAACTTATAGTAAAAAATAATAATTATCATAAAAAAATTAAAAAACTTATTTTAAAAAATAGTAAAAACAGTTCATTAGTAGTTAGTTGTAGAAATATGATACTTTTTTTTTCATTCATTTTTAAAATTTATCTTTACATATCTAAAAACACAAAATATTTTCAAAAAACATAAATAAAAAATAATATTTTTTTAAAAAAACATATTGCAACCTAACGTTTAAATAGATTTAAAGCATATTTTTTTAATAATAAATAAATAAATAATGTGACATGGCATCCTAATAGGAGTGAGATAATGTATTTTTTATGTCAAGTATAATTTGAGAAAAATAAGTAAAATTGAATGATATTATAATCCTAAAACAAACATAAGTGATATTCTTAGATAATTTATCAAGTGACTATCGAGGAAAATTACTCTAATTAAACTGTTAGCCCAACAAGCTCAATTAGCCTGTGTTATATGGTTGGGAATTTGGGTAATTTTTCCACAAAATAAACTTTAGCTTTTTGATTTATAGTATGGTTTAAGCATAGTTGTATTATGCTAGCTCTCAAGTTTCTCAAATCATTAAACTTTTTTAAAATTGAATAAATATCTATTTTTAATAAATTTAATATTTTGATAAATGCATTAGAAAAATGATTATAATCAATAATAAAGATAAATTAGAAATTAAGTGAGAAAATATCTTTTGATTATTAAACTGAACAAGTAAAAGCGAACATTCATTTTTAGTATTATGAATAAACAGAGTCATATGCAGGAGGAAATTATCGGGTTCATATGAACTCATGCTTTCTGTTGAAATCATCTATAGTAGTGTTGTATATTTTTCTTAATTTTTTGTTAGACATAAATGTGTGATCTCACACTTGATGTATCATATAATGCGACGATGATTGAATGCACCTCTCACTGAGATTAGAAATTTGAGTTTTATATCTAAATTGTTTTATATTTATTTCTAAAATTTAGTAACGTTTTTATAGGTGGTTATTGATAACATTTTTTGGCGGTTTAATTTATTAAGCATTTCAGTTTTGAAACTGTAATTTAAAATTCTAACCGTTGTCACTAATAGGAATCTAACTGTAATTTAAAATTCTAACCGTTGTCACTAATAGGAATCTAACTGTATTTAAAATTCTAACCGTTGTCACTAATAGGAATCTAACTGTAATTTAAAATTTTAACCGTTGTGCACTTAATGTAATCGAACTTAATTTAAAAATTTTTACCGTTGTCCCTAAATATTAAAATCTACCGTAATTCAAAATTTTAACTGTTTTCCGTAATAAGAATCTAAATATCAAATCTAATAGATCCGCCTTTTTATAATAATGAACTTATTATTCCAAAATTCTGAATACTTCTCTGTGAATAAATAAACATGTAAATCTCGTGTCGCATTGGAAATTGATGTTACTCTTTTTATTCTATTCTAAAAATAGATTGTTACTTATTCTTCAAATTATTTTTCACGATTAGTAAGTGATATTAATTATCATTTTTAATTTTTAAATAATGTGTAAAATTTGAATTGGACAAGAAAAGAGTAATTTTTTCTTATATTTGGTCAAAGAAAGGTCTTTTTTTTTTGGGGGAAAGTTGCAAAACATAGGCGACGGCTATAGATTGGTGATGCCAACTCTACTGCCAATCTTGCTGAGCTAAACAAACACTTTGTCTCCTACTCGAATTCCCTCTTCATGTTCCAATTGATTCCTTGTTTAATTTGAACTGCTATTCGTTTTCTCTGTGTTTCTGCTTCATTTTATTGATTCGAATTCGAATTGCCGAATTGAGAAGGGGTTCAATATAGTATTGGGTTAGGTTACCCAGTTTTTGGAATTTGAGAATGCTGAAATCAATAAATTATTTGTTTTGTTTTCATTAGGGTTCTTTTGATTTGATTTTGTGTGTGCGCTATAGGTAAATCTGAAGTGGTGAGAAAGAGGATTTGTGAATTGTAGAGCTTATTTTGTGGTTCTAGGGTTTTAGTTTGCATTTGGAGGAGTTGTTGTTGAGTGTCCCATGGCTTCGTATAGGCCATTTCCTCCGCCACCGCCTCCGCAGAATCAGAACCCTCCGCCACCGCCGTCTCAATCCAGGGGAGGTCAGTACTCGCAGAATTGGGGGGGTTATGGGGTGAATGATGGATCTTCGTATACTCAGCAGAATTACTCTCAGGTACACCAGAGTTCAAATTATCAGCATCCTGGTTACGTTCCTCCACCTCCTGCCACCAGAAATCAGTATCCACCTCCGCCTCCGCCTCCTGCGGATTCTTCATATCCACCTCCCCCACCACCTTCTGGGCAGCCTCCTCCCCCTCCTGCTCCAATGTATTATCCATCTTCTCAGGACTCCCAGTATAGCCAAAACCATCCCTTGGAGCCCCCACCTCCACCCCCTCCACCTTCATCTCCTCCAACTTCTGCTATTCCTCCTCCTCCCCCACCTTCTCAGCCACCGTCCCCTCCGCCACCTCCTTCATCAGTTCCCCCTCAGAAACAACGTAATGAAAGCAGGCATAGTGCAGAGAAAAGGCGAGAGTCTGGTTGGCGTGAATCAAGGCATGGTAACCACACTGCTCGTTCTAAACAGCCAGACCATTCTGTTCCCCCATTGCCAATGAAAAAATCCAATGCTCCTTCAGGAAGGGTTGAGACTGAGGAAGAGAGGAGGTCAAGGAAGAAGAGAGAGATAGAAAAGCAAAGGCATGAAGAGAAGAATAGGCAGCGTTTGAAAGAATCACAGAATAAGGTTCTGCAGAAAACCCAAATGTTAACTTCTGGTACGAAGGGTCATGGGTCGATCAGCGCATCACATATGGCTGACAGAAGAACCACCCCTTTGTTAAGTGGAGAGAGGACAGAAAACCGGTTGAAGAAGCCGACAACATTTCTTTGCAAGTTGAAGTAAGACATTAATTCTGGATTTACTACCAGCCAAGTGATTGTTTGATCCTTAAATATTCCAATTATTCTATTTCTATGTTGGATTAGTTACCTGATATTTTCTAGTATCAGCTCTGCTGGAGATTGGAGTTTTCAAACACATTGGTTGGTCGAAAGTAATGTTTAGTTTGGGATACTTCGGGAATGTTACATACCATTATATGATTTGACTTTCCTTGTAATGAGACGATAAATAACCCTTTAAGTGTGCAACTATAACCTTGCCATTCACCCCCATAGCACATGAAATCTTGTTGCGATGCTTTGAGATCCTTTTTAGTTTGTGCTTTTTCTAGTTCTGTTCAAATTTGTTCTTGTCGTTGTGGTTTCAGTTTGGGTCGTTGTAAGGGTGAACTTTACATGTGATGTTTGTTCCCTAGGGTAGGTTGGTGATAAACTTAATGAACATCATTTATTCAAATGGTAAGTGTATTTAGTTATTTACTGAATGACTTCTCTTCTATTATGTCATGTCTTTGAAAATGTTCCTTTCTGTGTTAGGATTATTTGTGAAAAGACTATGGTATGCTATCATATGGGACAAACAAGTTGTTTTACATGTTAAATATTGCTGAGCATTCTGTAATTTTTGTGTGTACTCTGCAGATTCAGAAATGAATTACCAGATCCGACAGCGCAACCAAAGCTTTTGACTTTAAGAAGAGATCCAGATCGGTTTGTGGCTCTGCTTTCATTGTGCTGGTCCTTTCACTTGTATTTATGATGATCAATTCAACTGCAACTGCATCTTCTGACAAAACTAGAAATAACTAAGCAAATCGTGCTCTTTATATGTAGACAAAATGGCTTGTCAAAAAATATTTAAACAAAATATTCCATCTAGAATGTGTACCTTTTGTGAAGGTTGTCAGGGTTAAATAAGACTTCTTTCCCAAGCACTGCTCACAAGCCTTTTGTGTTTTTCCCCTTGAACATTTTTATCATGGATTGCTGGTTTGTCTAGCCTATGGCCTAATTTGGAATTGTTGCTTAAAACCATCACCAAAACCTCTGGTTAAGTATGTCCAGATTTGTGTAGGCTGGTCGCTGTGGTGTGGAATGGGCGTGGACACAGCTATATCTTCTCTCTTTTAAACCATTTTATCAAGCTGCCTACTTTGTTGATTTTCAGTTGTTAAATAGCCTCTCTACCTCCACAGGGTAGTGGTAAGGTTTGCACACACTTTACCATCCCTAGACCCCACTTGTGGGATTTCACTGCGTATGTTGTTGTTGTTGTTGTTGCACAGCATTGCCGTGCTCACTATAAATCATACTAGGCATGAATTTTTCCTAGATTGGTCTTCAATATTTGAATAATAATATTGTTATCTACCTATTAACCAATCAACTATTGTTTTTATGGTTATTGCTACATTTCTCATGTTAGATGTTAGTCATTGCAGTTATTTGATTTACATTGTTGAGCATTTAAAGTTTGAGTGCAAGGACTAACACTTATGGGTAACAAATGACCTTTTGTTTTAGTAGTTACTAACTTCATCTGCACTAGAGTAGGTGTGTTAAGCTCATCCTGTGGTTCTCTTCCCTTTCCATGTCCTTTCTTTTGGGAAGCAACTCTTGTTCAAGGCAAGTGCAGGTCGTAGTTAATAGATTGAGAAAGCTCATCTGAGGTTGCTTAAATATTGTGTATTCGTAAATCATGATTTCATTTCTGAGTCTTTCTTGCATTTGAATCTCCACTTATCCTTGGAGTAAGAGTCTGCATTGGTTCTCCGATAGCATTTTGATGCAGCATATGGAAGGATTTTGGCTATGTGAGCAATATATATATATATACTGAATTATTGTACTAGAGAGACTGCTGGCAGAGAGTAGCTTGAAAGTGATGGTACTTGACATCTTTTCCACCTTTCTTCAGCACAAAACACTTCTTGTAGCTTTTGATACATGAAACTCCAGGTTGTTGTCAGATCATTACTGTTGTCATATTTTCTAAGAGCAATTCATTAAAATGTGCAGATTTACAAAATACTCCATTACTTCATTGGAGAAAATGCACAAACCTCAACTACATGTTGAACCAGACCTTGGAATTCCACTTGACCTTCTTGATCTCAGCGTATACAAGTATGTTACACGCTCTCACTCCTTTCCTTCAAGTGGCACATTTTAGTGGAAAAATTATCTAATGTTTTTACCTTGTTGCTGGCTTTGCTTAGTCCTCCCAAGGGTGTAAAGATACCACTTGCTCCAGAAGATGAAGAGTTGTTACGCGATGACAGTCCTATAACCCCCATCAAGAAAGATGGCATAAAAAAGAAGGAAAGGCCAACTGACAAAGGTGTTTCTTGGCTGGTCAAAACACAATACATTTCTCCTCTTAGCACGGAGTCTGCAAAACAGGTTCTTGCTAATGATAGCGTGAAAAGAATGTTTTTGAAGGAGTAGCAAATCGTTATTTAACTAATTGTTTATGCCGTTTGCAGTCTCTTACTGAAAAGCAAGCTAAAGAATTGCGAGAAACAAAAGGTGGCCGCAACATCTTGGAGAATCTTAACAAGAGGTTACTTCTGCTTTCAGTGTCCATGCTATTCATGTCTAAGATAATGAGACTTAGTTGAGACCTGAATCTTGTATTTCTCGAATCCTGTTTTCAGAGATAGACAAATCCAGGAGATTGAGGCTTCTTTTGAGGCATGCAAGTCACGGCCCATTCATGCGAGCAATCGCAGATTGCAGCCTATCAAAGTCCAGCCACTTTACCCCGACTTTGATCGGTAAGTCTTTCTTCCATTCGGCCTTCCCCCTTTTATGTTAAATATCTACATGTTGAAGAGGAGGGATGTAAGAAGATAACATTTTGTATAACTATTGCATTTTCCCTTATATTTTCTCGTCATCCAAAAGTATTTAATATTGTCTTCTAATATGCATGCTCAAAGGGCTCAGACATTTTCTAGTTTAGTCTTTTATTGTTGATATATCATTTTGTTATAATTGCAGCTTTGAGTCTTTTTTTTTTCTCCTTTTGATTGTCCGGACAAGGAAAAATTTATCTCAATTATTAATGCCAAAAAGCTTCGTTTTGTTTGGCTGTATTTTTTGAATTGAAAGAGGATTTCATGTTACGTGGAGTAATACGCTATATTTTTTAGGGACAATGTTCATTTTTATTGCCAAATTTGCCCCCCACCCCCCCACACACATACATAGGCGGTGCCTTGCACTATGGCCATATGGCGTACACTTTGTTACCGTTGGTTCTGTCTTAAAGAGAGAGATCCTGAATATTAAATATAGTTTAAAAAATCATATATCTACTGTTAATTAACAATTAATGTTAAGAATGAACATTTTGTTTTCCTTCTTTTTTTTTTGGGTATATTCTCAAAAAAAAAAAGGATTAAGTAGTTAGAAATTTAGTACTCCCCCTATTCCTTTTATGTGGTACTCTTTTCTTTTTTTTGTTCTGTCGACTATAATGACACCTTTCTATATTTAGAAACAATATAGCTTAAACTTCCATTTCACCTTTTTTTTAATTTTTTATTTTTTTGAGAATGGTAAATTGAGTATTAAAGGAGAAGGCACTAGGGAAGTGCCAAAACCATAAATACAGAGATAAAGGACAGCAGATCCAACTATGAATCTACAATTGCACGGCACCTATCAGATCTATTAAGGATACTGCCTCCTCTACAAACTTTCTTTACACCAAAGATGAAAAAGAAGAAAGCACTTCATCTTAAAATTCTGTTAAGAACTAGTTCTTTCTTCAGAATTTCTTATTTTCTTTCTTTTCAAACTGTCCACCATATAGAAGCAGGAACCAATCTCCATCCCCATTGCAATTACAACTTTTTAGCAGATCACTGGTATTGGAAAGCATGCACCATTGGAGGCCCACAATGATAAGAAAAAATTGCCACAGAAAACTAGTAACAGAATAATGAGAAACAGATGGCTGTTGGATTCTGTTTCTAAACCACAAAAAGGACATCCAGAATACTTTAATGACATTTTTATAGTTATGTTTTTACTCACATGTTTCTGTTTTTCTTATAATCCATGTTTTCAAACTCCACATAAAGGACAGAGGGAACATGTAGAATCTTGTCACTTAATAATGAGAAACTCGAAATCAAAAGGCATTCAAATCCTTTATCCATTTATTTTGGGTTGTTGATATATGTGATTTGGCACTTGCTATTTGTGGCACTTTTGTATCCTTCATTGTCTCTTGTTCTACTTTACTTTTTCTGAAATATATGGCAGGTACACAATTGATTCTGGTATACTTTTTAAATTTCTTGGAGTACCCAAGACAATCCCATTTGTATAGATGATTGGATGGGATTGTACAGGAGATAGCCAGATTGCTATCTTTTCTTATGCATCTCATATACTGGAATCATTTGCTCTCGTTCTACTCAATGAAATAATGTTTGTTTGTCTAAAGATAACAGAAGAAGTTGGATGTACTTCTCCATATGCAAAAAATTCTAGAAATAAATTAATAATTGCTTGCAACACTTTTTTCCCTTTTCTTTATATAAAACTCATGGAGTTATTAGATCATGGCAATATCTTGGTACTGGAGATAACATGAACAAATAATATTACTTTGCCAGGTACAAGGACCCGTTTGTGCTTGCGAATTACGATAGTGCTCCAACTGCTGATTCAGAAACTTACAGCAAGTTGGATAAAACTGTTCGGGATGCATGTGAATCACAGGTGAAATTATTGATTAGATGCCTTTCTCCAAATTTGTAATGTTTTCTCCAGGTTATAAGCTATAAGGAAAATACTTCTTCAGTCGGTAGATGTGAAGGAGCAATTGCTAAGTTAAAGAAAGATTGGCAAAGTCAGACTTTTCATATGAAAACTAAAACCCCATATTCATCTTCCCCAAACTTACATCTAGAATCATTTTGCAATTAGCTCCTTGTACAACATCATTAACCAAAGCGAGAATGTTCAATCCAAATTTTAATTGGGTTGAGGGCCTTTGCCAGAGTGTTGATATAGAAATTCTTCTAGTCCCCGGACATTATTATTTGTCTGTCACTGGCATGGATCATCTTCTATTTATCCTTGGATCTCCGTGATACCATGATGTTTGGATTATATCTTAATGAACATGAATGTTGATTTGCAATACACCTTGCAGGCCGTTATGAAAAGCTTCGTGGCTACAAGCTCAGATGCCGATAAACCTGACAAATTTCTGGCATATATGGTCCCTGCGCCGAATGAGGTGAAATTTCATAGTTTAATTGGAAGGTTGGTTCAAGGGCATAAATCTCATATAATGATATTATGTTGCTTTTCATGGATTTTGACAGCTATCGAAGGATATGTATGATGAAAGTGAGGATATCTCATACTCTTGGGTTCGGGAGTATCACTGGGATGTATGTACCTTTTCTGAGTGCGGAAGTCAACCTAGCTACAATTTTGTACATTGATAAATTACTTAGTTGTGTTAATTTTCCCCTCATGTGCCCATTGGCAGGTACGAGGTGATGATGCAGATGATCCTAATACTTATGTTGTGGCGTTTGGGGAAAGAGAGGCCCGTTACATGGTAAACTGTGTTCTACTCGTAAAACTTGATATGTGGTTTACCCCTGTAACTTGAAACTCACTGTGGATGTGGTGTGATCCAGCCTCTTCCAACAAAGCTTGTTCTGAGAAAAAAGAGAGCTAGAGAGGGAAAATCAAATGAAGAAGTCGAGCATTTCCCAGTTCCCTCGAGAGTCACAGTAAGGAAGAGACCTACTGCAGCTGCCATTGAAGTGAAAGAAGAAGGGGTAATGAAAGCCTAGCCAGACTCACATTATTCATTTTTTCCTGCATAGCCTTTTCTATTTGCAACTAAACTGATTATGACATTGTTGGATCCACATAGGGTTATACAACAGCTTTGAAGGGGAATGTTTCAAGTTCAAAGAGATCAAGAATCAGTCATGAAGATGATGTTGGTGAACAACATAACAATATGCATGATGATGATCAAGATCAATCTAGTGGTGGCGAGTACTATATGTCTGATTGATTCCTTCACATTCATTTCAGCTGATCAGATAATTTAACAGATAAGAGAGAGAAAAAAAATAAATAAAGGGTAGGTACATGAGAGAAATTGCATAAATAATTAATGTTTTGTACCATATAGGAATTTTGCTCTTTGAAAAGATTTAACTTTCAAGTAATTTGCATGTGCTGCACTTATGCGTGTTTAGAAACGGGCTAGGGGATGGATACTGGCTAAACATAAGATCTGTTTGTGCTTTAGATTAATAGCATGTCTTCTCAAAGATTCTTCTAAAATAGTCCAAATATGCTGATTTTCAAAATTTAACCAATTAATAAGCTATAAGCCTTTGTTCTTCTTGCAAAATCTAACATCACAGGGAAGTAGACACTGCACCAACTCAAATAGTCCTCATTTGTCATGTGATGGAGTTTACGGCGTAGAAAAAGCATTTATGAGGAGCTGTGTTTTCATTTACCCAAAAGTATGTAGCGGTAACGCCAAATAGTATTTTCTTCTTTTCATGGGCACTTTTAAAAATTGCTAGTCTCTCTGAGGTGCCTGCAAGGTTTGTAGTAGAATGACAAGATTTTACAACGTTCAACTGATCATGCAGAAATCACGTACTAAAATGTGGTGTCACAAGGATTTAGACTAGTATAATGAGCATAACTTGGTTCTGAAAGATTAAAAGAGTAGCAGATGATTGAAGGAAATTGGATGTCTACAATAGGATGAATGTAGTAGAACCATTTTTTGAAGCATTTACCATCCACAACGGGGCTCCCCAGTTGTGGAATGGCATTCATGTTAGCAATAAGTTACAAGCGTTTGGAAGGTACAATTTTCATTTACAGTTTGCTCCTCTGCATCCAACTGAGGGGAGGTGGGATGTCATTGTAGCATTATGGTTGACGGTTAATCGCTCTCACAAGGGTTGGGAATAAAACCACTGTCACAAGTATACTGTGATTGATTGGCTGAGTGGATGTTCCATTAGCAAGAACGCAGCTGCCAAAGACCCCCCCTTCTCTTGAGACCACTTCCTCGTATTGATATTGAAAGACCATGTCTGACATCCCCTAGCCAAATTAAAATAATAAACAAACAGAAAACAAAGGACTGATAACAGAACTATCAGTAAGCTACTATACAAGCAGAAGCAATAGGGGTATACCATATGTAAGGATGCAACATATGAATGTAATAGCAATCCTGCTATCCACGCAACCCTGTCAACAACAAAACAATCAAGCATGGTCAGCAAAACTCTTTGTGAAAAGCGCGGCCAATAATTGGGTTGTTGAGGTGAAGAGGTAAGCTAGAAAATGTATAGAAGAAGCAGATCAGAAGTCATAACCATTCAAAGGAACAAATTTTTCCCACATGCAATATTTATGCAATAATATGTGCCCAATAGGCCAATACTCTGCATTGGTAAGTTGAGATAAATATTGATGACACACATGATAAAAGATATTACCCAACCAGGCTTGCAAGGAGGTGTGATGCGTGGTTTTAGAAGTGAATACTCCTTGATGCAATTGAAGCCCTATGAATTAACAAAAAACCAAAAATATTAAGGTTTCAATTTCTTAAAGTGTACATAATTAATGTAAAGAAATGATAGATCTATAATCTCTTACCAAGCTAGCCGACATTTGACTGCCTCTAGACGAACAACCCTCTTTGGATCATCAAGAGCTTTGGTTATAGCTTGCAACACCTAAATATGAAAAGACACATTATGAAAATACAGGCTTCATGAAAAAGATGAGAGGAATCTTTCGTACTCCTGATAAGTAAGCTGTGGCATCCTTCTAGTAGATACACATGCCACTTCCAAAAAAAGTTTGAAGATTATCAACAAATCCATACTTGCTCATGCTAGGTCCATTTGTTTTTACAACCTTACAACAGAAGAGTTCATGAATATCATGCATGCACATATTATACATTTATACGGACATGAAAGAACTCAGGTTCTCAGGATGCAAACTAGGACCACTGCTATCTTACAACATGTTCACGAAGGGACAAGCAGATGCAGAACACAGCACCTCGTTGAAGGCAAGGATGCTAACTAAAACAGACAAGTAACTTTAGCCATGTAAGCTTGAGTAGGGATGGCAATGAGGCAGGGGATGGGTCGGGACGGTAAATTTTCACTCAAGTCGGTCCATTAAAATCATGTGGCCGAGCTTCTTACATATGTAGAAAATTCGAGGAACAGTGAGAGACTTAGCACAAGTTATTGCATTCATTGTTAGGCCGCCTTCAATTATTGTTTCAGGACCAACCTGATAAAATGACATACAATCAAATTGTGATTGCATCTTTCACACTACAAAACACCAACCTGTGTCCTCATGGGATATATCCTCGCATGCGGCAGCTCCGACATGGCACCAAGGCACTGGATTGCAGTCTCTCGAATCACCTGCTAATTTTAAGAAATGTCAACATTAAGAAACGCGATTGAAGATGATTTCATGAAAGACCAAACCAAATTTTACTAAGCAAATGGTGATTAATTGCAAGGAGCTCTTCCCAGTTCCTACCACCTATCCCCGCTGGTCCCTAGAGACGTAAAGCAAAGACCAAGAAAAATGGAATTTAGGGATGGAAAGGGTACAAGACACCAGATCATACAAGTATTTGTCAAAAAGGAGGAACGCAAGAACCAATCAAGAGAGTACACTAATGATCATTCCCACAAGCTTTATGTCATTACAAGCGCTAGCCATAGTTATGACATATAGCCTCACATGTAAACTGAAAAGACCTTCAGAAGAACTTTTTATTAGATTTGGCAGGAATTTTAACGACTCCAGGGAGTTGGGATGAAAGACTTTTATGGAGATTCGGTATAAAGAAGCAGGCCCCATGGAAAAAGGTAATTGCGGAAAACTTAGGATTCCAGAAGAAAGCTGCAGGTCAGGAAACATCACTCCGTTTTTTATGGAAGTTTGGGAAAAATTTGGTGGTAAGTACCGACAGTTTTTTCTTGACACTAGTAGAATGCATAGAGATACACATTTCTGCACATCCACAGAATTCTTGCAAGATGTAGATGACAGTTGACAATGACGACGCCTCAATCGCAAACAAGTTGGCATCGGCTATATGAATCCTAGTTGACCGTGTTTCTTCATTTAGATTCAGCCAACATTATATTATCCAAAATAAGTACTAAAATTCTCTAGACCTATTGGCATAAGAATCTATGATAGGGATAAAACTCCTAGAAAGCATAGGACCTACAGTAAACATACTGACAACAACATACCCAGTGCAATCAAACAAAGTAATGCGATCGACGAGCACTCTTACGCTGAACCTTTAGATTACGGAGAACAAGTCAAAGAGGGATAGAGGTTTGCTCTATTAGCAATCACGTGTGTTGTGTGCAAAGAAAAGAAATATGAGAAAATCTTTTGCAGGGAAAAAAAGTAATTTTAGACAAATGGGCAACCTCTTGTTCCTAGTTTCTGTTTGGTGCACACATGAGGTCTCAATTTGAATAAAAGAGTATTTTTCTTATAGAATCAAATTACATTGTACGCTCTCTACTTATTAGTGTAACACTTGTATTTGAGAGAGCTATTTATCCTCCCATATCCAGTATAATTATTTTAACTTTAAAAAAAAAGTCATGTGCCATGAGACGAAGTCTAGTTTCTCTTACCATGGATTTTATGCAACTTCCTTTTCCTGTTTTTTCTTTTCTTGAGGAGGTGGGGGAGGGAAGGGGCATCCAAGAATCCTAAATGAAAAGAAACTTTTACCATCATATAAGGATAGGAAGTGAGCTCAATAAGTCTGCGGATAACCATGGGAGCATTTTCTATGATAGTTTCTTGTCCTGCAACAACGAAAGAATGGATGAGAGAACCATTGGATGCCAAATTTAACATTAAAGCGTGAAAACCATAACCTGATTAACCTTTTAAGTATAAAGTAACAGTCTTATTAATATGTTTCAAACTACACATATAGAAGTAGTATACCAAACAGTAGAAACCTAAACAGAGAGATGGTTTTTGACAAAAAACATCCAATCTTCTATATATAAATGAACCTAACGGGTGCACCAAAAAAAATAAGAGATACAAGACTATTCCTCAATTGTACAGGTTCAACTATACACTTTCAAAAACTCTCCAATTTCGCTACTTAAGATAGTCCTAAGAGGGTTATAAAGCAAATGAAAGCTCCCTATACAGTAAATATACAAATCCGTAGCTGTCAAATAAGCACATTGTTTGCACATGCTACAGCAATGAACTTTTCAGAACTAAAAGAAATTCTCAGAGAAATCAGCAAACACTCTTACCATTTTTATCCGTTAATATTCCAGAGAGAACGATCAAGACACTGTAAATTATCTCCTTATGAGAGATATCCTTGCTCAATATAAGAAAACAATCCATAAGTACAGGAAGGACCTGTAAACAAGAAAGAATATCATAAGCAATCAACCTCAAGCCTGACCATCAACAATATGAGAAATAGCTAGTTGTGTCATTGTGTTGCTCACTCACCTTTTTGGCATCACCAACAACAGCAACAAGAGGAGTTTCAGATACCAGGTGTGCAAAAGCTTGATAGAGAAAACACCTGCAATCGCGGTACGATGATTTAACATAAAAACGAGCATGTGAAACAAGCAAGCCAACTAAATATTACATCAGATCTACAGCAGTCCGGTTCAACTCATTACAGTGAGCTCTTTTAAGACATAACTCCTATTCAATCATTAATCAGGGAAAACGATGTAGCTACTAAAAGTTCTAACAAAAAATTATCCTGTATAATTTATGGAAGGAACTAAATTATGGGAATTCATGTTTGCAGTTTGCACTGCTATGGATACATTCAACATTCAAAAAGGCCTAGCATACTTTGAAAATCCAAACTAAACAACCGATACACGAGTAGAACAAGAGTATATAGGTAAACAAAATGGGACATGACGAGCAAGCTTGGTATTTTCATTCTGCTTCTTTTTTCCTTTCAGCTGAGCATTCTGCATTTGACAACCTGCTGCAGAACTTAGCTTTTAACTTAGTACACTACTTTGTAGAAGATAGTAGGTGGTCTTCAGTACAATTAATGAGAATCGTATTAAGATTACCAAAAAAGAATGTGTTTAAACAAATCAATAGAAATTAATCAAGGAACTTTTTACCAAGACAACAAAAGATTATTAACGTCTCTTGGCATTCTTAGGCTTTCTGTATGTTTCATCAAACCAAGAACTGGCAGATTATAGTTTCTACCATAACCAGATGGAAAATGAGTGTGTGAAGCTCCACAAATATAAACAAAAGAAAATTTCTCAACTATATTGATACGTACCTTGAAGTGGATGAATCATATTTTGCTATTGCAGATAAGAACATAGGCATCATTATGTTGAAAAATCGTTGTTTATAGAGCGGGCGGACAATTGCATGATAATTTCTGTTCAAACAAGCATCAGAATCACTCATAAGAATATGAAATGCATCAGCAGCTGATTTTCTGAGAGAAAACACTTTGAGCTCTGCGGGATCTTTCATTTGATCATTGAAAGGTAGCAAATTTCCCTGATCTTCACTTGAAACTAAGCAACTCAAGAAAGTCATAGTCACATCTTTTAGCTTCTCATGACCCCGCATAAGCAGACCTTTCCCTATCCATGCTAATCCAATAACAGCATGACTGTTCAGACTACTTGATCTCAGGTTACTCATAGCAACTGCACCACCATGATTGCCCTCTTTTCCAATACTAATGTTGCGCCACAATACATTCTTGAATAGCATATCAATAAGTTCTTTGAGACTGCAGTCTTCTGATATATTCAGAGGAAGTTTGTTAACCAAAGAACCCAGGGCCTGAGCTGAGGGAATATGGCCTTCAAGGAGAGCCATCGCCAACAACTGTAATAAGAGTCTTATATTTGGTATCTGAGTTTGAGGATGCAATGCAATTACAACTGATGCGAAGAGTGAAATAATCCATTCATCTCGACATGACAAACCCTCAGAAGTCTGTCCAAGTTGAGTTTTATTGTTAAAGAGATCGGTTCCTAGAATCAGATCGTTTGAAAAGAAAAAAGAGCTTGTTTCCATCACATCAATAGCTTTCTGAAGAACCTTTTCCTGGCTTTCCACTGAACAGCATGTCATAGCTTGCTTCATTGCAGCCATTGTTGCACCCAGAAGTTCCTAAGGAAAATTATAGTATGTTTTAAAGACATTTCTCATCAAGCTTATGGGGAAATCAGATGACAGCCAAATATTTCTTAACATAGAACATAACACTTGAAGAGAACAGCACGAAAATATGTCATGCTTACCTTTCCCTCTGCTTCTAGACTCAAAGATGTGTTATGTTCCATTTTAGTGAAAATATTAACCGCAAAACTCAAAGAGACTTCATCTGCATCCTCCACTGCCATGGAACCTAAGACGCAACCGAAAAATAAAGGTCAGACCTTTGCTCAAGAACACTGCAAAACCCAGAAATATTAAGTTCAACTGTTACACAAAAATTCCGATTATCTGTTGACTTACTTACATGTAGGCTAACTACACCTGCCAAATGGATCAAATAGCAGATACTTTTGTTAAGGTATGAGACTTGATCAAGCATTTACGGGGTACAGGAAACTGTGGCTACAGAAATAAAGGCAAGAAAATAACAACTAAACACTGTGTACTTCTCACACTTCCCTTTGTTCTTCTTTCTTAACCCATTTTTAAAAAATATTTTTGTTTCTGGGGGCATAAGTGGAGAAACAAGCTAGTGAACCAATGTGAAACTGGGTTGCATCAAATATGGCACATAAGAAAAATCAACAGAGAGCATTGGCCAGCCAGATGATGTTGAGGATGCATCATAATTGAGAATGCAATAAGGAAAAATAGCTTGAACAAAAATGGAATAGAATGGAAAGCTAATAAAAGTGAGATTGTAGTGACTGAGTTCGTACCATGGAAGTACCTTATTGGAATAACATTCCAAAAGCCCAGCTGTCAATCCAGATAACCGCCGATCTCCATGGACCTGCAACAAGAGAAACCTGTTCTGTTAATATAAGGTCAAGATTTTAGTGAAAGGAAACAGAGAGTTGAAAGGGGGGATACGCTCAATAGTGAGTTTTCAATTTCTAATTTAGTCATTTGCAGCAGGAATTCATGGGAGCATACACCTACATATACATACCAGAAAGAGAGGAAAGTGTTCTATCACTAGTTTAGTCAGTTGCAGCAGGATTTCATGGACACATACACCTAGATATATACTAAAAAAGCCAGAGCATTGAAGTAGGATGCACATGACTGGAAGAAGCACACTAGCGAACTTGACCTAAGAATGACAAAAGGAAGCACATGACATTTCCTGTAACAGAAGGGTTTATAGTGCCCCAAAATTAAACAGACGATGCATGTGGTAAGTTAGTAACAGCCTCAAGGTTTCAATTAGTACACGTACAAGAATCTCAGATAAGTTGGCTGATATAGTCTTCTCCAATTCGCTTACAACACTAAGCATGAAACTCTTCCCGGTCAATCCGATATCAAAAACGGCCTCCAGTTTGAGCGATTGGGGCATATTTAAGTCATCAGAAGAAATTAGAGAAACTATCTTTTGCTTGACAATACTGTTAAAGCTGGCTGCCTTCTCGTCCTCGTGATACTTATTGACAAACAAGCTAATCTCCACTAATGCTTTCAGTGCTGCCTTCCATAGAAACTTCTTGTTGAATTCAGATTCAATAATTGACGTCAAAGTCAGCAAGATATTCTCATACATGAGCTTTGAGACAGAAATAAAGCTTCCAGGAAATGTAGCCAAGATCTCCAAACCTTTAACTACAAATTGAGCACAAATACAGTCAAAACAATTAACTTACACTTAGCAGAACACAAAAAGCATAGAAGTAACGCACATTAACTATGAGCTTAACAGGTTCAATTGATCATAAGACAAAGGTGGGCACATCCCTAAAAGAGGATGAAAACCTAAAAATAGTTTTGCACTCTCCTTACAAGACGGAAGAACTAAAAGCATCAGATTGCATCACTACCCAAAGGTCTATTTTGATATTGCAACAGTGAAAAAAGAGAATTTTAACTTATGTACCAGGTGATTATCGTCTCTTTCCCTACTCCGTTATCATTTTTTAACAGTAAAATCCCTACATTACTAAGGGATTCATGTGCTACAACTAGAGAAACACATCTGACAAGGCCCACTTTTTTATAAGTAAAACGATATGTTGGTGCTAACAGCATTAAATAGATGTACTAATGTTACAGATACAAGGAACATTGAGTTTCTATCAGGAGTGCCCACTTTGTCTACATATTTCAATTAATGCCAACAATACAAAATTCGTATGCATCTATTTTTCTTTATAAACCAAGAAATCCCCAAGTGCTAGTGAAGCACAGTTCGGAACTCAGTGGATTATGGGTCTGCCTCTCTGCCCTTCTCCACTCTGATGCTAGGCATTTGTCTGCAACAGGTTTGAACCAAAGCGCCTAATCCACATATCACTTGATTGTGTTCTTACCATCAGAACAAAGCCCTCAACACGTGCTTGTCTACTTGAACTATTAATAGCTCATAACCAGCCATCAAAGCATCTTATTTGCTCCATTTTTAGAAGGAAGGGCAAATGGGAGAACAAAGAGTGGACTAACAGAAAAATTGACAAGACAAGGAACACTATTTTACACATATGACTTAGAGTAAAGAAGAAAACAGCTCAGTTCCAGAACAAATTCATTTGTGAAAGAGAAGTACTTACCTGCTGCGTAAACATAAGCATTCCGAGTGCTTTCAACACAACTTGCTCGAATGAGACAAAAGAAAACATTACATAATGATGTGCAGAAACTATGAAGTATCTGGCACCAAGAGTCACGTGCTAGATCATGAGCTGAAGCGACTTCATCAGAGCTGACTACCAGCTGTCTGCATGCAGCAAGGAGTTCAACACATAGATACAGGGCTCCAAAGTTGAAGTTTGCATCCACAGCTGAATGAACAATTCCATGGGAATTTTCAACCGAGAGCCTTAAAGCATCCACCAACCGAGGAAAGAAACTTTCAAAAACTTTATTGCAGGAAGATGCAGAAGCTTTAATGCAAACAGAAAGAACATGCCCAACTGCATGTAGTCTCTGTTTGTATTGGGTAGAAAGACTATTAAAATCATCGAACTGGGAAAAGGAGTTCAGAAATGTGCTTATGTCCCCATCACCCGTAATCAAACTCAAGAATGAAGCATTATGCTGCCGAACAAGCACCTGAAGAAATTCAAGGGCCTGTGTCATAATTTCACTCTCATGAAAACCTAATCCATCTATTGGATCGGAATCCTCTGACAAAGTGGACTGCGGACTAGTAAATAGTGCATCTTTTAATGCAGACCAAAGGGATTTTGTGTACTTTTCCATCCTATCTCCTCCATATTTCAATGTGCAGAAGCTAAGGTACTTCAAAGATTCCACCTGTTGCGCAAGAATCCATGAAAATATTAAAAAGTTAAGACATTATAAACCCAATACTAATAAAATAGAACAAACTGCAATAGTTAGAACTTGGAACTAACCTTTGCTGACGGCAGAGAAGAAGATAGTTTGTCAAGAAGTAATGGAATGACTGAGGGTTCAAAAAGTGGTGTCGAAGCAAATGCCAGCTAGAAAACAGCAAAAGGACGTTAGAATCTAATTAAAAAAAAATAACTTGGTAAAGAAACTGGAACCAGAAAGTTCCAATAAAGTATCTAATATTACTAATTGAATATAATCACCATATGAAAAACGAAAAGACAACAATTGAAATGAGTACGAAAATAGCATGTTATTTTTATCATTTTCTAAACAAACACACTAGATCAAATTATGGAACTACATGATTAATTTCATAATTTAAGATTTCCTATGTATGAGAATAGGCCCTTCAGTTTAACATTTGGAAAGCTTATACCACTCATTCGATTTCAAGAACCTCACACATACTAAGAATTGGTCCAAATTGCTGTTGTATTAGTAAGAAGCAGCATAACTTAACATCAATGAAGTCTCTGAGACAATAAAGAGCAAAGTAACAAAAGCAAGAGACAATAAGTCCAGGATGCTAGAACAAGTTTTCCAAAAAAAGAGTTCTAATGTAAAAGACAATCAGATCATCCATTTATAAGAATTTTATCATATTGCTAAAAAATTGGCATACCATTAGGGCCCTTGAGAGTTCCTCCCTCTTCATATCAACATCATCACTCTTAGGCTGGATATTCAGAATAAGACAAATGAAAATGTGAAGTGCAGAGAAGGTTGGTGGGAGAGAGAACAATAACACCGTGGTTATTTTTAAAAATGCAGAGAGAGATGGGCATTATAATTCAATAATCTCACATGGGTGAAATGGATAGGAAAGTAACATTCCAAAATCTCGAACAAATCTCCTGCAAAATTCTCCAATGGACCAGAAGCTCCGGGAAATAATTGCGCCAGCAGTTCAACTATATGAAATATGAGCATCAAGCACTGTGGATCCTTTTCACCATCAATAGCTTCACAGATTCCATAAACGAGATCATCACCCTATGTGGTCACAATCCAAAGATTAATATTAAACATGTAAAGGACCCTAAAGCAAACAAATACATAGGAGGAAGGGAGTAATAGGCTGTAAAGTAGAAACTAGATATCATACTCAAATGACAACAGAATGGGATGTCAAGGGACTGCTATATAAGTTTGGTAGCATATTAGCACCGCATATCTACAGGACTGCATGTTTCTCAGGTGAAGAAGATCTCTAATCCCTTCAAACTATACCGTTATAAGGCCCCTTAGCCTAATCATGAATTTAAGAAATTGTATCTAAACGGGTAACTGAAAATTGAAGCAGCTAGAGCTAGAATCAAAGATGTATGGTTCACCGGGTAAGGTAAATTTATTCACCAAGGCTTAGGCAAAGGGGCGAATGTAATAACTTAGTTTTGTTTCTTTAGTGTTTTGGTGTAAAGAAACATACCAACTTGTCTTGGTGCAGCTCCTTGGGAGACTTAATTATTGTTACACGTTACAACTAAAGAGAATATCATCTTGGAACGGTATTAATGAACCCGTTTGATTTAATAACAAAAAAAAAAAAAGTACGCAGAGAGCTAATAGTGCAAAATTAGATTGTTTTGTTGCTTACCCAGAATCAGTAAGATAGTATCAAAACCAAACTGTACTTATCACAAAAATCAAATATAATTAACTGAAAAGGATTAAAAGCTATTACCACTTACCAGTGAAAGAAGTGCATCCCGATAGCGATCTAATAGGCATTCCAATATTTGAAGGCAAAGCTGCAAGAATTAGATAGTAAATTCACCTAGCTGAAGATACTTCCAACAGGCGTAGAAAGAACAGTTTATTTATCTGTGACTCAGTGTACAATCACTAATTAACTATACCTTCCTGTCATGCTGCCCCAAGGACTGCACCTGCAGAGTTTTCAGATAAGACTCTGCAACAGCCTTTGCTTGACTCCTACTGATCATACCAATACCAGTTTTCCTCCTTAGTAGAGCCAAACAACCGACAAGGGCACCATGCAACGCTTTCCAATCTGCCTGTACAAGTACAATGTCATCTATTCAGATAACTCAGATGATAACCAATTAAAATAACAGATATACAAAAAGGTAAAGATATATGGTGTGCACAGCGGTTAAATGATTTCCAAATTTCTGAAGTAATATAACAGATACAACATATTCCTATTAGAAGCTTAGGAGTGCACTTTGTAGTTGAGCTTTAAGATTTTTAAAATCAAACCCATTTCATAAGATTAAGCCTTAAGATTTTAGTTCACAATAAGAGAAACTTTTTCATCATAAGTTTCTGCTCTGAGAACAGTAGTTCACCAGTAATGAACTAACTTGGTACAGATACAAGGCACAAACTAAAGAACATGCAGATAAAGACACTAGCTTGTATCTTATTTTCATCATTTCGTCTTTGTAAGGCAAACTCCTAATCCTAAGATGGTTGCTCACCAGCCGCTCTGTGAAAAATTCTATCAAGCTGCTTATTGCAGTATCACCCAAGGGCTTCGACATTAGTCGCATCAACAGCTCTCCAAGTAAGAGGATACCTGGAAGATCAAACGTTATGCAGCTTAGAGAAATATAGGAATAGAAGGAAAGGTAAAATGTATATTACAGAGAAAAAAGTAGTATTATCAGAAGAAAAAAGCAAGAATCTGTATAGATCTAATGTAGCTTTCAACATAAAGTGGAAATAAGCAAGAGGTTTTATTGCAAGGGCACAAACAAAAGAAATTCAAGAGTAACAACTTTAAACAGAAACAACAATCATGGGGACAATAAATTGAGAAAATTTATAACAAAGTTAAATAGTTGGTGTTCAGTGCTTCTCTTCAAAACAAACCCTGTGGGTGATAGACAAAAACCTTCATGCCACTAAGCAAGACAAACCCGTCATCTTGTTTTGCACCTCAGTAATAAGGTTAAAACACACCTCAAGCAAGCCACTGACAAGTGACAGCAGGGAGAAAAATTCCATGGACATGCAAA
Source organism: Solanum habrochaites (assembly GCA_027704765.1). NCBI lineage: Eukaryota > Viridiplantae > Streptophyta > Magnoliopsida > Solanales > Solanaceae > Solanum > Solanum habrochaites. Next base: position 66,088,762 of record JAKWJA010002491.1, read on the forward strand.
ATTACTCACATTACTGCCACTACTAATCATGACATATTTACATACACAATGTTTCTGGAACCAATAATGAATATTTACTAAGGCTCAAGGGAATAGCCAAGCGGCATCTCCGAAAATTTTCAAAAACTTGAGTACCATAATTACCCAAACGCAAATTTGTTACATCAACACATAATGTTTGTCTAATTAAATCCCCAATTGGCTAAACAATGATTTCAGATTTTTAACAGAAGATAACAAATCAATAGGACAATGCACAATAAGTTCCCGACAGATTTATCGGTTTTCTCAGCATCTCACATTCTCTGGACTATGTATACTCTTATGGAGAGGGCAGGTACATCTTCCCTCAATTGCTCTTTCTAATAATTAAATACAAAAAATAATATATGGACACAGCACTCTTAAAAATCCCTATCCAAACAGTGGAATCAAAAAGGGTGCAGAATAATGTGAAGATAAACAAGTAGTCTACTTTTAAAAACCTCAAATGGGGTCACTTCGACCTTGTCCTGGACAACTTCATTCTTAGTCCTATCCAAGTCTAACGCAACATAATAATAATTGATTGAAAGAGAGTAGAATCACAGACAAAAATCCTAAATTACTCGAATCAATCCCAGTCCATACCAACAATTGCACTGTGAATGGGGGATAAATTTCCTTGTCTTGCTTCCGACAATTATTCCGATTATCAAAATTAATACCAATAACCAAAAGATGAAAGAAAAAAATAAAAGGTACCTCTTGAACGAATGATATTATCTGTAGTGGTCAAATACATCTCCATCTCCCTAACCTATATGTATCCACCCAAAAATTTAGCTTCAGGAAACAAATAAATTATACAAATTGCATAAAAAAAAAAACAAATCTTTACTGATCACCGACCAAGGTTTCTAAACTTAACAAATCATTCTTGAGAAGAAGAGCAATCGCGTCAATACTTGCCGCCTGAAAAGACGAAATCAAGAAGTGAAATTAGATACTTGTAAACCTTTCTTGACTTATTAAAATTGTATGAAACTTTTCTTGAATTGTTGAAATTGTAAAGAATAAGAGGAGAACATACCTGCTGTGCCTCGGAGCTGGAAGAGCTAACGTAAGACTCAATGTGAATGACATAGTGAATTGTCGGAGTGCCACCCATAACAGACAGTAGAGTGACGAACGAGAAGAGGATTTTTAAGGTAATCGGAGGGTTTAAGGTAGAGCGAGGGTTTTTCAAGTTCTGTGTAAATTGACTTTTTTTTATATATATATATATATACCGTATAAAGTACGCGGGCAGTAACTTGTTTCTTTTAAATTAAATTGGGAACAATAAACTGTTTTCACTTGTAATGTGATTTATAAAAGTAAATATTTTGGATATGAAATAAGTTTTTTATTTGATATGATATTGAAATATTTATTTGAGGTGAATTTATTTTTTTACAAAGACATATTTATTGATAGGTATTTGAGATATGATTATCGTTATTGAAAAGTTTTAATATTTAATTGAGAAATAATATTCTGACACATATTTTTTAGATGTTTGACATAATATAATTTGATAATACTTAAATGTTTATTTGATTCTGAAAATAATTTCCTACAAATACCGATTGTTCATATGAAAAAGTATAAATTAGAGTAGACCTCGATGGATCATAGCTACCGAAGGTTCGTAAGATTCGATGGATCTTATAGTTATAGATTATTAATATAGCCATTGTTAAATGGAAGGTAATACTAGCATATTGTTATTGATATCCCTGAAGTAGGAAGCTATCGCTATGAATATTCGAGTCTTTATGAGGAATTCATTGTTATTAATTACAGTATTTATTAGAAAAGAAAGTCACACTTATTACATGATTCAAACTTGGACACCTCTCAAATAGAAGATTTGTTATGAAAGTGTTTCTTTGAGTTTTCCTTTTAGATATTCACATTGAATTTTGCTTACATGAGGCAAATAAAATTAAATATTGTTATCATTTTTGAAAGGACATTTATTTTGTTACTTTGATTATCGTACTAGCATTGTTTCTGACTTGCCCTTCATTAAAAATGATTGTAATTAAGTGTTATTACTCAATGAACTAGTGTATCACTCCTCGCTAAATATTTTTACAGAGCACTCAGGTAGCATTGGCGATAATTTTATTAATTAGATAGTATGGATTGATTAGTGAACCTCGCATTGCTTCGCGTGACAAGTGATATATCGAATTGCTATGATTTATTTTGTTCTTTTAAAACTCTTAGAGTTGCTTCATTTGTCCGGTCCTTTTATTAGAGTTCTGATTATTCCTTCATATTGTAGTCAAGAAACTAATTTTAAATTTCTTTTCATATTTGGAGAAGAATTGATGTTATTACATGACGATTGAATTGTTAATGGAATTGTGTCATGGGTTTGAGATGTTATTAGTTGTATAATTAATTTTAAGACAGAGAAAAATTGAATAAGCCCAAAAATAGAGAAATTTTATTTTCGATTTTCTGTAGATTTATGTTAAGACTTGCTTTGAGATTCTTTCCAGCTAGTTCTGGTCTCAATTACTTAAAATGGATGGTGACAAAAGTGAAGCTTACTTTTATTGTAAATAAAAATGATAAATAAGTCTCACAAAAAAAAAAGACAAATTTTTTTTAAAAAAAACTTATAAACTCAACACATTTTGCGGTGTTAAAGTAACTACAATCATATATAGTCCTTATTACAATAAATTGTCATGTAACTAAACATGCAACTACAATCAATATTTTTACAAAGTTTAGAAATCTTCCAATGATAGTTTAATAAGAAAAAATATGTTGACAAAAGAGGAATTCACCAAGCAAATAATTGAAATGATGAAGAAAATAACTACGAAAGGTAAGAAAGGAAATCAGAAACATAATGCATGAAGTGTTGCAGGGAAATACATTCTCTTAGATATTCCCTTTCACACTTTATACAGCATGCTCGTGATTTCCTTCATCACCTTACGCAATTATTTTTTTATCATTTCAATTTTTTGTGTGATGAACTTTTCTTTCGTCACTATATTTTTTTATTAAAAGCTAAATTCGGAAGATTCCTAAATTTTGTAGAAGTACAAATTGTAATTTTATGATTTGAAAACACCAAAAAAATCATTGTGGTATGAACTATACATGATTATAGTCATTTCAGTATCATAAAATGTGTAATTCATAAGTTATTTTCAAGAACTCTTTCTATCATTTCTTGTATGAGACTTTCTTGTGAGTTTTACTTTCAACGAAAGCAAATTTCACTTTTTTTCTATTGATAACAATAGAGAAAGATAAATGAGTTTGTTTGGGAGGGGATCAAATAATTATGTTTAGAGTAAGATGGCTTTTTTTTTTCCAGCTCTTATGACTATGCTTTCCGTGGTAGCTATGCAAAGTTCAGATTATATATGTTGTTGTGCGTCTTTTTGTCTAAGATTGACTCCTATTTATAGAAAAAAATTAGTTTTATAAATATTTAAATAGTTTGAATAAAAAATACAAAGTTATCTGTAGTAGCTATTATATGTTATGTGACTAAATGTGTGCGTATTTGATACCAAGTTGCATATTATCATATTGAAATATATGTTGTTTAAGATTTTAATCTTGTTCTGACCAGATTTTTTGAGTCAAATTTTTCTTGTTCTGATTAGATTATATTTTTTGAGTCAAACTTTTCTTGTTCTGACTAGACTTTTTGAATCAAACTTTTCTTGTTCTAACTAGATTTTTTGAGTCAAACTTTTTTTGTTCTGACTAAATTTTTTAAGTCAAACTATTTTTTTTTGTTCTGACTAGATATTTTAAGTCAAACTTTTTTTTTGTATGACTAGATTCTTTGTATTAAACGTTTCATATTAGGAAGATAATTTAGAGATTTGATTTGAGTAAGAAATATCTACAAAAAATGGCCATCCACTTAATTAAATATAGCTAGTTAATCGTTTTATTCTTTATCATTATTTTTCATTATTGAATTGTCACAACTAATTGTAATTTGACAATTTATATGTGTCACGCTTTGAGCCTAAACCCCGAACATGATCGACACTCGAGAATTATTACTGGCCTCAAAAAACACTTGGCTTGGCTCAATACCCATCGAAAGACTTACTCAACATTTAAAGAACTTTCAAAAAGTAAAACTTTAAACTCAATGTCTCAAAATAATAAACTCAAAAATATATAAAATCTTCAACTGGCTAAAAGAAGGCAACTCGAGTCTCAAACATCAATAACACAAATGAAAAAACTTATAAACTACTACTATCTATTTATAAAGTCTCTAATACTATGAGGAATATCGGGACAAAACTCCATATCATAATAAAAGTATGAACGATCCTCCAAAAACAAGGAGGCTAATCAAAGTTAGCTCGAACTGCTATTGTATCAACAAAGTGTTTGTCGATGATCTTGATCTCCTGTATCTGCATTATGAAACGATTCAGACCAAATGACATCACATCATTGAATATATGAGTATGTAAGGAGAATCTTGAACATAACATAAAAGTTTGAACTTGAAAAGATACAAACATACTCATCTAAACTCTACTCAACACACAATTTTATCATTTAATTATAATAAATTGATATATATTGTTAGTGCAGGTAAAATATTACTTATTTTCACCTTAAATTTTTTATTGGGTCAGTTTGATTACATGCTTTAATAATTTGGCTCGTTAGTTCATTTCATCTCATTTAGTTTATTTGGATTAAAATTATTTTTGGTATTTATAAGCTTAAATAGTTCTTAGGCATTTTTATAATATTTGGATAAGATTTTTAAAATAAGTACTTCAAAAACACTTGTTTTAAACTAAAATAACAAAATAAATTATAAATTTGAATCTTAATCTATGATTTATTCTTATAAATTTTAAGTTTATCGTATATTTTCTCGTTCATCCATTTCCACTTTCATTATAATAGAGACAATTATGTTCGTAATAATTACGATAAAATAAAAAATTATTAAGCATATGATGATTCTCAATAAAAAAAATTAAAAATATTGATCATGGCACAAATTGTGTCTAGACATCCAAAAAGTTATTTTTTCCAGAGAATCTGATATTAGTTAATTGCCATTATGATATAATATATATTTATTTAATAAAAAAAAACTTATTGGGCATAAAAGGAAAAAACAATAAACAAAAGAAACCCTGCCCTGCAAAAAATATATTTCTGGCCCATACCATTTCTTCGTTTTTTTATAATTATAAATTACTCCTCCTTTATTAACATTTTATGAAAGTAGCCGTCTCATATTTTGATGTAATTATTTTCATAATTTTAATATAAAAATAAAATAAATTTACTACTACTTATATCAGAAGCAAATAAATCCATAAATAGTTATAATTTAGAGCATAATTTGCAAATCGTAGCTATAATTGTATATTTATAAAAATATAGTTATATGATCGTATTAATGAAAAAAATTATATTCAAATAATAAGTATAAATTTAAAACATAGCGCAATAAGGTATATTAATTTTGACGCATATATATAGTGTAATTTTTTCTATTTATTATAAAACTCAAAATATAATTAATTTTTTAAAATTATAATTACATATCTTAAATATAATTAGATATTACCATAAGATATTTATAGATATCCATAATTTGCTTTAATCAATGAATATGGACGTATTTCGTGGTAAATTAAAAAATTAAATCTTTCTGCCCTGAAATTGACAAAAAGATTAGCACAGCCGTGACGCTGCTCTGTTCTATATATAACTCACAAATTGTTCATTAATGGCGAAAACAGAGCAAAGAAGAAAAAATGCCGGAAAATTTGTTGACCCAAGTCGGAGTACCACAACAGAAGCTTTACAATGGAGTTCCTTTTCCAGCTGTGTTATCTCCAAACTCTAATCAACCTAAATCCTCAACTTCCTCAGATAATCAAAGAACAAAAAACATGGATTGGGTCTCTTCTCCATCAATCTGGGGCTATTCTTTTCAGGGGATTTCCGGTGAACTCAGCATCAGACTTTAATGACGTCGTTGAAGCTTTCGATTACGAGGAACTGCCGTACGTCGGCGGTGCTGCTCCTCGAACTATTGTTGTTGGTCGTGTCTTCACTGCTAATGAATCCCCACCTGATCAAAAAATTCCATTTCATCATGAAATGGCTCAGGTATATATCATCTAGAATTAATTAAATTGTAAGAAAAACTAATTTTACTCTCGAATTTCAAACATTGGCACGTAAATTGGGACGGAGAGAGTATAAATCACTGATGTATAAGTAATTATAAACTCTACCGAGAATAATGGATAGAAAAGATTGTACCTTTTGTTTGAATTTGAGGTGTAATTGATTGAATTAATGATGGGTATAAGATCAAGAATCGGTAAAAATAAGTACTAGTGGTAGAAATCCATTATCTATCTTCTATTTATACAAGGGTTTGAGTTATATAGGCGATTGATGATTCTTACTAGGTCAGTTGGTTGGCTGAGGACTCGATTAGTGTGAAATTTCTTAATCGGTGTATATAATTAAACTCTTTATACAAAGAAAAATAATGCCCTTTTTTCTCCCAAGACTTTGTTCTTTTCTATAGTTAACTGTATTGGATAATAATTTTAGCATTTTACTTTCGTGGAGTAGGTTCCCGAGTTTCCGTCAAAGTTGTTCTTCTTTTGTGATGTGGAACCTGGAAGTGGGGGAGAGACTCCAATAGTTCTAAGTAATGTTGTATATGAGAAGATGAAGAATAAGTATCCTGAGTTTGTTGAGCGATTGGAAGAGCATGGCTTAATCTATATAAGGGTATTAGGGGAAGATGATGATCCTTCTTCCCCGATTGGTCGTGGCTGGAAGTCTACATTTTTAACCAAAGATAAGAGTGTTGCTGAAGAAAGGTTTGTACTTTGCTCCTTTGTTTTCTTTTAACTTGTTGTGTAGTTGCTAGGAAATATGTCTTTTTTTTCACTCTTTAGTGTTACCTGTTGTTTCCTTTCATTAGGTTTACATATTGATCGTTGTTGCTACTGGTATTCTTTACTGTAATTTTTTCCTACTTGTTTGATCTGCTTTACTCAAGATGAGGGTTATCAGAAACAACTTTTCTACCCCTTATAAGATGGGAAAAAGGCTGCGTACACTCCACCCTCCCCAAATCCCACTGGGTATGTTGTTGTAGCAGCAGCAGCAGCTAGATAAATTAACTGATACCTCTTCTTTATTAACTTGAAATTTTGCAGTAATGATGCACAAGTTTAACTCTTTCATATTGGGGGACAGTGTGAGATAAAATATCAGAGAAGTGGTAGAGATGGGTCCTTTTTTGAACCTCTTCCTTGTACTTCCCTAACTGCTATAAGTAATGAGTTAAGTTATAACAGCAGACTGGTAAAGATGGTGCATGGAATATAAAACACGTTAAATAGGGGAAAGAGTGAAGTAGGAATTGATGCCAAAAACAGAATTGTTGTAGTAAAATTGCTTTTTGCTGCTGAAATAGACATCAACATTGAATCGTTTATTATTGGAGCTGGCGCTTGATGTTATTTCTATCACCTGACTTGCAGATTTCATGACCTTACGACTTGGTCTATTCAAATGATGCAATGCCTAAAGCAGACATATTGTACCTTTCATATGAGGATATCTGATTCTAGTGTTTTGGAAAAGAGGAAGCTTCAAGATGTGTTGGGCACTGCATCATTTGAACAACGTAAGGTCATGAAATATAAGACTCTGGTAACTGCAGTGGCAGAAAAATGTAGTACAAGGCTGACTGTGTACTATTTCTGTGACAGACAAGAACGTTGACCAGCTACTTGCGTGCAACCTTAATGGTTTTCATTTTGTTTTCCCACCCTTAACATAGAGGTCGGAGTATGATAGTTTGTAAAACGTTTTCTTCACTTAGGATGAAGGTTAATGAGTAGATAATGTTGTTATAAAACCAAATGCCTGATAATTGTACAATGTACTAATTGACTTGCGTGACATTTAACAGGGCTGCCAAGTTAGGGATGAAGCTGGAATGGCTAGAAGATGGTGTTAAAACCGTAATGGGACCTATACCAGGCATCAAATTCAACAAAGAAAGGCAGCAGAAGATATGGTTCAATAGCATGGTAGCTGCTTATACTGGATGGAAAGATGCTAGAAACGATCCTGTGAAAGCAGTCACTTTTGGAGATGGTCAGCCTTTGCCGGCTGAAGTTGTACATGATTGTTTAAGCATCCTTGAGGATGAAAGTGTCGCGATTCCATGGAAGAAAGGCGATGTCTTGCTGATTGATAATTTGGCTGTTCTTCACTCCAGGAAATCTTTCAACCCACCTCGTCGTGTGTTAGCTTCACTCTGCAAGTAAAAGCAATGACAAAGAATATAGGCCTGTTTGAAGTTTTGTCTTCTATTTGATCCTCTCTTATGGCAGACATTGTAGAACTTAGTTCTCTCTCCTTTGATGTTATCATTTTATGGTAATCATGATGGAAGTTTTATTAGTTTTGTTATCTTTTATGCATGGAGAACACCACCAACTAATCACTTTTAGTCTACAAAGTACATCCCAATGCCCTACTGGCAAAGATCTGGGTGTGTTTGGTATGGAGGAGAACAATTTGCAGAAAATGTTTTCCATTCTTCCCATGTTGGGTTGCTCACAATCTTTTACAAACAAAATTTCTGTAGTAACAGAATTTTCTAAAAGCTTAGGAACTAACAGGGAAAACAAGTTTTAAGGACCATTCCAATGACTTTTACATTAGACCTTACAATGATTATATTAAATAAGAACACACCATTGTGAAATATACAATCTGCAGACAACAGAACGGAAGGAACTTAAACATTTTGTATATTAAATGCAAAACTGCAGCTTAAACTCTCAGTATCTCAATAAGGAAAAAATCCGCTATATGAGAGTACTCAGTGCATAAAAAAGATTAACATTATAAAGAATGGTAGGAGAAAGTGACTGGACTGGTAAAATGGAGAAGATTGGCTTCAAAAATACAAGATTACTATGTACATTATATATGAGTACGCAAGGCAGCAGCTAGCATATGGGACCTATCTTCCCTGCACAATGCCACTGAACACTTGACTGTTCCCAGCAAGAGTTGCTTCCCACTCCACTGAGGATAACATTATCTGTGAAAGTGTGATCACCACGTGCTTCATGTCCGGTCTCAATATTGGATCATCATCCGCACACTGCTTAGCCAGCATAGCCACCTACCAAAGTAAACACATTAATGATGGTGGACACAATGTAATAAGTCGTCAAATTTTAGTAGAAAATCAACCATCTATGTCACTCAGCTGATAATAACTATCAATTTCCAATCTTAAACTATCTCTTCTGCCTATTATTTTAACTAAACCAGCTGAGGTGGTTAGTGTCCCTACCAATTCTATGCAAGTTACTATAGACGAGGCACAACTTGAACTGATTCAAAGTTGACAAACATAATTGTTAAGCTGTAACTTACCTTGAAAACACAGTCAGAAGGGTACAAATCCATCAAACTGGGATCCAGCTGGTCCTTCAAGCTTGTCATACTAGTGGAGTCTGGTGAGTTCCTCAGAGCTGCCAGCATCTGCAATTATGTAGCATTAAGCACTGCCAAGAATTGATTCGTAGTGTGCATAGAAGTGTGTAAATAATATATATGTTATGCATAAGTATACCTATACATAGGCACAGCACAACACTGTAGCTATGTATAACAATAGGCAAGGGCGTTTCAAATTTTTTTCGAAGTAAAGCATTTAGGAAGTTGATGAACTTAGATAGGCAATGGAATCTAGTCGTACATTGACCAAGTCTGATGAATATGAAAACATTTTTCATATATTTCATGAATTTGATCTTACTCAATTGTAGGATAAAATCAATGTTTTTCATCTTTTTTATCACATAACAGACTAGAAGAGGCGACACGGGCAAATGGAATCCATTTCGTAGCATGCTTTCAATTTTGAACAGTTTGTGAGCAATAAAACTTACAATGGACACTAAGGAGCGTCTTTCTGCAGTTTTCATCACATTTCCTTCAGTCCGGGTGACGGCCTCTTTACCTGTCAGCATCTCAAAAAGAACAACACCAAATGCATACACATCAGTCTTTTTAGTTGCAAGGCCATCCCTCAAGTACCTGCAAGAACAAGAGATACAAATAAAATCAGAGAGAAGTTTCCGTTTGTGTTCTTGCTCATTGTTGGTTATGTTGCTTACTCTGGAGCTACATAGCCATAGGTTCCAACAACTCGTGTTGCAGAGGCTTCTGCATCATTAGTTATCCCCATAAGTTTTGACAAACCAAAATCTGAAATCTGTTGCAAACATAGGCGATGAGAATCTGGGTTTGAAAAATGACAGCCACAAAGGAGTAAAATCAGGCACCCAAATAGCTACAACCTTTGCTCTAAAAGAATCATCAAGCAGGATGTTACTTGTCTTTATATCTCGATGCACATAATGCGGCTTGGTGTGCTCATGAATGTATTCCAGGCCTCTAGCAGCATCAAGTGCAATTTGGACCCTCATGATCCAAGAGAGTGGTGTGTGGCCTACCCAAAATAAGAGGTCAGATCATCTAGCTATTTCACCAAAATACAGCAGTGACAGGTCAATTCCATATCAACAACTGGGAAAAAAAATGTATATATACACTACACAGAAATTCTGAGCTTAACAATTATCTTCAAGATGTGTACCTTTGTTCTGAGGGTCATTCAAGTGGCTTTTAAGAGAACCCTTCTGGGCATATTCATAAACGAGGAATAATTCATCATTACTGACTGCATAGCCGATCAATTCTACCTTGACAAAATAATACCAAAGACAGGAGTCAAAACTTTGAATTGATGTAGCACTATCATCAAGCTCCAAAAATAAAAACTCAGGATACTGCAGTGAAATTCAGTATTCATTACCAAATTCAAATGATGAACTTTACATAGAACTTTCATCTCAGCAGTAAATTCTTTTGTTTTAGTAGCAGTCATTCTTTTGATTGCAACTTCCTGAAAGGTTAGCGTTTCAAAGATATAAGCAAGTTAATACGCAATGCTGACAGGAAATCTATCAATATAGGTAAAGTAGAGAGAAGTAACCTGGTTGCGAAGAATGGCGTAATAGACAGAACCATAGGTTCCATGACCAAGAAGATTGGAGTCAGAAAATCCATCAGTAGAAGATAGAATGTCTTCATAGGCGAAAACAAGAGGTTTTTCCATATCAAAGACATCAGTCCCTATAACTGCAAGGAAGCCCAGAATAGTCAGTTTTTGTTTTTACTTTTTTTTTTTAACAAAAAGAGAATAGTCAATTATTATATTGAGAAATCCTGCATGATAGTGAAACTACATTTTCCCTCATTATGAGCACAGGAGAAAAAGTTCTATGAACATTTTCAAATACTCCTTTTACCATTGTGGCACACCATTATAAGCAAGTAAAGGACTAAGGCCAGCATAGGCTTGGCAATTTCAACTAATGCCGGCAAATATGTTGCTCGGACTCTTCATTAATGTCAACAGGTGTGTGTCACATCCTTCAAAAGTAGTTTGTTTTTGGAGGATTCAACACGGGTACAGCAACATTTTGGAGAGTCTGGGCAACATAGGACGGCTATAAGCCTATAACTACATCATCATTTAGACATCAATTCTCGAGAAACTCAAGTTCAAAGGCACAACTTGAAATTTAGTGGGATGTTCCTTTGCTTATGACATGTATACCCCAAGCTGGGTAAAAGCAGTATTATTTAATTTTGAGAGCTTACTTGACATCTTGGCCGGTTTGCTTCTATTTGACTATGATAACTTGATCAGTACCGTGCCTGTCATTTAGTTTTAGCTTTATGTTTCCATCTGAAACTCCATTAGAGGATATCTTTACATAATGATTATGGAACCAAACCCCTTTTGCTTTTCCCAACTTCCCATCCCCCTCTAGCAGGAGTTCAATAAGTCTATAACAGGTGTCACTTATGAATTGCTTTGATGGATTTTAGATCACAGGCATATTTTAATACATATAAGCAAATGACTTGATCTCATGCATAGTAGTTTGGAGGAAATTAACAGGAAAGACCTTCAGTAATATCAATAAAAAGCATGCATGTCTACTTTCTGACCTTTTGGAATATTAATCTGTTGGTCAGTAGATTCTCCATTCGGTTCTTGCAGGTCCCCTGAGTTACCGCAAATGTACCTTCCTGAGGCACAACAGAAACTTGTATTTCGAAGTATCTGGAACTTGTGAGAAATCTTTTCATTTGAACCTGCTGTGTGACTTCTCTCAGTTCTGGAAAAACAACTTGACGACCAACAGACAGAACAAAGCCAGAATGAAACGACATGCCCGGAAGACCACACCCAAACCCCCCAATTTCCACCGAGTAAATATCAATGACTCTTATATTCCCTCACTCCTGCAGACATAGTCGAAAATTGGAGGTTTTTTACTCCTCAACAGAAAGGTAGCCATCTAAAACACATTTACTGCTGGGAAAAATTCCATTAAGAAATGGAGTCCTGAAATCTTCCTGGAGATTATCTTTCTTTTTTGGTTTTTTTTGTTTTTTTTTTGTTTTTTTGTTTTTTTTTTTCACCCCTTTTGGGGGGGTTTGTTCTTTTTTTTTTTTTTTTTTTTCCTTCCTTCCGCCCCCCCCCCTCGGGTGAAAAAACTTAGCAAACCAACACTGGGAGGACAACAACAACATACCCAATATATTCTTACAAGTAGGGTCTGGTGAGGGTAGAGTGTACACACCCTTACCCTATACCTTGTGAAGGTAGAGAGGTTGTTCCTGATAGGCCATTGGCTAAAGTAAAGCATATCAAATCAGGTATGAAAATCATGGGGAAAGGAGCAGTAGCAACAACAAACCAACATTGAAAGGAGAACTATTAAATGAATTACAAGGTTACTGCATAGATGAATTGAGGATATGACTGTCAGGGATATATGAATTTATTGTGGATTTGTTAGATAAACTCCTCGGTGTCATGAAAGAATAGAAACCTATCAATTAAAAGGAAATCGGAGAAACAGCTGAGGTAACACCTAATTAAGGGGAAACTTTGTCCTCCTTACATTGTTCATTTTCTTCTGAAAGATTTTCTCATAAAAGAAATATTATAGCTTGGCAGTGTCCATAAAACATAGGGGTATGCAAAAAACTAAAATGACACAGAGATTTTTAACGTAGCCAAAAGTTGCTGATAGAATAGAGCTAATTTTGGTTGACTGCTAAGACAAAACCATATATTCAGATAAAGGTCTGTATTTTTCATTGCAATAATAGAGAATAACTTGCAGAATGATAATCAAACTGTTGGATTAGCTTGTGAAGGAAGTCCTCTCGTTCCACAGAGAGAAATTTATGGAGACACTGCCCTCGCAAGGAACTACTAACAGAAAGGAGGACACAAAACCTTGACCAGCCATGAGTAGAAGTTAAATTTATTAGTCGTCCTTGGGTGATATTAATAAAGAAAAACACATATCTCACCAACAGGGAAGTAAGAATGCATGTAAGCTATTAAGAACTGAGAATACCTGAAATGTCAGCAACAGAAGGTGATGGAGCAGGAGCAGGAACAGTGTGATTTTCTACAGGATAAGGTTCACCAGGGGCTGGACGGACACAAAGTCGTTAAAGTAAAGTACTTGTAACCAAAAGATGCTTATTAGAAAAGCTATCGACTATGAGTAAATGAAGATAATTATTGAGCATGGATGGCAAAGTTGCCTAATTATTCGAGCCTAATCAAAGTGTTCATTTTGATGATTGGAAATCAATAGTTAATTAAATACAGAGATCTCCCTTGTTCTTATAAAACAGCACCCTAGCTACAGCTTCAACACCAGGTCCTCTTTAAAACTTACAGGTTGTGTGGTATAATTATTGAGCTATATAGTTGATGTTGAAACTAATACATTATATGATGTATTCTACAGGACCTGTTATCAATCAAAATATGAATTTCCCTTCATACATGCAATCCAATTTCTCTGACTGATTGAAGGCACCTGATTTTGGCCATGCCCCAAGGGTGCTAAGCTAATTCCCATTACATCCACTTTAATCAACTTTTCGCTATTTAGTGCAAAAAGTGTAGAGATTTTTAGATGTTTTTGAACATTGTTCTCATGTTCACTATTGGATACAAAGCAATAGGTAGTCATGATCCTCTCCCAACCACAGTAAATCACATACTCCCTCTGTTTCAATTTGTCTGTTTTACTTTCCTTTATAGTTCGTTTAAAAAAATGTCTCTTTCTCTTTCTGGCAACACTTCAATAACCACTTTCCACATGACATCTCTAAGACCACAATATTAAAAGACATTTTGGTACATTATACATATCTTTAGTTTGTGAACCCAAGATTCAAAAGTCTTACTTACTTTACCAAAATCGTGTCAAGTCAAAACTAGACAATGAAATTGAAACCAAGGGATCAGTTGGTATCTTAACCCGCCATAGACAAACAAGAGAGGATTGTGTGCCCCTCTAGAACAAAGGTGCATCCCCTCAATCACACAAACAAAAAGAGAGAGAAATAACTGACTGATCTTCCTCAGCAACTAAAAGTTCCAACATTTAATCACACTTACTTACTACAACTAACACAATTTCAGTTATCAAACAGCTCCTACATCATCCTAAATCAAAATACTGATACACATTTGGAATTGGAAAAAACACAATCAGAAGTCATAAGAGGGGAAAGGAAACTCATACCTGAATTCAGTGGCACATAGTATAAAGATCCTGCTGTGAAATTATCAGGATTGGCAATTCCATTAACATTCTCAATATTATCCATACTAACCCCAAACCTACTGGACAAAGATCCTACAGTATCATCCTCTGTCATCACATAACTCATAAGGTAATTCCACAGCCCACTTGAGCATCCACACATGAGCTTCAGTGAAACCACTGCCCCTTTCTTACCCTCCCTAGTAAAATTAGTTGGAAAATAAGCCAACCCGTCATAGGCATCAACAACCATATTATACACAGATCCATTGTTCTTTCTGACAGTAAATGTAGTGTTTGTCAAGTACTTTCTCATCCCATAAGCACAAGAACAGTTCTTTCTGATAAAGACATAACCTTTACCATTTCCTTCAACAGTTATGTCATTAGGTAACACATCAAACATGCTTTGAATCACTGGGAGGGTCTGTTCCGGGCTAGGTTTAAAAGCCAAGAAGGAAGTGCACAAGCGACCAGTGTCCGTACAGTTTGATGGAGTTGGGTATGATGAACAAAGAGGGACAATCTTGAAAATTGCTGACAGACAAATTATTGCAAGAAATGTTGATTGTATATGATCCATTGTATTAAAGATTGAATCTTTGATAGATTTAGTGAAATGGGTCATGTAAACTTAAAGAAAAACATGAAAAAAAGATTTGCAAAGAGATGAATCTTAAGAGAAAGAAAGAGAAATGGGAATAGCAGGTAACCAAGAACAGAACATTTTGTGGGGGTGTTGGGGGAGAGGGGGTTTGGTTGTCCTGTGATGGCTGAAAACAAGGTGTTTTAGTGAAACTTATTACTCACTGAGACTGCAAAATTAACCAAAGAAGAAAAATATGGAAAGAGAAACAAATTACCCCAGAGATTTTTCAGAGAATTTGGACATCATTTTTACACAGACTAATCTACAACTATTGAGTTTTAGTAACTAATTCAAACATTAAATAAACATAGTCCATGTTACCCCACATTTAAATGACCTAGAATCTGTTTTTTTTAAAGTGAGTCAACTACATAAATCTTAATTGTTCCTTCTTCTTTTTTAAAATATTATAATTTTATATCTATCCCATGTCCACAAGTTTACTATACTAAATATAAATTAGAGATTCAACCTCTTTTGTTGAGATAATTGAGAGGGCCACAATTAGAAATTAAAAACAAAAAAAAGGACTTGTTTTGGGAAGAGGGAAGCAAGAGCTGCATAGTTGGGGTCCACTTCCCTCAGTATAGTTACCGCCAAAAAATCTCTCTTAAAATATCCTCTCATTCTCATACAAGGTATATATTTTGATAGACTATAAGTTTCACCGTGACGAGTAAAAATAGCTTTAAGAAATTAATAATTACGATAATTTCACATAAAATAAATACGTACTGATTGGTAAGTATTAAAATTTAACTATTATTTAAATATAATTTATCAACTATAAAATTATTTTTAAGGAGTTAATGATTTATCTAATCTCCATAAAATTATCTGCTTAATTTAATAAAATTGAATTATTAAATATAAATATATGGTATAAATTAGAATGAATGTGATAATCATACACGGACAGGGACATAGAGTAAGGTAGGGCCACACGTGAAATACAGCTGTAAAATTAGTAAAACGTATTTTATTTTCTTCCACTTTTCCTCTTCGCAAACAATTATAAAAGAAAAAATAAATAAATTATTAGAGACGGAGAGAGTAATAAATAAACTAGTAATTGTGTAAACAAGTTTCTTTTCTTCTTTTTTTTCTCTTTTCACTTATCACTATGTGCATTCAAGTAACTCATCATGCAACAGTTGATTTCCAAATTTTACTTTTTATATTACATGATGATTAGGAGAAAATTTATAATTAATTATGAATTTAATAATTATTATGTATGAAATTATAATTTTTATTTCACTTTGAGATTATTTGTTGGTTGCTTGACAAATCGAAATAATGGAGCAGTTGTAAAATTAGCAAACAAACAAAGCAAATGGTCACATCAGCTACCACATGATATAATAGTACATTTATTTTAAGTCACAATAAATGCAATAAGCTGTTTTAGCATATAAGTTTTATATTCTTACGTTTTTTACATTTACTAAGTTAATTCTATTTAAAATTTATTTTTATTTTCTAATATACTGTACCTATTTTTTTTTAATGTTATTAAAATAATTATATTTTTAAAATTTAAGTTAATAAGACAAATATAAAATGAGACAGGAAAGTATGTATGAATTAAAAGCTTAGGATTCCTCCTTTCATTTTCGCCTTTAAATACTCTTCATCTAATTAAATATCAACCACTTTGACATAATTGCTTCTTTTTTTTCTTTTTTTATTCCAAAAAATATTATGAGAACAGTATAATATTTTCACATGACAAGAAGTCTAGTCAAACAAAGAAAAAATGTAACTGTAAATCCGTGGTCACGAATGAACATGATTATTTAATTGAACATATGCATTTGGTCTTATATAAGATGAAGTATTTTTTTTAAATGCACTGGTATTCTTTTAATCATGTCTGAAATATCATAAACACATTTTACTATACTATAGTCCTATTACCCTCTCAATTTATTTAATAAGTAATTTTCTATCCCTTTCCAATATACGTAGTATTAACTTGAAAAAAAAATCAATCAACCTTAAACCTACAAAATGGTGCCATGTAGGTCGAAAAATGAAACCCATTGCAGTCGATTTGTCAATTAAAGAAGCCCTCATACAAGTATGAGTTGGTATTCCTCGCTCAAAATAAAAAATTTCATCATACCTAAAAAGCAAAAGTTCACAACAGAAGTACAATGCACATCACAAATTTATTCTAATAAAAATGGAACATTTATTAATCTAGTTCAGCACAAAAATAACATTATATTTCGTCACTTTTTTGATATTTCGTAAATACATATAATTTATTTATTTTTTTATAAAATATAAACTTATGAGTCAATTTTTATATTTAAAAAATAAAAAATCATCATTATTCAGACGTCAATTTCATTTTTTTGATTTTAAACCATGAGATAAAATTACATAATTAAATGCTTAATTAATAAAATATTTCAATTAGAGAGCTTTCAATATGTTGTGGTACTGTCTTGGACTAGAATTAGTAAGGGATATGGTCCATGCTCCATATATAGTAACTTTACCACATAAATTATTTCCTATTTACTCGTTCATTTTAACAAATCAATAAAAGATAAAAAAAAAATTGTTGTATCCTCACTTAAACTTCTTAAAAAAATTTAAATTTTAGTTTATCATTTTTAAAATCATAATTATTAAAAGTAAAATTATAACTTCACCATGCTAATTATTATTATCTTAATATGTGTATCATTTTTAAAGTGAATAATTAAATAATGACAGAGAAAGTATAAATTAAAAAATAATAGGCAGGTAGGTAGGGTAGTTAAGCAAGAATTTCCATCTCATTTTTCTATTCTTAATTAATGATACAACAAATTGTCAAGTACTTTGAAAACACGTACTTCCACCGTCTCTTTTTAATTGACGTGTTATATTTTTCAAAATAAAATTGATTAATTATTAAAATTAAATTAGATTATATTAATTTAATAATTAAAATAAAATTTTAAATATTTTAAACTATATAAAAAGTACTATAAATTGTTAACATTTGTCATATTAATGTAAAAAAACATATCTTAAAATATCAATCAAGTTTCATATTGTTTCTAAAAAAAGAAACCATAACAACTAAAAAGGAGGGACAAATAAAATATATTTATATATAGCACTACATCCGTCCAACAATAGTTGTTCAATTTAGAAAATTAAGAGATAATTTACTTTTCGTGTCTATTTTATCCTTGCTATTAAATATTATTAATCATTTAACAAATTTCTCAAAGTATTAAATTTACTAAAGTTAAAGCATAATATAGTAATATTATCCCTACTATTTATTTTCTTAATAAATATTGTAATTTGAAAATGGACAACTATTATTAAACGGAGGAAATGGTCCGGAGAAAGGCTAAAATTGTGGGCCTTAAAGCCCACGTTTGGTGCATGTGAGTATTTGATGGAAGCCCATTTCGATACATGTGGGCCACAGACAAATAAAAACATTTATTATTATATTATGCTCTATGTACCTATGATTAAATTATTACTTCTATTAATTATTATTAAATAATAAATTATGCTTTATTAGCTGTATGTGCTAATACAATTAAGGAAGAGAAGGGATTGAATAAAGTTTAATAAAGGAGTTCAACTTTATGAGATCAATTTTAATTTAAAATAATCACAAGTCCAATCAAATTACTCAGACAGTGCAGTTTGTCTTAAAAAAAAATTATGCCTTAAAGTCACATTTGTTCCCAGATTTAAATTGTTGTCTCCTTGTGCACTAGGCCCCCACGTTGCTCTTCATTTAATAACACAATTTCTTTAATATAAAAAATAATAATTATAGGAGGAAAAATTTTTTTTTTTTTTTGGGTAATAATAGTAAGCTAAATAACCTAAATAATGAAATAGTTAGGTTTGATTTAAATTGTGTTCCATAGCAAATGCTAGCTAAAAATTTGCTAGGCGTCTATCCCCCAAAAATCTCGCTCGCCTCTCTCTCTCGCTTTATACACAAAAGTGTATAATCTTTTTCTCTGTTTTGTAATAAAGCAAAGAAAAATGTATATACACATTCAAAAATATATCTCTTCGTGTTATACACTTAATTATACAATTTTCAAACATTTACTTCAAATATTGCAGAGAAAAAGGTCAACGAATATACAATTCGCGAAGTATACAATTGCAACGAATATAATTTTCTCTAGTTTTTTACTACAACAGAAGTGGTGTTTTCGTTTTTGTTAAACGAGAGAAAAACAATATCTTCTTGCTATACACTTAATATTGCAGCGAAAATAGCGTGATTATACAATTGTTCATTAATACAATTTCAGTGAAAAGGATAGCGATTATACAATTGCAGCAAATAGGCCAGCGAATGTAGTACACTTGTATATTATACGCGAATTTCATACGTTTTTATGTTTGCTATGAAGCGCAATTATGCAAAGTTTGCTATAGCATACAAAAATGCTATAGCATACAAATATGATTTTTTTTGTTTGCTATATGTGAAAGTTGCCCTTTATAATAAACTAAATTATAGGTGTGTTAACGAAAGCTGAATGAAAATCTTCAGCCTTATAATTTTTGGTACTAATTGAAGTATTTTTGCTATCTTAGGCCCTAAAAGAAAAGCCCAATTTATACTACTCTAATTTTGTTGACCCAAATTTACTTTTGGCATGAGATTTACCTATTGAATAATGAGTTAAGTTTGAAAATTTTATGTTCTAATCAATTGCCCAACCTTATAAACAAGATTAGCCTATATTTTTATATCTTATCCTACTTAATCTATTTTATAGTTTGTGATTATGATTTGTATATTTTTATATGCTTTGAAATTGAAAAAGAGTAATATTCATGTATATCATCACAAATTTAACCATAATTGAGTGAGTTAAAATTTTTAAAAAGAAACTAAAACTTCATTATTGGGTTTTTATAAAGCTTGAAAACTCGAAATAGGTATATATGATTTGTGTTTTTTTTTCAAATCGATAATTGTGGTTCTTTGTGATGTCATTTTGAAGTTTGTTAAAATTTGATGCTCATCAAAAAAGCTATATGCTGATATTTTTGACTCATTTTATTCGTGTGGAGTTTGTATGAAACAAAATCCAATAAACTTCAACCTATCTTTTTAAAAACATAAATTTCGTATAATTTCGTATAACTATGTATTTTATGGAAGAATCAAGATCTTCAGCAAACAAATCATATGATATTCTTACTTATCGTATCTCAGATACTAAGCGACCTAAATTATTCCAAAGAATTTCCCTTCAAAAGAAAAAAATAGCATATTGTTTTCTTGGACATTGATTGATCATAATAAAATATTGTTTTTCTGGTCAAATTTAATATCAAAATCAAATTAGTTAGGCTGGGAGTGTTCCATGAACTTAGACTTACAACTATTTAGGCCCACATTCAACTTTTAAATTGGGCCACAGTATGGGCTTTTTGTGGAACAAACATTGGGCCTGGGTAGTCTGTTTTTATAAGTTACAATGACCTGAGCATGATGTCCATTTGACGCCGGCGGCCGCATGATGTGTTGAATAATAATAATAATAATAATTATTACTATTACTATTATTATTTTTTGTGTTATGATAGTTTGTGTAAACTCTTTTTTTTCATGTGGAATATGAATTAACTTTGAATTTAATTTCCTAAGGGGAACATAGTGGGACCTTATTGAAAGAGTCGTGCAAGTTAAAATTGGAACTATACATGCACGTAATTCATATAATATTTGTCAAAGTCCAGTTAGAAATGACATATCAGAGTGTTTATTTTATTTGTTTCAATTTATTTGTATGATTATTTTTTTTTGTCTAACTTTTAAATCATATATGCTAAAGATTCTCTTAGATTCTGTATTAAGTCAAAATCAGACGAATAAATTAAAAAAAAAAATAGTATTACGGAAAGGTTTAAGAGTTCAAAACGTGGCTACCCAATCAACCTACCAAACACAAGTAGACATTTTGAAAGGTCTAAAATTGTTGTGTCTAATTTTCCCTTTTTAACCAAAGTCTAGTGTTAGAGAATTAAAGCAAACGTTTAGAGCTTTCTATCAAGTAGGCTTGGTTTGAAACTTTGTGCCATAAAAGAGAAAGAACAATGATTTTTTTTACACTTTTACACTTTAGAGGAGAAGTTTACACCAAAAAAAATAATCAAAACATCATAATTGGGTGGCCATATAGGAAGCTAACTTGAAGGTATTTAGTGCAAGTTGTGAGGATATGGGTAGTTGGGGTGGGAGGTTGGGGGTCTATACTATAGTTTTGCATGCCTTAAAAGAGAGACCGAGGTATAAACTTACTCACACTCGATGTTCATACAAAGCCAATATATATAATATATTTGTATATAACTTTTTAACACTTAACTATGATTAGCTTAACATATATTCACACTATTTTATGTAAATATTTAATGGGGACGAATATAGCCTTTGTACAATTGGTTCAACTGGGTCGAATAATGTCAATACGAACACATGCCTGATAAATTACCACTAAAGTTTTAATAAATATGAGTGTATTTATATTAAGAAGTTACAGATTAAAGTCGTGAAAATTTAAATTTTAAATTCGACTATGTACTCCGAAGACTTAAAATTTTCTCTCAGTGTGTATGGATTAATTGGTGGGTGGGGAGCCTCTGAAGTTGATATAAACCAAATTTAGCTGTTCATCTCAAATAAATCAATATATGCAATCACGTCTTATCTGTGAATGTTTGAACCAATTTAGTAAAAAATAAATAAATCTATTTATATTAAAGATATATAAAAATATTTAATTAAAAGTTTATTAACTAAAAACGAGAACAAATTCAATAATAAATTAAGAATTCATAAATTTCATTCCAGTATATCAGACCTTATCCATTAATTTCTTCATGTATCACATCTTTTTCTTAGAGATATTTTAATTTTCCATTTCAATTTAATGTTTCCTTTACCATAAAAAGTAAAAATTTCAATGAAAACTACAACTGCTATTCTATTCTATACCTATCAGTCAACATATTCTGCTCTATCTATATATCATTATAATTGAATAATGATGAAGTAATTAAGAGCCTTGTTGATTAAAGGATATATCTTGTCTTGGTGGGTAGTTGTTATAAAAGGTTCACATGAAATTTAGAAAAAACTGATTTTATTTTATTTTATTGGTTTTAAGGCTTATTCGAAGGAAGTGAAGCGTCTTTCGTAAATATGAAATTTTCTTCAAGTAAGATTCAAATTTTTTTTAAAAAAAATACGAAAATAATAATTTAATTCACTGCATCATATATTTTAACGGAGGAAAAATAGAATTAAGGATGAGAGAAGAATCAATTGTGGTCCTAAACTAAATGAACTAAACGACAATTCTTCTTCTTTTGAAATCGAATAATTTCATAATGGCTACTCCTCTAGCTAAGTATTCGAATTTCCAAACGATATTGTTCTCATAAAAAGTACTTGATGATCTCAACGAAAAATAAAAGTAATAATCAGTTATATATTATAATAATAATAATAATAATTAAAAAAATTATACTAACACAATTAATACCCTGCAAAAAAAAATTAAAATTAACTACGGCTACTAATATGTTGTTAAATTGATGGTAGTTAACATTTTTTGATAATCGATAACTAAATAGAATTAACAATGAATTTTACAGCTAGATACGATACTTGTTAATTTTTGTTATTGTTAATTATCATAGAATAATAATTGCGAGTCATTTAATACGTATCGCAATTATGTATAACTCTCAAAATTATGGAGATGTGGAAAGTGGTACTATAATAGCATGGGATTTAGGGAGATGAGGTGTTTAAAAAGCTAGATACGGCGTGATGATTTAATTAAGTGTAATCTTGATTAAAATTTGTTAATTAGGGGCCACTAAAGCATAAGTCATGATCAGAATAAAAAGGAACGTACAGATGCGTCATTAGCTCTGCTAATCATAACCAATAACACCATTAATTATATTATAATAATAATCAGTTGAAGAAATTAGATTTGATTCATTCATCTATCCTTCCTCTAAGATTATCCTTACTATTTCTTTTAAGGCCGACTTTGGCATATACAATGAATCTCCTTCTCTTTCTCATAATAATACTCTATATAATAAACAAATTGATACATAATGATTAGGGACGTTAAATAGATGATTTGAGTTGAATTTAAATGAATTAAAATAAGAAATGTTTATATATCTAATATTTTGTTATGCAATTTATATTCTAAACTAATACTATTGATAACGAAATTTTATAGATATAGTAAATTTCAAAGTTTAAATCACGCATCAAAGAACATAAATTAATTAACAAAAAATAGTGATCATAAAACATACTAGAATCTTTAACAATTGTATGAAACAGAAAGGTAAGAAAAACTATTTCACTAAATGCACACTGTCCCGTTGAGCAAATTATCCCCCTCTAGAATTGAGTTTTGAATTGGAATATATCCTCTCGGGATAGAAGATCCTATTTACTAGTGTAATGATATTAAAAGTAATGGTGTCAGCGAGCCACTT
Organism: Solanum habrochaites; assembly: GCA_027704765.1. Taxonomy (NCBI): domain Eukaryota; kingdom Viridiplantae; phylum Streptophyta; class Magnoliopsida; order Solanales; family Solanaceae; genus Solanum; species Solanum habrochaites. The sequence goes on from JAKWJA010002491.1 coordinate 66,112,729, forward strand.
AACGGTAGTAAAATACACGAATAATGAATTTTAGCAGAAGAAGTTCAAAAAATTCGTAAGCAAAAAGACTGAGGATTCACGTGTATTTATAGTCAAGAAGCACTGATTTCGAAAAGTTTTAAGTTGTAAAAACCCACACGATCATTTATAAAAGTTGATAACCTTTCAAATGGTCATGGTTATGTTCCTCAAAGTTATAATATTTCAGAAAAGTCATCTCTAATGGTGGGAAACTCAAATAAATAAAAAAAATATTTTAAATACGAATCCAAGTTGGATGTATCGTTGCAGCCAATTATTTAAATAATTAAAATATTTTGATCATTTAATTTAATTAAAATAAAAATTTATCAAAAAAATAATTTCTTGATCATTTTCCAAAATTGAAGCCAAGCGATAACGGCGAAAGAGTTTCCTCTTTCCGACCTTTTTAAACAACAGGTAGAAATATTTCTCTATTTAAACACAAAAAAATTTCTTTATACCCCAATGACATAGTAATACTGATTACTAAAGCATAAGAAAACCTTTTTTAACTTCCTCTTTTTATTTTTCCTCAATTTCCCATTAATTTTTACTATACACCCAATACAGTTTAAATTTAACAACAAATGACAAATCCTTTATAAATTTATATTTGGACTATATATCTCCTAAATGAGTCCAATTTTTATACAATGATTTAGTTTTGTCCCAATTGAGTGATTGACAATTTGTTTGTATTATAATTTTTTCTTTTTAATCTATTGAAATTTAAGTCAGAATATTTTTTTCATGTGGTGAAATTTAACACTTTATAATATGACAGTATGGCCCTCCTCCGTCCAGATAAGCATGAAATAATTCAAATAAAAAAAGTGGCTGTCATATATATATATAAATAAATAAATATAGTTTTGAAATTGTCAATTGAAGAAGACTACACTTTCGAGTTCCGACCATTGTTGATAGAAAGGTATATAAGGTGGGTCGGGTCAACAAAAACGTTACAGCTATACTTGATAATGACCTCTTTGCTATTAATGATGTTTTTATAAGGTAACGAAATGATATATTTTCTATTAATTATGAATTCAAAATAATTTAATTTTATTATCGAATAATATCGAACACTATTTTCTTTTTAAGTAGAGCAATATGCCACTTGGAAAAGGGGAAACGAGTAGCTTGTAGTGGGAAATGCAGTAGATTTTTATTTTATATATATTATTATTAAAAAAAAAATGAGAGTAGCATATGACATAAAAACGTGAAAAAAGAAGAAAGGAAAGGGAAGGGACATATCGAATATTATTATTATTTGACATCTCTTTTCTTTATTAGTATCTTTTAGGGATAGTGATGGAGTTTTTGGAGGCCAATAAGTGAAGTGAAGAAAAAAAAGTAATTAGTGTTCATCCGACTCTTAAGGCTTTAGTTGAGTGAATGCATCGCATCAGTTCAGTGACGAAATCAAAATTTTATTAAAAGAGTTGAAGATATAATAAATTTTAATATCTGTTATATATATATAAAGGTAATTTTACTTAGCGTTATCTTTAAATAACAATATATTTTAATTAATTTAAATTTACGTGATTAATTTATAGCTAAAACATTAAATTTCTTTTTTTTTCTTAAAACGTTAACACTCTTTATTAAAAGAAATATAATTAAACTTGACTTTCATCTTTCTAATATTTAAGATAAGCATGTCTAACCTTTAACTAATAAAATATTATATTTTTAGTATCTTTATAAGGAAAATATATATGATATATTAACTATTTTAGAGCTATATTACCTTTAAATGGGGTAACAATAAAAATAATACCTAACACATCAATAATTTATTAAATTTGTGAAGATTTATAGTTAAAAGAATCAAAAGTACACGTAACAATTAATTAATTATAGATTAAGTGTATTTCTTAATTATAAAATTTAAAGTTATTATTGCACCATATTTGACTTGATATGATCCAAATTAGTGGAAAATAAGAGCATTAAATCCAAAATAGTGAAAATATTGCTAGTGTGAAATGGATAGATCAACATATGTAAACATCAAGAGTAGATGGGGTCTACCACAAACTTTTATGAAGAAATGAGGTGAATAAGATTAAGGGCAAAATGTGTTCCCCACACCAATTATATTACTATGAATGAAGTGCTACAAAAGTTATGGGCCTTCTCTTTTTATATTCTTCAAATATATTGTATAGTCTCGTTAATTATTTGGAAAACGTGGCCAAAATATTTTTGCTTCTACTAAAGAAACAACAGTCGGCAACTCACCCGCAGCCTTCTTATCTTTTTTCTTTTTTCCGCTCGATATCTGATATAATAGTTAAGCCTGATTATTTTAGATTTTTGTCGTATGGGATCCTATTCAAAGAGATGTGTTTTCTATCAAGAATGTACGTTTTCAATTAAACTCTCTTCTTATGAGAAACCGATCTCATCCACCTGTCATCATCATTTCTTTGATGATAACAAAAACAGATTCATTGAGTTTGAATGTACTCTTCTTTTTTTCTTTCAAAAATTCAATTACATAATTTTAACTTATATTTTTTTTTCAAATTTAAGATCTTAGGTTGATGTGTCATCTTGCGAGTTAATTATGTTTCTCACTACTAATTAATTGTTTAAATTTAAACTTTGTTAGGAAGTATTATATAATTGGTCAATTAGTCTTTAAGCATGAAAGCATATGATATGATTGGCCACCCACTTTAAAGTATTATTAAAGGATATATAAAAGTTGTTACTTTGGTATGTTGACGTGTAACAATTATATGTCATATCTTTCCATTTTAATTAATAAAATTGGTATTCCTCATAAAGATGTTTTCCGTTCTAATTAGAAAAAGGACTTCCCTTAAAACTTATCAACAAGTAAAAGAAAAAGTGACATATTTATATAATAAAAAATAATTTAATTTTAGCAAAAAGAACAATGTTCTTTAATAGTTGCAGCTGAATTTATGGATAGAAGAAGGCATTGTTTCTATATTTTACCATAATCATACCGAATATGACTCACTTAAAATAGGAAAAATTATATCAAGCACGAAATAATTATTTTGATTTTATTGTGTGTTAGAGGTCACCAGTTATTTAATTATTTATTTAGGTTATTAACGGTATATGCATTAAAATGCATCATTTTTTTTTAAAAAAAAGTAAAAGTCTAAATGTTTCTATGTGAATGCATATATTTGGTGAAATTGGAATATAATTTACATGGTAGAAATTTATGAATAATTTAAAATATATAATGCGCCATGTCTAACTTGCAATAAAAATTCCATTTGTGAGGAACAAACTATAAGTATGATTACCTGTAGGACTAAAAAAGAGGGCCCTCCAATGCTATCTTTGATTTGACCCTAACATCACGCCTTGCTCCCCTCCTCCCTACCCACTTAACCCATCACATTGAATCATTCACATATCGTTTTAATTTATTTATCTAATTTTAATTTGATATAAATTTTTAAAAAATAAAAATAATTTTTAAATCTTTTAGGTAAACCAAGGTCACGTTGAATGAATCGAAATAGTTTTTTCTAACGAATCAAAATGATAAAGGGTTGAATTACAATGGATCATGACAACACATTAATAAAAAATTAAAAATAATAATAAGAAAATTAAATTGAAATTGAGGAAATGTGTAGAAAGAACTCCCGTAGATTCTTCATTAATTTGAGAAAGGGAAAAAAGTTTCATACTTCTTAAAACTATATTAATCTTACTAGTTTTTTTTTTTTTTAAATAATTATTTGATATATTTTTAGAAAGAAGAATATATTTTGTAAATTCTTATATTGCATTTCTTACAAATGATATAAGTTGATTGAGATTTTATTTTATTTCGTAATATTGGTTGACTCAAAATTGACTTCATTAGTTTGTACAATAAAAATCATAAGGTTTTACAAGTTTTATAAAATTCAGTCTCTCAAGCTGAATCGAGTTGTAGATATCATCAATTTATATGATACTTTCACGTTGAGACGACTCGTAAAGAAGAGGAGGTTAATTAAGTTATATAAGGCTGACTTCGTCGATAGATATGATAAAAGGCATTAAAAGGTGTTGAGCGTGTTTCATGGTCGGAAGCAACAAAAGATAGCGTCGAAACCACAGACTAGTCGATCTATATATTATAATAATAAAATATGGAGTAGTAAGTTTCATTGTGAATGTGGAGTAGGAGAAAAGTAGAGATGGCGTTGTTCAGTATCCAATATAAATCACATGATGCATACAGTTGAGCATACAACAGACCAGAATCCTCTTTTCGTAGCTAGGATCCCATCGTCAAACAAGCTCCCTAACCTTCCTTCTCATACACATGCATCATCAAAAATTATGATTCGACTTTTGAATGTGCGTACAGATATAACTAACGTTTGTATAAAATTAACATGTAGGTATATGAGGCCTATTGCTATGAGACATAATTCATTATAGGCTCCAGATTTAAACTTATATATAGTCAAGTGAATACCATCAATGTAGTTGAAGCTCAGTTAAAGACATATTTATGTATTAATCTCTTATAGTTTATCGACATCTTATATGATATGTTCTTTTATATATTTAAATTCTTATTACTTGTTTTAATATGTTTATACATGATCAAACTAGTGTATTTTTCAGTTTTCGAGTGAGATTCACAGCACTTCCTCTAAAATTTCAAGCTATATCAATAATGAATTAATCCCAACTTTAATATGTTGGTATTTTTATGTGATTATACTATAAAATTTGTCATGTCAATTTGGTATACTTACCATTCGACTTTAGGGGGTGATATGACGAGACACATTAATTGTAGGCTCATGAAGAAAAACACGACCAAAATGTCACCAACAATTGCTACAAGTTCACAATTCCATACTTGACCAATAAAATTAATAAATTAATTAATTAGAACATTGAGACATACATACATTTCATTTTCAAATGTTTAGACCAAAGCAGGTAGGCTTGTTGCCATTGAACTTAGAAGCCAGGCCATACCCACACGTGAGGTACCTAAAATTACTCTAAATTCAAACGTGTGACGTGGAGCTTTATTACTCTTATCATATTGTTTAATTACTACTAATGTCAAATTTAAACTGAAATTAAACAAAGTAAACAAGCATTTGACACACGGACGCTAAAATGCTTGACTTTAAAGGAGACAAAAATAAAATAAAACTACCTACTAATTGGACTAACAACAATTTGCTATTCCATTACACGAAACACGGTAAATTGTCAAGATCAAAAATAGAAAAAGTCGATTTAACTAATGTCGATTATCATAGAAGTTACATTTATCATAACTCGACTTATATGAGCTTTATTCACACTGCCAATCCCAAGCATAGACAAGAAAAAGAGCGTTACATTATCTTATCGATTATGTATATCCTACCTGAGATTATATTGAATTTATTATCGTAATTTAATGTTAATGTTATGTTATTTAGAACGAGTGGTCCTTGGGAGGGTTATAAAAAACAAAAAGGCTTTAGGTAGCGTGTGTACAGTAAGAATAGAATCAAATAAGGAAGTGGACAAAATTTTGGGATGTGCATTTTTTTTTTTTTTATTACACTGCCAAAACACGGATCATGCAAATCCTCCTCTGTTTCTGTCTCTTTTCTCTAGTACAAACAATACACCAGGAGTTTAATTAATTAATTTACAAATTCAAAAAATATATAGTGGAATTACAACCTAAAATATTACACCAAATTAAGAAGGATTGTAACGATAGAATTATTCTGATGACTTTTGTTAGTATGTTTGACTTTGAGCCTATTGTGGATTCATGGAGCATTTTAACATTGTCTACATTAATTTTTTTTTATTTGGTGTCTCGTTTTTAGAAATTCATATTAAAAGTCTTGTTCTTTAAAAAAGACAATTTCGTATGTAAGGAAAATACGAATTCAAAAAATCTTATTTCACGTGTATTATTTTTATATGATATAATATAAATATGTAAACAATTTACACAGTTTATCGGAAAAGGACGGATAGTGTAATTATATATATATATATATATATATATATATATATCAATGGATAGTGTAAAGAATTCTTTATATCATTTGATGCAGATTCATAAAATATAATACTTATAATAAACGGGGTTTGGTAATAATTAGGCTTAATCTCCCTAATTTAAGGATGAAGTCACTATCTAATCTTATTTTACTTTACTTAAACATTACTATAAATCGTTTAAAAACTTACATTTTCATTGTTAGAAGCAACCACTATTCACAGTTCTCTTGACTTTGTGCATGTTTACAAAAGAGATTTTTTTTTACTCATTATAAAATACAATAATTAAGTAAAAAAGCAAGTAATTGAGATGTTTAGGGAAGTGTGTTAATAAGTCTATAATGTTATAGGTTTACTGTAGAATTGAGTCAGAAAAGTAGAAAAAGGTGAAAAAAAAGGGTGGTCAGCACAGCACGCTTTGCTTATTGAACCAAAAAAAAAAAAAATAAATATATTAGTGGTTGCGTGCGTTATGCTCCAATTCCGTTTTGCTGTTTTAAGGGACTGAAGAGAATCTCCTCCCTATATACATAGACACAACTCCCCCTTTTTTTTTTCTAGCTTCCTTCTACTCCATTAGTTAACTCTCATATATCTGTAGTATTATTGCCCTTGAAACTCATCAAATTTATATCCAACAACATACAAATTGTTAGTTGACTTTGTCACTAAGTAATTTTCAAGTCAATCTGGATTCAAGGTATAACAAGTTCATCATATTTTCATAAAAAAAAAAAAATGGAAGGTTATTCACAAAAATGGCTTATGCAAAGAGGAGAAGAAATAAATCATGGAAATTCTGAGGAAAAAAAGCTTGAGTTAAGGCTTGGTCCTCCGAATGGAGATTGGTCATGTAGTGAAAAGGATGAAACATTTTATCCTTTTAGTTACATGTCTACAACAAAGGGTAACAACAGAGATAATCATGCCCAAAAATTTTCATCATTTCTTCAGCTTCAATCAACGGCACAGAAGCAAAGCCAGAGGGTACAGGAATCAGTTTGCACAAAAACAGCAGATTTGCAGAGCACAGAAAAGAAAAAAGCATTTTCACAAACAGCTACTGTGCAGAACAGCGCTCAGAAAAGGTGACTCAGCTTTTTGCCTCTTATTTGCTTTTCTATTTTAAATTTTATGACAGAGGATATTCACTGCTGTGGTCCATGCAACTAATGCTTTCTTTCATCTTAGTATTTTCTAGTGTAATGTGATTTTCCAAAGCATTATTTTCCATTACATTCTAAAGTTAACATGATATTTTGTTTTGTTGTATTAGTCAATCATATAGTTCTAATTCCGTCGTGCCTAGCTATTCTTGTGATATTGTGCAAGTTTGTTGAATCATAATATAGTAGAGCCGTGTTTCTTTTGTTTGTTAATATATCCTTTTCGTGTACACAACTTTTGATTAACCCGAAATTCTGGATATTAGTTCCTTATTTCAGCATAGTTTCACGGATTCAAGTTATATACAGCGATTGCGTGAAAGACTATTAAAAATTTATCACTAGTGTGTCAACTAATGGTTAATGAAATGTGTTCACATCATTTTAAATTCTCAAATTGGTTCGGACATCACGATTATTAATATAAATAAATATATTTATGGTAGTAGTAGCAAGTTATCATTCTAAATCTCAAGTATGAAATATCAACTTTACTTCATTAAACCCTGATTATAATCTTTATCTCATAATGATTTTAGTTAACACCTTTAAGAAAAGATGGGGGATTAATTTAATCTCAAAATTTGATTCGGGATAATCATCCACCTAATCCAGTAAACGAAAATACAAAAAGATGATTTTTTATGCCGTGTCTTAGCTGTTGTTTAAATTTTGCTTTCGGCTATAATGTAAAGTTGGTGGGGGATATTATTATATACTCTGAACTAACTTGTGTTGTTTTGAAAAAAATAAAATAAAATAAAATAAATAGGACTGCACCAGCACCAGTTGTAGGTTGGCCTCCCGTTCGTTCATTTAGGAAGAATCTTGCAAGTAGCAGCTCTGTGAAATCTGCAAGTGAGACACAAAATGTGGTCCCAAATAAGAGTGCCAACAAAAAACCAATGGAAGTTTGTCAGAAGGGATTATTTGTTAAGATCAACATGGATGGTATTCCTATTGGAAGGAAAGTAGATCTCAAAGCTTATGACAGCTATCACAAACTATCTTCTGCTGTTGATCAACTTTTTAGAGGACTTGTTGCTGGTTAGTTACTTTATCTAATAATGGACTCGTCCCTTTACCCTTGTCTAGTTACACACTACTCTCTTTAGTTTAAAGATTCTAACTTTGTTTTGCTAATTAGCTCAAAATGATTCATCTGCTGGTGGGAATGAGAAGAAGGAAGACGGGGAGAAAGCGATAAGTGGTTTATTGGACGGAAGTGGGGAATATACTCTTGTATATGAGGATAATGAAGGTGACAGGATGCTTGTTGGGGATGTCCCTTGGCAGTAAGCATCTCTATCCATGGATCTGATACTACTCTCACTTAAATTATTGTTTTCCCTTTTAATATTCTCACATTATTAGCATATCTTAATCTTCTGGATCACATTTTTCTGTCTGAAATAGTTTCTTATTCTCTTAACTAAACTAGTACATAGGACAAACATCATGTGTACGATTTAGTGTTTATTGTCAGCCTGAGATAGGATCCATATAAGCTAAACAAGCCAAAAAAAAAGTGCACCAATAAAGGTTACAACACACTATTTGAAGATTAATGGCCTTCACGATAACTTTGAAGATTAATATTCTAATTGTTTAACGTTTGATATTTTTCAGCATGTTTGTGTCTACTGTGAAAAGGCTGCGTGTGTTGAAAAGCTCTGAACTCTCTACACTTACTCGTGAGTGCCAAATTGTTACTCTCTTTGATTTGTTTAAACTACGATTATTCTGCTTGGGAACTAAAATTGGTACTTTTGATTTGCTTGTTTCAGGTGCAACTAAGCAGCTGACCTAATGGTATGAATGAGCTAACAAGATGTAGAACATATCTTGAGAGAAGAGAGTGACTTGTTTTGTATGGAATTTGAAGTTTTTTAATTGTTCCAAGTGTAGTTGCAAAAGCAAAAAATATTGATGTAAATTATGAATATTGCTTCTAATATTTGTGTTTTTGAGAAAGGCAAAATAATTATTATGATTGTTTGTGCTACAGTAGAATTTCGTCTATTATAATAACAAATTCAGTATAGTTCCACTCATACATGGTGTGATTAACAATCTCAAACATGAAACACAACATAGACAATGATAGCAAAATTTTATGTTTTTGAGGATAAAGTTATGTGCAAATGTAATTAGTCGAGCTGCACACATAACTATAAAGAAAAATGATAATTCTGTACGTTTCAGTAAATGATTGAAGATCATCCAGTCAGGTAGTAAAAGGACTCTTTATCCATGAAAATTGTGTGTTTATGAAGGCAACTCTTAGGAAAACTCTCCTAGAGATAAAAGTTAAATGTATCTGCTGGGGATATTATTAATTTCATTTTGATGGTACAATAAAGGAGAGAAAATACCGAAAACGCTAGAGAGGAGTCTAAAGGTAGTTCCCTCTAGCAAGATATGGATTTTGTCACACTCCTAAGCATCTTGATCTTCAAGGTACATTGAATGAGAGGCAGCAAGAAGAGCAGCACCAATGCCAGAACCATCATTGGAGTGCACAAAAACGATGCTCGTTGCTAACTCCTCTCCGAGCAAGTCCTTCAAAGAGTTCTCTAAACACATCCTGTATTCTGTATAGTGCTCATACAAACCTCGCCATCGCATGCTATAACGTCCTCTGAGCGCAGCTCGCTCTTAGGCGTATCTCTTCCCAGAATCTTTTTCAGAGCCCGCATACCCCCTGCAGTCTGTCAAGTCTTGCCCCACGTGTTGCAACGATATTGCCCAGCTCAACCACTAATTTCCTCGTCTTCAAGGAGGTATTAGATATCTAAATGGCAGAAGAAAAAATAGTGTGAATTCATGTTTGTTGATGGGCGTATAAACTATCAAGAAGTAAAGATACTACTGTTGATTGAAAAAAATATCAACAACTTGAGTCTCTTTTTTCCTGCAGTTATTCTATTTGATCATCATTTAGGCCCTTTTGTTGAATAATTTTGATGTATACGTATATCGATTTACTGTGTGGTGCCATCTTAGGGGCTATTACAGGGATACTTCTTTCAGGATTTGGTCACAGCAAGAGAAATTATCCAGTTTTTGGGTACATCAAAAACAGCCTCTCAACCTTCACAAGGTAGGGTAAAGCTGCATACACTGTGTATGTCGTTGTGTTGTTGTTCTAACTTTTTCAGTCATTGTTTTAAAGAGTGACAGAATTGAAGAGGTAATATTGTTCACCGTATTTTCTCCTAGAAGTTACTCTACAAGGAAAGATGGCATATGTTGTACTCATAGTCAATGAGCCATTGTTTTATTTTCTACAGTGTAAAGACATAGATGAATAGCAACATTTGTTTTCTTGGTAACAGTCAAAAGGCAACAATAATTACCTCTAAAATATCCTTCAGCTTTTCACCAACCACTTTCAGATCAGAGGATGTGTCATGATGCATAGCAGACATATCAGGTGTCCTGCATATTGTGTAACATTTTTATCAGAGGTGCTGTTTGAATGTGGATAAATGAAAAAAAAGACAAATACCATGTGATGCAAGTGAATTAGAAACTAAAATTCAGTTACATGAAGTATTTCCAAATGCAAATACCATTTCATTATTTAGTACTGATTGATCATCAAGAAACAGACGTAAATAAAATATGCTTCCTCGAAACTTAAATCTGCCAATGTTCCACTCTTTACTCTTTATTATCTAGACATGTTGCAGAGAGAAATTGATATTGACTTGCAAGATTTTTATATAATTACAAAGAGAATAAATATACAAGTTCAACACTCAAGCCAATCGCCCATTAGAGAGGTGAAAAAGGATTTGCCAATGCTTGTTGATCTTATTAGACCTTCAGCTCTATGCATAGAATTAATGAAGATCTGTTTTTTAAGTTTTTCTTTTTAAATAATCGAGGTATCTGGCTCGCATGGCACTTCGATTAAATTCCTATAAGATACCCTGGCAACTAAATGTTGTTCAGCTCTCGTAAAACCCTTCATGTTCCTAACCCACACCATTGGCTACCCTTGGATACGCTTTTTAGGTGGTTAATAAAGCAAATTAGCATTATGAAATTATTCATCAGCAATTCTGAAGTTACAAAGAAGTACCTTAACACAAATGGTTCCTTGAGCTTTGGAGGGACCTCATCACCAAAAACGCCAGCTTCTTCAGCCACCCTGAGTAGAACTCTGCGTAAAATTTCTCCCAAGTACATGCCAGAAGTCATCTTCTCAAATATCTGTTAGGATGAATGGAGATATTCCTCATGAGCATCTAAGTAATCATAACATAAAGCAAGCCTACAACAAGAAGTTATAAAAAAATAGACAAACAAGCACCTGTTCACCAGGATTTAAACTCTCATTATCCAATGCATGATCATACTCTGTCAAGGGCAGATGGGATGACCTAAAATTACCCCATTCCATATTGATAACCTAGAAAGAAACACGGGATGCATTTAGCAACTATCAACAGTATCCAAGAGTGAAAGAAAAAAAGCAGATCAATAGCTACTGAAAGATTCCAACCATTTCACCAGATTTTGGCACAGGACCATGCCACTTTGGAATTGCCTGCACCCGTTCCACATAAGCTGCATTGGTCCCTGTACCTAAGATAACAGCAACAGCTACATCCTTTTGCGTATATTTACCACCAGCTAACGTTCCAACGGTATCATTCACCTTTCATTAAAACATTAATCAAAATCAATATTTTACAACTAAACAGTACTTAACATGTTTTCTGATAAGTACTTCTATGGCACCAGATAAACTCACCAGAGCTGAGACACGCATATCGACACCTTTTCTTTTCATAGCTTTTGTGAGTTCTCCAACAACATCTTGACCAACCTATGTCCAAGCAACTAGCACAAACTTAGACCCATTGGAATTTTACGCAGACGACATTTCAAATTCCCATTTTAGTAAAGAAAGGCCCATATGATTAAATAAAATAGTGTCAGTGTGTGTGTGTTTGTGTTTAAGTAATACAAATAAAAAATAACTACAAGCACAAAAGATAATGCTATGAAACTGGAATAATTGCAGTCAAGTGAAACATGAAATGAGAAGGACCATATGTTATGAACTTTCTGATTCAGATGGAGTGATGCAGTTTTACTTCTCATCTTATATAAAACTTAATTGTGCTTGTATTGAACCATCTACAGAGAGAAGCACCAAACTTAGGTTGCACCTAACATTTAGTACTTATCTGCACCTTTAATAACACTGCTTCCATATATGCTGAGGAAATCTTAAAATTTCTACTATCAAGTATTCTTTCAGGCCGAACATATTTTAGCGTCTAGGCCAAACAAATTTTGAAATATCAATCGGCAGGCTGTTTCAGTACTAGTAAAACCAAACCATTCACTCTATATGTTATCTCCAGAACTAGTAAAAAAAAATCTGAAATCAAATTGGAAAGAACACAAACAAGCTGCAGAGAGTGGATGGCTAGAATTACAAGGAACTACAATAAGCAGGAAACACAAAGTATAAGGACTATGCATACCGCATCATCAATAGAGAAGCCTTTTGTCCACCGCATAATATTCCCGGAGTTGATTGAAGTCTGCATTACTGGGAATGAGAAGGTGAAACCTAGTTCTCTCTGCTTACCAGGAGGTTGATGAAATTTTTCCTCTTCCGTAGCAACAAATTTTGCAAGCTCAGCCGCAATATAATCAAAAAGTTCCTGAAATCATGTCAACTTTAGAGGTTCAAAAGAAAAAAAAGTTAAACAATATAGCAGGCTACAACATCTCAACAGGTCAAGTACTTACATCTGAAGTCCCAACCATCAAACTTGGAGGAATTGATGCCTCAGCAAATTCTTGATGAATAATACCACCATCTTTTCCACCCAATTGCACTCGCAATACTCGAAAATTTGTTCCACCAAGATCCAACGCATAGAAGACGCCAGCTTCATCACTAAATTAAAAGGGTATTGATGGAACAAACATTTAGCATATTCTCAGTTCATAATGGGCTTAGACCAGCCACCATACAGAATACTTCAAATCACTTGAATAAATATGGTTGACAACACGACTTGGCTTTACACTCTTTTGGCAGTTTAAAAGAGCACTGTAGTACTGATATTCTGGATAGAAACAATGGCTGCAAATCACACATCATAACCAATGCAAAGTAATTTACGTCAATCGCTTATTGGAATGACAATGCTCAGCACATCAATTTCAACTCAGGATATGTCCAGGGGAATTTGAGGAGTAACATTACACTGGAAAGCAAAAGTCAGTTACCGCTTATAAAGTTTCTCTGTGCTGTATTACAGCTCCCTCAATGTCCTAAGTACATCAATAGCTTAATAAAACACAGAGGACACACAAAGCAGTAAAACACGAAAATACAAATATCAAAGTAGAATTCCCAATTTCCCAACTTCATGGAAATGATATCTAAATACTCCTCAACACTTCCATATAAAACAGAACCAAAATTGAGAAAGACTGTTTTTTTAGCACATTCGTTGATAAAATATGCCTACATCTTAATCTGAGATCATCGTAGACAAATTTTTATCAGCGAAAATAGCTTTTGATCCTTGAAATATTCGATTAAGCATATTTAACCTTCAATTAAGTTTGACAAATCATGTTCCACACAGCTAACGTCCCTAAGACCCCAGTAGCCAAATCTATAACAGCTGAAACCGTAGAGCATCCAAGCTTCAATTTTGAAATTCAACTTACAATTATTGTCTTACAAAGTCACTTCGTTTGATGAAAAATATTGAAATCAACAAAGAAATGCAACTTTCCGATATAATAACTATCAGTTCAGTGACCATTTTGAGAAATCAAAACAAAGAAAGATTCAGATTTCTACCAAAAAAAATCATTTTTTCCCTTTCTACCAATGACACCCATCACTGAAAACATTCCATTACCGCTAATTTGGTCAAATGAAAAAAAAAAAACAGTTTAGATTTCAATCGATACAAAGGCAATACGTCAAAATGAACACTAACCCAGTGGGTAGATTATCAACATAAGTGATAAGCATCTTGAGCTTACTGCCGCCTTCAGAAGCAAGTCCGGCGTGCATCTCAACAGTCATAGCATCAGCAACTTGCTTAAGCTTTGCATCTTGAGTCTTACACTTTTCTTCAAATTCACGAAGAATAGCCATAGCACGACCCCATTTACTAGATTTCCGCATCCGGTGATTCACTATTAACACCGCCACTGCACACACCGCAGCTGCACCAACCACGGCGACTCCCACCGTCACTTTCTTCATTTTGCCGGAATTTGAGGTTGGCAAAAAGTTGGTCCACTGAGAAAAAAATGAAATGAGTAAAGTAAAGATTTGTGATTTTTTTAAGGAGAAATCATAAAAATTACAGAGAGGAGATCGGATCAAAGGAGAGTTCAGTAATTCAATGAGAAAAAAGGGGGAAATTTAAGGTTAATTTATACATTGGATTAAGGATATATTTACTCTCTATTTATTACAAAATTTACATTTTCATAATTTTGCTTTGAATTAAGAGTTAATATTAAAACAGAAAATGACAAAAATAAAGTCTTAGTACTTATGTTTGGTAGTTGGTAAAAAAAAACAGAAAAAAAGTCTTCTATGTTTAAATGAATTGTTTCATTCGAGGGAGAAACAAATTTTCAGTCTTGGTAAAATTAAGATAGATAAGATTATACTGAATTCTTTTTAGGAGGGGTTTAGACTAGTTTTTTTTTTTTTTAATTATTTAGAGACCTTCCTCTAAGTTTTGCTTTATAATATTTTTATTTTTGTAATTTATGATATCATATATTTCGATTTTATTGTAATCATACTTTAAACATATTTAAATAAATTATAAGCTGTTTAGATTTTGAATCAACCTTTATATATGAACGTTAGATTTAATTTTTCCAACGATTTATCTTTATTCTTTGGATTATGTTTATTTCTTTGCGCTGCTAGAAATGTGTTTAACTATCAACAAAAGTGATCGTTCTTATCAATTTTCTCCTCTTGAGGGAGTTAATTTTTTTATCTTCTATTTTTGAAGAAATTGTAGCCTGGAAAGATGGTTTTTATTGTGGGGGAAAAAATCTCATAATGTGAATGCATCCGGTGAAATTGCGACTAAGAGTTAATATTTGGTGACACCCTTGTAGGTACCCTACTTGAATGACGGCTTTTCTCTTTGTTTTGATACCAAAACATTCTTTGTGCGGATTCTTTTTTTCCCGTACTTTGTTCCCTGCGTTTTTTTTTTTATCTCTCACTTTTTGTTACTAGGCCGCGCCTCCTAGCCCGCAGGGTCCTATTCCTTTCTCTTTTTCGATTATTTTTCAATTTAGCCTTTTCACTCTCCGCCACTCTTATCACTTTCTATCTGTCCTGTATCCTCTATCTATTCCATTTCGCCCTGCTCATCCCTCCCTCATCCCCCTCGACTTCTTCACAAACAAAAGCACGTAGGACGAACTACCTATTTTTCTCCCTGCACTCTTTATACTTTTTTTAGTCCTCTACTGTGGCGACCACCCCCTTTATCCCTATTTCTCCGCCTTTTTTATTTTTTTTCCTCGAGATTTATATTTTGTGAGATGTTGATGTAAGAACAGACATACAAAAACGTCATTCTCCCCAACTTTGTTGGGATGGGTAGGACAATAGAAGAAATATCTTTCTTTGTTGTTAACTTTTATATTTTAGATATTTATTTGCTTGAGTTGTGTACATTATTAATACAGAAAACTTATAAAAATATATCTTTTCGATTATTAATTTATCAACATTTTTGAAATATCACTTTTTGTAAATTAGATGTTTAAAAGTCATTTATTTGATCGTATATTTTCTTATTAATATATGACTCTCTTCAATTTTTTCTTTTAATTGTACAAACACATCAAATTTTGAACTGATTTTAAGAATACGCCAATACATTATATGAATAGACCTTTCAATCATTAATTTATCAACATGTTTGAAGTATTACTATTTCTAAATTAGATGTTATTGTAAATTTTTCTATTAATAAATGATTTTTTCCTTATATTAAAAAAAACAAACAAATTTTACAAACACACCAATTTTTAAACTGATACTTAGTAAAAATACATCAATATATTATATGAAAGTGTAAATTAACGTTACAAATTCAGATCGTATTAAGATAGAAAACGATCACTAGATTCAATATCACCAAACCATACACTTCTGATACTAAAAAAAAATATTATTTAAATGATAATCATATAAAGATACTTTAATCTCTTATTTATTACTCCGATTATTAAATGAAGAAGGCAACGTAGAAAGGAATCGAGATGATGATGTATTCACCTATAAAGGAAATATATGAGTGGGATACACCAAATTAGAGACCTTTTCTTAGGCCAGTTGATCAAAGTTGAAATTAGGTGAATAAATTCTAATATTATTAAATTCTCATTTTTCTTTGACTTTACTTTTCAGTATTAGAAAAAATAAAAATAAATTAAACAAAAGAGCTTCTCAACTATTTTGACCAACACATTACCAAAGCAAAGAGGTTTTGACTTTTAAACCTTTCACTTTGACCTCACACAACTTGAATGAATACAATCGTTGACCCTTCATTTTTCATGGCATTCAATCATGCTATTATTGATTTTAATTTAAAATAATAACATTCGATCTAATCGATAACATGCGTTTTTTCTCTGTTTTTGTGTTTACCTCGATTAGTTTTACGAAATTATTATACCGTCTATCAATACATTACAAGATAACTTTATTCGCCAAAAAATAAAATATATGAAAAAATAATTTTTTTATCATGCTAGTCCACATCCCAAAAAGAATCTTTAGAACACCAGGGCAGACACGGGCTACGGCAATCATGAAGCCCAAAAGTAAATATTGGGCCAAAGTATGTACACAAAAGCCCAACTCAGTTGCATGTCCAAAGAGTGGGCCATTTGCGGCCCATTGAATGTGGAATTTTTGTAAATCTCGCTGACAGCCCACATGCTCCAACGGTCATATTTCTGAAATTTCAGATTTAAAAATGGATACCTACTCTTCTAACGGTCATCTTCTTCATTCCATTGTTACTCTCTTCCTGACTGTTCATATATATCAAAACTTTTCAAAAACTAAAAAGTGAACAGAATTTTTCTCAAATTGATATTTGATTTCTTGTGTGACGACTCTACTATGGATATGCGTACTACGCCGCCACCGAAAGGGACTCCATCATTGAGCTCTCCTAAGTCTTCTGCTGTCCCAGATCGTTCGCTTTCTGGTATGTTTCTATTTCCTTAATCACTAAAATTGGGTTCTTGAAACCGTTAGATTGGACTAAAGTCCCTTAGTTGCAGAATGAACTATATAAATTTAGACAATCCATCTTCTTGGGGTTGAGTTAAGCTTATCTGTCATATTTTTACATGCTAATGGAAGCAAATTCTGGGCGTGATGGGGGTGTTAGATGGTATTAAAGTTCCGTATTTGTTTGGAAATGGATTCACGATATACTTGTATGTAATTGGAAAATCTTGATTGAAGTTCCATATTTGTTAAATCTTGAAATATAAGAATTTATGAAAGCTGTATTCATCACAAATTGTCTAGTTTCGTTGATAAAAATGTCTTTTTTTTTCTACTAACAGGGTCAAAAGAATCGGATGAAAATGAGCAACCATTCAACCAGAAACCCATGACTAAGAATTTCATGTCACCCACCATATCTGCAGCTTCCAAAGCTTCAGATTCCAATTAGGAAGAAGATTTTAGCAGAAAGAAACGAACTTTCCACCACTTGTGAAAGCCTTCCTCACAAAGCCTCAAATGTTGGGTCTAAGACGAATTCCCTAAATTCGACCTCTCATTGTTCTGGAAAATTACCTATTTCTACCTACAGTTATGCCTCTGAATCCGACAATGACCAAGAAAACAATACTGTAGTTAATTCTTCATATAAACCATATAACCCTCTTACTAATGACCTTGGTCCAAGACCTAAGTATCTCCGCTACCAGCCAAATAGGCGTCGTGGGACCTTTCTTGATCCTAAGAAATCTGATGAGGATCAAGGGTCATTGCAGCAAACTCAAGATACCTCAAATCTGCCAGAAATATCTAACCTGGAGCTGGAGAATGATGAAGATGTGGTGGAGGACAGTGTTGAGGATGATGAAGAAGAAATGGAAGAGGATGTGGACCGGGAATGGAGTTTGAAAGGGGTCTTCAAGATTCTGCTTTTATTGGCTGTGTTCTTTCTATCGGGCTCAAATTTATCAACCATGGAATCCATAGTGAGTTCAGATTCTGGTGTTATGATTAGGAAGAACATCTTTGAAGCTGTTTTCCATGAAATTTATGGGAGTGACAGCGCATATGTGTATCAGCCAGAGTATTCTCAAAGTGGTTTTCTGGAATTGTGTCAAAGAGAAACTACTAATGATCTTAAGGCAGTCGAATTTGTTGAAGATACTGTGGAGTTGTTGGAAGTGGGAAGTGCTGAAATGGAGGAAACAACTCAGCCACAGGAAGAAGGAGAGAGTGCGGATGTTGATATTAATCAGGACAACATGGAAGTCGAAGTTACTCATAGTGTTCTACATGGTGATGAAAAGGAGGAAACCATGTCAACAGATGCTGATGAAGTTACTATTTTCAATGAAGTGGATGAGGCAGAAGTTGATGGTTTTGATGAGCAGCTGCAGAGGGATCAAGTTGATAAGAATGATCCTGAACTAGAGAACCTTGAAGTATTGCTTGATGACATTTCAAGCTCCAAATTTGAGCTAGCAGAAGTAGACAACAACGTTGAGCAGCTCGAAAAAACCTCACAGGAACAAACTGGAGAAGTAGAAATACAGGAGACAGTACCAGAAGGAGATGAAGAAATTGAAACCAGCAATTTTGACACTGAAATAGAGTCAGAGAATGCTGAAGTCAAAGAAATTGGACCAAGTAATGCTGTAATTGTCGTTGGAGTTTCAGCAGCTTCAGCACTTTTGGCTATGGCTATCATCTATGTTGCAAGGAAACCAAATGCTTCTATTGAAACTCCTCAAGCTGAAATACTCAACAACTCAGCTATTGCCAGTGTTGAAGGAGAACTAGAGAAGAAAACTGAAACTTCTGTTAAGGTTTCATCTTTACAAGAACCACTGAATAATCCTTCCGAAAATCGCAGGAACTCTCACCTTGAGAGAATACCTGCCATTGAATCCATCACACAAGCTTCATCTTTGTGTGGACCAACGAAAGAAGCATCGAAAGAGATCAGCCACTTCAGTGCACCAAAGATTGAACTACTAGGTGAAATGATGGTTGGAGAAGTCAGCAGCTCCCTTAGAAGCTGTGTTAGGAAAAACAACATGATTGAAGCAGGAGGCAGCAACACTAACATATCTAAAGGTGTTGTTTTACCTCCTGCTCAGCCATCTGTTGTGGAAACAGATTCTCCATCATATGGAAGCTTCACAGCTGAAAAGAAGATCTTGAAGAAAAAGGTATGCTGCAAAGTTCAAGTTGATTTTTATGTATACCTCTCTTGTATTTGAATTAAAGCTTCAATCTTTAACTATTTTACTTGTAAAAACAGGTGGAGAAAGATAGAGAAGAGATCAAGAAGGTGGTGTTGACAACCCCAGTTAGGAGATCAAGTCGAATTCGAGATCGTATTGGAATGTCCCCTTGAATAAATTAGTTACTGTAGGAGTTCTTGTTTGTTTTAGTAGAAACAGCATCTCTGTTGTTTCATATTCTTTGTGATCTTCTTTCAGATCAAATTCTAGGAATTCTGTATCAACTGCGCAAAAAGCATTAGAATTGTAACTTGTAGGAAATGATGATCTTAACTTTCAATGGAGAGAGATTTCATTTATCTTTCTATGAATATCTTGCAACCCAAGTGCAATGAAACAAAATCTAAACAATTTTCAGTTTCAAGGGCAAATAATATATCCAAAAAATTCAATAACATATCCAAAATTGAAGTATACAACATATACACAACTCTTTCTCACTCTCTAGCCTAGATCTCTCTTTCTGTTTGAATAAATACAACTCTCCTTATTTTCTTTTGTTTTCTGTACTACACACTATATCTCTTGCACAGGAATTAGAGGAGGCCTGCTCCTGCTGATAAAACTTGCCTTTCCATATGATGAAAATGATGAACTTTTAGAAGCTTTCTTCAATATAGTTGCCTTAGGAAGAGTATATGATTTATAAGAATCCAATCCAGCTCCATAACTCTTACAAGACTTCATTTTTCTTCTGTATGGTGATTCTTTCTTAGCAAGATCTTCTAAACTTGTCACTCTTGACAAAGATGTAAAAGACTGTGATTTCCCTTCATAAAACTTAGATAATCCCCTCCTGCAATTCATAAACATCAAGAAAAAGGTATAAGCTTTTTAAACTTCGTGTCCAGTCAAACAACGCGGCGGAGAAGAGAGGGAGTACTTACTTGATTGGTAGTTGTGACATGAGGGATGATAAGTCATATAAAGCTCCATCATCAGAAGAAGGTGATGAAGATGCATCATCTGTTGTATCAAGTGAAGATGAACAACAAGATCCATTAGAGATGTTTGATGATCCTTCACCAATAGATGATGAAATTGATGATGAAGATGAATGGCTCATATTATTATTATCACAAATTTCACCATGATCTAATTCATGTCCTTCATCTATCATCCATAATTGATGCTCATCTTGATTAATCTTCTCCATCTCTTCAATTTTTTTTTGATTCTTGAAATAGAACAAGATAAGATATACAATAACAATGTGTGAGTTAGCAAAAAGCTTGAGTCTTTATCTTTTTATAGGCACATACAATACAAAACATAGGATTGTTTGTGATTTCTAGCAAGGCATTTATATATATTGTACAAGAAGATAATGTGTGGATATAAATTTAACATTTACTTTTTAGGACTTTATGACAGCTAACAACACAGAAACTTGCGTCACAACCCCAACTAATTACCGACACTTGTCAAACAACACAAAAAAATGGGAAAGAAAGAGGGGCAGGGGCGCAAGCGAAGGTAAGGTGGAGCTAGCGTTAGAGCACGTAAACACAACACGCGGAGTTAAAATTTAAAATTTATGAATTTACATATAACATGTTTTGATTATTGAACTTCGAAATAAATATTTCACATATATGTAATGATTTTTTCATATATACATGAAGTAATATAAAAAAAAATTATTGAGTTCGTTCGAATTTCAAATATTATACACGTGTTAAGAAGTAAAATAGGTAACACGGCAAGAAAATGGAACATTTGTGTGCGAATAGAATTTTTTTAAAAGTTTTAAGATAATAATATTTAATTGAATGAATGAAAAAAAATAAAAGTAGGGCTTATCCAGAGATTCGATATTATCTTGTCGTATGGTTTGAAATAAATGTATTGACTTTAAAAATTGCACTAAGTTAAAGAAAGAGGATAAGCTCTATGACTATGAAATTATTTTATTATTGATATATATTAGCCACCAGTATCTGAGTCACCAGTTAAGTCCACAAATATAAAAATAAAAATATTAATAAAAAAGCATATTCTTTATTTTTTTGTTTATTTTTAGTTGTGCTTTATGATAAGAAGCAAGTTGTAGATAAAATCATTGACTAGGAGACATGGGGGCCATTCTTGCATGCCACTTTTCCTACCTACTTTATCCTTTTTAAACACCCTCAACATTTTAAGAATATAAAACATCTCAACACAAAATAATTCAGTTGTCTTTTTCTTTTTTTTTTTAAATCAATTTTTTGATCTCAACTCAATATATTCAAATCTCATTAGATCAAAGTAATTAGTTATTTTCTCATCTATACTATGTCGTCCCTTAAATCTTTGATATGATCAGAGCATGTATACTCTGATGATATCAAGATTCAAACAGTATTCATAATGATGTCAGATCTCACAATATTGGTGTGAAAAACATTTTAACTTTTATACTTTATTATAAAATTATTAATTAATTTTATTAAAAATTTACAAATTATATATATATATAAATAAAATTCATGAACGTTCACCTAGCTCTGTCCGAGAAGGCCAAGCATAATTTTTTTTCATAGAAAAAACGTGAAAGTAGTCGTAATGGTTAGTCTCCAAATACGGAACATTACTGTAATTTGAAAAGGTCAAATATTATGGGCTTTGTTTAAGAAAAGAATCCTATGATGTTTCAACTATTTTTCCTAATTCTTTTTCTTTTTTTCTTTTGGTTATGACTAAAATTTAAGAGAAAAGTTTGTATATATTATATGAAAACTCTTTTATTGGGTGTAATTTTCATAAAACTTTATGACGCATTTATTTTTTATATTTTATATAATGATCAACTCAATACGCATCATTTTATTTATTAAGTATGGTCGAAATGTGAAAAAAAAAATCTTATTTCAAAATTATATTAATTTTGTCAATTTTCTTTGAATTTTTGAGGGTGTCAATAATTATTATAATTTAATTATGTTTGAACGTGTGTATCCTTGAAAAATTATATCTATCATTTAGTATTTATTCCACAACTCTAATTTATTAATTTAAAATAATATGTATGAGTTAAAAAATTAAAATAAAAAGTGGATAAAATTGAACCGTTCAAATTAATTGATTTAAACAAAAATTAAATCAAATCAACTTATGAAAAAGAATATAGAGATAAGAGAAAGAGGTCTATTCGAAAGCACATCAATACAACTTCGCTACAATGGATCTCCTTATCCATCAACTTTTTTTATAATATTATATGTCCGTTTTGATATGCAATATGAAATTTAATTAATATAATTTTAAATTTTATTTGAATATATGATTTAAATTTGTTAGATAATTTTTTTTTTATATTAAGATACAAAAACTTCACAAAATTCTGACAATTATTATAATTTCTATTTAATTTTTTTAAATGAGTAGATCCATTATGGTTCATGAACAATATATATGAATATATTTAAGTGTTGCATTAGTAAATTATATATATATATATATAATATTTATTGTTATACACTTTCAACATAATTTTATAAAGATTCACTAATTAACAATAATAATAACTAATAATTCTATAATATAATCATTTCATATGGTACATACATTTCTTCACACGAACTATGGCTCTTTTTTTTTTAAAAAATGATAAATTTTGTTACTAAGTTATAAATTATAGGACAAATTTATATATTTTTTTCAAAAAAATAAGTTATAATGTTAAATCTCAAACTATGTTTTTAAAAAAAATTAGAACCTACAAGTAACCACCCTCAACCTATCCCAAAAATTCATTCCATCAACGACAACTTTGATACTATTTTAAGATCTCATATCACTCAAACAAACCCATTTTTCCCTATATCAAAGCTCTCATTTCGAAATTTTCGGATCATCTCTTAGCTTTTATTTAATCTCATAAAACTTGCAATCCTTAAAAAAGTATGAAAAAAAAAAGTTATTTCCCCATATTATCAATTAATCGAACCTAAAGAATAAAAAGTTGATAAAATTGAACCGTCCAAATTATTTTGATTTTAATAATAATAATAAAAAAGGAATCAAATCAAAACTTATATGTACACGCTATGAAAAAGTATACATAGAGATAAGAGAAAGAGGTCTATTCGAAAGTACATCAACGCAACTTCTCTACTATGGCCCTTCTTATCCATCAACCTTTTTGTTTCTCTCTTTTTTCTTAAATATATATTAACATATATTTATTACGTTCGTTTAAATATGTGACATGAACTTAAATTGATATAAAATTAATTTTTTTATAAATATACTAATTTTTGTTTGTAAATGTTAATAATTATAAAATTTCTACATAATTCTATAAAAATTCATAAAGAATATTATAAAAGTAATATAACTAAATATTCATTAGTATATTCCTTTCAAATGTCATTAACATCTTTTCATGCCGGATAATGGATATGACTCTTTACATAAATTTACATAACAAGTTGTCTTTTTAACTAATTCTAATTCATAAGTCAAATTTTATATTTTTGAAAAAAATTTAAAAAAATTAAAAGTTTATAATTCAAATTTTGTTTGTTTAAAAAAAGTAAAAATATCAAATTCAAATATGATCTAAAATCACATATTCAAACATTATTTGAAATCTTTACTTGCACATCACAACTTATTCTATCTATCTTCTCTATGAATGGTTTGGAAGAGTCATTCTCCCGTATTAATTATCGTAAAAAAATTATTTTCTCCTAAATTTTAAATTATCTTTTTCCGTTAAAAATATGATTATCTTTTTTTTAAAAATGTATGTCTTTCAACTTTTTGTTTTTGATTCGATAATACATGGTAACCGCAAATAAAGGTAGGAACGATTTAGTATTTGCCGTCGCGTGTTTTTAAACTAAAAGCAGAACGAGTAAAAATAACTTATAATTATCATGTTTAAGGTAAGGCCCGTTGGATGGGCTTAAAAAAGTAGCTTTAAAAAAGTACTTTTTAAAGTGCTGAAACTTATTTTTAAATAAGGCAGTTAATGTGTTTGGATTAAAATTGCTGACGTTTGCTAATGCCAAACGTGAAAAGGGAAACTGGAGAAAAGATGTTTAGTGTTATTTGTAATTTTGGAGATTGTAATCAAAAATATTAAGTGCAAAAAGATAAAAATGTGGTCAACTTAAAACAGCTTATAAGCTAAAAACAAAAGCCACCGTCCGACCCAGCTTTTACCTTTGGCTTAAAATAAGTTTTTTTAACTTAAAAATAAGTTTATTTTGAGTTGGCCAAATCGCTAAATAGTCAAAAATCAGCTTTTAAGTCAGTTTGACCACTTTTTAAGCTGAGCCAGAACAGGCTTCTATTTGTTAATAATACTATAATAAGAAGAAGAAGGTTCAAATATATGATTTAAATTCTGAATAATTAAACTTGTTGAAAAGTTGTTAAATAGTTACTAGAAATCTAGAAAAATTTGATCAAATCAAATGAAATAAGATAAGCTACAAAATAACTCGGTTTCAAATTGTTTAGTCAATTTTGTTTGGCTTGTGTCAACATAGATATCCTACTTTTCTAGAAATTAAACTTTTCAATCATATAGTATTTCCATAATGTTATATCCCTAATATTAAAATGGCAGTGCATGTACGGATCTAATATTATTAAAATTAAATATACTGATATATTTTTCTCAAAATAATATTAGGATAAAGTTATATATAACATAAACTCGTATGGAAAAAATATTTTTAGTTGAATGCACTATATGTATTTAAATAAAAGAAATTATATTTTATTTATTTATTGTTATCTTGCACTTTCTTTTCGTAACATCTTCTTAATTATTTTTTCTATTTCATATTAATTGAGTTTTCTGAATTATTTTTATTATTCAAAATAATTGAATTGTTCCATGTTCAAGATAAATGTTTAAATTTTTTCTCATATTTGCTCTTTTCTTAAATGGAGTTTGATATTTTTCAAAAAGATAAATTGCACTACTTACAAAATTATTTTTATAATTTACGAAAAATAATAATAAAAAGTACGGTTTAAATTATGTCCTTGAATTTATTGCTTTAATAAGCATGTGTTGTTCATAAATTCAGTTAATATGAAATAAGAATAGTGTATAAAAACAATTGGACTATTCTTAAATAAGTGTTCAATCCTTACTTTCCTTACTGTTATTAACTATTAAGACTCTACTATTTCATTCGTTCATTTCGGTTCAAAGTCCTCCAGCTAGAAACTCTTCATTGTAGAGAATTCTTTTTTGGGTATGATTGTGGCTCGTAAAATTTTCATTGATCGTCTTATAACTATAAATTTTTGATTACGTGGAAGACACACAAACACATTAAAATTTTAACTCATAAATCATAATAATAAACCATGAGAAACTTAATTCGAAAAGGAAATTATTAAGCACTACAAATAAATCTCGAGGTTAGTTAAAAATATTTAGGACCAATATAGTTCAATAGAAATGATTTTTAGTATACTTCAAAAATTATATGTAACATCTAAAATAATAAAAAATATCCTTAATTTTCTCAATATAATAAATATTGAGCAAAATAATACGGTATATGATAGTTCAATATCATTTTTTTTAACACTAAACAATACTAATTACGGTGAAATGTTCGAATTCTACACATTTGTTATTAATTTTCATGTACAAAAACGATAGTGTAGGCATTATACAATTGGGGCCACTATATTCATATCACTTTAATGTAGGGCAGTTTTTGTAATTTTATAGAAAAGAAGGATACTTTTTTGAAGTTATTAATATTGTGCAAATACCAAAGCATAAAAGACAATTTTTTCAAGCACAAATTTTATCTTATAAAATGCTCTAAAGACAATTACACCCTTACACTTTTCCCTTAATGTCAAAAAATTGAAATATTGAAACTGGGAGAAACAGTCCTTTCTAATATAACAAAAAATAAAAATATTCATAAAAATACATATTTCCAAATAATGTTCAACAATTTCTCTCAACTTGATTAATTACTGTGTAGCAATTGGAATTCCGCAGATTCGAAAGTAATATTAGATCAAAAGATAAATAATATTAAATAGTACAAGATATTGGCGGAGTCGAGAATTAGTGAACACTAACTCATTTAAAGTGTATTAAACCCATTAAAGAGGTTCGAAATTATTTGATTATAACAATTCTTACGTCAAGAATTATTCAACGTATGTTATTTAATCACTTTATGTATCATTTTATGATTTTAATTGAACACCTTCTTAACTTGTATGTACCTGTGCCCCTGATACTAGATCCCTTTCCTATTTTAAATTTTATGTAACTCGATCAATCTTATTTATTTATATGGTGTAAAGCTAGAGTGGAAGCTAAAATATTATCCTTAAAAAGAAATTTTGAGATGGGGTGTAAAGGTACATTAATAAATGACCAATTCATACACCACAAAACTTTTTGTCTAATCAAAACGAAAACGATGTAACCAATGATTCTTTTTATATTGTTAGCACCACATGAGTTGCAACCTCTGCAAGGAACAATTACAATTAATTAATAATAGAAAAAAAACAATATACAACGTGAACAATCCTGCGTAATATAAGCGCGAAGTTTGAAAAAAGTAGAGTACATAAATTTTATCTTATTTTTTTAAAATAGAAATATTAGTTTTCAATAAAAAGTTATTCAAAATCAATTTGAAAAAAAAAAAAACTTTTCCTACTAGAACATTCAACCAACATATACTTCATTCCCATTTTAATTTTATGCTTTTATAAGTACAAATTAATTTTACAACATATTAAAAAAATTATGTTTCAATTTTCTTTTACAAATTTCATGCTAAATAAAATTATAAGTAGTTCATAAGTTGAAACATAAGTATCATCCAATTTCGAAAATAATAATAGTGTGAACATTGACTCGAAAACGAAATAGTGACAATCGAAGATGATAGAAACATTGATAAATTTTTTTTCAATCTTAATAAGTCTCAGATTTTAGCATACGAATAAAATATATCTTAATATTATCCAACTTCGAAAATCTTTTTGATGCAAATTCATATAAATCATACTACATATAAGAGGGAAATTGTTGGGGCAGTACTATATGAAGGACTAGCCTATTTTAAAGATGGGCCTGTTGTGATGGGCTTTTGAAAGAACAGGCCTGTCATGATGGGCTTGGGCTCAGATTCTCTTTTGGAAAAATTACATGAATTAATATATTTTTAAAAATAATTATTAATTTTAGCGATATTTTTTGTTTATTATCATTTATACCGATACTGTTATAAATCTGTAGATTTATTAAAAGTGAACTTATGTATGCAATATATTTGAATTATCCTTGTTTTTTAAATATCTTATTTTGGTTGGTAAAAAATTGTCATAAATTGTATTATAAGTGTATTAAATGTGTGATAAATGCAGTATCCATCATTAAACACTTGATTATAATGTGATAATATTACTCTTTGTATTGTATTAAATTTTGTATTATAAATGAATTAAAAGGATCAAGTGAAAAAAATGTTATTGCTAATACAGAAATACTTTTTTTATTATAGTATATTTATGTAAGTTTCCATTCTCTTTTCCTGCTCGATACAATGTCCATTTGTGTACGTTCTCGTTTATTCTCTTTTTTTGTTAGTTAGATCGAGACGATTTTTATTTTTGATAAAATATAGATATGCTAGATATCTCTATTATTTTTTTCGTCATATATAGTGTTTGCTTACGAGGACCGTAATATGTTGTGTGTTAGTGTAAGTTATTTGATTAATCATTCTGTTGAGCACCAATTGGAAATTCAATCTGACTTCTAAAACGGAAGTGAGCACATGTAAGAGGACCCCACTTTCCTGGAATACCCCGTAAGGGAATTTTTTCTACTCCCCCAGTCTTCACTTTATGCCACATCGACTCCCCTTTCGTCATAAGGCATGAAATTAGACCAAGGAAAATCTCTATAGGAACTAATCCCTTATATTTCGCACAAAATATATAAAACGATATTTTTTATTTTTCATGGAGGACCTTAATTTGTCACATCATGTTGAGTTTCTAAAGAGTAAATTACTATGTTTTTACGGATAAAAATTACCCTCTTATCGCATTATTTTATATTTCTTCACACTCATTATTTATGTAGTGTGATCTACTGTCCTTTTGTATGATATTAAACAAAATGGTACATCTTTTGTTTTCATTCAGATCCACTTAAATAATTTTGTCGATAACATTGGAGTGAAGCGTAAGCAACAAATCGCAAAATTGTGAATTGTTTATATTTGACTTGATTTGAAGTACGAAAATTAAATTAATTAATGTTGAAACAAAAAAAATAGTAAATTATCGTTATTGATAGACATGTACTTAAAGCATCTAACAATTGCACTATATAACTAGGTATAAAATATTTTTTGCGATTTATATGTTACATACTGAAATATCTTAACTTGTTCGTGAATTTATTTTATTATACTTTAACACTCTAAATAAAAAAAATTGAACTCTTGCACTATTAAAACGGTAATAAAAAGTCGTTTATAAGCATAATAATAGCCATGCGCGGCATTGCAACATATGGATTAGTACTGAAATAATCTGTTATATTATCGTAGATTAAGTTAGTTATTTAGAAAATGAATACTTTTTGTCTTTTTTTATGATTAATTTTCGCATTTCAATATACATGTTCTTATGCATATTTATTTTTCTTAGGAGGCCAATAAAACTTTATGTGCCTATTATAGTAGGCCAATTAAATAGCTTATTAATTCTTGCATTTTTATTGTTCATACTTCATAATATCTATAACGCGTGTTAAATATTTTAATTGTACGCGTGTTAAATATTTAAATTGTACTCATTCTGTCCGTACTGATATATATTTTTTAAAAATTATTTAATGAGGGCACATTTTATTCTGTGTGAATTCACGTGAGGGCTATAGTGAAACAAAATGATAGCTTGAGATTTTTGTCCAACTCATAATTTTTTTTCCATTTGATCATTTATCTTCACAAATCTCTTTTAAAAACAAGAGAAAGCGTCATACTCTAGCTTTTGCTTAATTAGCACTTATATACACTTGGACTCTAATTGGTCTCTTTAGATTCATTTACGACCTCATTCGCCTGAGTTAAAATAAGCTTCATAGATATCAACTTAGTCGTATACATGTTGAAAAATACATGCATGGCATTACTGTTAGTACAATATAAGTTATTCATTGATCGATCGATTCAAAATACGAATCGATGACCCTTTTTTGTTTTTTGTATGTATTTTTCTGTCTTGAAGTGGCCGCTTTGTTATCCTCGAATATACTAATAAAGGACGGTGTATAAAACCAAACAAGTGAATCATTATAGAAATTTTTGTTGATATTTCAATATGGTTTATCTAGTGATTGTCCATTTGTTGTTGCTGACTATTAGTCAAAATAACAAAATGGACATCTATATTATACCAAATCAATAATTTTGCCTATAGCATAACCACAATCATTGTGAATCAACTGCATTTCTTATTTCTACACCCTTTTAATTGATTACAGAAAAAAAAAACACAAAATAAGAATAGGTAGGGTTGTAGAAGAAAATAAACATTTTTCAAAATCCAAAACCAAACAGAAATGCTAGTCAGTTTCAAGCAATGTAGTACATTGGATCAGGCAATTTGAAAGTGCGCTGACCAACATAATCACCAAGCAAATCACTCCATTGGTCTCCAATGTTCCCAACAATTCTGTATCCATCTTTCACCAACTCCTCTCTTTTCCCTGACTTGTACTTCACTGATGATCCTGTATCATTTACTCCCCTGTACCCACGACAACCAACAGATATCTCAGGTTCGAGCTATAAAATAATTTTAATATAAAAAAAATTTGTAAATTATATGAGAATTTTTTCTGAGAATTAATATGAAAATTCGCAAACGGGTAAATGTTTAGAAGTATGAGTAGATGCTTACTTCAAAATGAGCCTAATCCATGAATGATAGCCAACTTTATTTAGAGCTTTTTGCTAGATTCTTATCGTAGTCTAAACTTCTTTACACCTTGGTTCTGAGCATAACCCTACTAGCTACAAGAGGGTTAATACCCATTATAGATAACAATGTAATTATACAGAACCATGCAGCATGATGGGCTACTAGCGTGGTGCTTTTCCTTCTCTCGTCCACTCATCGAATTTCGTGCCGTTGAATTTTATCGACCTGATCACCAATGAAATGTCAATTAGGCGAATTTTATTGAATCGATCATTGTTTATCGATTTAATCAGTTCTAACATAATTGAAAATTAATTACCCAAATGCTACATCAGAACGAGCGTAATAAGGAAGATTAGATAGAGTAGTTTCATCAATATCAAAAACCCAAATATCTTTGCCATTTTTGCCAATTTTGATTGTTTTGGCATACTGAATAGCCGCGGCGACTACATTATAACAGTCGTCGCGGTATTGTTTGCCAAGCATGTAATGTCAAAGTAATCTTCGCCATTGAGAGGAGCACTGATGCTCCAAGATACTGAATGCTTGCTTGTTTACACAGCTAACCGACCAGCTAAGCGCCATGTTGAATTTGACCTCCCCCCCGATACTGCATCCCGGAAGCGACCCGCGTTTCGGGAGCAGCAGAGATTGGATTGGTATGCGGAATTAAATCTGCGGGCAAACAATGGGATGAGAGGAAGCAAGAAGGAAGATAGAACTCATGTTATGTGGTATGATTTAATAAACATTTGATGTGTGATTCGTCTCTTTATATAATAGTAAATTATAAAAAAAATGTTCCTACTAAGACGCTCCTTTTTATTTCATGACAATTTAGTGAATTAGTAACACTTCCTTTACGTGATATCCATATCATTTAAAACGTGTTGTAATTATTTGATTATCAAAATGAAGTAGATAAAAATATTTTAAGATTTTGAGGTATTTAAGGAATTAAAATTATACGTGCTTTGCGCGGGAATTTGACATCAGGAAATTAATAAAATAATATTTAAAATTTATTAATCATTAAAACTAAATTACTATATTATTTTACATATAAGATTACGTAGCAACAAACATTAATAATGTAAAGGAAAATGAAAATTATAACATCGTATCATTTATCCCTAATAAGCTTAAATTTATAGTTGTAAAAAAATATCAGGATCTGTAACATAAATCAATGCTGTCAGTGAGAAACTCAACATGAACAAAGTACATGAATATTTAATTGTACATGTTTAAAATGAGAGAAAATTTCTCTATTTATAGACAACAAAGGGTAGTGTGAACAAATGTTTGTTGTGTCTTATCAGAAAGGTCACAACTATTTGAAAATGATGCAACCTTTCAGAAGGTCACAATCTGTCACAAAAATCACAAAATTCTCATTAAAAAGTCGCAATTATTCATCGAAGTCACAATTTTTCATAAAAATTACAACTTTTCACGAAAGAAATATTTTAAAAATAAATAAATTAAAAGAAAAATCTTGACTTTTGATGACGCCACGTAGGCGAGCCTACGGTTCACTTTTATATAAATAGATAGAGCATACGTCAATACGTGATAGCTAAACAAACCCTACAAAATGTGTTTAAAAATAATATTTGAAACAAATTAATACTAATGGATCTCCCCGCCTATAATTTTCGTTTTCAATTTTACAGTCCCTAACGCAATATTTTGTCTCGGACATACCTACTCCCTTTTCTTTATTTCATTCAAATCATTTTAAACTAATATTGAACTGATAAAATAACAAATATTAACCGCTGATATCTTGATATTTTATAACAATCAAACAAATACAAAAGTAAGAGAATAGATTGGTCGTTAGTTAAAGATTTTAAAATATATTTATATTATTATAAGTATAAAATTTTTTCCATCGAATCAACATGAATTGTGCCACAAAAGGATAAAATATTGTGTCGCCATCTATTTATACACTTTTTATTTCTTGAACTCAAATCAATCCTAATAGCATTTTTCTCACGAAAATCATTTTCTTTATTTTTTTAAAATATGAAAAAGAAATTAAAAATTCTCCTCGATATCAAAGTAAATGTGTACAAGATTATTTAGGACAACGCAATATTTTGTCTTGGACTTACCTACTCTTTTTTCTTCATTTTACACATCTTAATTATTGCATTTGATAGTTCATAAGATAAAAATATAATAAGTGCAATTTCATTTGTGTGCCATATTATTTTATCATCAAATAAATACAAAAGTAGAGGCGTGTATGATCGCACTCTTTCTGAATATTTGTAACATCACTTCTCATGAAGTCAATAATATAACTCCTATGAATCTTCTAAAACGATAATTAATTTATACTAGTTATTGTATATTAAAGCTACATAGGATCAAAGGGAATGACATCGTATGCTTTAATATAGTTCAATATCTTTTCTATCACTATATCAGTTATTTCTATTCACAGTATCTTTTTTAAACCTTTTTTCTTGAGTCAAGGATTTATCGAAAATAACAAATCTATATTGTTGTTTGCAATTTCCTTTCATCTTCATACTTGATTACATATTGAAATTGAGAAATAACAATTGTCATATCCGTTAACGTAACAGGTGACTAATATGATTGAAGTCACTACCAAAAGTTACCCAATAGCTACTTTGTGCTTTTGACCAACGATACCTATAGATCAAGTCCAATACAAAAGGGAAGATACTGATAAATTTAATATTTACTGAAACTTTTGTATATATTTATCCAGAGGTACAATTATTGAACACACCAAGAAAAAAAAAAACTTTATTATCAATTTTATTTTAGGCGACAAGAAGAACCGCCGATTTGAGCGATGAGTCATATATGAAATTTTATATATCGATTACGGGCGATAGCTTGCGGAAGGAAAACAGAAAATACCCACAGTGATTGCGCCTGGCGCTCTCGACGAAGCCCCTCAGCACGGCTAACGGGCCGTCAAACAACCACAATACCACTCATCACCCCCATTCTACCACACACACTCCCCCAACATTTAAAAACCCCGGTCTTCTAAACCGACCAACATCCCGCATCAATACACACCCACTACAAAAGACGCCAACAAACCAACGCTAAATGCCCCCCAACCGCAACGAGAAGGGAGCATCAAGCGGGATCCAAGCCGCAACAGAAGAAAAAAAGGGGAAAGGAGAAAACGAAACAAGAGACAAGCTACCCACTAACACAACCACCCCACTAGCCTACTCCACCACACGTGCCCCTCCCCCCACACCAACAACGCCTACATCACCTAACTCCCCGCAATGAAAAAACCTAATGAGCCCAGGAGAAAGGAGAGAGCCCCCACATCCTTCGCATCACCACCCCCACACCACCCCAAACTCCCCCAATCTTAACCACCATTCCAACTACAATCCCCCCCTAACTTATCTCAAATATTGAGGTAAGGGCACTCTATCGAGCGGGGCACCACGACTTACGAAGTAGGGCGACCCCACCGGAAAAAACCGGAGCCTACCCTGCCATACACCAATGCAAAGAGAATCACGATAAGCATGCACACAGCCACCGCCCCGGGATGTATATCCCCTCATACCTCAGGACAGCCCTACGATAGCACAAAAAACAATTCGCAAAGTGCAAGCAGTAACACCCACACCACAACAAACGCCGAACTAATACACCCACACCCACCCCAAAATTACCCCCACAACAAACGCTTATTCCCCAACACACCAACCCGACACCCCCCCCAAATCTCAGCCCCCCCCTTCTTCCTCATGGACAGCCCCCAACCAGTGACCGAGCTATTTGCACAGAAACCCACCTCTTCCCCACCTTGCACTCCCCCCCCCACTCCGCACACTAGCATCTAGACACAAGCGCCTCCTCCTCCCCTTTCACTCTCCCCCTCCACACCCTCCCCACTTGAACTACCACATCCGCCCAAACTCCACTCCCCCATCCTCATCCCCGCCCACCCTCGCCACACCCAACTGCACATCCTACAGCTACCACTGCTACTAACCCCCAGCCCAACATAAGACACGCCACACCCTACGCACGTCTAACCTCCCATCACCATTACCCTACCGACTTTCTAACCCTTAGATACACCTATATACACTTAGTTTACAAAACTATGACCCCACCCACTTACCCCCTTCAATGACCACCGAACTCATTATCTAGATACAAAACAATCACATACCACAATCGCGAGCCTAAATGAGACATCTATCCCCCCCTAATCAAATAGCTCCCCCCCCCCCCCCCCCGCACGTTAATCCACTACACAACACTAACATCTCTAACCCCACCCTTCCCCCTCCCCAAAACACCAACTACATCGCTACAACCCCAAACTAAACACTTCACCCCCAGACCACCACCCCGCAACAGCTATCACAAACCCCGCCTGTACTCCCACTCACCCTCCTTTCTCACGCGTAACACCCCCAACCCGAACCCCCTAAACGGGACAGGCAACCCTAATCTACAGCCGCCACGTCCCCGATCCCACCCTCTTACCCCGAACCCCTCTAACCACCACACACCACTGGCCCCCCTGACCCACCCACGCCCCCCACATACCGCCCACAGACCAACACATGCCCCCAGGTCCCCCGTCCACCCCACACCCCCAATCTACACCAGCACACCATATCCCCTCATTACCACAAAGACCCATAAACACCAATATCCGACCCGGCACCCCACTCCCGTCACTCCTCAAAACAAAACCTAACTACCCTACAACCACAAGATATCCACCAAATAAGCACTAACGCTATATCGCGACCCTTGACCGCCCAGGACCGCCCGATCAAACCCCCACTTTACTATCCAAACGCCACCCCTCTAGCACTAAACGCCAACTTTATACCACAAATCAACCCCCATTACACGATACCGCCCATATATCTCAAGAACCCCCAACCCCACATGCACCCGCTTCTTCGCCTCACACACTAGAACTACAACAGCCCGATCCAGATAACTCCTAAATCACACATTCATCCCAATCCCACCAACCGTACCTACCTACGCACAGTTCGACATAACCCCATCCACGCTCATAAGGCCCCCACCCAGCTCCTTCACTATTACCCTTCACCCAAACCCACCACCAGCTTACTTTCCAGCCACAACATCTAAATCCCAACACCACCACCACCCCCAAACCCCAAAATCCCTGGCTCATTACCCCCCTACTAGCCACCCGCCCTAATAACCCTTAAACCTTAAATCCCCCTCCAACCCTACAATCCACCCCTTCAGAAGTATCCCAAAGCCGCCTCCAAAACCCTACCTACCAGACGGCCAGACGATCTCGTACATGCCTCGCTCACCCCCCATCCACTACCCATACAGCCTCCCCCTCCCCAAACTCACAAGAGCCTGAGAAATCCTACCGATAACCTAGCCATAGTTAAGCTAACCTTGTTTTTTGTTTAAAATAGAAGTTGTACAAGAATATTGAACTCACAGCCCAACAATGAAGTCCAAGTGATGCCCAAAGGGAGACAACAATAGTAGCTTATTTACATAGCCCATAAGGTACACACCGCCATCTTCTTCGGACTTCACTTGTGAATTCTACTCGGTATTATACGAAGTTTTGAGTCAAGTTCTATTGAATTCCATATTGACAATTGATCGGAAGCTTTCACATAAATATATATGTACCTGAAAATTTTCACTAATTGTTCAGTCTTGAACACAAAAAATACACAAATGCAGATTGGGATGGAGAACTGGTTCAATCACTCCAAGTGGGAGCTTAAAATAATGAATCCAAATAGCACATCTTGAGGATAGTTATACACCCACAATATGATACATTCATCGACAGCATCAGAGACAAGATGCAAAAATAGATAATTTCCAGAGCTAAAAACAAAACACCTTCCCACCTGTGACCTGACCCTGCTTACTGATTCACTTTTCACCTCAATTCTGTCAAAACAATTGAATTAAGGTTTTCCTTCAGTTAAATATTGATTCAAGAAAACAGGCAGTTCAGTGCTACAAATAACACTTCCACTTGTGTAAACTGTCTTCTATTCATTTCTCATCTCAACTATGGCAACATGAGTGATTGGTGCAATTTCACCAATATACAGTTGCCTCTCTGACAAAGAGATGAGATCTTGTAACTACTTTCACATAAGAAACAGTTCATGTCGTCTACAGCAGGTCACTCTTTGAGACAGTTTAAATCCTCGTCAACAGAGTTCTCAGTATAAATTCAATGTCAGGTCACTTTAGCACCATGCTGGCTCAAGCGACAGCTCAACCTTTAAGCGTGTAATCATGAGCATCTTAATCTAATCCTTGTTTGCATGTCACCTTAATGGGCTAACCACCCAACCAGTGATAGGATTTTTTCTGCGAAATCTTGATGTTCTATGAGAACCACTTTGTAAACGTTCAAGGATGGTGTATGTGATTGAATCAGCTGCCAAACCTTGTTCCTTCAGTTTTGCATATAAACTAACAGCTTCTGAAGTTCTCCCACTTCTTTCGAGACAGTCAAGTAAGATATTGTATGTCACTATGTTAGGATAACAGCCAGCTGCAAGCATTTCATCAAATAGCCGACGTGCCATCTCAACTTTTTCGGTCTTCCCAAAGCCATCAATGAGCCCGATTCACACACAAGCCAGGAGAAACTTCTCATCCCCCGCACGACCACCGCCTCCTTCTACAACCCTCTAGCAACAATCACAACCATCTCTCGTCCCACTACAACCATTCCTAGATCTGACACCCAACCATCCCATCCCGGCTTCATCGCTATCTCCGCGATACCAACCTCGTCCTTTTCTTCCTTCTTCCGAACAAAATTAGAACTCGCCCGATACCTTATGCTTGATAACTGTTCTAACTCGAACCCTCAAGTCGACAGGAACATGCCACACTCAATGAATTTCAATGTGAGTTCATCAGTCTCCATTCTTTCCCAGACAATTTATCAAGGAGTTGTAGGAGACAATATCAGGTTTACAATTGCTATTCTCAAGTTCTTCAAAAATCTTGAGAGCTTCGCCAACCTCCCCCGCTCTACCAAAGCTAGATATCAAAATGTTATAAGTAAATATGTCCGGATGCCAAGCAAGAGGCCCGAAACTAAGCAACCTAGAAGCGAGGGACCCAGACTATAGTGGGAACCCGTGAAGTGCCACCCCCTCTTCAGACGCCCAACCGAGCCCACCACACCACTAAACCCTACCCCCTCATCTCATCCCCAAGACCCCCCGCCCGACCAAGATGCACATTAAAAGCAACGCCCAAGGCCGGCAAACTTAGACGCAGACCCCGCCGTCAACTCCCCCACCCTCCCCAAACCCCCGTTACTCTGCCGCACCGAAAATACTAAAACCCACCCACTCGCCTACCTGCAGAGCTCAAACACCACACCCTTATCCAGGATCCAGCCCCTCAATGTTGACCTCAGACACTAACCACCAACGCCAATACAACATCCCCCTGATTCCCCCCAACAACACTTCGCGAATCAAGACAACCCAACTTGTCAAAACTAAACAACGACTCGGACCCAAAAAATGCCATGCCCCTACCACCCTGAATCCCAACTGCCCCCCCTCCCGTTCTTAAGCCCAGCAAATCCCCCCCTCACAGCACTCACAGCCCCAACGTTTCGACCGTCTACCCTCCTCCATCCACCCTATATCTATCAAGACATCAAACCAAACCATCGCAACACTCCCTTCGACGCCCCTACAGTGCTCCAACCACAAAACCGGAGACCCCTAACTCCCCGCGGACCCCCCCTCACCCCAGCACTTCCCTCACAAAATCCTCCCACGTTAATACTCACATTACACTCGACACTCTCCCCCCCCGTCGCCACCCACGTAACACCCAATCAAATGTCTCATCCATACACACACCCCCCCAACGCTTCGCCAGCCTACTTCCTTCCCAACCCCCACTAAGAGTAGGCACACCACCTGAACCACCCAAACCACCAGTCCACACACCCGCGCTTAGCAGATAACTCCATCACGAAAAAGCGGTAAACAAGAACCCACCACTATCAAACATGGGCTACCTAATCCTCCATTCCCCACCTTCCAACCAAACCTCTCAGCCAATCCCAAATCCACGGTCGTAACCCCCGCGCCAGCTGGGACAACCTCACTACTCACCCTACCCGCCACTAGCCACCCCTACAAAAACACACTACACACATCGTCCCGAACAATTGATACTTACTCCCTAATCACTACCCAGCCTCCTCCCACACTCAGCAACGACCGTCTTCTTGAGTACAAACTCCCAAATCGCAATCCGACCAATACATGCTCTAAGCCCAAACACACCCCCGCCCCTCCAAACACGTTAACACATCCCACGCACAAATCTCTCCGTAACATAATCAACCACTTGATCCCCCTACAAGACAAATCTGCACTCGCCACACATCGCCATTCGCACAACACCCCACAGCCCCCCTGCCATCCTAAAACCCCACACCCACTCTCAATCGCATCTATACTCATCACTCGATCCAAAATACTTATAAACATATAACCTCACCACGACTCGAGATTCAAGCCACCCTTCCCAACCCGCCCGCCACTACAAAAGTAAATTCACCGCCCCACTCCCACCCCGCTTCACTTCCCTCTTGCACCCCCCCCCAAAACAACACACTGAACCTCAACAAGGCCTAACCCAATCTAAAAGCCCACAACACCTTTTCTACCCCACCCCCTCCCTCCCAGAACACTATCCATCTCCAAGCACACTCAACTCCAACGCGACTCACCTACCAAATAACCCAGCACAATCCACATACAATAGCCATCACCCAACCACTCAGATCAACGCAAGCCACAGAACACCCCTGACACGATGACTGACTCAAACCCTGCCACCACCATCTCACGCTCACCAAGATACTAATTACTCAAAAGACAGCCCACCTTCGAGACTCGTTCCCTTATTATCCTGCCTTTCCTCCCCAAACCAACCCCCATTCACGCACTAAAACCTTGCCCCCCCCGCCCCCCACCTAGACAATATTCGCCCCCATAGCTTGCCCCCGCCAGCACAATCCGTCCGAAAGACCACT
The DNA here is from genome assembly GCA_027704765.1 of Solanum habrochaites. Taxonomy (NCBI): domain Eukaryota; kingdom Viridiplantae; phylum Streptophyta; class Magnoliopsida; order Solanales; family Solanaceae; genus Solanum; species Solanum habrochaites. The sequence goes on from JAKWJA010002491.1 coordinate 66,152,545, forward strand.
ACCTGCTTAATATTCTAGCCCCCTTCACTTCCCATGCTAAATCTCAACTGCCCATGCCCCTGACCCCTACCTCTTCAAGAACACGATCTCTCGCTCCCCTACTGACTAGCTACAGCACGCTACGACCAAGAGATAGGAGGCAAGCAAGCCGCCAGCCCCCAAGCACACCCCTACTTGATTGAAATACTTCGATCAACCAAGAACGCCAACAAACGACACCGCCCCCTTACACCACCTGAAGTTCCAGGCCAGATAGGGAGTCGACCCTCAAAACAGGCACAAAAAATAGTCATGGCCGACAACCGCAACACATCCAACCCTCCCCTACGGCATACTCCCTACCCACGCAGCCACCGAATCTCCCCGACCAGCGACAAAAACGAACCCTCACCACGGGGGGGAAAAGAACCACCCAAGACCAAGAGCCCGTCCCACAACCCCACCACTAAACCCACATTGATTCTGAGGCACCCACTCCACAGCCATCACTTCTTAAAAGCAGACAGCCCGATAGCTACCCCCTCATCCACTCAATCGCCCATATCACCTAGTCATCGACGCGCGTAAACACCCCAGGGCGAGACTCACGTCCTTGCCATACCCAGCTTCATCCCCCCCCCCCACATAACTCTCTGCACTTCCTCGAGGAGCTTCACTGAACCCCACACCACCGCAAAGGTAAGCCATCTAATAAACCACCACCCGCAATCGACTCCTCTCCTCATCCCGCAACACCAAACGAAACTCTCAAGCAGTCATACCACCCTATCACAACGGACTTGAAACAAAGCCCGAACCACTTAAGCCACACCCCTACCAGACCCAACCCTCCTGCCTACGCAAACCCACCCACCCATGTCCCTCTCCCCACCCCCATCTCGACCAACCTCTCACCAACTATCTCCCTTCCTTCACCACATACCCCCATTCTCAACCCCCCCACAAACCCCAACAACCCCACACCAGAGGTTGGAACGGCACACCGCGACGTTACCATTCACCGTGCCGACTACTCACAACCCCACCCACCAAATTCCCACCCCCTTATACCCCTTCCCTTCAACAACACTGACGCCTCGTAACCTAACCCCACGTAAACCACAAGAATCAATCCCCGACTCTGACCATAGCCCACACTAGACCTACCCCATCGCTCCCCCACCCCCACATATAGCCCATAATACACTCATGCACGAAAACCCACTTCCCTTCTCCAACGACACAACATTCTCTCTTATCCCTCCAAGGGATACAAAGGAGCGTATACCCTCTTCACATTTGTAGTTATAGTCAATAATAGAAAGATAGAAACCGACTATTCATGAAAGCTCCCATATGCCAAAACAGCCTATGAGCTTCGCTTGCATGGCCTATTTTACTCAACGTTCTAACAAGATATGCGTATATCGATTTATTCATGTATCTCTTAGATATTTCCACAACTTCATCAAGTCTTCCAAGTTGCCCTTCTGCGGCCAATACATTTAAAATAATACTGTAAGTAAATTCATTGGGCCGGCAACTATTCTCCACCATCTTAGAGAAGACGAAGATACTCTTATCAACCATATGGCCTTTGGCAAGAGCTTCGATCATAGTATTATAAGCAATTAAATTTGGTGAAATACCGTTAGACAGCATTTCCAAAAAGAAAGAAAGTGATTCCCCGGGCTTCCCCAATTTCCCAGTCATTCTAATCAGAATGGTATACGTATATTCATCAGGTTCGCAGTGCCACTTCTTCATGTCCTCGAAAACCTTGTGGACCTGATCAACCTGGCAAAGCGCTGCACATTAGAATCATTAGCAAAGCAGAATCATATTCATCATATATTTCAAGACTCACGCATGAAGTGGACTCAAAACACCTCTATAGCATTTTCAAATGCATGTATACAGTTTATTAAGTATTTTATCTCAGAGACAATTATTACATTTATCAGAGAGAAAAACCCAATAATAAGAGATCTGACCATACTTGTATTGTTCCAATACCAAGAAATAATGATGGCATCTGTGACTAGAGACGGATTTATTTGTAGATAGATGAATCAAAGCTTTCTTTCAACTTTTTTCAATTGAAATCAAGACTTTTGCCAACTCTCCCATTTCCCAAAGGAGGACATGTCAAACCACTCACCCATTCCTTAGTGAAAGAAAATTTCTAATTTGTGATTTTAAAAAAATGCTTGTGCCTCGCCAAAAAGACTTTGTTCAGCAAAGTAGAGGCATTTTCCCAAGATGTTGGCCTTAAGACGCTTTATTCATATTATGCACTAACGACTAATAAAATATCTTTAAAGCATCTTAAAAATTGTTTCTAGATTTTCAAAAGTATGTCCTTGCCCAAGGTTTATAGAAAAATCCTTCTCATAATAGCACTACATAGACTAGAAATCTTCCTATCCACCTTACAGTAAGACACTTCCTTCCTAAAAGAGCCAACATGCGTGTGTACACCAAGGTTTAGAATACTAGAGAAAGTTCACCAAGTTCCACCTTAGTTGGACTATGAACTTTCATAGCCAAATTTGTGACTCTAGTTTTTCAACAGCTAAGCCACCCTTCTGGAGGTAAAGTTAATGCACTTCATTTTGCATAACTATTCCTTTTCTATTTTGTATATAACTAAGACAGCTTGTTTCCATTGAATTGGTATACAAAGTGCACAAACTCAGTAAGGATTCACATTTCAGAAGGAGAAACATGATATGAACCATCTATCCCAAACTTAGTGTTTATTGTATTCATTAATTTAAAAAATTGAAATTAAAGACGACGTCTTTTTCACCATATGTTTCTTCTCAAAAAAAATAAATAGTTAATAATGCCACAGACAGTCTCATACTGAAACTTAGAAACCTTCAATTCCAAAAACACTGAATAATATGAGAGACAATCACAAAGAAGAAACCTTTTGGTCCCTAGCAAGAGCATCAAGAAGCATGTTGTATGCAAATATATCCAATCTGTACCCACGTCTCCTCATTTCTTGGTAAACTTCCAAAGCCTTGTCCGGATTGCACAATCTGATATAGGCTTGTAAAAGACACTTATAACTATAGCAATTCAACTTCAAATCCCATTTTTGAACCAACCCCAAACACCTAGTTAGCTCATTAACACCATTCCCTTGGCCGTCACCAAATGTACCAATAAGAAGATTAACAGTGGATATGTTTCCCTGAATACCAGTGCGTTCCATTTCATCAACAATCTCGCGGACGCAATCGAGCCGGTTCGGAAGAGAAGATTTCGAGAGGATGAGAAGGATACGGTTGTAAGTGAAGCAGTCATGGCGGAATTTAGGGATTCCAGAGGGGCAAAATCGGAAGAAGCGAAGAGCAAGGTTTGGAGACTTGAGGGATTTGAGAACTTCAGAAGCTTCAGAGGGAGTTAGGGTTATTGTCAATGTATCCAGATAGTCAGATAAGTCAAGGAAAGGATCAGAAGAAGGGGAAGGACGTGACTTAAGAATCTGGGAGACCTTACAGATTAGGTCACGGCGGGGGAGAGCATAGCCTCTGGAGTCGGTGTGAAGAGTAGGGGCGTCCACTTCGACGGCGAATGAACGGCCATCTTCAGCTTCCACCACTACTCTGCCACTGTACTTGGTGGCGAAGTATCGGAACTGCTGCCGGAAATTCAGCCGGAGCCGGTGACAGGGATGCCTGAGCTGCATGAATTATTTTGTTATGTTCAATTGGGCACAGAGAGGAGGAAGAGTAAAGGAACCCAGCACCAGTCTATGGACTGTTTTACCTAACGGCCCATCGCCCATTGGGCCGAGGCTCTTAATGGACTTCAGGAATGAATTAATATATGTATACAGAAGATACACATTCACTAATTAGTTATAAACACAGAGATATCAAACGCTTGTGCCAATTTATAGATGCTAAAAGAATTAGGTGAGAAAGTTTAGATAATTTTGTCTATGTTGATATACAGTACTGCGTGCAAAATGATACAACTCTGCGCAAAAATTACAAGGAACAGCCTAGATAATATACAGTACTGATATCTGTGTAGATTGCATCACTATCTACACATAAAAAACTCGGTACAACCAATATCTCAGCGTTTTCTGAACACAATGTTTATCATCTCCTTCAAATTCCTGCAGGTCACAATCTCAGTATCTCCAAGATCTAAAGCTGACAGTGATGTTTCAGCTGATTTGGGAATTATACATTTCTTGTATCCCAGCTTCACCACTGTATTTATCCTTTTGTCCATTCTTGGTACCTAATTTTTTTTTTGAAAGGGGAACAAACAAAAGTAGATTAGAACAGGAGGAAGAGGAAGAGGAAGAGATCGTGTCTTGTGCACGGTGGGCTAGTATGGTGAATCATACGATCTCCAGCTAGAAACTGTAATGCTTTTTCTTGAGAACCAAATGGCCTACTGTTGTATGCGGATAACATAATTAATTATTCATTCCTAGCAACAGTTGTGCTGAAGGTTATATAGTATGCATGAATTATAGTCCTTTATTTTTTATAACAGAGAAAATGGAAGACCATAAAAGCATACTCATGAAATCAGAACAATCATGTAATATATAGGAGGGCCAAATTTATGAATTTGAACAGAAACCAACAATTATAGTTTGAATCATATCTCTGCCTTCTAAAAATATATATATATTGATATCAACTGGCTTATTCAAATTTGAGGATGCTATTTGATCTCAATGCATTGTATAAAGGGTCCACATAGCACCCTCTAATTTGAGAAAGCCATGTTATCAGGACGCAAAGTCCAACTTTTACAAAAAAAATACTTTAAGAAGTGTACAGAAAGTTGGAAAAAGAGGGTTGGGTAAGTATACATACCATACGAATTTCACCACCAAGGCCAATTTCCCCAATGAATGCAATGCCCACAGGAAGAGGGAATTCCAAAAAACTGAAAAGGACACAGCACACATGCTTACAAACATCTACATACTTGACAGGAAATGTAAAAACAATTACAAGAAGTATGACAAATGCAGAAATCCACTAGTCTATTTCACTCTCAACAGTGATATCACCCTTGTGGCGTAAAAGAAGGTTCCAATTCATGTTAAAGAAGGATAACCTCAATTTGACTGTTTATACTGAAAACCAGCACTATCATCAACTTCAGCAAAGCCATGCACAAATCTGTTTGTTTTACTTTAATAGGGGCTAGGGCATTGGTCATGTGTTCCACATTGTTTTGCTTACAGCTCGGCAAATGTATCTTCCAATTCAAGACGAAGCAATTTCATGTCATCAAGAAAAACTGCTTGATTTTTTCTTCTTCTCCATTTCTGTTCATCATTCCCTCTTTGTCTTTTACATGGTAAGATATTAATGTACAGAAAACGTCCACTAGTATCAGGTATTCCTTCGTAATTAATGTGACACCATTTAGCCAGCATGGAGTTTAAGCTGTCTATTTGACTTCTATGTTATACAAGAACTAAAGCAAATTAATATTTTCAAAGTTAGTTGCAGGAAAAAACCCCATCAAATAATATGTTTGATTAATTGAAAGAATTTGACCTTTTAAAAATTGTGGAAGCTGTGTAAAATAATAATAATACAAATTGAGACAGAGAACTATGTGGGTAAATGGTCGAAACCTATGGCAGCCGTGAAGCACAGGACTGATTGATAGTATATATCAAAAGAATACCTGCTGCAAATTGCTGCTGCTAGCTTGCGGAAGAATTACACCAGCAGTGCTTGACAATGGCTACTAACACAGCTTGACAACATTGCCCATGAAAAAAACGCCACTTATATCAAATTAAACAAAAACTATATCAAAGATAGCAGATCTAAATAATTATATCAGGAATACCTGCTAACAGAACAGAAAGTATGTATACACTTGAGAACCAAATACTATACTAATTGGAGGACCAAATGCAATTAGAAATAAAGAAAATAGACATCCTACAGAGAAATCTAGATCTTAGTAGCACCTAGAGAGTGCAAAGTCCAATATAACATTAAAAAATGCAAGTACTGAGACTTTAGTATATGAATTATATGCGTGCTCCTAATAGCCTAGTCTTTTTAAGTTGGTAAGGTTTTTCGAAATCAGATAGATCATAATACCAGTTCATTTGCATGAATGATCTCTCTTCTATTATGAAAACCTGGCCATTATGTTGCCAAGAAAGATCCAGAGTCATGTGATGGAAAGTAACAAAAAACTTTAAAATCCAATTATCAAAGGGATCACAATGAAGGTAAAACAAGAACAAACTAAGATTTAGATTGCTTAAGTCATTTACCATAATAGACTTTATGGGGTTACTGTAATCCACACAATCTAAAAGTCATATGCAGCACATAGAAAAGAAGCCATAAAATGAAGAAAGTATTGGGGAAAGGTTCATTAGAATCATTACATTATCTTCGACAGCTTGAGACACGAGTTGCTTTAAAGAACCTAATTACAGAGTAAAGAAACGTTATGCAACACATCAGAATCATGATCCAAAATACTAGCTCATGGCATCTGAATTGTTCAGTTTCAGGAAATGAAAAGGACATATCAACAATTTCCAAGAATATTAAATGGTTTCTGTACAGTAATAAAGAACCAATTAATTTGCAATCTTCAGCATATATGATTCCAAAGAAATAGCCCATGGATTCTGAATCATTCAATTTCAGGAAAACGACAAGGGAATATCAACGATTTTCAAGAATGGCATGTGCCACAAGTTTCAGCACATGTAATTTCCTTGCAAAATTTCTTTACGAGTTCATTTAAACTCTGGAAGGAGTAATCACTCACTGAAATTATCATCTCAGCTCTGCCAGCTTGAACACCATTTACTTGTCTTGAGACAGATGAACCAGCAACACACAATGCCTACATGGATATAAACTTTATTCAAACGATAAAAGAATGTATGAGAAAATATTACATTAGAACTTAGAAGAGCAGAATCTTATAAGGCCTGATGGCCATTGACTTGAAAAAAAAACATTAGAAGCACAGATTCATGTGGCCATAACTAGAGAGATACTTGCTTAAATCAGAAGCTCTTCCTTCCCCTCATTGGTAAACCTCTGCAGTTGTCATAGCTTTTGGAGAAAAATGTAGAGAAGATGTTGCACAAGGAAATATCACTACACCATTTTTGTTTCCAGGACCTGATTCTAGCTCCATTGCTCACTTAACTTTGATGTTTGTCATAGCAATTCCACCCCCACCACCCCAATATCTTTGTCATACCCCTCCAATTCCCCTCATATCTTTGTTATACCCCTTCATAGTCCTACCCCATAAGGCATGGGATTTAATCAGTCCTTCATTGTCCTTGGGTTCCATATTTGTCTATGATGAACCTTCTTCACAACCCTTGGTTCCACTTGAGCATAAAAAGTCACATGTTAATTGCTAGACTAGGTTGGCACTCTGCACTCAGCAGATTTATACAAAAATGATAATTACAAGAACAATAACTAATAAATGTGATTATCGGGACTCTGGTGAAATATGCAGGATGTATATTGGAAAGATAGCATGACAGACTTTATCACCTAACTACTGGAGTAATCTCTAATAAGGGGGAACCCTCCTTTCTGTTTTTGCACAAGGAGACCTATTCTGTAATTACCAGAACTAGCTTAGTGCTTGGCAGCTTACATCAAGAGATACCCAAAAACAAATTATTACATAATGACATACCTGAATTTCAATCAGAAAGGCTCGAGATCCATCCATAATTACAGTAACAGCTAATCCAGCCAGAAACTCAGAATCCGACTGCTGTTCACTTAGAAACATTTCACTTGGGTTTGAAACAGCCTGCAAGCCTGATTGTGACATTTCAAACACTCCAAGCTGCAAGCAGAACATGTCAGAGCACAAAAGACAAAAAATACATTTAAAAAAAAGATTCAGGAAGTCACTAGGGATGGTCCAAATATTCAGTATGATGTTTCACAGATAATCACAACTAGTCCTGAGATGAGATCTAACAAAGAGAATAGCATAATCCATACTAAAGGGGTTTGAGAAATCTTTTGACAATTTTACTCTATATAGTCAGGCCTCTTTTGTCCTTCAAATTAAACTTTTGGAAAATCTTCAACCATGAGAAAGTGATAACCTTTCTCAATCAGGATATGCTGACCAGATAAGAAGGATAACCTTCTACTAAACTTGAAACTAACTGATTCATGCAATGCATAGATCTTCCTTTTAAGTTTCCCCTTATCTCCCCATCAAACAATGAAAAAGAAGCTCTGTCTCAAGTCCCATGAACATCTAAAATCATATGGAGCATTTCAACAAAAGGAAAGAACAAGAAAAATGAGCAGAAGCATCTGAATACCTCATCTGTGGATCCAAATCGATTCTTCACTGAACGAAGTAAACGATGAGATGAGCACTTCTCTCCCTGCAATTTTCAATGTGTGACCCGAGCATTGATGAGAAGCAGATATGGCATAATCAAAAGCAAGAATAAGAACCTCCTAAAGGAAGGAAAAACAATAGAGAAAACTCTTCTACGACGGATGTGTAGTGCTGTCTTGCAAGAGCGGACTCAAGACACATTAAATTCTAAATGCAACCAAAAGAAAAAAGGGCATGCAAATGAGCCAATGAAGCCACAAATTATAAAGGACACACCCAAATGTTCATGGACTCTGAATAAATTAACCAAGCATTCTACACTTGATCACTAAAAAAAATAGGCACTTTACCATACAGCATTACAAGCATGAGCACATGGTTTCATCTTCAGTGTCAAAACTAAGAACCATATCAAAATCTTATTCACTTTAAAAGATAAATACAAGCTAGAAAAAAACATGTGTATACAGCAAATAACATCAAAGTAGGAGAAGATACTGCTCAAATCTGAAATTCAGAAGGTACCAACTTCCATATAGAGAACAACATCAACTATGTGTTCCAAGACTCGAGGACCAGCTATTTCTCCAGATTTAGTCACATGTCCAATCTGAAATTTCCCAAGTTTAGTATCAGATCAACAGATAAATAACTGGCAAAGCAAATAGAGGAAATTTCTCTAAACCTATCAAAAGATTCTGGCTGCTGACAACATATCATCAAGTCAGAAAACAAATTTCTAGTTGTGCATAGGTTCATACGACAAAGCAAAAATTTATCCATCAAAGAGAAAAAAAAGTATATCCTCCGATAAAGGTAATCGAGATGATACGTCTCAAATAAAGATGAAACTCCTCTTATTATTTTTACCTCTGTCATAAAAAATACTAAAAAAAATATTGAGATAATTTAATTTACTTTTGCGAAGGAGGAGAGGGTAATTAAAGAAAGCCACCTAACGTGACAAAAAAGACAAACAACCTTAAATTAAGTTACAGCAATAAATATATCAACCAGATGTCTTAAGTTAAAGCACAGTGCTCAATTGTCCATCCTCACCAGAAACACAGGAATATTGGTCTTCTTGGCAAACCGCAGCAATGCTTCGGTGCATTCTTTTACCTGTCATGAATGAATCAGCGTTAAGTAAGATGACTGAACACCATAGTAAGAAGCAATTTAATGGTTGTCTATCTCAGTAGTTTGAAAAGCAGGTAAACAAAGCTTTATCAATACATCCTTTAGAGGCAAAATCTTTTCTGGAATCTCCATTAGCACAGCTGCCTTGAGACAGAGAATTTATTTATAGGAAGCTCCTTCACATGATAGCTTTTAATAACAAATGAATTTAGATCTACCCTCCCATTCAAATGGATAAAAAGTTTGGATGAACTCTAAGTAAACCTCTCACTATTACAAAATATAGCACAAAACAGTGAACCTGTGATAATACAAAAGGTAGGTAGTACAAAACAGTGAACCTGCGATAGACCACCTGCACTTCCAGTTACTCCTCTCAGATATACTGTCTGGATGGAATCAATTACCAAAGCTCGCAGTGGGAGAGTTTGGGTCTTCTCCAAAATATCCTGAAGAAAGACGGCATGGAATAAAACATAAACACATCAGATTTATTCACTCTAAGCATCTGTTAAACAATTATCTCATTCTGCAACCTTCAAGTAATCCAGGTTATTTGTTGAACAAATATGCAAAGGACCTAGCCTTTACAAGAGAAACGAAGCACTCAAACTAATACAAAGCTATCTTTCATCATTGACAAAGATAAATGGTATCTTCCATTAAATGATCATTTTTATAGCTTGCATGTTTAAAGATTATAAAGATAAAAATATTGATATTGCCATCCTTCCTTCACTTATAGAATCCTTGAGTGAGATGCAATTTCGGCTAAACATTGGTCACATCTAAGAATATCTTAAGTTGGTTCAAAAAATAAAATGGAAGTACAGCTAGAAAGATATTTTGGTAAAAACATGCAAGGTAATATACCACTAACTTTATGTTCTAGGGTTGGCAAAATCAGCTTGTCTCCAACTAAACAAAGACTACAAACATTTTACACTTAGTTAATTATGTGATGAAGTACTGAGGACGACTACTAAGTTGAAGCTTTTGATTATTACAAGCCTATAAGGTGAAGCTTACATGATATAACAAAGACATATGTGGAAAATTAAGAGAATGGATAACATGGTTTGTTTTCAAATTTTTGTAGTGTAATTGTTTATTCGAAGCCTCTGCAACAATAAAAAGGTAACTATATAAATGGGTCAGCATGCACATTAATCCAACTGCAACTGTTAGAACCACTAATCAGTTCCCATCTAAAGGTTCAACTTTAAATCTTCCTCCTTCTCAGATCATATGAAGTCTAACCTTGCATTGTTTGTTTTAATGAACCTAGCACCCATGTTTGCATCGTCGCAGTCAAGCTAGTTATCTTAAGCTCAACTTGCTACACTTTCAAGGGGACGAGGGTCGGGAAGGTCCTCATGTTTTACCTCTAGTCATAGTTGTCCCACCACAAGCCAATTTAAGACTACTGGTATCAATTCCAACAACTACTTAAAAAGGTCAACCATACCAAAAGTAAAATTGACATTCATAATTATTGAATGATATAAAGGGGTTAACCTCAACATCTGTGCTTGCATATAAAAATAGTTCATCTGTCCCAATTCTCATCCGATCTGCTCTGTTCCCAATTTGCTCAATACTCTGGCATGCAGATGACTCAAGACAGTAAGATACCAATATTCTTCAAGAGCATAAAATTGCATACAAGGAAAAAGACTTATTTAAACAAGAAAGCTAGGATATAAATTTGGAAAATTTGCCATCAACACTTTCCCAAAAAAAAATTCATGTATTACAAGGCAAAAGACAAGTATCTGCACTCAAAAAGAGTGTGCTCCCTCAAATTTACTGAACTTGAAATCATGTAGTTTTTTTATACAATTGCTATTCCCAGTCCCTTTTCCAGATAAATCAATCACTTCTCCTTCGTGAACTCATGCCCTTGATCTAAATTTCAGTTTAGCAGATGCAACATATCAAAAGCTTAAAGAAGAATAATGGCACTGCCCAATTAAGAAGGATAATCACCCACCTCTTCCCCAGACACATAGAGAACTGGTGCTGGTCCCCCCATATCACACCCCTCTGCAACTATGGCTGCAATCTTGCAATAGAGAGTAAGATAGTTAAAGTGATTGGAGAATAAAAGAGAACTCCAAATAATATGACCTAAAACGAAAAACTTATGTCGCACACAGCATCATACCTGTAACAGTAATGTGCTCTTACCAACACCCGGATCACCGCCAATTAAAACTAAGCAACCTGCAACATAGAAAGGTGAAAAATGAATTGGTCCTTGTTGAGAAGGTAGAGACCAACTTACCTATTAAAGAAAAAGGTTAAGACCAAATAGCTCTCAATAATTCAAAGTCAAAATGCTCCACGAAAGCAATGGGAACATTTAAATAGTGAGAAACAGAGACTAAAGGCAACCCAGAGAGTGACTGTACATTTAGCAGCATTTATTTATCTGCAGGCATAGATTTAAAGTTGGTTGATGCTCCTAATCCATCTGTGGTACAGTTCAAGGTGTAGCCTACCATTACAAATACAGGTAAAAAAGAATTACAGAATGCAACAACTCTGGAAGCTTTCCTTTTTAATTTGCAGGTGGATAACTAAGTCTTTTATATATAATATACTCCTTCTAGCAAAATTGCAAGGTTAAAGTGAGCGCTGTAGTAACCGAATTTCATTAATAACAGAGTAGCAAGCTGACTACTACTTAGTTAGCTGGAATATCTTGACCAAATAGCAATAGATACTTGGCGTCCATAATTCATGCTCTGGCCATTAATAATAAAAGAGTAGCAAGGACCAAAATGGAACTCTGTAAAGCAGGGTCTGAACATGTGGGGGGGGGGTCCCTAGCGACATGCACCAAGACCACCACCACCAAGTACTCTTCCTACTTCAGCTCCAAAAAGGCCAGACCTATAACAAGACCATTAATTCAGAGTGTTCATTGACATTTATCAATGATCTCCCTATATTATATATGAACCTTAAATGGCCAAAAGAACTCATCCAAAGAAATGACCTTAGAAAGAGGCAGTAGCATTCATTTTTAAATTCAGTGTTCCACTAGAATCAAATTGATATACGACAGTCCACCTTGTCCTACACTCTTGTCAAAATTTCACCTAATCTAAACATTCACTCATTCGAGAAGCTAGAAAACTTGGTAGATATTCCAACTAAAACATAGACAGGATTAGTATATATCAATAAACTAGAAAGTCAAAATCTTAACATCGTATGCATAATAAATAGACAAACTCAAATTCAAGTTGGTACAAACTGTCACTTCACTTACAGAGGTATTCGCCAATTCGATTGATTAATCCCCTTATTCACATCCGTCAATTTCGTGGGCAAAGCTCTAGCAGACTGATGAGGCAGCCACGACCTTGTCACATTCTCTAAAACCTCAAACCCACTCGTGAGATGCTCTACACCTTCAGAAAACCGCTTCATAGTATTCACCCCATTACACTGCTTACATATCCCCCACCACTGTCCATCATCATACCCACAATCAGAACACACCCACACTGTTTTACTCTTCCCTTTCCCCTTCTTCTTGTTCCCATTCCCTGTAACCTCATAAACCCTACTCTTTGAACCCAAAACATTGGAGTAATTTGCACTCGATTTAGACTCCCTTTGCGGAACATTCTCACCACTAGGGTTTTCTCGAGTAGCTGAAGGAGCGGCCCAGCCCTGTACGACGTCGTTGGTGAGAGCTGTGGACTCTTCAGGGAAGTGTTTCCGGCGAGTGAAGTGGAACTGGCGAGAAGTGTTTATGATAGTGAAACGTAGAGATGAAAGGGGGTTCGTTGGGGGGAGATTGAGCAAGTGTTTTTGGAAACGGAGAGCTCTTAGTGCTTGCATGTTTGGTACTTGCATTTACAGAGAAAATGGAGGATTCCGGGAGTTTTATAGGCGCAAATTTTGAACAGAGCACTCTCACTGACTGTTAAACGGCGGGAACGGAAACTCGCCCTTATTATTAGCTTTTTGCTGATTTTTGTTTTTTCTTCTTCCCGTTTTCAATATTGTACCTTGTATATTAAATTCAAATTTATTCATTTGTTGGAACAAAACAAATGATTTTTTTTTTCATTTTTGAGTCTGGAATTCAAAAAAAATTGTCGGGCATGACTAATAAATATAAATATAATAGTAAGATTTTACATAATTTCACAAATTAAATCCATAAATAACGACTAATAGGTGAAGAACTTATGATTCATATTTTATAAGAATAAGTAAATAATACTTATCTCTCATAATTTATTTGGAAAACATGTATATTATATACAAAATAAATATTGGTCGAGATGCTATATGTCTACTTAGGACATAACAGAGTTGAAATTCGACCATTTACAAATCAAGTAGGACTTAAACGTTTATACAAAAATTTCAATATATATAATTCTATTCCTGTTTGAAAAAAAAAAATAGTACAATTGAAATCTTCAATTGAAGATTAAAAGGCAATGTAACTAAAATATTTGGCATTATACGTATGTTTTTTTTAAAAAAAAAATTGTTGCATAAAATTTAAAAATCTGTCACAAAAAAAAAAAGATTAATATCAAATCTAAATCATATTCATTAATGGATTAAAATAAAAGTTCATGTTTTTTTCATCGAATGACACATTCATCGACATCAAATGTAACGTAAAAGAATTAAAATTGTATTTTTTTGTTACAAAGAAATGCATTACTGAAAACTACTCACCTAAAACATTTAAAGTAGTTTTTAGAAGGAAAAAAACACAATTTGTAATTTAAAAAGATGTTTGAATTTTAAAAAACAAGAACAAATGAAATCCAAGACTAAACATTTTTTCATATTCAATTTAATCTAAAGCAGGCTCATTCAGTAATAGTTAATTGGGAAAATTGATATAATATTAAACTATTAATTTAAGTTAAATATTGTAAATATATTTTGATTTAATTGTACATTATAGCAAATTATTGTTATTTTTGTCTCTCTACCTGGTGGAATCTCGCTCGCCACTCTCGTTTGGTGTCAATCTCGCTCGTCTTTCTCGCTTTTATATAAACACAAATGTATAAAATGTGTTTGTGTTTGTATAAAGCGAGAGAAAATTGTATATATACATATATTTCCATTGCCTCTCCCAGATCTCGCTCGCCACCCTCGTCTCTCTTGCCTATACAAACAAAAACGAAATGTATAAATTGCATTTTTGTTTGTATAAAGAAAGAGAAAATTGTATGCAAATAGATATATTTTCGTCCTATACATTTATAATTATACAACAAAAATATTCTTCTGCCCAATTTTCTTTTGCATTCTCTTTTTCCGTGTTTATAAAACACAGAGATTATATAAAAAAATGATTTTGTATATGTATAAGGATTACACAAACTCGTTTCTTTGGTATGTTAGCAAGTTATACATCTACTTTTTTTATATGTATAACGAATATACATATTTATGTTTGTTATAGAGCACAATTATGCAAACTATAGCTATAACATACAAATATAATTTTTATATATTTGATATAGGTGAAAGTTACTCTAGTTAAAATGGTTAGTAAAATTGTCCATCTAAGAAGAATTAATCTAAATAATGGCCTATTTAAATGCTTAAATTTAAAAATCAATCAATATATAATTTATATATATTGACCAAAAATAAGTAAATAGTGAAGCATTCTATGTGTTTAAAAATGTCTTTCTAAAATAATTTTCCTACTTTCACAAAATAAAAATAAGACATTATATATTATTAAAACCTACTTGTAAAATTATTAGGGATAAATTATTGTTTACACCGAAATATTATTGTGGTCATGGGATATATATAGGTAAAAATTCCAAACATCAATACTGGGCCCAAAACTGGATAGTCCACGATTTTTTCCCCAATTAAACACCGGCTCCAACTATACGTACCTTGACCCGCTCCATATCACGTTAGGGTTTTGAGAATTGGAGCACATTCTTGAAATTGCACTGCAGCTGCAGAACCCCTTTGTCCAGTTTCAGATTTTTGAGAACCGAAAATGGGGAAAGCTAAAAAGGCTCCCAAATTTGCAGTGATGAAGAAAATCGTTACCCACAAAGCAATCAAGCAGTGAGTTATTGTGTTGATTCCCGCTTTGTCGCATCTATTATCGTCGTATTTGGTTTTCTATTTTTGAATTTTAATGGTGTTTTAATTCCAGGCATAAAGAGGCAGTTTTGAACCCTAATAAGAAAGATTTAACTATAGAGAAGCTCCCAAGAAACGTGTAAGTTTGTATTTTAGCTTCAATTTCTAATTTAAAGCAAAGGACTTTGTTGATTTTGAATATTGAGTTGCTGGTTATGTGTTTTAGGCCTTACGTTTCGTCTGCACTCTTCTTCAAGTACAACACTGCTTTGGGGCCGCCATATCTTGTTTTAGTTGATACTAACTTTATTAATTTCTCCATTCAGAATAAAGTAAGTGGCTTCTTTTTAATTTTTGTAAATTAAAAGATTTATTACTGTTTCGCAGGCTTGGTGTCGTCTCCTCCATATATTATTCCACCCAGCATTAACCCTTCAAGTTTGTATATCTTGTTACGTGGTAGGAAAAATATGAGATTCGTAATTAAATCTCGCATCAGAAAGGTTTTGAGTTGTTGAGAATTTTGTGGATAAAGGGGCTTCATAGTTTCCGTGCTTGGCAGCTAGAAATCAACCGAGTATCATATAGCTTAAGATATTTAAATATAGAGGTGATAGAAGTGCCTGCTTAGCTTTATGGTGCCCCTAATGATTAAGAACAATATGCATTTTCTTCTATCAGATTCAATGTCTTTCCCTTGCTTTATTTTCCAATAAGTAGTTCCTTTCTACAAAAAAAAGTCAAAGGACAGTGGTTGCTAGTGAACAATGTGGATTATATATGATTTTTGTTGGCTCTCTGGCTAATGATATATTTTACCTTATGACTAAGTTGATCGGGCTTAACTGTTCTGTTTCAGTTGGATTTGGAGAAAGGGATGATGGATTGCTTGTATGCCAAATGTAAGTTCCCTCATCCCTAGGTGGTTTCTCACTATCCCCATCCCTGTTTCTTTATCACAATTTTCCCTTGGTCCAATACGTTTGTGTTTAAAGTATTGAGGTACATAAAAGTTGTGTCTCAAAACATTGTCAAAATGAAATGAGATGACTGTTTCATGGTATGGTAGTTTTTTTTTTTTTTTTAAATATTTGAAAGTTCTTGATGTAAGTGATTGTTACTGGGATCTATCTGAATTGATCACTGAAAAATCCCAAAGAAGAACTGGATTTGTATTTACAGATAAGTTGCATTTTTCCGCTGAACATATTCGCCTTCCACAGGTACTCCTTGCATAACGGACTGTGTCATGGCTGAGCTTGAGAAGCTGGGTCAGAAATACCGTGTTGCTCTTAGGTACCTTTATTCAATATCTTTGATTCTGGGGGGGGTCCCCCCACAACAGTCAAATGTATTAAAACTCAATTATGTAGGTTTGTACCTTTATTCTCACACTTGGGAAGGGTGGATGATTAGCTAGAGCGGTTTTTGTAGAGAAACTACTTCCCCTGTATTTATATTTAGTGATTTGAGGGTATTGTTAAGTAATTTTTGTGGTTATAATTTTGTTTCATTTAATATCAACATAATAAAACAAACTATATTGTGTACATCTGAGGCTTAATCATTTCGTTGTCCTTCCTCGAATGCAAAGGGCGAAGAAAAGATAGAAACGTTTTCACCAAAAAAGGGAAAAAGAAATATGCAAGCATTAGTAGAAGCTTTACCCCTTCTCTTAGATAGTTACAGAAAACCTTGTTGTGGATGGCCTGTGTAAACTGTAAATAACTTGTAATTCTGCAAGACTGTTCTGTTTCTCCATGTGCTCTTTTTTTTTTTTTTTTGGGAACCAACCATTTCATGAGTGCAAAGAATACTACCTTGCAGAGAATGTTTCAGATCAATAGCAGGACAGCTAGTAGCATTACCTTAAATTGTGTTTAGATTGCGCAACTATGTTACTAGTCATGCAGATGCTTTTTTCAGCTTCTAGTGATGATAACAGCATGGGTAACTTTGTATAGTACTAATGGATTTAAGTTTCTGTAATCTTTTGGAAGGTCTCTGCAAAGAATAAATCTGTTTTTCGTCGTCATTTCATTTAGATTATAATGTGAACTCTCCTCCCTTTCAACAACAGTGAAATTGGTGGCAAGAACATGTCTTTTGGTTTTTGTCCCCATGATAATGGATGTTCTTATTCCCTTAAATTTTTCTTTGTTGTAAATAGAATTGCAAAAGATCCCCGATTCGAAAGGCTTCCCTGTACTCACAAAGGGACATATGCCGATGATTGTATTGTTGAGAGAGTTACACAGGTATGATCTTAATCCATTGTGCATAATGTTCTTTGAAGTTGTTAGTTGTGTAAACCAATTTGTAATCCTACTGCATGTATGGATGATTTCATTCCTCTACAGCACAAGTGCTATATTGTCGCAACATGTGATCGAGATTTGAAACGTAGAATACGCAAGGTATGACAGATTAGCTCATATCCTCCTTTTCGTACTCTTTTCCTCTCTTCTGCTGTTTAACTATTGTATTTTGTTCCTCATGTATAAAAAAAACTGACATTTAACGTTGAATGATCAGGTCCCTGGTGTACCAATCATGTACATCACTCAACACAAGTACTCTATTGAAAGGTTGCCTGAAGCAACGATTGGTGGAGGTAAGCGCATACTCATGGCAGATAGTCGACACAGTTTCCTCCACACACTTCTTTGTCCGAAACCCTCCCCCCAGTCTTCTTTCTTACTTTCCACCTCCATTTCTGACCAACCCTCGACCGCCTTTTCCTCGCCCTTCAATACGCCTCTTCTTTTATTGTTTGTTCTTCACATTGACCCATCGTATTCCTGCCCTCCACTTGCTATGTTCCACCTATCTCCTTCCACCCCCCTTCTTCTGTCTTTTATTCCCCTACTCTTTCTTGTCCCCTCCTCCTACTATCCTGTCTCTTCTTACAGCTGCAAAATATTTTACTCGGAATTTTCCAAGAATCTAAATTCGTAGCATTTATTGGGGTCGATAGGTTAGTTCCCCACCCCCCACCTGACATAATAAAAAGGGAACACACTTATCCTTTTCCAGTCAATTGATTCTCGATTTCTCATCTAATCTCTTCTTGCTTGTATTTCTGTAGCTCCAAGATTTTGATGATATGGAAGCGCTACCAATGATTCCCAAGCGCTGGATGGTGGTTCCAATTGCCTACGTTTTGTCACTACGACAAGACTTCCATCTCTCTGCAGTGTTGGATGATAATAGCTGAAACATCATTATCAATTTTGTACCTTAGGAATTTCTGTATCCCAATGATATGAATCTTTTTCATTTTGCTAGTTTCTGATAGAAAAGAAAATCCGCATTTGGATCTACTTGCGGTCTCTGTGTATAATACTGTTGTGCTGAAGCGCATACCTTGCTATAGAACTATTATCAATGCTATTAGCTGTAATTCCTCAGCCACAATGTCTTACCGCGAATGAATACACAGTTTGAGCATTTATCCATTTCTTTGTTCAAAAATAGAATGTGATACTGGGGTTGAAATTTTAAATTACGTTAACTTCATAGAGTAATTGAAAAGAGGGCCTTTGAGCAGCTTAAATTTTCAGTTGTTTAGAGTTTGATTTTCCATTTTGTAGTAATAAATTTAACTATGATATCTGCTAGGCCTAAAAATACACATCAAACCTATAATAATGCATTGAATTTAGACTCATCTCCTTTTTTTGTGCCGTATGTAAATAAATAGGGCATATAAATATTGAAATATCAACAACAAAAAATGGTACATGTATAGGCCATTATCTCAATATTAATATAGAGTACTAGGAATAAACTTCCATAATTATCCCAACACCATTATCATTTTCTAACTTTATCATCTTGGAGAAGTGATTCCCCTTCCTTGTTTCAATAATCCCCATATTTTTTATCCTTTTTTTTTTTTTTTTTGGTGTTGTTTGGGGGTATTTAGATGAGGAGGAGGAAGAGGGGAAATCAAATCCATGATGATGTTTTTTTTGTAATAGAAATTGATAATGGTGAGAGATAATAGGAACATTATAAGGCCTGTTGTCTTCAAAATTGGCGTTGTTTTGGCTATATCTCTTGGTGGAATTATCTATACAATTTTCAGAACCAAAAGAATCAAACCCTCCAAATCCAATTCATCCTCACCTTCATATGCAACAGGTTAATTTTTTTTTTGTATTTTAATGTTTTTTTGATTTGATTGTTTTTTTCTCTTTGCTTTTGATTTTGTGAATTGAGTTTACAGGTGGTCAAAATGTTGAGCTCACAAATGATATTGATCATGCCTCCCCTGCAACTCCGTCACCTTCCTCCCGGAAATCAGTTTCTACCGCGTCAGAGAAACACGTAAGATTATACATTTGTTCTTTGATTCTTCAAGCATTTGTTGACAAAATGCTTTGGGTTAATATAGTTAGATTACTGGGAAGTTGTACTCGTCTAGTCGACCCTGCCCAGTCAATCTCATGTCATTGCTATTTGGTGCGCGAACATCATGTATTGAATGAACAATTTTATGCACTCTCTCTAGTTTTTGGCATTGAACAATTTATGTTAGTAGTGAATTTTCCTGTAATATATATTTGGTTTTTGCAAGCTAATCTGTTTTTTCGTTTCTCTTGCAGGAGGACCTTTACATCTCTAAACACATAATTGATAATTCCATAGGTGTTCCATCTAGTAGTGGTATATTCAACGCGGAGAGAGATGGATTTTTCCTGCCAGAGTTCAATGAACTTGTCAAGGAACTTGCTTTATCTACCTCAAAGAGAGACATTGAAACAGTGATGCAGCATGAAGATTCACCCAGAGAATATACAATTGTAGAAATTGTTAACCATGAGCAAGAGATTAAGAGTTTGAAAAACACTGTTAAAACTCTCAAAGAGAGGGAGAGGATTTTAGAGATCCAATTGCTCGAGTATTATGGTCTCAAGGAGCAAGAAACTGCTATCATGGAACTTCAAAATCAACTAAAAATAAACAATGTGGAGGCCAAGATTTTTGGTCTCAAGATTGAGTCACTGACCGAGGATAAGATGAGGTTAGAGGCTAAAGTGTCTGATTATGGAAAAGTTGTTTGTGAGCTCGAAGCTGCAAAAGTCAAGATAAGGCAACTAAAAAAGAAAGTGAGATCAGAAGCTGATCACAGTAAAGAACATATTTTAGCCCTTCAAGAAAAAGTTATGAAGTTGCATGATCAGGAAAAGAAGAATGTTGAAGCTGAATCGGATGTCCAGTTAAAGCTCCGAAGACTCAAGGATTTGGAGATTCAGACTGATGAGTTGAATAAGTCTAACCAAAGTTTAAGAAAAGAAAATTCAGATCTTGCTCATAGACTAGAATCTGTTCAGATCATTGCTTCTTCTGTCTTGGAGAACGAAGAAGTAATTCTTCAGTTCATGTTACGTTTCATTTTACACTTTGTTTAGTGTTGTCTACTTATTGAACATTTCTTGTTTCAGACAGAAGCACTGAAGAAGGAAACTCTACAGCTGAAAAAGCAAAATGAGGATTTAGCAAAGGATGTTGAACGTCTTCAAGCAGATCGCTGCACTGATGCTGAGGAAGATCTATTCCGATGGAAAATGCTGTTGCGCATGCGTGAGGGAAATTAAGCCAGACACAGGTAAGACAATTGCAAGAGACCTCAGCAAAACATTAAGCCCCAAGTCAGAGGAGAAAGCCAAGCAACTAATTCTTGAATATGCGAATAAAGAAGAAAGTCAAGGAGAAAGGGAGGTTAATGTTAGTGATCTTGATTCCGAATGGTCCTCCTCCCAAACATCCTTTCTTACAGACTCTGTTGAATTTGATGAAACTTCTACTGATAACTCATCACCCCGTAAAACTCAGTCTTCGAGCAAAAAGAAAGTGTTTAGTAAGCTTATGAGACTCCTAAGAGGAAAGGGCCGCCCACTTAGTCGGAGTTCTTCTATGGATATGGTGCACACTCTAGAAGATAATGTAGCAGGACATTCTAGTTATTCTCCAGGGTACATAGATTCCGATGCTAATGGTCTCAACATCAGGTCAAGAACGTCATCGCAAGGTTCATCCAAACAATTTCTGGACCTACATTCTGTGTCTCAAGGTTCAAGGAGCGGCAAATTAGGAGAAAACAACAACTATCAGATGAATAGTAGGCAAAATAGTGATGGGGGTTCGTCGTCAGGTTCAAGAAGATTGGATTCACCTCAAGAGAACACAAGTAAAAATGAGCCTGAGAAAGCAGAATTGCTGAAGTATGCAAAAGCTTTAAAAGGGTCCCGTTCTAAAATGGGATTTGGCAGGAGATCATCATCTGTTAGTTCCTTCTAACATTTGTGTTTGCTCACAGAGGTGGAATCATGATTTAAAAACTCACGAGTGCTGAATTCTAATCATTTTATGTTACTGAGTTTGTACATATTCATGAATTTTAAAGACAAATAACAACAGACTTTGACAAATAACGAATCAACTTATCTCCATGGTTCAGATCCGAAAAATATTACATAATCGAAAGATAATACTAATATGCAGGCAAAACATCAAGGATATAAGAAATTTCTACATCACAACTACAAGCATCACAATGAATGTGGGGGGCATGTTCATCGTCCCTGTCAAGCCAGCCATTCCTGAGAATGTTTTTTTCATGTTGGATAGTGCAACAAGCGGGTCTTTTTCCCAAAATTAAAGGATTCTTCACCCAAATAGTTTTCAACATCTCTAATAAACTTTTTCGACATTGCCTTGTTATTTTTCTAGATGCCTCTGTTTTTTTCATGATCCCAATCAACTTCACCCCTTCTTGCTTATATTCATCCCCCAAAAAGACTCCTATTATGCCAATCACATACAATGCCCCAAAGTGGTCTCCGTTTGCTGCTTGCTTCAGAAATTCCATTGCAACTTCTGGCTTATCGTTTTTGAAAAAGTCCAACTGCAAATAAAAGAACAGTTAAATATCAGTCAGGCTGAATACATGGATAAGTTCATTTAGACACTCGAATTAATCATGTTCAAACTAAGCACCTAAACAAATGCAGATTTTTTTCTTCCAAAAATTTTGAGTTGCATAGGAACAAAGTAAAGAGTAAAGTTTAAAATTAATTCTTACCACGCCTTTTCTGTATAAACATTCTGTGTTCCCACATTCTCTACATAGCTCCATAAAAGAAGCAACTTTATTTTTCTTCTCTTGCGTCTCTTTCCACCAAGGTTCAATCGGAAAGTCTAACAACGTTACCTTCTGATATACAAATCGTTCATTTGCGACTTCATTTAAAATCTTGCAACTAAAATATCAATTGGTTAGGAAACAAAATTAAATTCTAAAATGCTAACCTGGTGAAGAGCGGGAAACAACATACATAATCCGTACATCGTTTGCACAGGGTACAAAATAAAATATATATTGAAACATTTTTAAAATATATTATAGTGTAGTAAAATAATTAAAATATTGACAGAGAAGTAATTCAGAGAACCATTAGAAAATTAACTAGCTGTATTCCTACTGATAAATATAATATATATACGTACCTTAATTTGATATTAATTAAACTTTTAAAGGAAGAAGAAGCAACTCTTGCAACAATTTCAGTAAGTATCTCGTTGGGAAGCAATAAAATGGGAGAAGAAGTAGTATTTTCTTTTACGACTTTGTTATTATTTCTAACGGTCCTCTTCATATTTTTTCTTGAATGACGATTGATCAACATTTTTCTTGAAGAGATTTTTACAAACAATGAATGCAATTGAATTATATTTTGGGTTTTATAAAAGTTTGAATGAAAAATGAAGAGTTGTGATTTTTCTGAAGACTTTTACGAAGGGTTATGTCTTTTTTGAAATATTGTGACTTTTTGAAAAGATTGTGATTTTTCTGATGAATTGCAACTTTTGTGAAGATATATGTCTTTTTTGAAGAATTATGACTTTTCTAAAGAATAAATATATGATTGTTGCAAGCTGATCTGTTTTTTCGTTTCTTTTGCAGGAGGACAGAGATGGATTTTTCCAGCCAGAGTATTATGGTCTCAAGGAGCAAGAAACTGTTATCAATGAAACTTCAAAATCAACTTAGGAGGCCAAAATTTTTGTACAATATTCAACGAAATTTTGAAGATAATAACAAATTTGAAAAATAACGAATCAGAGTAAAAAAAATTATATATTCAAAAGATAATTACATGTAATTCTAATATCTAGGCAAAACACTAACAATATAAGAAATTTCTACATCACAACTACAAGCATGACAATGAAAATCGATTTGTTCATCGTCACTATCAAGAGGCCAGCCGTTCCTGCGAGTGCGATGCTGATGTTGAATAGTGCAACGAGTGGGCCTTTCTCCCAAAACTAAAGGATTCTTCACCCAAATATTCTTCAAGATCTCTTCTAAACTCTTTCGACATTCTCTAGTTACTTTTCTAAGTGTCTTGGTTTCCTTCATGTTACCAATCAACATTACCCCTTTTCGCTTGAATTCACCACCCAAAAAGACTCCAATTATGCCAATCACGTACAATGCCCCAATGTGGCCTCCTTTTGCTGCTTGCTTCAGCAATTCCACTGCAAAATCTGGTCTATTGTTTTTAAAAAAGTCCATCTAAAAATAAAAACACATTAAGCACATATTAATATCAATTTGACACCTGAACACATACGAAGAAAATCAAAATTTGAGTCGTGAGTGTTTAATTGGAATAAAGTTATGAGTCTAAAGTTTAAAATTGATTATTACCACTCCTTTTCTGTATAGGGCTTCTGTATTCCCGCATTCTCTACATAGCTCCATGAAAGAAGTAACTTTATTTATCTTCTCTTCCTTCTCCTTTTGCCACAAAGGTTCTATTGGAAAATCTATCAATGTCGCCTTCTGATATATGTATCGTTCATTTGAAATTTCATTAAGAACCTTGCAACTAAAATATCAATCAGTTAGGAAAAAATTAAAAATTATTCATTTAAAAAATAAAATATTTATAAATATATATCTATATACATACATACCTTAATTTGACATTGATAAAATTTTTGAAGCAAAAAGAAGCAACTCTTGCAACAATATCAGTAAGTAACTCATTGGGAAGAGATTCGATTGAAGAACAAAAATTTTGTTCGATTAGTTTGTTATTAATACGTTTTCTTGCAATGCTCTTCATATTTTTTCTTGAATGACGATTGATCACCATTTTTCTTTGAACAATTAAACTTATGATAAATAATGAACGCAATTATGTTATATATATAAGTTTTTTACAGCTTAGTTTCTGTTTTTTTCAGGTTTCCTTCTTTAAATCGGATTTGGAAAATTTTTAGTTTGTTGATTTTATTTTTTCTTCTTATTTCAGGTGAAAGTAGGAAAGTGTGTTGGCGTTAGTAAGAAAACTTTCCTTTTCTTACATGTACGTCGAGAGAGGTTCGTTTTTAGAAACTTTTATTTTATATAACTTTACTATTTTATTTAAATTTTGTGTAATATTGGGCAGGGCATATGAATAAAAAATTGGAAAAAGGATCTGAATATACCCTCAACCTTGTATTTAGAGCTAATATATCCTTGGTTATGAAGTGACTCAAATTATTACCCCTACTTGTAAACTAATGACTCCTACCGACCCTTTTCCTCTAACGGGAATGAAAAGAAATAATAATCTTAATCTTAAATTTTATTATTTTTTTCTACAAAAAATATAATTCCATATGGTAAATTTAATCTTCGTCAAACATTTTTTTTGACTTTTTTTTTGTTTCAATGATCTAATTTATAATTATTATTTTGATAATCAGACTTCATTTAGGTTCATAATATTCTTGTAAAATTATGGTATTTGACAAATTTTTTCTTCGAATACGATATCTAAATTACAAGTAAACAACCAAAAAGTTAATTTTTTATTATGTAAAACTAAGGAATGAAAGAAAAAAACAAAATAAGCATAAGCAATTCAAATAATATAATAAAAACGTTTAAAAAAATAATTTTATGTATGAAAAAAATTAAAATATACCTTTGAACTTGATAGAGAATATATAGACCACTAAATATTTTTTTTACAAAAATACAAGTAATAAATATAAATTTTAAACTAATTTTTTAACTTCCGTTAAATGAAGGGTATATGTGAGCCATTTTATAACGGCATGGGTATATGTGAGCCGTTTGTATAATGGTAAGGGCATATATGAGCCACTTTTATAACGAAGGATATATCAGCTCCAAATGACAAAGTTAAGGGGTATATCAGACCCTTTTCCCATAAAAAATTGACTGTTCTTTTAATTAGAATCAGAAATTTTAAATGTATCTTCTTCTTTTTTCGAGCTTCCACGTTGACGACGCTCCATTTAAATGTAGGGCTAATTAGTGTCACGGTATAATTATAGGGTTCAAATTAAACGTATAATGAAATTAAGGGCAAGCCATAGTACGGTAAAACTATCCTATCAATCATTCTTTTGTTAATAAATATGTTAAATTCAAATATGATAAAGCATAAGTGAACGAAAAAAAGTAAAATTTTAATATAAAGAATAAGTAAAAACAAACAAAAGGGATGTTATTTTGCATTTAATACACAGAACTGTTGGAGATACATCACACACACAACATGGTACATTCATTAAAAATAGAAATAAGTAACGACAACTACACCATACATCATTTTCATCTTCAACATCTAAACAGATAAATGAGAAATGAAACCTCATCGACTAAGCAAAAGTTTAAATAACCAATCAACACTCAGTTATTAAAATTCACATATTTTGTTGTATTAGCTATCCAAGTAGGTAGATCCCTTGCATAATAAGCGTATCGGCTAGAACTTTGTTTGCAGCTTCAGATAGATGAATTCCATCCCAAAACACATACTCTGTTGCATTGCTGCAAGTCCCTGCTAACTTTGGGTTGCAAAATAGTGATGTTGTTTCAACTTTACCTGTCCCACAGCACCCTCGATTCGCTACCACGAATCCTAATAACCACCAAATGATTATGTCAATAACAAACAGGATTTTGTATAAGCAGTGGTTGAATAGTAGATTTTATATGGAAAATTACCGTGGTCTGATGGATAATTGACGAGGTCATACATGGGCTGGAAGACGTCAAAGATAGCAATTTTAAGGCCAGGAAGTTGCTTTCTCAATTGTGCTGCAGTTGAATTCATCTTTTTGTTGAATTGTTTGGCATCTCTATTGATCTTTGAGATACAACCACTCTTATGAAATCCAAACATTGTTTTCACAGCTGGAAGACACCCCAATGGTGGCAATGAAGTCACCCCAATTCTTCGTGCTCCTTGCGCATACAAATCCTGTTTATTTACATAATTAATCAATAAATGTTTAACTAACTTCTGATTCATCAAAGTTTAAATCGGTTGTATCATGTTGAGTGCGTTGTGGCTTGCGACCCAACACTAATAAAAAGTTGAAATTAGTTATGAACTTTGTTGTTGCTAATTCATCGCTAAATTACCTTGACAAAGTGAGTAAATATGCGAACAAGATAAGAACTATACTGACGAGGAGTCGAAATTTTGTTAAGATAAGGATTGAAGTAGTAATTCTGTAAGAAATCAGCTGTTCCAGCACTTAATATGTAGAGTGCACCCTTTAGGATGGATTCCGCTTTTTGGCTGCCTGCAACTTTTACTAGCTTGGATTTGTACTCCTTGTAATATTGCATTTGTTTAGACAATGGAATTGCATGCTGCATCACCAAAAGAAAATTGTCAACTACACTCAGCCCCAAAGATGCATTACAACAAAAACGGTCTTTAGCAACAAATCGTTACACACAATTCACGATCTGCTTGTTTTAGTAAAGACATCGACTATATAATGACAACAGTAAGAACAGAGCATTTGTAAAACTTACGTTGAGGATGGCTGTTTTATCATCATAGCCAGCAGCGGCAGAAGCGAAATTAGTACCAATAAGGAGATTCTTTCCTGATGCTTCAGGGCTCAAATACGCAGCCGGGTAAGTAGTGAAGCCAAGTGCATCAGCTACAACCACATACGTTAGCTTGATAGTAATAACTAAAAACTAACAGGATCCTATAAATAAATTCAGAAACGCGAATCTAGAAATTTTATTTTGAATGAATCTTTAAATATAAATACAGATTTTGAGTTGAAGTTAATGAGTTCCAGCTTAAAAAAATTTCTATGTAAATAATATCTAGTGGAAATACCGCCTGAATTGGTTGAATGATTAACCTTATAGGTGAACAATAGTTGTGTGACTTTTGTGTTACGAAACAAAGTTGAGTGAGTTTCTGAAGTAAAAATTGTTAGTTGAGTGATCGTAACTCATTTAAAGTTGTCAATACTAAACACTTTAGAGTAGGAATTAGCAAGTTAACTTACCAGTCATATCAGTTACTAATTTGCCATTACAGAATCTACCAGTAGGTTGATGAGTTACAAAATCCCTTCCATAAGGTGGATAATTAGCCTTAAAAAGAGTAATAATGTAGTCATTATTTCCTACATCAGAAGCTGAATCCCCAAATGTAATGATTGCTGGAACAAGCGTTGTTGATTCTTGAGCACTATTCAAACGGATCGCAGAACCCAATAACGCCACCAACAACAATAACAATGCTGGTATATTATTGTAGATGCCCATTCTCCAAAAATGAATCGTACAGTGTGTGTTAGCTAGACACTTGAAAACTATATAATGATCACAGTATGTTGCAAGTTGATCACATCAATAATTAAAGAATGAACAATTCTGCATTCAATACAAGGGACCTGAAACAGCAAGGGAGCACAGGCTACACTGGCCCAGGTCCTCATTTATTTCATCTTTATAATTCTATCAGCGTTACTCAATTTTCTTCAGAACTTTGAAAATTTGTTGCTTATCTACCTACTTTAGAGCTAAGGCTTTAATACGCTTTGTAAAATCTGTTTGGAGAGTCATTATGATTAAGGTTAGGTATATAATTCACAAGGAGAAGATACGACAAATATAATTTTTTTTGTGTTAGTTGAATCAATGTATTATGCTTATAGTATGAAAATTTATGTCATTTCAGCCTTTTTATATATCTATCTGAGGTTAGGTCCATCCCCCTTCTACTTTTATAATTTTTTGTTACGGTGTTAGTTCTTAGGACATGGTAGGGTTGGGCTAACTTCCCACACCCTTAAAGTGATTTCTATATATATAGTAATATATATATATATATATTTATTTTTTATTTTTTTTATTTTTATTTTTTATTTTTTATTTTGCTTTTCTTCGGTCTATACCTTAAGAAATCGATTTCATGAGTTTACTATATTTTATGAATTCACTTGAGACTTTTCCCAAAAACGTCTTTAAAAATACTGATTAGCACAAAAAAGTGGAGCTCAGATTTATTTCATCTTCATTATATTTTAATTTTCATTAATGTTAGGTCTAGGAGTGTTGCTCCGCCACTAATCACCATGATACGTGCAAATTTTGAGTACCGTCATTTTAATTTTAAAAAAATAAAAATAGAAGGGACGTTAATAAATTTGCCCAGGTTGCGTCGCACACCCATTTATTTTGGATTCAATTATTTTATATAATAAATTTCATTTTCATATGAATAATCTATATACATACATTTGACTTATCAATAGCTAGAAGCATCACTGAGTTTTACTATTTCTTTTTCATATTATTTATTTTTATATTTCTTTGTATGAATTATTATTTTTCTTTCACGTTTAATGAAACTATACTTCATAGTTCAGGTGTTGAACCTGGCATGGAAGTTGACGTATGAAGATTGTTAATATTTAAGCATCATCATTGTAATATCATTACTCTATTATAAACATTGTAGTGATGATAAAATACTTCATTAGGATTGGTAAGATAAGATTTAGTTCCTTGAGATTTTTTTTTTATTTCTAATAAAAGATCGCTAAACACTTTGTCTACTGATAAATTTATCCAAAAAAATTGTATTTACAACGGAGTTTGCCTTTGAAGAAATGGGTCTGATCCTCAAATCAAATGGGTCAGCGAATTTGGGTTTAAAAAATGGTGGATTTAATTTTTAAGTGAAGTACTAACATATATGGCCAATCATGATAAGTGCTATTTTAAATTACAGTAAAAAATCAGATTCGGGTATTAATTTGAGTGATATTTTTCAGCGAAAAAATAAAGATTGCGATTATTTTTTTTTAACAAAAAGCAGATGAAAATTTTATGAGCCATTTTTTTGTACGTTAGGATGAGAATAAATGTTTATTGTAGGCTTGAAAAATAAGAGGAGACTTTTTAATTTAAATTTTCCTTAGTACATTTTTTTTCCAAGCCAACACTCATTAATAACAGTAAAAATAACTAATACAAACATCATTTTCATCTTCATGCATCTCAACAAGAAAACGAAAATTTTAAAAAGTAAAAGAAAATCACAAGGTAACTTTAAAAGGTCTTACATATAAAATTCACATATTTTAATTGGATTAATTATCCAATTAGGTTGATGCCTTGAATAATGAGTGAATCAGCTAGAACTTGGTTAGCTGCTTGAGATGGATGCACACTATCCCAAAACACATATTGTGTTGCATTGCTACATGTTCCTGGTGATTTTGGGTTGCATAATAATGATGTTGTCTCCACTGTTCCTGTTCCACAACACCCTCTGTTTGCTTCCGCGAATCCTAACAATCACCAAAAAGTACGTCAATAACAGTGTCGTATGCAGGATTTTTTATAAGCAGTAGAGTTTATATGAAAAAATTACCGTGGTCTGATGGAGATTTGACGAGGTCATATAGGGGTTGGAAAATGTCAAAGACAGCAATCTTAAGTCCTGGAAGTTGCTTTTGTAACTGTGTTGCAGCTGAATTCATTTTCTTGTTGAATTGTTGGGCATCTGTATTGATCTTTGAAACACATCCATTCTCATGAAATCCGAATAATGTTCTAGCAGCTGGTAGACAGCCCAATGGTGGAAGTGAAGTTACCCCAATTCTTCTTGCTCCTTGCCCATACAAATCCTGTTTTACAAAATTTATGGTGGGCCGTTTTGTAAAGACTAGAGGTAGTGTTTCGCAACTAATTTAATTCAAGTTTGATTGAAAACACGAATTGATCATCCTCACTAAAAAGCATTAAGTGTCGAATTCTACAACCAAAATAGCATCATATTACCTTGACGGAGCTAGTGAATATGCCGACAAGATAAGAACCATACTGATCAGGAGTGTAGAGTTTGTTAAGATACGGATTGATGTAGTAATTCTGTAAGAAATCACTGCTTCCTGCACTTATTATGTAGAGTGCATCCTTTAGGATGGATGCCGCTTTTTGACTGCCTGCAACTTTTGCTAGCTTGGATTGATACTCCTTGTAGTATTGCATCTGTGTTGAAAATGGAATTGCATGCTGCATCAACAAAAAATTGTCAACAATAGTTAGTCCCAATTCCGCAAGTTAACTAAATTTGATCGCAACTCAACACTACATCAAAAACGGTCTTTAGCTACAATAATAAATCAACAATTCATTATTTGCTCTGTATCTGAGATCGTTTAGCATATTTCTTCACCAAACCATACTATGATCACCGTAAGGGGAAAAAAAACAGAGTGCTTGTAAAACTTACGTTGAGGATGGCGGTTTTATCATCAAATCCAGCAGCAGCAGAAGCGAAATTAGTACCAATAAGTAGATTCTTGCCTGATGCTTCAGGGCTCAAATATGCAGCCGGGTAAGTAGTGAACCCAAGTGTATCAGCTACAACATTAAAAAATATTAAACCACAACTGTCAAATTAATAGTATATTCTGTTAGACTATTCGTTACAAAGTTTGAACTGAAGTTATTGAATTCTGTGGAGAAACCTAAATTATGAATTAGTCGAGCCATTAAAGCAAATAACTTACCAGTGATATCAGTAGCTAATTTTCCATTGCAGAATCTACCGGTGGGTTGACGAGTGACAAAATCCCTTCCATAAGGTGGATAATTAGCCTTAAAAAGAGTATGAATGTAGTCATTATTTCCTACATCCACAGCGGAATCGCCAAATGTAATGATTGCCGGAACAAGTGTTGTGGAACTTTGAGCATTATTCAGACGGATGTGAATAAAGCCCAATAAAGCCACAAAGAAAAATGCCAATTTTTGCTGTCTGTAGATACCCATATTTCCAAAACTTTGTACTTTGTCACTGACTTTCCTCAACCAAAACTTTATAGTGAGCCAAATGTAAGTCAGAACCGACTAAGGATGAATAGCTGTGCATTCAAAGAAGGGAGATGAAGGTTGAGCTATAGCCATTAATGCCGCTTTGGAGGTAGTTAAGTGCCATTAATTCACAAGTTGCTAAAATCAATGTAAATATAGTCAGTACGAAATATCTTAATTTTCACCTTTTCATAAACATTGAGATTATTTATATCAATCATCATTAACAAAATCGTCTCCTAGTTAATAAATTTAAGTTTACAATATTTTAACGATTCAATTCCATGCTGAAACTCGGTAAAATCAAAGTTAGATACAAAATAATTTAATAAAGATATATTAAGTGAAACTTTTAATATAAATATAAAGTTTGAGCCGAAATTACACGGTCATTCACGTATTCCATACTTTTGTCATGTCCTCCTAGAAGTATAACAAGGAGTAAAATTAAGATATTTTGTACACCAACGGTAAATTTAGACATTATCCCTGAAAACAAAAATGAAATACTATTCATTAAAAAACAGAGCTTTCATTGCCAGTATTGACAATAAGAAGGTTTGTTTGTCAACCTCACAAACAGATCAAGATTGGTAGGGTGCAATAATTATAGAGATAGAGAGTAAGTATGTTGTCAATTCTAACACGAAGCTAATAATGAAAAAAAAGCAAGTAGTTGAGAGGCATTTGGTATTGCATTGGGCTGCGGCCACGAGCTAGCTAGGGAGCATGCATGTGATACACTTAATTACCTCTTTCATAATTCACTGCCTGCCTCAGCCATTATACATATATTTACATCTGGATACCAGTTTGTGTTACATAGGATCAGTAGAGAATGACTTCGATACTAAATTTAACAAAAAAAAATAAAGATTTTTAAAATTTATGATCTAAATAAGTGATAGATATTTGTGTGGTTAGGTTTTATTGTCCTAAATTTATGATACGATTGTGGATTGGACTAATCTTTTTGAAGGAGTAGGACAAGGTTAGGACTCTATAAATAGAGGACGTGTTCCTTCTAACTTAATCGCATAAACAATGAGTCTTAAAAGGCTTTGAGAGTTTTGGTTAGGGGGGGGGGGGGGGGGGGGGGGGGGGGGGGGGGGGGGTGGGGGGGGGGGGGGGTGGGGGGGGGGGGGGGGGGGGGGGGGGGGGGGGAGAAGAATTTAGGATCACAAGCTTTGATACGGATAACTGTGTGAACCTCCCAGTATCCGAGTGATTGGTTGAAGTTGTTTTCTCTCTCTATTTTGTACTCTCATATTGATAGTGGATGGATCATTCTTTGTGGACGTAGGTCGATTGACGCACACGTTAAATCGTTGTGTTCTTGTGGTTATATTTTCGTTGGTCAATTATAGTGATCTGCAAGATTATTTTGTAGCGTCCACACTTATACGGTCCCAATATATGTGACTATAAATTAAGTAATATAAAATATAAACGGGAATAGAGGGAGTACTGTATGTTGCCTATTTTTTCTTTTCTTCTGTATTTTGTTATTACTTGAAAAAACTAGTCCTACTTTGATTCTCCCACGACACATTGGTTGTGGATAGACTATTTGGACGATCCTTTTCTCGTGAACTAGCTTTGTGAGATTAAATTAGACTTAAAGTAGCTTTTAATTATCAATTCTATCCCACTTTATTGTGTTTATTAGATGTTGGACTTATCTTAAATTGTCCATGCTTCGAATGTTATGTCACGGGTGTGCGATGAGTGTTGATTCTCCCATATTAGTGGTGAATGGGTGTTTGGTTTCTTTGTATGGTCTCGAACAATTCTTCCCTGTAAGCTAATTTTCAAAATTGAGTTTTACTCAAATTTATAATTTTCAAAATTGAGTTTTACTCGAATTTATAGACAAGGACGTCACATGTAGGTACAACGATGCAACAGGTTCATGTTGGTTGTGTTGTTGATAATTGAAACAATAATGAGAAGGAAGTTAGGTTTGAGAGAAATTTGGTCGAAGGATGGTAGACAAGTGACTTTAAAGAGTGATTTCAATAGCAGTATGCAGCAAAGCTCTTAAATGTGAAGAAGAAGCATTCACTCTCATATTCATCATCTCCATAACCATATGCCATGATTGTTCTTCTACACTTACTAACTAGTAACTACTACCATATATTATTTTTTTTCAATTTTTCATCTGGT
Source organism: Solanum habrochaites (assembly GCA_027704765.1). Taxonomy (NCBI): domain Eukaryota; kingdom Viridiplantae; phylum Streptophyta; class Magnoliopsida; order Solanales; family Solanaceae; genus Solanum; species Solanum habrochaites. The sequence goes on from JAKWJA010002491.1 coordinate 66,186,503, forward strand.
GTCCGATATTTTCATTACAATCCAATTGGATTTGATTTCGTACTAGAAAGTTCTAGCTAAAACGCTCCCTAACAAAGTCGACTAAATATCAAATTCAAAAACTCTGATTAAGAATAAATAAGTACTTACCACTCCACTCGATCGATACAAAATAATTAACTTTGCATTAACAATTGAACTACATAGAAACCGTGTGTACTTGAATCCCTTTAAAGTCGTAACGCAATGAAACTTGAATGCATACAAAAAAAAACACCACCAAGACGTGTGATGGTCATGGATAAACAAAATTATGACCAAAAATGTATTTTTTTATATTTAAATCATTTTTTTTCCTTTTAGAAATATTAATTAAATAAAGAATGTTGTTAGTTAATTATGTCTTAACATTTTCGGATGAATTAGAAAGTCACTGTTAACGAATTTCAATGTTCCTAACTTAACTAAATTTTTGGTGTTGCATTTATAGCTTTGAGATAACGAAAATCACTTTTAGAGCTACATATTTAACATGTTTAATTTTATAATGTGAAATCCTTTTTAATAGATCGAGAATTAGCTCTATTGACATGAACTATTTTTATCATATTTTTTAGAAATCAAACCCAAAAAGGGATTAACAAATACTAATACTTTTATTATAGTAATAAAGGATTGTACTAATGCTACTCAGTGGCACATTTATTAGTACTAATTACTATTTTGGCAATTTGTACTTAAGTCGGTTTGGCAGAATTCAGTTCCACCTCTCTAGCTAATATTCCTAAAAAAAAATAAAATTATTGGAGGTAAATTCAAAGTCATTTTCGTATTTTCTCTCTTGATCTGAGTAGAGATAAAAAAAAATAAAAATTCTGCATATCTATGGAGTTTTGAAAAAAATAATATACGTTCGATCCATAAATTCTCTTTGCTAGCCTAAAGTAGACTCGTAGGGCTGGCTCATTATTATTAATGTATCGATATTAATGTTAATATACATATAGTGGTTACACTCTGCATTGTATTTGTATTCATCAATTAATATAATTATTAGCTGTAGAGTTGTTCATGTGCAATGTTCAAGTTTCTTTTATGACCTCCGTTTCATAAAAGAACGAATCTACTTCTAATTTAATTTGTTTAAAAAAATATTTTTTTTTTATAATTTTTACATGATATATTTAAAATTATAAGATTAAAGAGTATTTTATTATATTTAAAATAACTTTAATTTAGAATCACAAGATTAAAAAATTTTCTTTCTTTTCTTAAACTTCATTCTAAATTAAATTATACATCCTTTTTGAGACAAAAGGAGTAATTTATTATAAATAATAGGCCACTATAACATACTTCCTTCGTCCCCGGTGTATTATTTATCATATTCTATTTTTAGTGAAGTCAAAAGGATAAAAACTTGAACGAACATTTTAACGAGGTATTTTTTCATATATTAATATGCAAAAAAAATGTAATTATCGTAATTTGTATATAGTTTGAGAAATCTATCTTTTTTTTTTATATAAATATCGAATTATGTGATCCAATTTTATCTTTAAAAATTAAGTAAATTAACTTTGATAAGGTAACATGACAAACAATTTTAGACGGAAGGAGTATAGGCTAGCCTGCTAAAATCCCTTGGAAAGTCGTGAAATTTAATGCAATATTCACTACAGCAGTAGAAGATTTTTATCATAAGTTTTTTTATATAATTTATTTTTAGGGTTGTTCATGATTACGATAAAAATATCAAATTGAATCGCAACTCAATTCAATCAAATCGTATAAAAGAATTAATGTTTGATTTGTTTAAGTTTGATTTTTAAATTTTAAAAATTGATATTATTTGATTTGATTTTAATTTTACTATAAATTAAACAAAACACAAAAATAATCAAATTGAACTGAAAAATTAGATATATAAATTCCTCCATTTTTCTCTTTCCCACCCACATTTTTTTCAAAAAGAATAACAATAAATCTAATGTTTTAAGTTATAACTATAGTTAATTATAAAAATAAATCAGAAACTAAGTAATAATTAGCTCTTGATTCTTTAAACTAGATTAATAATTTAGTAGACATTTTTTTAAAAGTATAAGGACTAAAGTAAAAGTAAATTGAGAGAATCACAGCTATAATCTAAACTTGATTTAGAAAGTACAATAAATGTATTTTTGTTTTATTTTGATAGGTTAATAATAGTAAAAGTTTTTTTATTTTTTAGGGAAACATGGTATATAATAGCCAACTTAATAACCTAAATTAAATGGACAGCTAGAGTTGATTTATTATTGTGCTCCATAGCAAACGTGGCGGGTTTTCTGTGGGGGTGCCAAAATTTGAAGGCGTCTTCTCTCCAAGAAGTCTCGCTCGCCAATCTCCCATTCTAGCTTCTCGCTTATACACAGGAAGAAATGGATCATTTATGTTTCTTGTTTTGATTAAAGCGAAGGAAAATTGTTATATACACAGCAAAAAGTATATCTTCGTGTTATACACTTAATTATATAATTTAAACATTTTTACTCAAAATATTGGCAGAGAAAAAGGCCAAAGAATGATACCAATTGTGACTATACAATTGCAGTGAAATACAATTTTTTCTAGCTTATACAACGAAGAGTATATTATTGTGTTTATGATTTTTTATAAAGCGAAAAAAACATATACTTCTTGCATACAACTTATCATTATGCAATATAAATACATTTTAATCGATTCAACTGTAGCAAAACTAATTATACAAATGGCAGAGAATAGGCCAGCGAATTATACAAGTTAGGCTAGCGAATTATACACTTGTATATGTCTAACGAATTATTACAGTTTTTATGTTGCTATGGAGCGCAATTATACAAAGTGTGTTATAGAATACAATAGTGAATTTTTTGTTTGCTTAATGTGAAAGTGCCTTTTTATTTTTAAAGCATAAGGGACTAATAAAGTAAATTAAGAGAATCATAATATAATCTTAACTTGATTTAGAAAGTACAATAAATGTATTTTGGTTTATTTTTCAAAAGGTGACTAACGCAACTACACAAGTATTACTCTTTTACCTACTATAAAAGTAGAAATTAAATAGTATTAGTACTAAACATTACCATATATATAAATTAATTTTAAAAAAAAACTAACTTTATTTGTATCTTTTACGTGTGTTGATCAATTTAATAATTGTAAATAAGGATTGCACTGTTATTAAACCTCTTAAACGAAGTTTATCAGAATTAATTAATGAATGAAAGAAGAAGACTTTCATCTAACAACGGCGTCGTATTACCAATTTCTTCCCGCCACGCGCTGCCTTCCTCCGCTGCCTCCGTACCTAATTTCAGCCCGCAGCAGCAGCCGGCGGAATCACTCGAAGAAGATGATTATGAAATTTTGATTTTTATTGAGGGAAACGAAAGCGGAAAATCGAACATTAATGAGGTGAACGATTGCGCGAATTGTTTATCGGAGTTTTTAGAGGGGGAAAGATACGGTGTTGTTCCGGCTTGTACCCATAAATTTCACGCTGATTGCATTATGCTTTGGTTGGTAAGTAGCATAAATAAAAATTGCCCCATTTGCAGGACTCTTGTTTAATTATTATTTTTTATTCGATTCGATGTGTGATAAATTTTAAATTTTTTGTTACGCACGTGAATTAAGTTACGCATAGTTGATTGTTATACCGCACCTTGCACATTGATTTGTAATTATAGAGTTCTTATCCTTTACTTCTTATAGATATTAGTGATTACCTAATAATAGGGGTTGTTTTACGTGAATGAGATTGAGAAATACATAATTTTGAATTTTTAAATACGTGTGTTTTATAAGTAAAAAAATAAATTTAATAAGTTTTGACTTATGAATACACTTTCAATATTAAATTTTTATCCACAAAATAAACAAGGTCAAAGTTTAAATTTGTTATTTCTAGTGTTAAAGTTTTTTTTTTTTTTTTTTTGCAGTTTTTGCTTTGTTGCTTTAACTAGACAATTAAAATATTTAGTTTTTATTTGTGAACATATGATTCAGGCTGTTTCGAGTGATAAGATTAGTCTATAATTGAACAGTAATTTTTTAAAAATCATACTGTGACATACACAATATCTAAAATTATAGAAGTTTATAACAAAAACATTGCTATTTATGATCAGCATAAAATAGGATACAAATATGTTTAGGATGTTTTGAGGTACTTCCAAAGATGCCATCATTTGATAGAAAAGCAATTTAGCTGATTGATTATGATCAAGAAGACACAAAATAGACAAATACGAGGACCATGCCATTGCAAATTTGAGAAGTAAAAATAAAAAATTACAATTACTCAGTTAAACTTATCGAATTTTAAATTTTGAATTACATATGTCGATTAAGGTGAAGCATTGTTGGATTGTGAATTGATAGGAGAAGCGCAACAGCTGCAACAAGATCCTGGTGTTGGAGGTTGACAACACACACAAGCAGGACATATTGATCTCCTCACAAGTACTTCTGTATAATTAAATACGAATTACGCAAAAAAATATTATAAATGAACAATAATAATATATTTTTTAAGAATTAATAATATGTATAATGAATTACCTCTATACACATTAGAACGAGCAGCAACACCTTCTTGGATTCCAGGAGATAAAATTAAACCAATAAAAACAAGGGTTATGACTATTAAACATCTTGGAGTTATAGCTCCCATTTGAATTTTAGATGAGTAAACAAAACTAGGAGTATATTTTATAGTGCAAAATTAGTAGATGGAAATTAATGAACCTTTGAAAAAAATTGAAATAATGTGTGTTCTCACTCAGTTGACTTGACTACAAGTTAATTTGTTTAGGGGAATCTTCAACTTAATCAAATAGATTTGCTATAATTTTATATGCAATTGGAGAATTTCTGAGCTTATCTTAATTTAATAAACATTAAATAATTGAAAAGTCAGCAATTGCGACTGCAAATTTAGAATAAGTCTTTAGTTTAATTTTTTTGGGGCAGATTTTCAACTCTGAGAATAATACTCTGGTTTATGCTGCAAAAAATTTCCACATCAAAAGTTGACTTTTTTTTTTAATCTTTTTAAAAAAAAAATTAATAATATAAGCGCGGATTACATAAGTTTAATCAATTTTAATTCATTATTTTTAAAAATATAAAAAGTAGACAATTTCTCCTTTTGTAATTCTTCGTTTATTTGGCCCGTGGTAATGGTGGAGGGGAAGATTTTGAAGAATATAATTCAAACGAATTATAATTCGAATTCACAAGTTACAAAATATGTCATTATTTAAAATTAAATTGGTAAAATAAAATCCATTCATTTTTCATTTGAAATTTAATAATTCTAAATAAAATAGGAGTATGAAAGAAAAAAGAATTAAAGCAAAAATAATTTTAAAAAGTACATCATACCAAAAAAAAAAAAACTTAGTACCTAATAAACTAAACACCCTTTTTTATATTATTTAATTTTATAGAACCAATGTTATTCACACACAAACAAAAATTCAAATGACCTAAAATACATTGCCAAAAACATTAATTACATGAGCAAATTATTTTCTTATTATGTAGAAATCATCACACAATATGTCTCTGATCTTCTCATCATTAATTTGCTTAATTCCACGATCACGGCCGGTCCACGGCGGCCTTAAACGGAACGAAACAAGCGCAGGCGCAACACGACGGCGTATTTGGTTGGCAACAGATGCAATTCTCACATTTTGGTTCTTTAACCCCAAGTTCTGCACCAATCACCATCAATTCGTTAAAATATTTATAGTCCTTAAGCCAAAAATTCTAGTAAAGGGATTCAACACTAAAATTTTCAATTCAATAAGTTATATATATCCTTATATTACATAAATTAATTTTGTTCGATAGTAAATTACCTCGACGAGTCAGTCTATCGGCGTTGCTGGGCACAGCTGGAGATAAAACTAGCATAAAGATAATGATTGTAGCCACAAGAGTTTTCTCACAATTCATAGCCATTACCTTAGACTAAATTTTGATTAAGCTATGATAATGTTGTTAATTAAGCATACACTAATTTCACTATATATAGAGAGCTTGATGATGTAATAAGTTTATGTTTATAATATATGTTGCTTGATACAACATATATTAATTAAAGTATACGATGGAGGTTTTAATTAAATATACCACCCTGTTGGAATTGTTTTAATAAGTGAATTAGAGATTAAAAGACAGAGAAATAGTTTGGAATAGGGTTGGGTCTAATGTTCACTGCTCAATCTTACCGATAAAATATTAGACTGTCATCTAAGTTTGCAAACACTATAAAAATCTTATTATGTGATATAACGCTAACATTTGAAATAAACACCACAAAATAATTACTTGCTATTGTTTTTTCTAATTTCAATTTTCTTCGCATTAAATCAACAATAGCATCCTTTGTTTTACAGGTGCTCTATATGTACAATCAATTCATTACATGTCTTTGTTAAAAATTAATTATATGAACTGGCATTTGTTCTACTGCTACTATTTCACTTAGTTTCTAGAGACATTAAAAAAATTAACAAGTCTGCTGGCTAGTCATCGAAATGCATTAATCATGTGCTTGAAATTGACTTGTGTGACAAATTTCAAACAATTTAATTCTGGGTCTGAAAATTTACAAAGTCAGGTCATTTCTTAGGTAGTTACAAATATAAATTTCTTCATCATCATTAATCAATATTCCATTCTAATAAAACAGTAACTAATTCCATACTTATACTACTTCTGTTCATACTATTTCAAATATAGATTTTCACTTGCAACATTAACATATCAAAAAAGACAAAAAAAATAAAAATTATTGGTCCAAATGTGTACAGGAGGAGTTTATAACAGGCCAGGACAACTTTTGAGTTCAACAAGTTGAGTTTTTGTCAAGTGTATGGAGAAATTAAGGTATGGTTGAAATACTGTTCAATAATTATTTTTTTCAATGATATAATGAATGCAATTCGACCTTTGAACAGTTGGAAACTAAAGAGAAGAATATTGCAATTGAGGGCCAAAATAAATGAGTCAGTTGCTCATTGCAGCATTATAGACTTTGACTTGTTCTTCTATAAACAGTTGAACTCCTTATTCTTCCTTTTCTCCTTATTCTTTAGACTTTGAATTGTTCTTACACTTGCGTAGTTATACTGCACAGATACAAGTAGTCGAAATGAATGTGATATTTCTCAGTATGAGTTTGTAACAATGGAATTGTTTGAATGTGACTTCAATAATTACTGTGTTGCTTGATGTACATTGTCAAACTTCGCGATGGAGACAGAAAAAATGAGAAATTATGAAATTATCAGTAACTTCTGACTTACCATTTTTACTTCAGACAACCTTGTCTAAGTTCTTGCTCCTATGCAACAGTTGACACACCACTCCCTTCTCATACCTTCATTCTCTTAGACGGGCCTTGATCAATAATAGGATCAATTGGAGGCGGCTGAGTCTCTGGTTGCTGGTTTTCAGAGGGTTCTGAAGTGGAATGGGGTGCATAGCCTTCTGGGAAAGGTGGAGGCGGAGGTACTGGCGGAAGCTGCACAAATAAAAATAAGTATCTCCATTTTAGAACTTGATCTATTGAATTTCAACACAAATATCCCCGTAAATGAAGCCTGGGATTGCAAATAAAATTTCAAAATACTTCCAACATAACTACTTCACAACTCAAATGAAGCTACTTGACTTAAGATTAAGATTGATGACCTCATACTTTAAAATGAACTGACACAAGATTAATTGGTTAATCTAGGGTAAGAAAGCTCCATGCAGACCATACAAGGAATTACATTTACCTTCCGCTGTAGAGAAGCAAGGATGTGATCAACTCGCTTAAGTTCCTTGAAGTCGATGGCCTCTTTGGCAGGCTTAGTTTCAGATGCTTGGCTATCATTTTCCGTCTCCACTGCAAAAGGAATTTATTGAATAGAATCAACATAATGAAATAATAGTAAAAATGATAGAAATTGACATTGCAAGCTGAACGTAAGATTATTGATTTAAACAATATAAGATTTATACATACTGCACACAAGTCCAACTTATCGTAAGACATCTAAACACACCCAGGTCTGAACTCCCGACTTTCAACCTGACAACTAAATGGCTTGTGTCGTAATAAGAAATTCAGTGTTAAAGTAGCCTTCAGAAATTTTTTGTTTTCATTCAAGCCCTTAAAAGGAACTAAAGAATAAAATAAACTTGTTGTCTACTACTTCATCTTCACCTCTTTTTGGGTTGGGGTGGGTGAGAGTGGGGGAATGGAGATTTGGGTGTTTGCAGATAGCTAGACAAAATTCCAGTAACGGCACACTTTTCTCCAAAGCACCCACATGCACAAAAAAAAAAAAGGTTTAAAGGATGGAAAATTTAAGGAATGAGATATCAAGATACCATATCCAATCTTTTCCAACTTTGAGGATGCAGTACCGAAAGCTTTTGATATATGATATAGAGCACGCCCCTGTCAAATAAGTAAATGAAGAAAATGAACATCAATTGCTTTTTATATTCCATCAATGAATTATTCGACCCACACAAAATTAAATGTAATATCCATATCGCAGAAAAAAGGGGGACAAGTTTTCCCCATAAAAGCAGAAGAGTACTTCAAGCATATTAAAAGTTCACACATATTACCTGCTTTACACAATACTAAAGACAGATAAATACAGAAGAACATTGTAACCAATTCTAATCCTCATTGCATTATCCCTCTAAAGTTTCCTCCCTATGAATTTTTTCAGATGAAATTCCTTTTTTCTTTTTTTAATGATAAGGGAAATGTTGCTACTCGGGTTTGAAACAGAGACCTTTAAATAATTAATCACGTGGAATTCCTGCAGTTTCCTCCAATTTCAACTTCCTTTTTAACTCTAATTCCTTTGAAATCCTATAAAATTAGAAGAACCCCATCCACAGACCGAATCCACATTACCTAGCTGAGATCTTCCAGAGATAGCTTACCAAATTTCTTCATACAAAGAACCTTATGTCATGCCTACTTCAAAAGTTCCTCTTATGAGTCAAAATACGCAGTAATTAAAAATCAATAACCAAGAACCAGACCTTGGCGTGTACTATCTTTAATAGCATCTAGTGCCACAAATAACTCACATTAAAGGCATACGCATCAAAAGCAAAAATAAAGGATCAACAGTGATCTTTCCTAAAGTACTAGTACAGGAGACAGAGCTTCATTTCCTACGGCAAAGAGATGGTTCGAAGTGACTGAACAACACATGTTTCCCGTGACTCTCATCCGTTCCAGGTCACTTCTCATTATGTTGTACAGTAGGAAACCTTAGGAAGCCATGCTTTTGTAATTTATTGAGTTTTAAATAAGAAAAGAACGGATCCTAAATTATTAAAATGGTACTTTCTGCAAACTTTTTTATGTTCATGAAGAAGGATTTATCTAACTCTGCTTTGGCACTATGTTCACCACCCTCTGAGGGCTTCAATGTTCTTAGTTTTTTGCAAAGCATTCAACAATTCCAAAATAAATTCCTTTCTAAGGGCAAGGAAATTCTTGCGAACCTGGTATGGATCACCCACAGAAAGATCAGATGTAAGCACCAGATCAAAACCAGTCTACTGCCAGGAGTATGAAATAATTTTTTCCTGATAAATCAATAACACATAATTATTGAATTTTGAACAATGACCTTCTAGGTGATAGGAAGGGAAGTTTTTCCAGCAAAGTAAGCTATTCTACAAGGCGGAAGAGAGGATTTTCTTAGAAGATTTATCTTCAGTGCTCAGTCAAATAACGAATATCTTTCTCTGAACAAAAAGACAGAAGAAGGATAAGCGAAATATATTTCCTACCCAAGAAAGAGTCTTAACTTCTTTGCTACTAAACAGCCCAGATTCTTAAGCTAAATATAAAGATTGCTACTCTTAGTTTATCTAGATAATGGCATATAAGATACAGGTAGCAAGAGACAATTTAATGGCATCAACAGACTAGAATACTAACAAGTCGAGCTGCAAATACATTGCAGAGCTGCGGAGCTTGGTATATTGAACCATCCAAGATGTAATAAGTCAGCATTGGTGTGACCTTCTCAGGGCTATCCCTCTTTTGCTTACGGATGACAAAGAGATTAGGCTCCATTACTTCACTCAACGTGTATTCCATGCCCGTCATTTTCCTACAAAACAAGTTGCATATTTTCAATTGCAAATTTAGTTGTGCTTGTGCATGTCTCCATTACCTAATACCATACATTCACATATGGTCTTGAAAAATCGAGAAGTACTCGTACAAATTAAGTCCGTGCACTTGCAAACGAACTTGTGCTGAGCAACAAATCGTTAATTTTCCCCAAATATCAGTTGCCTCCAACTTGTACTTGTGTCTATCAATTTTACCTCTTCCAACACTCTACTTTCCCCCAAATCTCTAACCCCGCCCTAAGAACTCCAAACTGACATATCGCATCTTCAATCTACCTTCTACCAGCAGAAGATTAAAAGGCAAACTATGAATTGAAATCCCAACAACTCAATTTCGCAATGTCAGCAAATCTAATTGTGCAATTCACAAAGATCAAAACTTCGTTTTCTAAGCAAAAAAAGGGGGAAAGGAAAAGAAATCATACGAGATATGAGAAAAATCCAGCGGGTGGATGGCGCGGGCACGGAGTTGTTCATTATTGCAGGTCCAATCGTAGAACGGGGAGAGTGCAAAATAGTCGAACACTAGGTTTCTGTCGAGCGGATAAGTATTCAGCCACAGCTGGTCTCTGAAACATATGCTCGTCATGTCCGTCCCAGGTAGCGGTGGAGCCACCGGTGCACTTCCATCGGCGTTCAGCGGCATCATCGGCGTCGACGCCATCTCGTCCTTGATTAACTTAACCAGTATTCACGACACTGTAGTAATTAAACAACGGATAATTAATGGTAGTAAAGAAATAGCACTACAATAATTAAACAACGGATAATTTTTAAAAACCTAGTAGTAATTTCGGAGAAAAATATAAAATACTAAACTAATTTAATTCAATTAATCTATAAAAAATTTATCAAATTTACAACGATGAGGCGGACATAATAAATACAAGTGAATTCAAAAGAGCAACTTTTATATTTCGTTTTGTTAGTAGAATTTGTTTTTTTTTGACTTTTTATTTATCATTAAATAAATTTATTTGCTAAAAAATAGTTAAAGTAAATATCTTACTGTCACAAAATTTTACGTATGAAATCTAATATTACATGATAATGACTATTTTATTACTAAAAAGTGGTCAATTAACTATACTACTCGCTCCATTTATATCTTGTAATATTGATCTTTTTTTTTTAGTGATGTCAGTTGGAAAACAGCATCTATGAAATATCAAATTTAAAATATTAATTATTTTTTAAAATACAAACCTAATTATTTTTTTATTATTTAAGAATTTACCAACGTATCTTCAACACGTTTTGAGACACGTCCTTAAAGAAATACTTTTGATTTATCAGAATAATTATAGTTTTAAGTTAATAACCAAAGCACAAAGAGCGTAGTTATTAAGAAAATTCATCCCGAAGGGTACAGTCTTTCTTCCCAGACCCTTTTACCAACATAATTTTTCTCCAAAAATAAACAAATTTTACTCTCTGAATTTCCATCTAAATTCCACAAAATATATTACTACTAACAATTAATCCCTTATATTGATGTCTCTTGATGAAACCTGAATCACTTTCATCTGTCAAGGTAATTATATATAATATGTTGGTCGCTAATTCCTATTTCTATTGATATTTCGTCATTCAAAGGATGTAGATTAATTGACATTCATGTAGCAAATAGCCATGAATTCTATGTATTTTTCAAGTATATGAGAAATGCCTCATCGTGTTACCGCGAGGGCAAAATCATTTTCTTCTCAACCATCCATTGCTCAAAAATTAAAAGATGATCCTGTAGATCCAAAAAATGCTCAGGGTAGCGTTACATGTGTTTACCAATCTCATATCGGGGGATATTGGCGTAATGTGACTGTTATATGGAGAAAAAATATGATGAATCATTGCCTTACCATATCTGTTGATAGCGTAGAAAATGAAGATCATCAAACTTGCAAGATTGATCTTAAACCTTGGCATTTTTGGGCTAAAAAAGGTTACAAGACATTTGAGGTTGATGGAAATCAATTGGAGGCTTATTGGGATTTAAGATCAGCAAAATTTTCTGGTAGTCCTGAACCTTCTAAAGATTTTTATGTCGCGTTAATTGCAGAAGAAGAAGTTGTTTTATTATTAGGTGATTACAAGAAAAAAGCTTATAAGAGAACAAAATCAAGGCCAGCTCTTGTAGATGCATTGTTGTTTTACAAAAAAGAACATGTTTTTGGTAAGAAGAGTTTCTCAACAAGGGCTAAATTTGAAAACAACAAAAAAGAAAGTGATATTGTTGTAGAAAGTTCAACTTCAGGGCCAAGAGATCCTGAAATGTGGATAAGTATAGATGGAATTGTTTTGATTCACATAAAGAATTTGCAATGGAAATTCAGGGGAAATCAAACGGTACTACTCAACGAGCAGCACGTACAAGTGTTTTGGGATGTGCATTCTTGGTTGTTTTGTGAACCTGGTTCTACTCATGGATTGTTCATTTTTAAGCCAGGTGTGTCTGAATTGGAAAGTGACAGAGACGGAAGTAGCGTTGGAGGTGACAGTGATTGTAGCGATCATACTAAGTATTTTTCAACATTGAGTCACTCCAGAGCCTCGCCTTTTTGCCTTTTCTTGTGCGCATGGAAGATTGAGTGACGATGAAAGAGAGAAGGAGAATTTGTGTAGGTGGTATGGAAGTCCTAAAGGGAGACATGATGCAGAGACAGATACAAATTGTAAACTTGATGAGTTCAACCTTTAAGGTTCTCAGAATGTAAATTTGTTGTTGTTTAAGTGAAATTTCATTGTGTATATTTATGTACTGTATTGAAAACGATTAGTTTTATTGAACTCATCAAATCCAAGGTGCTTCCTTTTGCCTTGGAAGAGGATGCCTCGCATCAAAGAAAAATTTCTGTGGATTGGTTTGAGGTAAGATAGGGTTTCATTGTCCTTTTGATATCTTCTCCAAGTCTATGTGACTTTTGTAAATTGTGTTCTGTATATTATTCAGCAATATGACACCAGTATTAGAACATCAAATGGTTGACATTGTTTTCGATATCTTTTAGAGCTTGAAATCTCATGTTCTGCTGTCAACATGATCGATAAAATTGTTCATATAGTTTATTATTTTAAGTATATATGTATCTTTCTTATAGATGTACGTACATAAACCATCCGGAGTACTTCATGATTAGATTGATAATATTGTTTTTCATTGTCATTGTCACAAACTTTCCCTCTTGAAATACTTTAGACCAAGCACTGGTTGACGTATTCAAATCAAAAAATATTTAGTTAAAATAGTGCTAATATTGAGAATTTTCTATTTGTGTAATTCAGCATCTCAAAGAGAAACTGCAAATGGAGAAATCACAGATATTTTAATGGGATTTCAACTCCAATTCATGTTCTAAAATGTTTACTTGGTCTCTTTTAGTTGACTAGACCAGGCCCCTGTAAACTAGTTGTGATTGTTTTTTGGAATGTGCATGCTCCATAGTGTGTTGAAAGGGAGCGACGATAAAAATTGTCTTCTAGTGACCTATAGATCACAGTTCAGGTTGTGAAAATAATCAGGATAGACTGTCTACATCATATTCTTTGAGTATGGCCCTTTCCTGAACCCTACAGAATTTTTTGTATACCGAGTAATTGCCTCTTTATATGCTCTTTGGTGTTAGTTTACTAGTCTCTGTCTTCATGAACAGTCACATTCACTCACTCTTTTATAACTTCAATGATACATTTGCTTGATGTCATTTAATAGAATTTTCTTACTTCATCAGAAATTTGAATGTAATGGAACTTAATTATCAAGATTGTCATCATTAGAAAAGTCAATTTCTCTCACAAATTAGGCTTTAATTATTTTAATCGTCACTTCACTTTCTGGCATGCGATGGCTACTGATAAAATAGAATGCATAAGAATAGTTCCTGTACGGGATAATTCTAAAGTCGTAACTTCTAGTGAATTTATAAAATCAAAATAATTAGTGACGCAACCTGGATTATGCATATAATTAAGCTTGTTAATTACTTCCTGTTATAGTAATCCATAATCTAGAGTTTCGGTTTAGCTTCAACACTGAAATAGGGAAATGACTAAAGACTTGATTTTTATCTTTCTAATTTGTATTTCTCTCTTTGCACTTGAAGCTAACGCCCAAATTGAACAATCAGGTATATACAATTTCTTCTTTCAACTCACTTTTATTTTTGACTATAAATGAATACTTCTAGTTATATTCTTCAATTTTATTCAGGATTCATAAGCATAGATTGTGGAATTCCTCAAGGTTCCAACTACACCGATGTAGCTACTGGACTCCAATATGTTTCCGATTCAGGATTCGTAAATACAGGTAGTAACGCTACTATCTCGAGTGAGTTTCACTCCGATGACCTGGAACAACAGTTGTACACACTCACAAGTTTTCCCCAAGGAAAACGAAATTGCTACACCATTAGAGTTGCAGAAGGAAAAGGAAAAAAATACTTGATCAGGGCTAGTTTTTTATACGGAAACTATGATGGAAAGAGTCAGCTACTGATCAATTTTGATCTTCATCTCGGAGTTGACTTTTGGACCACGATTCAAATAGTCAATGCTTCAGTTCCGTTATATGGAGAGATCATACACATTCTCTCATCGGATTTCGTACAGGTTTGTCTAGTAAATAAGGATCGAGGAACACCATTTATATCCGCACTTGAATTGAGACTCTTGAACTCAACCATATACAAGACCACATCCGGGTCACTACAAACTTTTGTACGTCTAGATCTTGGCTCAACAGCCACTCAAATAGTAAGGTAAATACTTCTTTCAAATTCATCCTCTATAACAACATTTGATTATAACGTACTACTGTCAAATTTCATCAGGTACCAAGATGACATATATGATCGTTTATGGTGGCCATATAATAATGTGGCAAACACGATATCATTGAGTACGACTTCAACCATTGATAACACCAACAGTTATCTACCGCCGACAAAGGTGCTGAGCACAGCAATAGCAGCAGATAATGACACCGATGGAATATCACTTTGGTGGGAACCTGCGAATTCAACAGATGAGTACTATATCTACTTCCACTTTGCAGAGATTGAAGCCAACCATGTCAATAGGCAATTCAACATATATGTTGATGGAGAGTTGTATCGGGGGTCATTTGCTCCGAACTATATGTCTGTAACCACAATTTTATCAACATCAGCTCTAAAGCCAAAAGACAGACACCAAATTTCCCTCAACAAAACGGGAGATTCAATTCGTCATCCTACCATCAATGCCATAGAGTTGTATAAAGTTGTCAAGCAAATCATAAACCCCCAAACAAATGACTTAGATGGTAAGTTTATGTGCGCGCACACAAACAACTCACTTTTTAGAAGGAAAAAAATACTCTTTACTCATAAAAGATTGGTCAAACAAACTATGTCCTAAGTTTGGATGGATTAATAATACTTAGTCCTTATTTCGATTCCACTAATTATTTGACATTAATTTTGCTATTAGTTGAGGCTATTATGAATGTCAAATCAACATACGAGGTTAAAAAGAACTGGCAAGGAGATCCATGCGGCCCTGTAGCTGACATTTGGGAGGGTGTCACATGCAATTTTAATGGGGATCTCCCCACAATTATTTCCTTGTATTTTCCTTCTATGCTCTCAAATTTGACTTTTTTTTTTTTAGTATAAACATGTTTCTTCTAATTTTGCTCTTTGAAGGATGAAACTAACATATAGTTAATTTGTTGAGTAGAGACTTATCTTCAAGTGAATTACAAGGGGCAATATCGCCTTACATAATAAGTCTCACAAAACTAGAAATGTTGTAAGTATCTATCTACTGCAAGCTTTGTCACTTGAACCAAACTAGAAAATGAAGAACTTGTACGAGGCTACTTGTTATTTCACAAATTTGGGTCGAACAAATTTTGAATCCACCAATTTGTGAAACAAATGAAGTCTCGAGGCATAAAATAAAATTTTCAGTTATATATTAAGTAATTTTTATGAGATTGTTGTGTTTTTGTTGAAGGAACATGTCAAACAATCAGCTGACGGGAGAGGTGCCTCCCAATCTCTCACAACTAGCCTTCTTACAAGCGCTGTAATTTACTCTCCTATAACTCATTTAGTCTCAATTTATGCGATACAGTTGCAGTAATATGATTTTTATTACATTATTGTTGTGTTTCTGTTGAAGGGACTTGTCAAACAATCAGCTGACGGGAAAGGTCCCTGCCAATCTAGCACAACTACCCTTCTTAAAAAAACTGTAATTTCATCACTCATGACCTTTATTGTTAATTATTTTGATCTACAATAATTTTTACGTTCAAATCCACTATCAAAGTTTAGAATTTTAAAATTTAATTGTCAGATGAATCAGAACAGAAGGTGTATTTATTTATTTAATTAGAACACAGAGTAATTTGGTTATCTTTGTGACAGATACTTGAAAGGAAACAGTTTCTCCGGAAAAATTCCTGAAGAATTACTGGAAAAATCAAGAAATGGATCACTCGATTTGAGGTCTCGTTCCACTCTCAGAATCCATGAATTAATTTATGAGTATACAAAAAACATCCAAGATTGATTTAGAAAATTATCGATATAAATTTCTCATATAATTGGTCACAAGTTAAATTGTGAAATCAACTCATCTAAAGTTGAAGTATGATGTTATATTGAATTGCTATCAAGTCATTAGATATTGAAGATTCACTTTTATTTACTTATAATTACATTTCAAATAATTTTTTGTCATACAGTTATGATGAATTTAGTCCTCCTCCTCCGAAAGATGAATTTAGTCCTCCTCCTCCTCCTCCTCAAGATGAATTTAGTCCTCCTCCTCCTCCGAAAGATGAATTTGGTCCTCCTCCGAAAGGTGGTAATAACCTTAGTGCTGGTGCACTAGCAGGAATTATTGCATCCGTGGTGGTCTTGGGCATCTTGGCTTTACTACTACTTCTTTGGTTTATAATTCGAAGGATGAAAAACAAAAAAGGTGAACAAATCATAAAATCGATTAATACTTGCGCGATGATTTGTTATTGAAGAAGTAAATCTAATTAATTTCTAAAACAGGGAAGATCATTGAGACAGAAACAACAGTACAGAGTCCAAACATTGCATTGGAGTTGAAAAACCGGCAGTTCACATACTCACAGGTGTTGCACATGACAAATAACTTCCAGAGAGTCCTTGGTAAAGGAGGTTTTGGAACAGTTTATCTTGGCTATGTTGATAACCGTGACGTGGCTGTTAAGATGCTGTCCCCATCTTCAGTTCAAGGGTTCAAGGAATTCCAGGCTGAGGTAAACTGAAGAAGTACTTTTTAGTACCTAAGACATTATATTTAGTTAACACGAATTTGACTATACATAAACTTGACTTGACAGGCTAGTCTCCTGATGAGCATACATCATAAGAACTTGATTTCTATAGTTGGGTATTGTGTTGAAGGCAACCACATTGGTATTATTTACGAATACATGGCCAATCGAAGCTTAGACATGCAACTATCAGGTACCTGATTTATAGTCAACAAATGTTCTTTAGATCAGATGTTTCAAAAGTCTTTTATCATGGCGTGCAGATAGAAATCCAAATGCTTTAACATGGGAGGAAAGACTTCATATAGCCTTGGATGCGGCACAAGGTATATACATACACCACTAGATGAAAATCATTTCAGTCGATCTACCACAGTACTTTTAGAATGATTAATAACTATATATTTGACGTGTTTCTTTTAATTTTATCTGAAAAAATAATGTAGGACTGGAGTATCTGCATCATGGTTGCCAGCCATCAATAATACACAGAGATATCAAGTCTAGTAATATTCTATTAGATGATAAATTCCAAGCAAAACTTGCTGATTTTGGTTTGTCAAGGACTTTACCAACTGGAGAGGGAAGTCATGTTACCACCATAATCGCGGGTAGTCCAGGCTATCTTGACCCTGAGTATGTGCTCTATCATTTTATTATTACTTTGTCTCAAAAAGAATAACGACTATGTATATCTAATTTGAACTCTCGAATTGACCTGCAGTTACTACAGGACAAATAAGCTAACAGAGAAAAGTGATGTATACAGTTTCGGTGTGGTTCTTTTGGAAATAATAACAGGACGGCATTTACTAGGAAAACATGACAAGATTTATGTAATAACATGGGTCAATGGTATGATTAATGATAACGGAGATGTTTCAAAAGTAATCGATCCAAGATTAGGAGGACAAGTTGATCTGAATTCAGCAAAGAGAATTGTGGCATTGGCAATGGCTTGTGTTTCTCTTGAACCAACAAATAGACCAGCTATATCTCTCGTTGTCACGATAATAAAACAATGTTTAAGACAGATGATTGAGAATTATGACTCGAATTGAAGAACAGAAAATTTGGATAATGTCCTCCATCCCAAGATGAGATTGATGACCCTGTGTTTATTTGATTGTGAATGTAGAAGACAAACTAGTAGTTTCGTTTCATGTAATATATGTACAGATACTGTATTTTGATCAGTGAGTGCAGAGCACTATCACATTGATAGTTTCTTTTCTGATAATGGAAGCGCATTTGGAATGATCATTGAGACAGTATTTTCATTATACCAGTTCATCATCTTTAATAAATACATAAAAAAAATAGGAAAACTTTCGCATATAGTCACTCAAAAATAATTTAATTACTCTTCATAGCATAACCAACGTTACCACCTCTCCCCCCACTCGATCCTCTTCCACACTCTCCCTTACTGTGCTAATACGATTTAGCATAGATAATATAGGGAGGAGAATTTAATCTTAATTGTCATGTTTATAACATGAATTGCAATAAACATGACAATTAAGATTAAATATATGTACAATAACAATTATTATTGCAATTATACGTATAACACTACTATTCCAAGCAATATAGTAGGGGTGACGCTAGAATAAGAGTAATGGGTTCAATAATCAAGTAGCTTTGCCAAATTCTATATTTATTTTTGAAGAAAAGAGCTCATTTATGTCATCAGTTAAAAGTTTGGCTCATTTATGTCATCATTTTAAAGAAAAGGTTCATTCATGCCATTATTTTTCAATAGTGATTTTGCAAAACTATTTTTAACACGTGGTACAAACATAACTCGACCACATCATCAATTTTTTTAGTTGAAAAAAAAATTAATTCAATTTTATTCAGAATTTTATTTTTTTTTATTTTAAATGATGACATGCCTAATTATAATTCGCGCATTTCATTAATTTTTTAAATTAAAAAAAGTCAAAAAAAATTAAATTAATTTTTTTCAGAATTATTATTTTTTATTTAAAAAATTAATGACCTGTCCGAATTACAATTGGACACGTGTTAAAAATGATTTTACAAAATCACTATTAAAAGATAATGGCATGAATGAGTCTTTTCTTGAACGGTAATGGCATAGATGAGCCAAATTTTTACGAGTGACATAAATAAGTCTTTTCTAAAAGTTCGATATCATATTTGAGCCTTTTCCCTTTATTTTAAATGATCAAAACTACAAACTTATAAATTTCAATTTCTAACTCCACCTCTATTAACTGATACAACTTCGTAGAAAGAGATTTTCTTATTGAATATTATCTTGTGACTTGAACAATTTTAGAATAGATCTCCACACAGATAAACTAATTAGATAAATTGGGTGGCAGCAATAGTTTAATTCAGTTTGCAATTAATTACTATACTACATAAATTTCCTTCCCATTATTCCACATTCATTCATTTGATTATCAAATTGAGAGCAACGTCACTATTTTTATAACTGAGTACAAAATTCCTAGAGTGCATCATCAACGTGTATATAATAATTTCAGCAGCTTCCTTATAGTTTGTTCGATCAATATCTTTAATTTGTTTATCGAAAGGTCAACACCATTTTCTATGTACAACTTTAGACAAATCAAACACGCGTCATCCTTCATGATTTGCTGAAATACTTGCATATGTTTTAAGTTCTATAGTATTTTATAAGGAATGTTGTAGATATATACTGTTCGATCAACTAGTTTAATTACCAATATAATTAAAATGTGTGCAAAACATATATATGATGTTATTATATGTATGTTGAATATCAAATATGCACAAACTATACATTTTGTAAACTAGTTGGCAGAAGTGTTTAGGGCGGTAATAAATCTCTCTTCAATATTCTCATATGATAAATGAAAAAGACGATCTCAGAGCATTGTCCATGGGCCTGAGGCATGGACAAAATTCAGCGGGTCAAAAATTGGCCTGATTTTGGCCCAAACTTCTCGTGGGCCGCTAGATTAGTTGGAGTCTTGGCCCAACATTCTTGGGACTACCTCGAAATAGACCTATCACGGATACTATACTCTAAAACTGCGATAAAATGTCTGAATTTCAATCGTATATTTCTTTGGAGTTTGTATTTGTTAAATCTAAACTCAGATATCGTATATTTAGATTGTTTCGAATTGTGCAAACAGATATCAAAAGTTAGAAACTGGATACACGTTAAATAGCGATATTATATTCAAACACAAAATCCCATTAAAAAAATCACCGAAAATGATGAAAAAAATTAAGAGGATTCAACAAAAGTTATTGATGAAAAAATTTCCTTTTCCAATTTTTTTTTACAAAATCAAGTTACTTATTCAGAAATTTTAGCTAATCTTTTTATGATAAACACTTATTAATAACTTGATAAAAATCAGATCATCGGAGATGGGCACTTGATAGTCTTTAAATTGTTATTAATGAATGAACTAAAAGTTGGCTGAAGAAAATCAACTAGGACAAGTAGTAGATCGTCATATCACAATCAGTTTAACTAAAAAGCAAAGTCAAATGTTTATTCCGATCCATAAAAATACACAAATAAATTTGGACTTCTGATATTGATAAACACGGGTTATGATAGGGCGTCTAGGTGTCCAGCTGTGGTCTCTTTTACCAATTTAAAGACATCATAGATGACTTAGCCACCACTAAAAGTTGTAGTGACCCGTAATTATTTTTTTTTTAAATTTAGAATTAATGAATAAAATTAAATTTTAATAATATATATTAAGATTTTTTGAGTGCATGAATTTGAATTAGTTAGATTTTGTGTATTATAAGCAATTTGAAAAGAGAACAAGTAGGGAATCATTACAAGTCAAGTAACAGAACTTTCTATATTTAGTAAACAAAATCTGTAACCTCTTAATTCTATCCAATCAAATAAGTCCAATTATCCCAACTCCTCTTTGCAGCAATACTACCAAAGACTCAAAACCCCACATTTTTTTTCCCCCAAAGATTCACCACTTTGCCTTGTACCATCATCCTACTCGTCATCAACAAGAATTAATTGTACACATGTCTGCTTCTATTTCCTTCTTCTTTTTTGCTTTTTTTTTTGTAAAAAAAAATAATAACGATGATATCCGTGCCAGCTTCTAATCACATCTAGTTAACAACCATTATCTATTTGACGTGATGTATGTAGTGCATTTTTTGATGAATTTAACTGAACTTAATATTTATTTTTATTAAGCATAAACAAATTTATATGCGAAAGTTATTAGAATTTTTGAACAACTATTAAATTCTTGAACCTATAATTACAAAGTTCATTCAGTACTTGATATATATTGAATTCATTAAATTCAAATATTGAATCACTAATTCCTATTGAGTCATGTTATCTTTTATCAGAAAAAGTATTGGATATGGAAATAAATTACTCCTTTCGTTCACTTTATTTTGTCATGTTACATTTTTTGAGAATTAATTTGATTAATTTTCAAAACTAAATTGGATTACATTAATTCAATATTTTAAACAAAAAATTTAGATATTCAAAACTATATAAAAAGTATTATAAATTGCAATTTTATGCATATCAATATGATGAAAAAATACATCTTAAAATGTTAGTCAAAGTACTTAAAATTTAACTCTAAAAATATAAATCTTGACAAACAATAATGGACAGAGAGAGTACCTAGCAATTTGATTGATATTTACACCACACTAATAAATGCATCAGTTGTATACGCTATTATCACTTAATCATGTTTGATTGATAAATCATCATCATATATAAAATTAATTAATATGACTTGATATAAATATGTGGTGGTTACCCTTTCTTATCCTCCTCTTTTGCATAAAACATTGTGATAATGAAAGATTAAAATAAAGAGCAAGTGCCAAAAAGGAAGAATAAACGTGGTTAGCAATAAGGATTTGGAGTGAAAACCCCGAGGGGCACGCTTTGGATCGAATCAAGGAGACAGGACCACTGACTAGGATTCACTAATTTTACATTAAAATAAACTTCACTCTTTTCTAACATTTCTAAGTACAAAAATCTTAAATTAAATATAATTAAACTTGCAGGTACAAAGTGGTAATCACTTTTTATGTTCTCCAATATCTTAATCATAGCCCTTATTATTACTTATGGCCTTTTGAGATCTTCACCTTATGGATCTCATTATGATGCTCATTATTGATGCTTTAAGAGTATGCAATAATGGGGTCATCATGATATAATATTGGATCAAGATTATTTAGTTAGGCAATAAAGATAACTTTCTGAGTTATATCATGATGAAATAATCATGAGTCTGAGTGTAGATAACATTTAAAAAAAATAAATCAAAATTGCTTAAAACAGAGAGTTACATATTTTCTTTTTTATCTAACCTATCTACAAGAGAGGTGGAGCTAGAGGTGCATCAATTCATCTGAACCCTTTAATTTGTCGAAAAATATGTATTTTATATATAACATAAAGTTAACTTTTTTATTATATATATTAAAATATTGAAATTCTCTCGAAGTTTTGATATAGTTTATCTCTTTATATATTTTAAAGCTTTCTTTAACGAAACTCATGATTAAGTTCCTAATATATATCGACAATATAATAA
Organism: Solanum habrochaites; assembly: GCA_027704765.1. Lineage (NCBI taxonomy): Eukaryota > Viridiplantae > Streptophyta > Magnoliopsida > Solanales > Solanaceae > Solanum > Solanum habrochaites. Next base: position 66,209,594 of record JAKWJA010002491.1, read on the forward strand.
CTTTTACACTAGCTATTAGATGTATTTTTTTATTTAAAGCATGTTATTTACTTTATTCTCTAAGCTCTCTTTTTTCCATTCACTAATCAAATTCCAGCTAATATATACTGCAATTATAAGTTACAATTCATTCTTCTCGACATAGCAACTTATATATATATATAAGTTTCAAGTACCCAAGATGAAGCCGGTAAAATTTGACTTCATTTTTTCATTGTACGAAATGTACTAAATAAATTAGATTGATAAAATAATCATGTGAAATCTTCATTTCACGTGTCTAACATTTTAACATCAAAACATCTTTAAAGTGAATGTTAACAAAAACAAATCAAATCTCAAGGCGCTCAAGATCAAAACTACTTGTTAGTAGCATAGTTATTGTTTGTGACGGTCATCAAATAATTCATAATGCATAAATCAAAATTAAATAACACAAACTCCATTTAACGTATGTTAACTAAATGTGTTATCGCTACAGAGTACAGATTACCATACTAATTGAGCAAGTCCTCATTTTTCCATGCAAAGAAATTAAAATAATCAACTTCTTACGTACTAGAAATAATTCTTAGTCCCATCTTATACAAAACTGAGGGGAGCGAGCAAGAATAACAACAAAAACAAAGTTTTTTTTTTTTGAAAAAAAAACTAAAAAAAAGTTTTTACACTACATATCTTTATTGTCCCTTTCCTCCTGGATTTCTTTTCAACAACAACAAAAAAAAAACATGTCAACTCTTTGGTGGATGAATTTGGTTAGGGTTTTGTAGTGGAAAATGTGGTAATTGCATGGGAATTGGGTAATTAAATTGTGTTATTGAAGTAAAAGGATCTTGTTTTTGGCCTATTGCTTCCAATGCTTTCACTTGTGACCTCAAAAATTTCAAATAATTTGCTGCTTCATCAAGCATTGATGCTGTATCCATTTTACTTCCTCCTGGTACTAGCCTTTGCAAAACCCTAATCCTTTCGCTTATCCTTTCTCTCCGTTGCCTCGCCGCCACCGTCTGAGGATCCGTTGATATCTTTACATTCTTCCGTTTAGGCTTTTCTAGTACTTCAGCACCGAAATCAACCGGCCTGAATGCTGCAGCTCGGTATATCATTTCTTTCATCTGAGCAATCGCCTCTGGATCAGGCTCTTGATCAATTGACGATACTGATGAACTAGCTTGTTGGAAATTGATGTTTGATGAACTTGGACGCTTATTAGAGCTCTCAATTAACCTCACCTTCTTCGATTTGGATTGTTTTTCTGAAATAAGCTGGAAATTACCGCAATCTCCTAATGAATTTGACTGGAATAGATTGAACTCGTTCGATGATTGTGAAACTGCTTCATCAAGTTCATAAGATTTTCGTTTTCTTTGATTTTGTTCTTCTTCCAGTATCTTATGATCAGTAGGCAGACAGGTCAAAAGCTGTGGATTAATTCCGGCAGACTCTCCAGAATTCCACAAGCTATTCGAATCAGCAAAAATTACGGACATGCCATCGTCTTCGATTGACGTGTCTGTATTGTTGGTGGTGGTTGCTGATAGTAAACAATCAATGGATTCTAGAGATACAGTGTTGGAGATTGGCTTAACAATTTCGACACCGAAATCGGACATTAGGCCTAATGGATTATTATCAGCGATGTAATTGTTAGGCATATTGAGTATTGGGGAAGAAGAAAACGCTATATCAGTACAATCCCGGGTTAGATCTGCTGCTCCGGCTTTAGCAGCCATAGAATCAGCAGCCAATCTACTCGCAGCTTCTTGGCGTTGTGGCATGTTCCAATTTGATATTACATGTATTGGATCAAATGAAGATCCAAAATTAAACGGAGTTTCATTCCAATCCAAATTCTCCATTGATATTACCTCTTCAATACCTGCAAAAATGTGAGTCGTGGATTAAAACATGTATGTAGTCGTGCAAAATCAATGGCAAAAACGTAAATACTGAAACAAATTAAATTTGAATTATGGGTGGGTATGCAACGATTAATGAACTAGTCTAGATATTACGGTGACAATCAAGATTGAAATTTAAAGAAAACAACAAACTTACAATTAAAGTTAGCTGCAGTCTGCAGGAAAATTAAATGTTGGGTTTCTGTAACAGATATTATTTAGTGAAATGCAGAAGTAGTGGCTCTAACAACCATAAACCTGTGATAATATACAAAAATAGATATTGCTAACGTCAGTTTTTAGCTACTATATATACGATTTGTCTAGTTGTATAAATGATTAATTAGATGATGAGAATTCAGAAACTTACCATATAACAGAAAACTGCAAGCTGTTAGAGAAAGAAGAGTTTGTTTTAGCTGCAATATTGGAATACCAAAATTCTTGACCACTTTTGCAATATGTTGTTTGGAAGAACATTAGCTAATTATTTATATATGGAAAAGGAAGAAAAAAGAGTAGTATATATTTTAATTGGAAAAATATTGGTCGCACAGGAATAAAATATTTTATACTATATAGTTCAAAGAGTTGACAGGAGATGTAATGTTTTTTATTATTTGTTATTTAGAGAAGATAAGGCTTTTTGGTCAGTTTCGTGGGGCTAGCTGTGGGGCGCTTCGATTATTATATATTCGAACTCATGGCTTTAAGATTATAATGACAGTTGTTATGTATTTGAATAATAGTAATATTTATTTTGAAATTAAAAATTTTTAAAAATAATTTATATCTAGTAAAATAAAAAATAAAATATTTTCAAATTTATTATTCATATACATCTAAAACTTATTGAATATATTATTGTTATGGTTGTAATCGTCTTCATCGTGGGGCTGTAAGATTATAGTTTTGCAGATGGGGAGCATGAGTTATTGAGATGCGTTCTGAATGTTAATAAAAAAGAATTATATATATTATTCCGTCAGTTTGAATGTTGTTTTTTTCTTAATTAATTAATAATTAAACATTTTAGGAATTGAGAAAAGCTCTGTCCACCTCCTTTTTGGTTTGCTTAGTTGCTCTAGCAACTGTTGCTCCATGCGTGCTCTAAAAAGCTCATGAAACCACATGTATTTCGAAGTCAGTTTAAATCGATGATAAGATTGTAATAGAGTGATTAAAAAAAATTATTTATTTAAATTTGAACTCTAAATATAGAGTTAGCTTCATTATTAGAAAGCGTTTCACTTTTTAACACATGAATTTTTCAATGTGAATTTGTGTTTAGTCGAGCTCAAATATAAATATTAGGGAATAAAAAAACAAAAAAAAATGATGAAGCCAATTTAAAACTTAAACTAATAATTAATCTAAATAAACTAAATTAAGTAGCCCTATTATTCATAAAAAGTAATAAGTAATCTGAAAAATAAAGTAAAAAAAAGTTATAGTAGCTTAAAATATACTGATAATAATCAATATTAAAAAAAGATTTACACAATTAGTACATATAAGGAGAGGAAGAGATAAAATCCAAGATTCAAGTTCAATAAAATTTAATAATAATTTAAATTTTGAATTTATGTTGAAAAGTAATACAATTTAAGTTTTGAATTCGATTCTATCTCGTTAGTTAGTGTATATCCTTCGAAGCAACTTTAGGCTTTGGCAATTTTTTCGAATCTTTCTAAAAGACTTCCACTAATCATAACTTTAATCATAGCAATATTTTTGTTACTGCGACTTTTTTACTACTTTTTAGTCTCGCTTTTACCATCTTCTTTTAGATGTTAATGACCAAGTTTACCGAGGGTCAATCATACCCTATTAATTGGTTTGTCAGAAAAAATAAAAAGGCAAACTTTTTTGCAAATAGTAAAAAATAATTTGGAAAAAAGCAAATGACAGTCAAAGGCATTTTTAAGCAAACTTTTTAGGTGTGCTTGGACTCCATTTATAATTGTGAAAATAAAGTTACTTTTTCAATTCCTTTTGGAGCAGTTGACTAGGCAGAACTGTAACTTTGTGACAATTTTAATAACTCATTTCTAATTATTTTTTATTTTTCTGATGTTGAATTTTGGTTGATGGAATGTTTGTTATTTTATTTTTATTTTTCATTTATGCAATGAGTTTTGGATAAATTTTTATTTCATAAGCTAAGTTTTAGATTCCAATGGACTCAAAATCTATTCTTTTACCAATTATCACTACAAGTTCTTATTCCTTCCTTCATTATCCACGGATATATTCCTATCAGCCTTGTAAAAAAAATGAATTTAGACTTGTGGCGTTAAACATATTATAATATTTATGTAAACGTATAACATTTTAAATTCATTGTCTTAAATATATCATAACAATTATATGACTATATACGATTTTTATTAAAATAAATGAAATCTTAAATTATTTCTAATTTTAAAAAAAAACTATTTTTAATGGTCAAAAGAAAATAGATTGGAGAATAAGAGTAGTGGAAGAGTTGAGGAGGCAGAGAGATGTTGGCAGGCAAGAAAAATTGTTTAGGAGTCAGAACTTCAGAAGCTAAGTGAAGATATCAGAAGCTCACCAACTTGCTCCTAGGACTTTGTCTTTTCACATCTTATCTATCCCTCCACTATTTCTTGTTTTTACGTATCATCGTGATATTCAAATCAATTTAATTATATTTCAATTAATTATATGTATATTTTTACCTAAAATATATGAAAAATAATATTTTATTAATATTTTTGTCTTTGTAGAGATTTGAATTTGTAGAACAATTCTCTCAAGTAAAGAAATGTATCATTTTCTTAAAATGAAATATATCATATAATCTGAAATTTGAACTTGTATCGTGAGCAAAGGCCAATATATCATACATATAAATAAAATGATACACTAAATGATTAAATAACTTATTTTGAACACTTTTAATCTACTTTATAACACTATCTAACACCATTGAATGAAAAATTAATCTATTTATTCATGATTGTATTTTAATTTTTAAACTTGGAAAGAAATAGAAAAATTATGGCAATGTATATTTAGGAGAGCATCTAAAATTTCTGAATCCTACCCACATGTGACCCATCATTACAGCTCAGTGAAATGGGTTGCCATAGAAATTTGCTTGTTTCTGTATAAATTTTCCACCCAGGCCCCTTTCTATATTATCATTAAAAACAAATTGATTTGATTTTTTTCCCTACTTGTAATTGTCAACGCTCATGTTTTTCTTCACCTTCTAGTCTACTTGTTTTTTATTTATATTTAGATTAGAGTTGTTGTAACCAAATAATGATTTCACACAAATAATTAATTTAGCTCGTAATAATTTGATTCTCTTACTTAAGGTACATATATATGCTCCATTTACGTATATATTTTAACATAGTAGGAATCAGGGAAACATTTTTTTAAAAACAAGATAACATGTACACTGGAATGTTCAATTATATATGTCTCAATTATTTTATTAGATATTTATACATTCTATTAATTCATAAAATTGAATAATTTTACCTACATGTATTTAGCTAGATGGTTTAACTAAATACTTCGATTATTCTGTCGAATATCAATTATTCCCTATCAACACTGTTTTTTTCTCTAATGGAATTTGGTGATTTGTTAGTTGACGAACAAAGTCTAACATTAGTAATTGAAAGGGAAAAAATCTACACATAAGACGTATGATTCTCTTAAGAGAGTTGGTGTACATCTATCGAGAAAAATTGCATAGGAGATCAATGACAAATGATATACTCAATCATCAGAATTCATCTCAATTCAGTATTTTTAGCATGAAGCATATTTTTATGCGTAGAAATTCACTAAGACAACATTTCAAGACTGGAAACAGAATTTCAGGAAAATGGAAAGGTTTTTGGAATTCATAACCTAAACCTTAAATAATTGTGTGACTATAAATTATTATATCGGATAAAATAAGTATTTTAAAGTCAAGTCGTTCTTGATCATTAAATAAAAGAAGTAACAAATAGTAAATTTGATATATTGAAAATCTTTTCAGTTTAAAATTGCAGAGAATTAATTGTCAATATTCACTTTATTTACCGCTGGACTACACTTTGTCATAAGTAACAAAAAAAAATCTTGCTACAATGAAAATTTGTAGCTAAGATAAGATAAAGCCAACTAGGACACAAATGATCAAAGAGAAACAAATTGGTTTTGGATGCAACAATAAAACAGAAATATGATCTCCACGTAACAGGAATTATATCAATGTTAGTTGGATCATTTTATTTATTTCAACATTTGTTTAATTACTCTTTTTTTTTCTTTTTTTTTTTAACATCATCTACTTTAATGTACGTACAGGTCATCAATTTAAGTTGCTTCAAGCCTTGAAAGCTTTTGTCACTATCCGTGGGATGATGAGAAATTTCTTTGTCATATAATACAAAATATATTTGGAATTTAGTTCAACTACAAGACAACTCCAGTAAATTACAACAATAAAAACAATCAATAAGTGTACAAAAGATTACAGTATTGATTTGCTATACCGTAACAAATAACGGATATACAAAAAATTTACATGTAATTCATTAAAAAAAATCTATCCATTTTAATAGTTTTTGTTTTAGTAAAACTCTTATATTATATTGGACATATAAAATTTCAAGGGCATCATAACACATAATGTGAAAGAAAGAAAAAATTTCTAATTGAGGAAAACATTATCACCATCCAATAATTGATTAAAGATAAGAAAAAAAAACTTGTATCTCAAAAAGAGAAATTATCTACAAATGACTATTCCTTATTTTCATATACTATTTTTAACTAGCAATTCATGTTTACAGCATAAACCATCAAAGAGGATAATTGTATCAAAGAACAAGAAGCAATGCTTTAGCGGAGACAATACTAAATTAATTACTATGTGATACTATTAAAGTATATATATCTTCTACTAATATCAAAGAGGAAGAGGCAGTGTTTCACTGAATAAAAGTCTGCAATATTATTAGTGTATAGATACTTTGATGATCAGTGAACGAGTCAGAATTTTCAATTAAGGATTCAAAATTCGACAAAATAGACACATGAAGTGATCGAAGGAGATTCAACATCTTACTATATATACCTAAAAAGATTATTTTAACCATATATTTTTCGTCAAAGAGAATTCGAATGCCGATAATGTCTAATTTTTTTGACCAAAAAGAGTTTGAATGAACCCTTATAGTAAGATGTTTCCGCCTCTACCAATGATATCAGCAGCGGTTCATTGAATAGAGCAAAGGACAATCAGAAAAATAGTTTGAATTATGGATTCAAATCAAAATAAATATATTAAAGTGAATCCAATTTAAATAAATATTTAACCTAATGAATTTAATTTGCGTAGTTTTCCTAATTCAAATGTGAGCCGGGCTCATTAAGAAGAAAGCGGTCCATCCATCCACACGTCCTTGAATGTCACAATCAAATCAAAAAACTAAATAAATGCCTCCTGAGTTGTCAACTTGTCGGCTTCGATGAAGTCATTTTCAAGCCGATCAATCTATCGGCTCAGCGTTTTTGCCCAACTGGGACCCACAAATCCTTTCTACTGTAGTCGTAAAAATGTGCTTATCCTAAATGTTGGTACCTAGACGTGAAACCAAAACTCCTCATTTACACGTGGCAAGGAATTAAAAAGTCAATTGGCTGCTGCAGTATTTTCCACGTGGGAAATCAATCAAAGTTGCTGATTTGGAACCGTCAGATTTGATCATGAGAATCCCATTGATTCTTGATTGTTAATTATCGTGACAACAGTCAAATTACTTGTTTAGGTTATCTTGTTGGATTTCATACTATTTCGTATCACATTTTGATTAGCAAAAGATTTGCGATTCTTTTACACAAATTATAAACATACTCATACGAATCTAATTCAGCTTAACGATTACTTAAAGAGGGAGAATAAGTATCTAAGACACTAGATTAGTCATTGATTAAGGGAAGTTCCAAAGTATTCAGTCTTCTCCAATAATGTTTACTTATTTTAGAGAATTATTATTTTTGTATTTAGATATATATATTTTAGTCCTCCTAATATAAAAAAAGAGTTGAGAATAATGATAAAAGAGATTCAATCATTGATTTATACTTTGTTTGACAAAGCTTTTGAGAAGTCAAAAGTTCTTGTTTTAAAAACCCAAAAAAACTTCTTTGAGCGCTAATTGTTCCTCCAAAGTGTTTTTGTCTAAGTATCTGAGTCTGGCACTAACCATAAATCAAGAATAAAAAAGCCACAGATTAATTCTCTAACAATATATATAAAATGGAATTAATGAACAATAAATTGACCAACAATCAGATGAATTATTTTGAAGTGACTTTAAAATAATAAATTTAACGTGGACGAGTTCAAACGTAATGACATAACAACAAAAACTAAGAAAGTCAACCTCAAATTTGCTTAAGATAGAAGCATAGTCGTTATTTGTTGTTGTCTTCATCGAGTAATATAGTTCCACATTATAAATGAGCTTAAATGTAGTAGAGTTTCACGAGAACTTTACTCGGTCCAACATTAGCAAATTTGAGTCTTATTAGACCAAAAATAATTGATGCCTTAAATGAGAAATGGACCCATCATTGCCAACTTTGTGGAACTGTTTTTCTTAGAGTTCGTGCTCACATTTACTAGAAATGAACAACCACACAAGTCGGCAGGGATAACACGGATATCTTCTCTATTCACTTTTATTTGCCACTGTTTAACTCTAACACATTTATTAATAAAACAACTAATATCAATATTTTACTAAACAATATGTTTTAAAACATGGAAAAGACACTAGTAACTATTTTTTCTTGATACGTGAAAAGTGATGAGTAAAAGTAAACGGTGAGTAGATTGGGAAAAGAAAAGCCAACATCAAATCAATTCAGCATTGAAGAGGTTTCTTAATATTTGAAGAAACATTTGCTGTACATGCATTGTACAGTGACGCTGTTTCAAATTCAATGGCCTTAAAGCCCACCAACGACCTCTTTTGTCCGCAATTCCCCATAGTCACCGTGTGGTCATGTGAACTGTGAAAGAAGGGGGGCTAGCTTTTATCCCTTTGTCACTTTCTCCACATTTTCTAGAACTATCCTCCCATGGCTCCCACTACAAAAATTACAACTAGATTTTTATAGTCCACTCCTATCTAGTATCATTCTCAATATTCCCAAGCTGGCCACTCCGTGGACATGACAATGACCCCCCAAGACCACTCCACCAATCAAGTTCACAATTGACCTATAGAACAATGTCTATCTCGTCCACGTAAGACAAGTATTAGGCGCTAAAATACATTCAAAATTTTAGTGCAAACAAGTACCAATTTAATTTCAACAATTGATGCATTGAGTTAGGAAACCGGCCACCACTATGATAATTACTTGGTCAGGCAGGGTTTGTTATATTATCAAAAGGAAATGATTTTTATGGAGGATCGGGTAATATGAATGCAAAGCTCTGGCTTCCAGGTGCAGCAAAAGGGTTGTCTCACAAGTCACAACATCCGGCCCCTCAACATGGCTTCTGCTTTCCTTACCTGCTTTAGGGGTCCAATGATGAAAACCTGATCAAATGAGAAGATTGGTGTTATACGTATCAGATCAACATCCCTCAACATGTAAAGAATTTGATAATAATCGAAGATATCATTCTACTTAGCTTGCACTTTTAATATATATATTACTCAACTTCTTTGTTACCCAGGCTAATATTTACATGCTAAAATGCAATTCTCAGGCAGGCAGGCAGGCATTTTAACAAGTGCAGACGATTACTTATGGATCCTTTTCCGATAAATGTTTTTGAAAGGATAACAAACTGAGAACTATCCGAGCTGCCTTGGAATTGAGGACAGAAAAACCTTGGCCTAAGTTATGAGGCTCTTGTCTCGCAAGACTTGGCCTCAAGCATCCAGATTTACGCCGTGAACAAGCCCAACACCCAATGTGGCTCATCCCATCGTTTCTCTGCAATTAGGTGTAATTAGCCTAGATCTACAAATTTCTTCACTAATCCTGGACTGGCTATTCTAAAATTTAAAACTTGGTTGCATCTAAAACCAAAAATACAATAATGACAAGAGTGGTCCATTTTTTTTCCTTCTAATAACCATTGTATCTGGACCAGCTTGCGCCTCAACTAATTCCTGGGGAAATTGCTACCTCACTTCTCATCATCACTAGTATTGGGTAGCTCTTGTCACCAATGCTTGGACAAATGTGAAGAATTCATCTAGACTAGTGTTTTAGCCTCTGCTGAGGCTCGAATTATAGTACTAAACATATTTCAAGAAACAAAATTTCTCCTTCACATATAAAAGTGTGTGGCTTGTTTTTTACCACATGTTTCGAAAGTTATTCTTCCTTTCTTAAACTCCATGTCAACGAACCACACCTACATAATTCAAGGTGGATTACGTGTTTATATATACCAACCTTGTCTGGCGCTCCCTTCGATCCACTGATTAGGATTTCTGCCCTGCAAAATGTTTCATATTAGGACCCACTAATAGCATGTTTGGCCAAGCTTCCAAAATCTCTTATTTAGAGAAGTGTTTTTAAAAAAAAAATACTTTTGGAGAGTAGCAATTCGTGTTTGGCTGATCAATTTGAAAATCACTTTTGTCAATATTAGAGCAGTAATGTGTACCTGACCAAGGTTCGAAATGTGCTTCTAGGAAAAAGCTATTGCTACTGCTCAAAAACACTATTTTTTACATAAAAGCTTGGCCAAACACTTCAATTCTTTAAAATAAGCACTATCTGGAAAGAAAAAAAAGGTAGTACTTTTAGCTAAAAGCTTAGCCAAACAAGCTATAAACCAGCAAAACAAGAATGATCAAAGGGAGAAAAAAAACCCCCCCCCCTATTACTACTTATTCTTGCAGAATTCTTTGATTTGCCAAAAGTTGAGGATCCTTTCTAGCCAATGACGATTCCATTTTTCCCGGGTGGCACATCAAGTATGGACAAGATCTCGTCCTCTAAAGTTTCTCTTTCCACACTGAGGAACTCTGACAAGACTAATCACGTTTTTAGCAGAAATGCACCAACATAGTATTGGTTAAAAATGTCTAGAAAATTGATAAGCTACAAACTTTCACAAATTAAATTTTCAAAATCATGTACTATTTTAAATTCACATCTAACACTTCTTGTGTTATACTTTTCACGGCGCAGCTTAATTTTCTACTAACTTATAATACTTATAATTTATTTTTAAATTATCCTTCCATCCCTTCTAGTATAATTGGTTAATTTGGTTCATCTTATTAATAAAATAATATTTATAAATATTTTAAATAGGTGATCAAACCCGGCAAAAGTCAGGACAAGGCTCCAATTTCTTAATATAGTCATGAAGGATAAGAAACTTCTACAATTATATAAAAGTATATCCATAAAAACAACATATATCTTTTTTGGTGCCACTATATGCATTCATAGCCTTGGTGGAGAGTTCGAGATCACCTGGAATAGAAGGGATTGCTGGCCAATCAGCATATTCATTGTCACTTATGCAGAAACACCCACAACAAAGTGAACCACGAACTGCAAGTCTCCACAATGATTCTTCACTCAATTTCTCCATCATCCTATGGAATACGTATGGAAGAAATCGAACATCATCAGCAGCTGCACGGACCATAAGCTCAGATAATGGTCGGTAGGTCCAAAACTGAGGATCCTGTATAAAAAGGAACAAAGCAATATAATTCTAGAAGGTACATAAGCCATGATACTGTGCGGAGAAGGGAGTACATAAGCATGGAAAGAAGCTCCATATAGTTAATCTAAGACTAACATGAATTTGAGAAGTGAAAGGTTGCTGTCAAGTATAACTGAGCAAAACCTGAAGCCTTTTGGGCCAGTATGTTATCTAAATGCAATACCATCTATATGTGATCGGCAACTATTTTGAAGAGCCATGAGGTCTAAGGTTGAAATCCTAGAGAACAGAAAAACACTATGTGACTTCTTCCCATCTGCCTATTTAGTTGTGCCGGTGGAAAGTAGCAGGTATCTGGTGGAAGGTGAGGTGAGCGCGAGACATCCCAGTTACCAGCACCAATAGGAGGATGGCTTTCTTTTTTCCTTTTTGTATTCTTTTTATTTGGGGAATGGAGAGGCATAGTAAGACTTCGGTTTATTTCACACTGTGTTACTTCTGGAAGACTAATTGTTGCCAGTTGCCCACTTGGTAATTGTTTCCATATTTTTCTACTACCAAAGTCTTTGAAAACCATCCAAGAACTTTCTCAAAATGCTCATTTCTTCTATAAGGCTTTATACTTTTATCTGGGAATGATATTCAAATATGCATGTTCCACATGGTAGGCATGTCAACTGAAGAAAGGAAAAGGTAAAACAGAATCCAACTTCCTTCAGAAGGGAACAGACTTCTTTTTTCTCCACGTATGATATACCTGCGATCACATAAAACGATACAAAGTGAAGTGTATTAGCTACTTAATCTGTCCATGAACTTCTATTTTTTACAACCAATAATGAGAAATTTTCCATAGCAAGATCTTTCTAGAGATGATCATCATGAAAGTTCATTGCATTACCTAGGATTTCATGCGCAAAAGCAGTCAGAGAGGAGAGGTGGTTAGAGCCACAAACTACACCGGAAGTGCAAAATATATTTGAGGTTATATTGCCAGTATCAAGAAGAGTACTTGCTGTACACTATAGAATTGTTGCTTCAATTGTTTTCTTTAATTACAATTCGAAGTTATGAAGTAACCAGACAAGAATATTTTTCCTTTAGAAGGTTCCTGGTCCTCCCTTTCCCTATTAATTTGAATTTCATTACAGCATTACCATGACAACTTGAAATATGCATATTAGTTTGTTCCCTAGTCAAAAATTACAGAACAATATCACTTCCCAATGCCATCTCCCATAATGCATGGTTAACATAATGTTGAAAAGACATTCCTCAAAGAATGAGATGCACTTCAAAGAAGAAATTTGCAATTCTTTTCCTTGTCTTTTTATGATTAAAAACCATAAGAGCAAACATAATCACTACCAAATCCTAGATGGTGTCTTCTGTTTTTCTCAAAACCAAATCAAAACGTTTCCAGGAACCAAACTTATCTGGTCATCCAGTAAGGATTCTTGCATTTAACCACTCAACTTTCATATACTTGATGCAGTCACCACTCACCACATGGGAAAAGATAAATAGAAGCAGAACAGAGACATAGTACCACAATAACGTGGATCTGCAAGAAGGCGCACAAAAGAGATATGGCCATCTTGTGAGCTCTTCTTCCCCAACTGTTCCTCAATCAGATAATAAGCTATCTGTACAACATAGAAAGATAAGCAATCAATGTGATATAAAAGCAACTTTGTTTCTCTGTTGGAAGTTAGTTAATATTCAGGAGTGATATGCATTAAATAAACCACGTCTGGAATAAAGAATCAGTGAGAAATGATTCATGTAATAATCCGAGAGAGACTTTTACTGCACAGAGGAAGCAGTATCATCAAAGCCAGCAACTAAAAAAGAAAAGTGTCTTGATGCCAAATCACCATATAAAGTTCTCGAATTTTTTTCCCCAGATTCATCATTTGAGCATCTTCAAAATTACATACCATCCCCAATCAGTTAGAAATCACAAAAAATGGTGCAGTAAATTTAACAAACTATAGAGAGATACAAGCAGAGCCAGTGTAGAAATCAAAACTATCATGGCTGGAAATCAGCACAATCCAGGTGAACTATAATAAAATAAATATCATAAATATGAGGTTGTAGAGGGGAAAACATGCAATGAGTATGAAAAGGGTCGGGTTAAGCAGATAGAGAGTAACGTGTGAATCACTTATTACTTTAGTAATTTAGTTGAAAGGTATTTCACAGGATAACATGAGAAACTAGTAGTCAAGTAGCTCGAAAGAAAGTACCAGAAGCTAACCTGGGTATCCATAACATTGTGCAACTTGATACCAAACTGATAGAATAACGCCTGAAAAAGAAAGAGGAAAAACGTGACAAAAATGATACAAGAGGGAAGGAGAAACAAGAGGAGGCTAAAAGAAGTTCTATAAGACCTCACTATCCCGTTTGCAGTCGTGAATAACTTTTGTGACATAAACAGACTCAAGAGCAGGCTACAAGCTTAACCACTTCTCCTCCCACCGCGTTTGGCATCAAAACCAAGTAGATAGCTGTCCTTAAAAGCCGCTAGTAATTTAAATGATGTAAAGGTCAAATCCATACTTATCAAAAGATGTAAAGAAGTCCATCGGAAAGGACTATGATCAAGCCCCACATAAATTTCTATGAAAATACCTATAAAAATGTGAAACTAAGCATGGAATCACCTCACCAACCAAGACAGTCAATTTACACCTCACAATTTATACACTAGATTGGACTAAGGATGCCAAAAAGACAAGTTTTTATCAATGCACTCGGGTACTGGATCCATTAATTTGGAACAGAGAAGGTATTTGATTTGGATGCATAAAGTCTTAAAGAGGATTATATCTACGGTTTTTACATTTTTTCATTGTCAGGCAACGAAAGATTAGGAGATAACTCTCTGGATGTCAGCAACTAATACAGACTTATTCTTCAAGAAGTGTACCAAACTACCAATGTGTTTTTGCTTTGCAAGAAAACATATATTAAGTAAAGAACTCACATAGAACTACAACTACTGTCTGATTACAGCAATAGTTGAAATTAAGTGAGGCACAAAGTTGGTATCTACTCAGAACATGTGAGAACTGAAAAAAACCTGCACAATACAGAGGGTTCCATCTCTACAGAGGTCAACACCCTCGCAGTCAAGTCCAACAACCATCTCATTTTTTGGAGAAGGGTAGAGAAATGTGGCTGGAAGTTGAGATTCATGGCTGATGATATAAATGGGGACTGGTTTTAAAACTACTTCAAGATCAGCATGCCTACCACCTGCTCAAATGCATGATAGCTCATAAAAACCTAAACACAAGAAAAAAAAACCGCAAAAATGACAAAAGAATATATGATTATCAGGACAAAAACACATGCCAGTTGACTTGTGCCGAAATAGCAATTACTGATTTGTAGTATGCAAAAGATAAATCATGAAACCATATATCAACAAAATCAAGAACCCTAACCTCAAAACTGTTCTAAAGCCTTAGAATCGTAGGAACTTGAAGAGAGTTGATGGAGTTTTAGGAAGAAAAAAAAAAACAAAAATGGAAAGTCGAGATTGATGATAAGTAAGAAATACCACCATCCACCAAACCCCCACTACCACCAGCCACTGAAACAGACTAAACCCCATTTGCAAATTTCTGGTAGAGTAAAATCCACGGGTAAAATACAGCATCTCAAACATTAAGGTTACTATATGCAAAAGGGGAAACGAAATAAATCAAATAAAAGCACTAATCATTCCCAAAACCTCAAATTAACAACACCAACACCATCGTGAGAGTAAAACTAAATATTGGGTGATAGAAAAGACAACCTGAATTGGAAGATGGCAGAGGAATGTAAGTTTGATGAGGAATAGATGCTAAAGCCATATGATTGAAAATTTTGAATTGAACATCAACAAAACAATCAGTTTTTAACATTGAACCTTACACATTCAATATACATAACTAGTACTATCGTTTAATGGATACAACAACACTCGAAGCAACCTAAAGACCTGCAGAATAGTGCTTTTAGCCCTGCTTTTCCCTCTTTTGTTTCATACTGATTATAAGGATTTGAACATATTATTTTTTTTTCGTTATTTCATGAGAAAATCTCATCAAATACGTATTTAACATGAGAGAATGACTCCACACATTACATTTTTTGGGTCATCAATGTTAAAAAATTTTAATTAATGTATACAAACTATTTAAATTTAGCTTTATATACACATTATATACACTAAACTTTATATATGTTTGGATTCTTGATGTATATCACTTATAAATAAAAATATACACACATTGTTGTTTAATAAAGTAAAAAAATAACAAGATGAAAGGTTTTTTGAGTTGAATGTAAATACCAAAATTATTTCAAGGAGAAAATGTGGCTATTGTGTATGTAGGGGAAAAAATACATTGTTTTTTTTTTAAAAAAAAATAATAAATATTTTTTTGTGTGTGTGTGTGAAATAGAAGATAACATTGTTTTAAATGCAAATGTTTTTGAAGATTATTATGTATCACATTAAATATTAACATTTCATGTTCTACAATTTTAGTATTTAAATGTAAATAAAAAATATAAGATGAAATAAATAAATATCAAATTTATATGGAATATTAATTCTTATCACAGTTGAAATAGTTTTCAAAAATTAGTTGATTTAACTGTAGTTATTATATTTGTTAACATAATATAATTTTAACCTTTAAATTTTAAATATATGACAAATATCTCTAAGCACTTGAAGAAATGGAGGAAAAAATAAGAGGGAGCGGCCTCTCTAAATTTATGATCTTCTATTCCACTAGATGGTCGGATTTATATAAAACACATTAACACACACACACAAATAATGCGTTAGGTGAGTGGCTAATTTTGAGGAAGAATTAGATGAAGAAGTAGAAACAAAGAGGAAAAGATGAAAAGACCCCTACCCCTACTAGTGCGGTTTACCGAATTATCGAAACAAAATGAAGTCCCCCCTTTACCTATTTTTTTAAACGTCGGCAATTAGGGGTGTGCAGAAATCGAACCGACAAATAAATCAAACCGAAAAAATGTTATTGGGTTATTGTTATTGAGTTCTTAGGTTCTTAGTTGGGTTTTTAATAATTGGTTTAGAAAAAATATTATTGGGTTATGGGTCGGTTTCAGTTTTTCCTATTGGGGGGGTTATTGGTAAAACCGATAACCCATAAGACGATAGTTTTATTTACTACTTTAACCCTTCCTCAAATAAAATATCCATAATTGTAAATACATAATAGATCAATATTAGCTTTTCATGCTATGATGTGTTTTTTGGTAGGAAATTGTTGAGAACTTTTTGTTATTTGGTGGGAATCAAACAACTGTTCAAGATTGTGCTCATTGAAATAATTTTATTTCAGTTTTTAATTTATTTTCGTAATTGTAGCGATAGCTTTGTCAAGTTTGTGAATGTTAGTAATTTGATCAACATTCAAAGTTTTTCTATTATGTTTTTTGGCGGTAATTTGGTAACTCTAATTATAACATACTTACTTATTATTTATTTATTTTGATCGAATTTTCTTTCGGGGTAAACCGACATCGAACGATAACATCAACAAACTCGATAAATCGATTAAAAATTTCTAATTTCTTATTGGTTTTATTTTGGAGTATCATATTTTAAACCGAAAACCGATAAACCGAACCGATTATATGTAAAACCGAATCGAACCGACCGTGCACACCCCATCGGCGACAAACGTTTTGCAAAGATTTTTACAGTATGAAAATTTTGAAATAAATTGAGGCCAGACTACTTTTACTTGCACTAAAGTAAATTGGTCATGACACATGTAACTATGTGTACACAAGGGGGTACGGGAACGACTAAGAACACATTTAACGAAAGTGTATAAAGAAATTTTGCTCGCCTAGATGATAGAGAAAAGCTATATGAATGGAACACTCATACCCAAAGTTCTATGGGATTTTTGGGTTATAATATGGTTTAAGGTTTATTAAATATCTAACCCGGCTAGTCGAGCACATACCGCACGTATAAGTACAGAAAAAAATCGCTAGAACTTAGAGCTAAATGGGTGTTGTTTGTGGTTTGCCTTTTTCATTCCCTTCACAACATGATTTTGTTCATTATATTGAGAATTATATAATCCAGATTATGAAGGTATTCCAAGAAATACTACTAAAAGTGATCTTTTTAAATATAAAAAAAGAATAGAGAAAATACTCAAATAATCCTCTAACCTATGGTCGGATTCTCAACTACACACTTTAACTTCACGGGGGTCCTATAACCCCCCTAAATTGTTTAGAACTTAAATTATTACCTCCCTAATTGCTATCTTGCAAAGAGAGTGTATTTCACCATCTTTGGGAGAGTGATCAACAAAATTAAATTATTTTTTATGAATATACCTATTTTTATTTATTTATTTTCTTTATTTATTGCTATCTTCTTTCTTTCACCTCTTTTTCATCAGTGTCACTGCGTCAAACCCATCTTCGTCAGAGCTTCGACCAACAAACAACAATGAAATAACTAGACCACCTTCACCATCGGAGCAACTACTTCACCAAATCAAAACCATGTTACTGTCTCTCTTCTTCCGTCGAGCGTGAGTTGACAAGTGTAAGACAACCAAATGTGGTAACCAGAAATACCACAAACCACACCTCTTTTTGCTTCTGACGACGAACAAACAACGAAATCTCAATTAAACTTTTTTCTTAAGTGGTGCAATTGAAATTGAATTTACGATGATTTTGATGTTTTTTCAATGTGAAGCTTTATTCTTACGAGAAAATGGTGGAGAGTTCTTCTAATGGGTGAAAAAGATAACGACGAAAGTGGAGGAGATAATAAAGAGATGCTGACTTCCCCCGGTAAATCCATTTCCGGTAAGACTCGATACCGGTAGAATTTCGTATCGGTAAACCTGGTCCGATTGACCCGATCTTGTCCAATTGCCAGCCTTACTTACAACTAACAACCCTCTTTTTAAAAAAAATTATATTTATTATGTGTTATTTTTTAATTGAATTAAATAAAAACTCACCTCTATTAATTTTTCATAATTAACCTAATCAAAACAATATATCTTTTCAAGATTCAAAAAATATATTTTTGTAAATCTAGTAATTTTTATTTTCTATAGCTTTTTTTCAAAAGAAAATATTGTTAGATAATTAAATTTTTTGAAAAAATATTAGTCAATTTTAGGTTTTGTATTAATATATCGTGTCCCGGTAATTGTGGCATGACTAATATTTTTAAAATAAATTATTATTCTAAAACAAAAAAAAGCTATAGGAAATATTTTTAAATTTGAAAAGAATCTTATTTTACCTTTGGTATAAACTATGGAAAAAAATAATAGAGGTGAATTTTTATTTCATCCAATAACAAAATGACACATAGTAAATATTTCTTTAAAAAAGAAAGAGTTGTTAGCTGCAAGATATAAGCAAGCAAAAAGGTAGATTGAAGGGTAATATTAGACCAAAAAGATGAGTAAAAATATATTTTTAGACCAAAAAGATGGATGAAGGGTATTTTTTAAATTTTTCTTGTTGTTCGGGTTTTTTTTGTTCCTTTTCCATTCATTTTTTTAATGTGAGAGTGCGATTTTTAATGGTGAAAACTGAAAACTAGACATTCAATTATGTGACTGTTGAAGCAAATTCAAATGTGGAAAAAGACGAAAAACTTCTATAAAATAAGACTAATGCTCATGTATAAAAACGTCAAAACCAAATGTCTCAAAGCTAATTAAGTAATTAAAGTACTTATTATAAGGTGCTTAGGAATCCCCTGTTTAAGTTAATATTGCATTGGCAGCCTTGATGGCCTTTTTCTCATCCGTGTTCCAAGAAAATAAGTTTCTTTTACAAGAATATTCAGCTAAAATGGATCTTTGTTAATCCTAAATTTAATCATATCAATCAATTGAACAAACCATCGCTTCATGACTTCCATTTCTATTCTTCCACTTTCTAAATCTCATAGGAATCTATGTCAGCAGTACCAGAACGCAGCAATAACAATTACAGACGCAAGAAATTCAACTAGTTGGAATCAAGATGTACAACTGGTTTATCACCGAAGCTCAAGCGCGCAAACACATTCAATATGAGGTGTGTGGGGAAACATGTCGACTGGTTGTAAGCTACTCAGTCTATAACGTCCCTCTATATTCTGCTCCGGCTGCATTTGAATATGTCATGGACTTTAAGCAGAGTGAATGATAGTAATAATTATGGACTAATATGAGAACTCAAATACTTACCACACCATAGCAGAGATAATTAAGGTCACGAGCACAAGTGGCAGGATTACACGATACATAAATGATCCGTGATGCTCTCAATCTTAGCAAAAATTTGATCAATTTTATGTGCATTCCAGGGCGATTAGGATCTGCAGGTTCGGCAACATAATATAAATGTAAGCAAGTTTATGGGAACTCCAAAGGTGCACCAAGAAAAAGGTGAAGGATTGCAATGTATACTAAATCATGGTCTCACATGCCATTCACACAACATACTTGAGAATGCCATCGGAGACCTAATTTTGAGAACTGCATAAAATATTATCTACCACAGGAAGGCAACTTTATGTTGAGACATTTAACTATAGGGAAACAACTTCCTCGATCATTGCTTTTTGGAATAAGCATTCTATGATGAAATTTTCTTATTCGGAAGGATAAGTCAATATTAAGAAGCCTTAAACACATTGTAAACAGAAGATTTTATGAAACTTCCAAAATTTCCATTATAGTTATACAGATATGTACAAGGTGGCTACTGTCTTCTTACTATGGCTCATACCACAAACTGTGACCAAAGTTCATTGCCTTTGCCATCTAATTGTTGTGTTGATCTCCATCTTTTTTCATTGAAGGGGACAAGAACAGAAATCTAACCTAAAGACCTGACCAAAAGCAGATCAAACATCCTGTTCAACATGACAGAGGCGACGCTTCCTTTCTAAACAATTTTCACACTTCAATGTACTTAGTTAAGGGGGGTTTCAATTCTGAATATTCCTTATAACACCCTGATGGGGTGGTCTGCTTCTTCTGTGCTTTTCGTTACACTCGGTAGGGGGAAAGAGGGGTGTTGCTTCGTTGTTCGGTGTTATGGTGAGGAAAAGGCCTACCTGCTTAATCGCTGTCCTTTGGCGCGTGGTTAGAGATGGTTGGACGGGCATTTGAGGGGTAGGGGGGTGTAGGGGGGGGATGTGAGGGCGGGGGTGGTGGTTTCGAGCAATGGTTGGTGTTGGCGGTTGGTGCGTGGTAGGGGACGGTGTGGTGCGGGTCTGTGGCGGGGAGTTTGCGGGATCCGAGGTTTTTTTACTCAGGTTATGTGTCGGGTTTTGCCCCTGGGTGTAGTTGCCTCGTGGAGGCTGGGCGGGGGGTCTGTGGGCGGCTCTACGGCTCGGAGGACATTAAGTATGTGCGTGGGTTGCCAAGGAGGTGGCTTGATAAGGTGGGTGATTTTTGGCATGAGTTTTCCCCGGGGTGGTGTGTGAGTGGGGGTTTTTTAGTGCTTTAACTAGTGGCGTAAAGCGGGGTGGGACAGGGCGCTTGTTTTTCGCCCCCCCACAATCTTTGGACCCTACTCCCGTCCATCCTACTCCTTGTCTTTCACTTGTGGTGTGTTCCTGGTATTTCTGCGTCGTTGCGTCAAGCTGTATCGTCTGGTCGCAGATTAATTGATCCGCCAACAGCTTTCGTAAACTTTGTCTACCAAGCCTCTTCTCCTAAGTCCAGGCCCCGGCTGTTCGGTCTGTGTCGGTCGAATTGATTTGCGACTCTCCGACAGAAGAGTTGTGGGCTGTAATAGACTTAGTAGCGAGTATACGCCCTTGTTTGAGAGAGTGTCAAAACAAAGCGCATCGCCGGATATGGGGTTATCGCCTGTGGGGTTGTTTACGTGTTCAAGGTGTGGGGATGAGATAGGATTGTGGGGGAGAGCGATTCAGCGTGAAGGAGTAGAAAAGCGTTAGAAGAAGGCCGTTTCTGTCGTCTTTGATCATAACAAAGTTTGTTAAAGCAACGGAGTTAACGCTTCAAATGAAACATATCATCCATCAGGAAAACAAGAAGAGAATAACCTGTGATAACAATGTCAGGCTTGGGCAAGTTGCTGGCGAAGGTCGAATCAATTTTATTCAAATCACCTTCGATGAAGGTTGCATTATTGATGAAATTTAGAGTGGCATTTTGACGTGCATCTGATACAGCTTGAGCTACTACTTCAAAACCATAAACATGCTTCACCCTGCAAATTGAAATAGAAATAAATGTCAGATCAGCAAAATCTAGAACTTGCAGCTCAAGGAAGAAAACCTATATACCTTTTGGCCAGTGTAAGGCCAATGGTTCCTGTCCCACAAAATAAATCAAGAACAATTTCAGACCCATCTCCTTTAAGAAATGCACAATCCTCAATTAATTTATAGAGAACATCAGCCTGCAAAGTTCAAGAGTTTGTATTTAGCACCAAATTTTTAAAAAGAAGGAAAACCAAACAGGGTTTGGAAGTATAAACTGAAGAGATCAAGGTACTGGCCTAGCCATTTCTTTACCAAATACCTGACGCGTGTTCGTCTGAAAGAAAGAGTTTGCTGAAATCTGGAAAGTAAGCCCTCTCAAAATCTCTGTGATGGTAGATTTTCCGTACAACGTATATTCCTTCTCCCCAACAGATGTGTTGCCGATAGAAGTATTCACATTATTAACAATGCTTACCTGTTAAATATCAATGACAAAATTTAGTAGCAATGACACCATAGATATTTTTTCTATAGCAGATGCAGACTGACAAATGAAAAAGTAACTTTGTGGAAAATAGAAGGTTCGGTGGCATCCCAAAAGAACGCAATGGCCAATGGGTCCACCTATAGGAGAGAAGAGCTAATAAAGAATTTGACTCATGAAACCAGAACTTGTCTCACGATGGAATCACTTCAGTAGTCGAAGTAATATGATCCCCAGAGTAAGCAAGCAATATAGGAATTTCTTCACCTAAAGAGACAAAAGAATGAAGTTATCTGCAATATGTTAAACCTACCACTTCAGGAATAGTGGCGATTTTCTCAACAAGGGGCCTCAAGCATTCAGGATTGTCAGAAGAAGTTACAAAGTTAACCATAAGTTCAGGAAGACCAGTTTCAATATTCCTGAAAGGAAAGGCCGTAAGAAAAATTATCGTTAGGTGCAAGGTACATCATACAAAAGATATGAACTTTATATACAGCATGACACAGACTAAAGCTTCCTGGGGAAGAATCTGAAAAATGAAAGACTTGAGACTTGCTCAAGAACCTAAGAATTCAGCCCCAAAACATAATGTGGAATACCTAATAGTAAAACTATATACATAGCTACTCATGGATCTTGCCAGCCACCCCAATGCCCTATCCCACGGCCCCATCCAAAAAAGAGAGAAAAAATGGATGATGACTTCAATGCTTTATTCACAAAGGGCAGAAATAAGATCAAATACCTGCCTGATCTAAGCATTAGATGCTTCAGAAAGCCAGTGTGAGAGTGCACATTCCACGGAGAAAGCCCCAACTCTGGATCCCGCCAGCATTCTTGCACAGTTGCGAGAACCTAAATCACAAAATCATGTTTATACAAGAAGAAATTACATCATACAATATCACTGTCGAAACAAAAAACCCATATAAAGTCATGACTATCTAGGCGAATGAAAAATATGATGGAAAAATTTATTCCAAGCTCAAATCTGTGAAGAGTACAAATGAGGGTAACAAGATGCTCTCAGAGCTGTCTAATTGCATTCTTAGATATAAGATCACATGAACCAATTATAAGTTATGGTCTGAAGAGGTTCACCAACGTGACTGAGCTATACGGCCACTTTTAATTATGGGTTCTAGCTTAAGGGAGTTGTAAATGTTCTAATCTCTCTTCACAATCTATAGTAAAATGACAACCTAGAACTCAGAAAATCTCATTTCTGTCTCTTCAATTCCAGGTATCCTGATATGTCTGTAATTTGCTATCGTCTTTACTAGTGGAGTGAAAAAAAAGGGGGTTTTGGAATTATCTGCCATCTCAATTCAGATTCCTAGTCAACCTAGTATGCCTCCTTCCTCTTCACCTCAGTACACATGTGCTACCATCAATAACTTCTAGGTTGATATGCTAAATATTGTTGTAGATGTGCTTCCCTATTTCTGTTACCACTTTGAAGCTGATGTATCCGTGAAACTCATGCATATTTTCGTTCTCCTTCTCCAAAGACATTATGAGGCTTTCTTCTCCCCTCCTGGACTCCCTACAATGACCGTCCTCCTCAAATTGCACGACTCTCATTGCCATATATCTGAATCCTTTTTTAAATACTGCTTTATTAACGCTTTTTTAATGCGTTATGATGTTATTTTTAATATTTTGCCTTAAATCATTTTACCCTAACCCCCTATTTCTTATGAGATATAACTACATTCCAGTTTACCACATAAAACTTCTTAGCCTCTTAATATCTCCAAGTCCAAAGTCACAGCTCTCTCTGCTGGCAAATACAGACCTAAAGTATGTGGTTATGCTCAATAGTGTGCTACTAACAGTGTTTTGGGAAGCGAGAAGCGGAAAACAGCAACGAGGGCTTGCTTATAGAAGCGTGAAGCGAAGCAAGCGCTTTTTTAAAAAAAAAGCGACATTTAGTATAAAAATAAAAAAATATTAAATAACTAAATAGAGGTTAATATAGTCTTAGATTGCAGAAATTACATAGGAAAAAATACTCATAAGTCTAACATATAAGCAAAAATCAAAAAACATAATTTAAATCACAAAGATTCAAACTCATATTTCTTCAACAAGGGCTGGCTAACGATCACAAATAAAATAAAAAAAGAAAAGAATTTTAAAAAAAAAAACATGGATGCAGCAATCATAATTCGAAACAGAGCAGCAGCAGATATGAAGAAAATAAGAGAAGAAGAAGAACAAACTAGAGTAGTCCGAAACGCAAAGAGATGAAAGAGATAAAGCACAGTCGAAAGATTTTATATTTCCGAGAAAAGAAACTCCATAGAGATGAAACAATAAACATTAGCTAAAAAAGAGATGAAACAAAAGTTACCCTGCAGTCGCAGTCGGGTGAAGATAGAGGCATCCTCAGTCAATATCGTCAGGAGAGAAGCATATTGTGAAAGAAGATCGGCGATGAGAGAAAGAAGGTAAATACTCGTGATGAGAGAGCGTTTAATCTTTCGATTTTATTTTTAAAAAAAAAAAACCTAATTTGTTTTGTTAAAAACCCCTAATTGTTCGCTTTTTTTTTAATAAAAAGGCGCTTATTTGCGCTTTGCGCTAAGGGTTCGCTTCTCGTTCTCATTTTGAAACGTAGCTTTTTTCAGATCTCCTCCCTCAATATACAAAAGAAAAAAGCGATCAATTGTCGCCCTCGCTTTGAACGCTTTGCGATTCACAACACACACTGGCCTACTAATGAATACCTCTTTACACCCCCACACCCCCTCCCTTTTTGACAGTTTATCTGTCTTTTCCCATTCCTTTGCACTTCCTCCCTACAATATGCTTGTTTACTTTCACACACCTCATAAACGATAAGTCCATCGAAACGTAAAAGACCATGTACAGTTCTAAAAAAGAAGAGAAAAAGGCAGACGTTTGGCAACTAAATCTAGCTACATTAAATGGCACATACCATACCTCATTCGCTGAATCACTTTGCAATAAGCACTTATTCACATTTAAAACTTTATCAAAAAATCCAGGGGCATGCAGACCCAAAGCATAGACACATTCATCAGTAGATTTTTCTTGCAGCTGTTCAGCAGGTACCCATCCCTTTGGACCAAAAGAGAATTCCATCTGCATCGCATGTAATGAAAAAACAGTAAACATATCAGTTTTCCACTTGTCAAAATTCTTCTCTCTTTTATGTTTTCCCTTTCTTGTTTCCCCTTTAGATTTCTGAACATCAGAACTACTATTGCTCACAAATAATAGTAATAAGGAGGCAAAACCAGCAGGTGAAATAAGTAGGTGGACAAAATAAAGAAAAATTGCTATACACATACAAAGAAACCAACATAATTTTTCATAAGTAAAGGAAATTTACTTTCAGAATCTTCATGTAGACTTTATAATAAAACAACATGATATCACTGCGCCTACAAAAAATAATCTAGCATCTTTTAATGCAATGCAACGGTAATCAATAGCCAACCTTGATCTCCCTTAAACTAGACACCCCACTCATCTAACTTTTAGCACATTACCATTTCTCCTTTGTTTTTGTCTTTTCTTCTTTAAAATCCCCTCATATTAATAACTTATGTTTAATTTAAATTTTTGTTAATAAATTTAGATAAAATGCTAATGCATTTGGTGCTCTATGATTTCTCTCTCTCTCTACATATATATATATATATATATATTATATAACTAGAGAGAGAGAGGCGCATTATATTTTTTTTTTGTGCGTGTGTTTGAGAGTGTTGTATAAACCAGACCATCTAGTGGAGAGAGGCGCATTATTTGTGTGTGTGTTAAAGAGGCATGAAATTATTTAACGCCTTGCCAGGAAAAAAGATGCAACTTTTCTCTCTATTTGAACAAATCATCTGATTATCAAAATGTTTCCTTATAGCATAAATTACAATATAATTTCATACTTCCACCATGACTGCCAAGCCGAATGAAGCATTTGCAGTCAAAAGTATGTCCAATTCTTCAGACTCCTGGCCTCAACACAAAAAATAAGCAATATACAAATAAAGCAAAGGTATGCAACCAAAAAGGAAAAAACTGTCAAGCAATGTCGTCTTAGAGTGCATTAGTAGTAACAGTAAGTAGAATTTCTAGTCAAATATTTCCAAAATGAAAATTCGGTTGGATCATTTACTGACCTTGTTCCTATAGTGAAATTGGATATCACAGGGAACAATGGGTTTCATGACACCCGCATGTTCTGGTTCTTGCTCAGAAAACTTGCCCACATGAACAACCAGGTCACGAACTTGTTGCTCTTTTGCCTTGAGCTGGGCTTCATACGACAAACTCTGTGTCTTGCAACCTCCACAGTGTGATGCATATTCACATGGTGCTTCAACATAGTCCGAATGAGGTGTTATTGTTTTCAACTTCTTTACCTGCCCTCCTTATCAACATGCATAACATCAATCAACACATTGCACAAGTACTAAAAGTTCACAATAAATTTACATCTTTGTACTATCTTCGCCAATTGAAAGACAATAACACATTAAATCATTCAAAACAAAAATAAATATAAATGCAGTTACTCAAACTGGAAAGGATAAAAACCAGACACCTCGGCGTAATTATCTTTTTTGCGAGTGACACGACCAATGAATCGTTCTCCAGGGAGTGCACGATCACACATGAGTACAAAACCACTGTCAGCAACTTTGCAGACGCCTTTTCCTTTGAAAGCAAGGGATTCACATACTAGCTCCAGTGTTTGCCCTCGCTTCGGATAATAAGACTTATTAGACTTGTAATTGTTGTTATTGCTAGTATTAGAAACCAATTCCCTTGCATCTTCTTTTGGAATTACGTTCAATTGAATGTCTTCAGTATCTTCAACGGGGGAAAGAGAAGCCAGAGTGGTGAATGAACGTGAACGTATTGATGCAGCTGCCTTTCGAGCACCGAATTTGTGGATCCATATGTTAGAAGGAACGGAGCGAATGCCGAAAGTAGCCGCCGCCGCCGCCGCCATTTTCAGTCGGAGTGACTGTTGAACCATAGACGCCGGAAATAACTCCGACTCCGAGTACGTAAGATACTTGGCGGTTTAAAGGATAGGGCGGCTAAAACGAAATGAAAAATCCCAAAAATTCTGATTTAACGGTCGGGCTGACTGGCTGGATCGCCTTATCTAGTGGGCTTATTTATTCGTTGGGCTATAGAATTGCATAAGTTGTGTTGGATTTGGGTTTTCTACAACTGGATTTTAGGCCCATTTTCTAGTTATATCGGATAGGATAATAGAAATACACTCTATCATTCTTAGATCCCATTTCACCAAATATATTGTCGCTGGATGGCAAAACATTGCTCTGGTAATCGCTTTTAGCTTGAAAAACTTCACACTCAGTTGTGAAGTTTGACTTTAATAGTTTAAACTTCAAATTCAAATTTTAAAATTTCATACTTGGATTACGAATTATTAAATATTAAATGCTATTTAAAAATTGATTAAATCTAATTCGATGTTCAAAAAGTCGTGATTGCACTTATATAAAACTTCGCTTCTGCCTTTGTGTAGTTCTTTCAGCTACTACTTAAATATTGTTCAAAATTTGAAAATATATGGTTAAAGCTTTTAGGTTTGAACAAATCATTAAAAAAAAAAAAGGTTCTCTAACATGTACAAAATATTCAAATTATTTTTCAAAAATGTTTAAATTATGATTTAAATGATTCATCAGTTATAAAAGATAAATAGATCATTTATTATATATTAAAATAAATAAAAATAATTGTCTTCGAAAGTGACAACCACTAATGTTTGTGGACCTCGGTAGTAGTCCATTTTTTTAGTAAAGAAGCATGTGTCAATGTGTGTGGTTTATAGACATTTTTCTTCGAGTTATAAGAGGTATTCTTCTACTTTTGATGTGTTTATCTATATCTTATAAAAAGAATTAAAATATTTTTCTAAAGAGTCTAAAAAAACATAATATTCATTTTTTTCTCAAAATTATGAATTAAGTAACATAAATTTTTGTGATGATCATTCGACTTATAAATGTATAATATTCTTTTTATTTTGAATTATTAGTTCTACTTTTTTAAAAAATCTATTTTACAATGTATATTTCTTTTTTGTAATTTTTTAATTTCTAATTTTTATACATTATGTTTAAAATTTAACTTTTTCTAAAATAAGTTCTTATTTTTATTCATTTTTAAAAAAATTCATTGAATAAAAAATAAATGAACAAACGAAAACTGATAAAGTATATTATGTGCAATAATTTATAGAATTAGTAGTAAGTATATGTACATTCATGCGTTCTAGCCTTATAAACATAAAATGACACTATTAAGCATGCTTATTGATTGACATAAAAAAAAAAAGGAATCAGTTCTAATAATTTCTAAGTCACTAATATATGTATTAAAAAAAAATACAGACACGTTAACACAAGAGGGAATCAATATGTCAAAAATGTTAATATGTGTCAAACTTAAATAATTGATGGAACGTAATAAAATAATTAAGTGTTTAATGAAACATTACGTCTACTCTATGTCTTTCTTCTTATGAGATAATCAAAGTTAAACTATGAATATTAAAATTATTTTAAAATAAAAAATGTTAAAGGGTCCATAACTTTAAAGTTTTACTAAAATAAAGGATACCTTGTGAAAAGATATCAATGCTTTTATGAGCAAAATGGGGAGATTTTTATTTACCACACTAAGTCGTTTGACACTTATCTCTAATAATTTTTTCATCTTTGCTCTTGAATATTTATTATTGACACAAATTTCTTTGGTTCTTGAATTAAAAAATAATTATTAGTCGAAGCTCTTATTTTGGTGATAGATTTCGAAATTTAAACTTAAAATTTTATATTTTTCAATTTGTTTTTTTTTTAAAGTTATACTTGGAAATGCATATTAATTGAAAGTTTCAAAATTTTGTTAGTGAAAATCTCAAAAACTAATTTGAGTTAGTTTTTTGAATTTCGAAAATGATTAAAAGTTAAAATTCTAAAATCTATATGGGGAAATAAATCTATCGAGATCAAAGGCAATTGAAAAAAAAAAAGCACAACCAAACTAATTCTGAAACTATTTTTTATTTTAGAAAAATAATAACAAAAAAAAAGACGGAAAAAAGCGGCTGGTAAACTAAGCACGTGAGAGATTTCGATTAAGCACGTGAGGTCAACTGTAGGCTGAAAACTACTGGAGCTGTCACTGAAGGCATCTTTATAGTGCTCATCTCTTAGCTCTTACTGCCCAAAGGAACAATATTTTAATTCAATACGTCTCCCATTTCAATTGGACCCTCTATCCATTTTCCCCATATTTTCATCGTTTTCACCTAATCCAATGATGTACAGATTTCACTGTTGATTTTGTTCCTTTCATCTACTCCTTTATTTTTCATTCACTCTTCTCTTCCATCTGTGGGTTTCTTCCAACTTTTTTTTCTCATATGGATATCTCCAGATGGGTTTTCTTGATTTTGATTTTTGTTTCTTTTGCCACAATACCCATATTCTCAGATTCTCAATTGAGTTCAGGAGAAATACCGGGTAAGTTTCTTGATTTTGCGAAGAAATCTGAGGTTTTTGATTGGATGGTGGAGGTTAGGAGAAGGATACATGAGAATCCTGAACGGTTAGAAAATTAGAGACGAGTATAAAGCTATTAGTAAGAATTGGATAAGATTGATTCCGTTAAATACCCTTTTTGCGAAATACGGTATTGTTGGCTTCATTGGTTCAGGAGACCCCCCTTTTGTTGGGATTAGAGCGGATATGGACGCTCTTCCTATGCAGGTTTGAAATCAAATGCTTTCACTCCCCTACTCTTAAGTGCGAGTGGATTATTAATTCTGTTATAAAAGTTAGTTTTTTTTTTTGTACTGATGTATTGGTTAGAGATCACCAAACTGAGGAGAGAATTTTTTTTTTTTTTGTACTTTAGCTAAAGCAATTAGTTTTTCATATTAATGTTAACAGGAAATGGTGGACTGGGAGCACAAAAGTAGAAATCCTGGTAAAATGCACGCATGTGGACATGATGCTCATACTGCAATGCTTCTTGGTGCTGCAAAGATTCTTCTACAACATCAGAACATTTTGAAGGTTTGATTCTTGTATTAGTAGTATCACAATTTTGTTTTGTCTGCTCGAGTTTTGACTTTTGCTCGTTTCTCACTTTGCATCATATCCATTTAAATGAATGAATTTCATTGTCTTTGGTATGTATGCTGGATTTCTGGTTCATTCCATAAGTTTTAGGCCAGTGTAATTGATTGGAGAAAGATAGGTCTTATTTTGCATTCATTTTCTAATTTTCTGACCCTTGTAAAAAAGGGTTAGGGGCAGGGAACCAGATCTTTGGGAAACAGAAGAGCAAGTTATGTGAATGGATGCTTTTACATGGAGAGAATGCGGTTTGAAAAAATAAAAATCTCATCTTTACAATAGATTAGTAGTTAGCAGAATCATGTGTACCTTCTCTACTTGTGACAACAACTTGGAAATATAATTCTGGCTGGTCGATAATCAAAGATAGCCTCTGATATAATCTTAAACCTTGATTTGCTTTGTGAAGTGTGAAAAAATGCAAGAAGCTCTATTGACCAGCAAAGGAAATATCTTGGAGAATCTTCTAAGCTTTTTAGTGTACAACTTCAGTTTCTGAAAATGTCGTCCGTGCTCTTAAATCTGATTACCTTTTGAGAAAATACCATATCCAGAAATCTTTCTTAATGAATCCATAGCTCACTCCTCAGTGCATACATGACATCAATTTTCTTGTCATGTATAATACTCTTCTGGCAGCTGATATTTTCTCGGCTAATTTTGACAGGGAACAGTTGCTCTTGTTTTTCAACCAGCAGAGGAGGGAGGTGGTGGGGCCAAGAAAATGATAGATGCTGGAGCACTAGAAAATGTAGAAGCAATATTTGGTCTGCATGTCCATCCCAACTTTCCTTTGGGTAAAGTTTCTTCAAGACCTGGACCCTTTCTGGCGGGAAGTGGTTTTTTTGAAGCTGTAATTAGTGGAAGAGGGGGTCATGCCGCTATTCCACAACATTCGATAGATCCAATTCTGGCAGCATCAAATGTCATTGTCAGCTTACAGCATCTAGTTTCCCGAGAGGCTGATCCTCTGGATTCTCAGGTATATTTCTACCCACGGGATAAGCCTCACTGACCACCAGAAAATTCTAATTGGGTTTTGTTATCAAACACCTATGATGTAGTGGCTCCTGGTCACTATTAACTCATTGCAGCGTCTGAACCACCTATGAATAATTCAGAGAATTTGTCATGATTCATTGGCAAAAGAACTATGAATTGCAAACAAGATTCAATTACTATGTGCTTGAGTGATCGAGAGAAGTGAGTTTGTCCTTGCCCTGTGCCTGTAAAACATGATATAAATCTTAAGCATTTCCAATGACCCTATGGTCTCCAAAAGAGGTAATAAGACCCATGCAGAATTTTGCCAACTTGAATGTCCCTGTGTCTGGTGATTTTTTTGTTCAATCAAGAGTTAAATTAACTTCAAATTTTCCTGTTCTGAGCCTCTATGAGATCCAATTATATAAATTGGAAGCAACCCATCAGAAGTTACTCGATCAGCCAGTACAGGCATATCCTTGGCTCCCTTGCTTTGAATTGCCATATGCATCTATTCTGGTGATGTCCTTTATAAAGTGGAGAACTTCATATAAGTGTTTAAATGAAATTTCCTTAATAATATCTTTAGTGCTTGGGCCGAACTAATTTAGTACTCAACAACAGTGGTTGTCCCAGGATTTTTAATAAAGGGGTTCGAAATCGGTAGAAATACACACACAAAGTAGTCGAAGGGGATTTGACATCTTTTGTATATATATAAAATATTATTGTAACCATGTATAAATAATGTAATATTCCGCTGAAGGGCGACCTCTTAGTATAAGGTGGCTCCGCCCCTGCTCAACAATAGCGGAACCAGTTTAATAGAGATAAGGGGTTCAAAGTCCCTTCTTTCCTTTAACAAAGCTAAGTTAGGAAGTTATCTGAAGTAGGTGAGTTTCTTCTCTGTTTTCTGATTCATGCTTTTTTTTTATGAGTAGTAGAAATATCAGGAGGCGTGCTGCTGCTTGCAGCCGTAGCCCAAAAAGGTTTTTTGTCTTTTTTATGAAAATGGAAATATATTCATAGAGGAATCTGTTTAAGGTTGTTTGGAAATTGGGGGTCGAAATCTCTTCTTTCCTTAACAATAAGATTGGTTTCTCCTCCCTGTTCTGATTTCTCTTTTCAAACCAAAAGTCATATCTGATGAGATGATACTATGGAAAGATTATTTAAGAACTTTTGAACTCTCTCACTGTGATTGTGCAATGACTGGTATACTTGCTGGGTTTATGATATTTGACTATAGCCTGATTGGTTGACAAAGCTCATTCCGCAACTAAAATGACATGGGTGTTTAACTGTATTTTTATGATGCATTTACAAATGTGATCCTCTAGATAAAGATTGCAATATTCCTCAACAGATGGTTCTCATTTTCCAACTTTGTCATGTAGTTTTACTTGACATTAAGTATGATCTGTAGGTAGTCACAGTTGCTAAATTCCAAGGAGGCGGTGCATTTAATGTTATTCCAGACTCTGTTACCATCGGTGGCACTTTTCGGGCTTTTTCAAAGGAGAGCTTTCTGCAGCTTAGGCAACGAATTGAAGAGGTAGGATCAATTCTTAAATTAGTCAGTATCTCAAGATGTTGCCTTGAAAAACATGAATGTTCCATTTTTGTGTTTTCCACTTTATTATAATCAGGGTTTTAGCTATCTCATTTTATACGCTGCATATGGAATGAAATTGCACACTCATCCTACTGCCGTACTGCAAATCCCATCTTACTCTTTGGTGTCTCTACATTCTTTACATTATTTTTTCCAGATGTGTCAAAATATTCTGCAAGTTGTCTTTGTTTCTGTATTTTTTTGGCTTTGACAGTCTCATTCTGTTTATCCATGCTTTCTCCATTGTAGAGACGCTAATTCTCCTCTCGCGTAGGTTATTGTTGGGCAAGCTGCTGTACAGAGGTGCAATGCAACTGTGGATTTTCTTACAAACAGCAAACCCTTCTTCCCTCCAACCGTGAATGATAAAAACTTGCACAAACACTTCCAGAGAGTTGCAGGTGATATGCTTGGTAACGATCATGTTAAAGACATGGAACCACTAATGGGATCAGAGGATTTTGCGTTTTACCAAGAGGTTATCCCGGGTTACTTCTACATGCTCGGAATGCAGGGTGAAACAAATGAAAACCCTGCATCAGTCCATTCACCTTACTTCAAAATAAACGAAGAAGCGCTTCCTTTTGGTGCTGCACTTCAAGCATCTTTGGCTATTACATATCTTCTCGAAGCACAACCACAAGTTTCTTCATCAAGTATAAATGGTCACGATGAATTGTGAGGTGCTACTCTTTTGTAGGCATATGCACGAAATAGATCCTTGTTCATTTTTATGTAATGCTGGAACCGGCCAATCTAGCTTGAACTGTATATCTGGAACAAGGTCAACGTTTACATAACAATTATTTACTTCAACAACAATAACAACGTTGTATATTTTCTAGCAATTTGTTTTCCTGATCTTGTTCACAAAGTGCTACCAAGCGTAGTAAATGCGAGAGCTGGGAAAACATCCACGTTACTGGGGCTCCAGTTCAGTGTTAAAAACGCAGTGCAAGATGTGTGGACTGAATACACAAGGCGAGTTCACACTTCATACACCACCCAGTTGCACTAACACGGTATTCAAGGGAAAGCAGGATATAGAACAGGCTCATGCTTCCCCAAGTTTCAAACCTATGAGCCAGCTTATGTTGGACAAAAATAAAATAAAATTCCAACAACTATCTCTTCGTTCCAAACAAGTTTGGATCGGTTGTATGAACCTTCACTGATCATGTTTACTCCAAGTCTAAAAATCAACAGCAACAATACAATATCATAATAGAAGAGAATACACTAAGCATATCAGATCATGCATGGCATTCTACATATTGAATTATCTAATGGCAAGCATGACGCTTGTTCACCAGATCTATTTAGCTGGGAAATTTCCTATATGGATTCCTGCTCATATTTCGTAACAAATGTTTTCGAATCTCAGAAGCCCAAAAACTTAGTAGAATGTTCTAACAAAGGACCTAACGCACTAGGAGCGAATTTTCTGGCAAAAAGGTAACAAAGTGAAGTTGGCTGGTTATTGTATACACATGTTGAGCTATCAGAAATTCTCTTGAAAAATTGATCATTAATATCGGCCTTCCCAAATGTAGCAGGATGAGCACCACCTCTGGACCAGTCCACCCAAGTAAGAGTCCGGTTTGCCAGGAGGCGAGGAGATTCTATGGTTAGCATAGTTGGAAAATAGTGCTCATCCACATAACATGGCGGTCTGCAAAACAGCTCAAACTTAGGGTAGTATACGTCATCTTTAACAATGTCAACACCCAGTTTCCTGTTCACTTCAAACCACTGGGATCCTTTACGCCATTCAGTGATGTTAACCTCAGGTACCATATTTGGATTGTAACGTCCTCTTCCAAAAGGTCCAGGTTCGTCGGCTGCACCCATAAAGCTGTACCTCGATTTTGATATGTAGTGATAGATAGCTTTGAAGTTATGGAGAGGAATGCATGCCTCAGATAGGAGGATAAACCATTCATTGGAGATATCAAGCAGTGCATTAGCAAGAAGCCGTCTTTCAGCATCACACATGCTCATTCTTCCCCACTTCGCCTCCTACACAAAAAGAAGCAACAGAATGGTGAGATTGATCTATTATTTCAAGCCTGGCCTCTATATTCCTACTTCTCATGTACTACCAAATTGCAGCTAAATGGAAAACGAACATTTTTGCGAAAAGGATTTGACCGGTGAGCTTGTCTGTCCTTCAGTCACCAAAGTAGGCTCATGTAAACCTTCCAATCGAACAAATATGAATCATCCATTATGAAATATGCATGAAAATATTCCTTGTAGCTTTATCAAAGAAAACAGTCCATACAGAAATGGGCTACACTCTTCACCCAATGATAAAACCAATATCGGAGAAAAACAATGGAATGCTTTCTAGAGATGGACAGTTAAAAGTTATTAGAAGGAGGTTACTATATCCTAACATCTTCCTGGGCCTACTGCACTACCCAGGACAGCTTATCCAGTTCTGCCCAATGATGCACGAGAAATCCATCACAGCTATACATAGTCAACATGGGTTGCTCTAAAACTCTCGACATAAGATCATAGTACAAACTTCCTAATATGGGGAACATTATTGGCGTCCCTCATATTACAGCATTCACTAGTCCAGCAAAAAACTTGCAGTATTTATTGAGATTAAGGACATAAAAGGTTTACATTAGTGATTAGCTGTCACAAATATTCAGAAAACATCTAGATGAACACAACTGTGACCAACTCATATAACAAGAAAACAACGCATCTAAACTATATTATCCCACTTTCATCAGTTCAACCCTTATTGAAGCCTCACTGCAAAAGCAACCAACTTTCGATGACTTTGGCATTACCTCAAGTACAACACCATGGAAGTAACATATCACCTAAGCATACTTAAGCCAGATGATGATTAGCTACAAGAAAGAACTTAGTTTCCTCATGTCCTAACTTTGTACTACTTGAGGGAATTCCATAACCATAAACATTGAAGAAGAAGAAAAAATCACCAACTTTGTATATCTATAACTGTGTCCAGATATGTCTAGTCTCCTTTTGAACAAAATGTATCATTCACTATTCTGGTTAAATCCTAGATAGTTTGTGGAGCATGAATCCAGATATCTTAAAAAGAAGCTAGACGATAAAATAATACAAACAATTCATCTTTACTGAGTCCCAGGGCAATAAAGACTACGATAAGCTTTAAATAGCTAGAATCTATGTAATATTGTTTCCAACAACCTTGTCTGAAAAGGCATAAAACACAGAATTATTACCATAGACCACGACTGAGGCTTACATGATAGGAAGTACAAGGGGTAAGCATTTATATCTGATGAGATATTCAAAGAGAATCCTCTTTGACAGTTCCCCATATGAAAATCCTAAAATGGTAACAGACACACATTGGGTAATGGTAGAACTTGGGTGGAAACTAATGCAAAGTTTAATTTATTTTTTTTACACATAATGGCATATGAAGAAACTCAAGCATAATGTACAATTAAAAAGGAAAGGAATATGTTCACTTTACCTGACTAGGAATTTGCCTGCCATGAAATACTGACGAAGGTGGGAAATCAGGTCTGTATGATGGCAATGAATGTATGTAGATTGAGTAAAGCTCATTCCCCTTGAAAAACCTCTCCCACAACGGCGCCAAAGGTATAGGCCCTCTAGTCAAGAACATGAACGCAATCTTACGCGTTCTATTAAAGGGGTATTCTTTGATTTGAGGAACAATTGAAGCTCGCCAGAACAACTGTGTGTCATTCATAGAATGCAACAGACTCGACGGAGGCCTAATCCAACTCTCCAAACTAAGTTGTTGAAAACAGGGCTGAAATCTTGATTGTACCATAGGAATTACATTCTGCATTACTGAATACCGAACCATATACATACTAAGCAATGAAAATACAATACCAATACCCAAAAACAACAACAGGAACTGAAGTAACCTTATTGATAAAGGCTTATACTGAGTTACCACCTTAGTAACAGAATCTTTACCCTCCTCCAATGACCCTTGACTCCCTACTCTTGACTTCATTTCTAATTCTACCACTTACAAAATCACTTCAAGAAAACTCAAGATTTTCTTTTTACCAAATTGCTTTACTTATCATTGCTGTGTGGTTCACAACATTCTACTATTAAAAAGCAAAGGATTCTCAAGAATCACATCAACAAGTCGATTCAAACAAACAGTACAGGCAATAAAATTCCAACCCCAGATCAAGAAAATCCCAACAAAGCAAATGGATATCTATTCCAAGATCACAAAAAGTTAAAAAAAAAAAATCAAATCCCAAGATTTGGGTACTGAATCAATACTATACCAAAAATGGTGAAACAGCTATCATGGGGGTGTAGCAAGAAAGTCTGAAATTGAACTTATCTTTTAATTGTACTTAATAAATGAGTGTATGGGCATGATTGAAGGAACAAATCTTGTTTATGAAGAATCCAGAGACCAAAAAAAAAGTTTTTGAGTCTAAAAGAATAAAAATAGAATCTTGTTGTCACACCAAATCTGTTGGTGAAGTAGCTTTATAGCTTGTAGATGTCATCTTCTCCAGATGTCTAAATAATAGAGAAATTTTTAAGGTTTTTTCCAGTAATCGAAGTTGTCTTTGTTGGTTGGGAAACTTTTTTTATATATATGTGAGAGAAAAGGAATAGGTGTATGTTTTTTATTGTTGTTGGAACTTGGAAGAACCTAGATGTTTGCTTTGTTAGATTTGTCTTATGTTTTTCCATTGAAAATAAATAAATAAAAATGAAATCACCATTTATTTAGTTTCCTTCTTTTTTTGGTTTTTTGTCATTTAAATATTTTTAAGATCCGAGGGTTGAGGATTGAACTTTTCTATCACTTGTTAATTTTTTTCCTTTTTTGGATAAACCATTTTTAAAATGCTTACTCCCTTGTTTCATAATTTTTTTTAACACTACTAGTTAAGCTTACGTGTTTTATATATATGTGTAGTGTTAAGTAATAAGAGCAATAAATATATGTAAAAAAATAATGACATCATTTATAAGTGACAAACTTAAAATCATAATATTTAAATCACTAAGTATAAGCTCGATTGGGGGAATTTTTTGTCTGTATATTCATCTATTAAATATTAAAGTATTTATGATCTCAAAATTAATGACTAATAACAAGTTCTCAATAAATATCTGTGTATTTTGTTTTTCAAATTTATTTTTAGAAAAAGATTTACTTCCGCTAACTTTAATTTTTTCCCAAAATAAAAGCATGTTTCAACAGTCTCCAAAACTCTCAAGATTATTTCTCCATTTTTTCTCTTTTTATTTTTTTTTAAGTTTTTATTTGGATTGATGACACGTGGCATGTATTTAATTTAATGGTAAAATTTAGTTAATTAAAATAGTCCTAACTATAAGTATTAAAATAATTAATTAGTTTCGAAATTTTTACAGTCCCACAATTCTAATCGACATTATATTTTTTCTTAAATATATATATTAATAATTCTTTCTTGCTTTGTATAAATTTCTTAGATATGTAGTTGCGAGTGATTAAACATTTAATTGTTTTGTCTTATTTACTCATAATAATATTATCAAATTAACTCATTGAGATTTTTTACTAATTGAAATTCAAAGTTAAATAAAGTTATTCCTCTATTGATAAAAAGTAATAGAGAATTTTAGACTAATATCTTATTATCTTGATCTAAATAAGTAAGTCATTAAACAATGATCCAAATTCAGCAATTTACATGTTACTTGTATTTGGTTTCTTTTATGTATAACTACTTATTGAAGTATTTATTTTAACCAATTTTATGTTAGTAAGTTATAATATAATTTGATGTACAAGTACAAAACACTTAATAAAAAGCTAGTAGCTAACTTAAAAAAAATTGGCATAACATATCAACTGACTTCAAATAAACATTCATTAGTCATGTTTTCTAAAATTAGCATAAAATGACCATTTTACGCGTTTTGGGCTAATACATTTCTCAAATAAAAAATTAGAGAGTATAAAAATTAATACTTTTTTTCCTGGTAACGCTCTCTCTTATTTATTGTTCTAAAATCTTTCGTTCTTTCATATTTTGCTTTAAAAATTTCTCCATAGCATGTTTATCTTCTCCATATTTCACTGAAATGAGTTCGAGGTTGTAATTGTTTTTAAATTAATTCTAATTGAGTTTGCATACATATAATATGTATATCTGCTAATAAATTTACATAGCAAATTTGTATACATATGTTTGTATTGATATTTCACCTAATAAATTTATACACATTTATATTGTTATACCTGGTCCGTATTCACCTAATGTACCGGTATACATTCAATTATCTTTTTTATTGATTTGAAGTTGAGTTTGTATATATGTAAATGCATACAGCAAATTTGTATACATTATTTACGTTGATATTTCTATATTCACCTAATAAAATGATATACATGTGTCCTTATTCACCTAATAAATTATATTTGATTTGATATACATTAATTTGTAGTCACCTGATAAATTGCATGTGTATAAAAAGATTCATGGTTGAATTTAAAAAATAATAATTTTAACTAATACTAACTGCATATCAAAGCGACAAAATAAAACAGTGAAAATTTAATTTTAGAAAACAAGATAATCGAATCCATAGTTTTAAGGATGTCTAATAACTAGATAAGAATAAAATAAAATAATTGAAATTCATAATTTTAAAAATATATATCAACAGGGGAAAAAATGTATCAAAATGGTTTAGCTATAGATAGCGACCTTTTTTAAGGCCATAATACATAAATACACCCTTTAACTTAATCTATTTTTTACATTTATGTCCTCTAATTTTGAGTGTGCACAAATAGACACTTAAATTTGTATAAAGTTGAATAAATAGACAGATATGTCCTACGTGTCACAGTACATGTAGGACACAAAATTTCATGTAGGATGTCACGTAGGACGTTTGTGTCTATTTGTTTAATTTTACACAAATTTAAGTGTCTACTTGTGCACATCCAAAGTTAAAGGGTATAATTGTAAAATGAGTCCAAGTTAAAGGGCGTATTTATGTATTATGCCTTTTTTGGGCTTAAAATTTGCTAAATATTACTCGGTTGAAAATTATTTTCTACGCTTCATTTTATATGCGTTAATTTGATTTGACAAAACATTTTTAAAAATAAAGAAAAACTTGTAATAAAAACTTATTTAAAATAAGTTATAGATATTTGTATGACTATAAATAATTTTATTAAGAATAAGAGAAATGTTTTAAAACTAAATTACTACTTTAAATAAAAAATATGACATTCTTTTTTTTATCAGTGATGGGGAAAATAAGTTGTTGGCACAAGGAGTTTCTCCCTTGTCCCTAAATTCTAATTACTTGTTTATTTTTACTTTTTTTGTTGTCTTAAATTACTTATTTATTTTGACAAATTAAGAAAGAATGATTTTTTTTACCTATTATATTCTCAATTAATTACTTTAGAAAGGTAGAATTCTTTGAATTCACTTCAAAATTAATAGGGATAAAATGATAAAATCACTATGTCAATAATTATTTTCTTAATAGATATTGTCAATTTAAAAATGAAAAATTATACGGTTAAGCAAACTTATACTACTTAATTACTCATTATAACTATATTTTATTATAATTACCTCTCGCGACTAACATTATACATTAACTACATGAGTTGACTTTGAGTTTGTATAATTAGCCACGTTTGTATATAATTCGACATAATATACAAATACATATGTATAACATACAATTATCTAATCGATATACATATACAATTTACCTTTCTCCTACTCCCTGCCCTCTCTCCTCTCTTTCTCAATCTCGTTTGTCATATATACAAATACATATGTATAATATACAATTATCTAACCAATATACATATACAATTCACCTCTCTCCACTCTTTGCCCTCTCTTGCTTGCCTCTCTCCTAGTATCGCTCGCCTCTCTTATCTCTATTACATGTAACTACGAATTGAAATTACCAAACTATAGTTATGTAGAGTAATTTTGAATCGTTATATATAAATGTTCCTCATTAATAAAATGTACTAGTAGATTTGTACCTATGTGTCAATTCGAGACAAAATCTATATGGCGTTCATCAGGCCCCAGAATCTGTCTTTGGGCTTTTAAGCAGAATACAAAGCCCAAGTCAGCGAACAACATATAAATATCTTGACCGGTTTCATTCAATCACAATTCGTCTTCCCAAATTCCAAGTATCTGCAGTCACTACAGGTAATTTCGGATTTTTCTTTGATTTTCTCCGAGATTATTGGTATGTACGATCAAATTGTTATTCGATTTGGAATTTAAGGTTTCAGTTTATTCAGATGGTCATGCTTAGATTTCTTCGGATTCTGTTTTAATTTTATAATCAAACTCTCATGGATAGGGTGAAAATTCATATAGCCTAACAACTGAAATTATATTATCCTTGTTACTTGCCATTCTATGATGTTTGTGTATACGTTATTTTGGCACAGCGGTGATCAATTGTTACTCAATTTGGCATTTAGGGTTTCAAGCTGATTAAGATGGTTGTGTTTAGGTTATTTTGCATTCTATCATGTTATTTTGGCACAAAATATTATTTAGTTTTTGTGTTTTATTTAAACCGCTGATAAAGGTTAGAAATTGATGGACGCTTTCCTTTTAGTTTTCTTCTATTGATTTTGGATTGGATTGGTTTCCTTTTGGTCTCTTTTGGGGATTTAGTTTGCGCCAGAACTACAGATTTAGTCTTCTCATTGTGCTCAAGTGATAAGAAATAAAATGGAATTTCATTGAATCTAAACATGATTTTTTTGCAACTGTATGATATCTAAAACTTAAAATCTACACTTATTGTTTGCCAAAACAAAGGGTCTCTAGATTTTCCAAAGACGGGAAGCAATGAAGAAAAGAAAACAAAAAAGCAGGAGACAGAGAAAGGATAGAAAAAAGGGAAAGATGATGGAGATCACCAACAACACAGATGAAAGAGCAGTTAATGTGGACAGGATCTCTGAGTTGCCTGAACACATTTTACATCATATCCTTTGTCTTCTGCGCTGGCCAGCAGATTTAGCAAGAACTAGCATTTTGTCTAAGAAGTGGAAAGTCATTTGGGAGTCTTTCACGTCCTTTGATTTTGACCAGAGACACTTCCAATGTGTAAAAGCTGCTGATAAGTGGGATCATCTCCAACCTCTACCAGTGGAGAAACAGAGCTCAATTTTCAAACAGGAGTTTGAATCCCTGGG
This sequence comes from Solanum habrochaites, assembly GCA_027704765.1. Lineage (NCBI taxonomy): Eukaryota > Viridiplantae > Streptophyta > Magnoliopsida > Solanales > Solanaceae > Solanum > Solanum habrochaites. The sequence continues at coordinate 66,251,942 of JAKWJA010002491.1, forward strand.
GTTTGTGGAGCTGCCATTAATACATAAGTTCATTCTGTTTGTCGAGAATACATTAGGAACCAGACTTAAACAGTTGCCAAGTATACAGAAGTTCAGGCTGCATGTCGTCTTTTCTGTTCACCTTCTGGCTCCCTTTATGAATCACTGGATAAGTGTTGCTACAGACAAAAATGTTAATGAGCTTGATATTCATGCAAAAATGGATGGCAAGTTGTATGCCCTGCCTGAGCTTGTATTTGCTTCTAGGACAATAACTTCATTGAAGCTCTACGGATGTGAAGTGGGTGATTCTACTGCTATAAAGCTCCAAAATCTACGGGAGTTATCCATGAAAGCAATGCGTATCAATGAGAATATAGTCCATAATTTTGTACAGGCCTGCCCTTTGATCGAGGATATGCGACTGATCAATTGCTATGGTTTGAAATTCTTGCATGTTTCATCTCTGCCTAAACTAAATAAGTTTGAGGTACACGAGCGATCCAGCCTCAGGTCAGTCAAACTTGAGGCACCTGATCTTGAGACATTTTGGTTCCATGGGAGGAAATCTTCAAGGTGCAAATTAATCTTGGCTGGGTGCGGAAATCTTAAGAATTTGACTTTGAATCATTCACATATGGCAGATAAGACCTTTCATGAACTTATCTCCCACTTCCCATTACTTGAAAAACTGTTCCTGTTGGAATGCCGTACATTGCACAGAATTACAATCTTGAGTGACAAGCTGAAGACGCTCTCTCTGGTAAGGTGCCACAAACTAAAGGAAGCCAACATTGATGCACCAAATCTACTTTCATTTGAATATACTGGTGCTGAGTTGCCGTTTTCTTCCATGAATGCTTCACGGTTGCAAGAAGTGAAGCTTCACTTGAAATCCCAAAAACAGAAGTCAGTGCAGAAATTCATTGAAGGGTTTGATGGCAAAGGTTTCAAGTTGCTTCTTGCCTCCAAACAGGTTTCGAACTTCTTCTCAACAATGATTCTATATGGATTTCCCGTATGTTCTATTTTTTGCTTATATATTCATGTTGCATTTATAGGGTGTGAATATATATGAAGAATTGAGAGGACTCCATCTTTCTTATTTTGGACCATACAAGATTCAATTGACTAAATCAGCAAGAATGGTGGAAAATCTTCTCAACAGTCACTTGCGAGATTTTCATCCAAAAACTCTCTTCTTAAAGACATCTCTCAGAAGTGACCTCCTCGTGGTAACATGACTTGTCTTTATTTGATCCTTAAGTCGTATTTTCTGGTTCTTCAATGCTTTCAACTACTACAGTGGATTGGACTCAATTGTTATTTTTTGTGGAATACAGTTCATTCAGGAGAAGATATTGAACAAAGAGAAGACTCCTCCCAGCTGTTGTAAATATTACTTAAAGAAATGCTGGCGACATTATTTAGAAGGCGCTAAAATGTCTCTGCTTCCAGATGTGTCCTCTGAGGAGTATCGTAATATGATCTTGGAACTAAAATGGAGTGACGCTGCACCTCTGCCGGAAGATGTAGAGATATGAAGGAGGATATAGATGAGTAATACCTAGGAAATATATGCATTTCCTGTACTTATTAAGTCATCTATTTGAACTAGAACCAGTTTTTGTTATTTAAGATCATTTTACTTTCAGACGAGCTCATCCGATTTTGGTTCAAAATAGTATAGTTCAGTGGAGGTAAAAGCCGACATTGGTTTTTCCCGCCCACTTATCTGACCCAAACTGACCAAGGTCAAATTAAAGAACGTCTTTTACATGCGTGTATCTAAATATTTCGTCAACTCCATCTTCTGATGGTTGGTTTTTGCTTGAAATTTGGACCATTTTGGGATGGAAGTTTAGTGCTGTCTTTATCAGCTCCCCTCCATATCAGAGAGGAACTATCTTAGAGAATTCATTATACATATATCGGCCTTCTTTAGTGCTGGTTTTAAGTGAAGGAATATTTCCTCTACAGATAAAAAGAAGGTGCATTAGTGATTACTGGAACAAGTACTGCTACAGTGCTAACACTCTTTTGCCTTTGCCATACGCATCTGATTCTTATCCAAAATCCCAACTATGATAAGATTTGCAGAGTTTCCACTACTGTCTATAAGTTAGATGCAAAGCTAAGGTTCTGAAAAATGGCAAAAATCAGTATCAGATACGTCGAGCAATAACAATGGTTTCTCTCACTATATAAACACTACAACGATGGGTTGGCTTCTACCACTATATAAAACCGGTTCTTTCTTGAAATCAACTTGATTAGGTTTTGGAATCATATCTTTGCATTTACGGTGATGGACTGGGTAAGTTATCAAATTTAAATTTGTGATTCGTTTCTGAATGTAAGCAGAGTTTCATTGTTTAGACTCTAGGCTGTAAGATTGATGAACTAATATCGTGCGGATAAACTGCATGTGGAGAAGGACGAAGGAAGCGAAATAAAGAAGAGGATCGTCATTGGATCATGGGGTGGTCATGGTGGAAGCCCTTGGGATGATGGTAGCTTCAATGGAGTTAGAGAAATTACCCTTGTCTATTCTCTTTGTATAGATTCCATCACTGTTGTCTATGACCAAAATGGCCAGCCTTATCAAGCACAGAAGCATGGAGGAGTTGGAGGCAGTAGAACTGCGCAGGTGACACATTTTAGTACATACACTGACAATACCAAAAAAAAAAAAAATCAAAATCTTTTTTGGCATCACTGTTGTTTTTTGGCATTTTGCGTCAAATCTTTTACTACTACGAATCTTAATGCCTATAAGTGAATCTCAATTTCAGATTAAGCTGCAATTTCCAGAAGAATACCTAACGAGCGTTAGCGGCTATTATTCCCCGGTGGTGTATGGTGGTAGTCCTGTGATAAGGTCCCTCACTTTTAGCAGCAACAAACGAAAATTTGGACCATTTGGTGTTGAAGGAGGAACGCCATTTTCAATGCCAATGGAAGGTGGGCAGATTGTAGGCTTTAAAGGAAGAAGTGGATGGTATGTAGATGCTATTGGCTTTTATATAGCTAAAGTGAAGACAACTAGAGTCTTACAGAAGGCTCAACAAAGTCTAGTGAAACTTGCATCTTCTGTGTCTATGAACTACAGATCTGGAAATGAACCAAAAAAGTATTCTTATTTCTACAAACCAACTATTCCAAAAACTGAAGCATAAGGAACTGGACCTCGAGTCAGTCAACCTGATTCCAATTCGAGCAATCCAAACAAGAAAATTTACAAGGAAAGATCTCCCTATGATTTATGAAAACTTGTGTTCATTCATAGTATGTAACTCAGCTATCTGTACTAAAAAGAAAAACCAATATGGTTTTAACAACCATTTCTTGTTGACGTTTATGCTTTAGTGTTATATATATACTTTTATATACGCCTTTCCCCCCCTCATCTTAATTGATTCATGGAAATCTGCAACCTCCCATCAACAGAGATGCAAATACAAACCACTCTGGTATCATTCCACAAAAATGTGAAAAAATACTTCAAAAATGCATAGGTTTCACGATCAGCCATGTTAAATGAAATTTGAAAATATTAACACTTTGGAAAGTGGTAATTTTGAAACTTGATAATTATATTGTGTTTTTCATACACAACAAAACACCTGAACCACCTAAAGCATTCTAGCTTTCATGGTAAGACATGTTTAGTCTCGATTCTTCCATTATTGGTTTGTATTAGTAAATCTCCACCCTCACCTCTTCAACAGAGAAATGGAGAGTTTTGAACATATCTAAATCCAGAGGGAGCAGATGAGCAAATTTTCAAATTGAAACACACAGGCATCATCAATAAATCTTAAACCCGATCAACGTGTGATTTATCACTCAAGTAAACATAATGGTCAGCACGTTGAGTCGGGATCTAGGGCAAAACTGGACGGTACAACCTGCAATACCTCATTACAACATTTGAGAAATGAGCAAAATAATACTTCCACATTCAGCATAAAACAAAAGTTATCTTGACGTTGAATCTGTTTAAGAATGAGATGATGAATCTGTTTTCTCAGCCAAATAGTGCTCAAGCATATCTTCTTCTTCATCATCTGTTCACACACAGGAAAACATTAAAGATAAAAATAATCACGTCATTATGATCCACAATCAAATGAACAGAAGTAAAGCACAAACAAGAAAAAGAAAATTGACCTTCAAAATCATCATCATCGAAATCAATATCATCCACGTCTTCATCAGATTCTTCAGCAGTAGCTGCTGCAGCTTTCTGTTGACAGAAGAAAAACCTATTTAACAACAGCACACATAGCCATACCATGAACCTACAACCTTCCCTAAGCAGCTTATGCAGTAACAGCACCTCATACCCAAATCAAATGAGCTACCACTACATATAGCAAACACTTGTGTATACTATCTTAACTGTTAGAATTAATGTATGGTCAGGGAACATTACTAGCAGCAGGCTAATCAGAAGGAAAAGGAACGGGGCCCAGAGCTACACTTTTATCATACAGGTATTCCTTTCTCTGAGCCCCATAACCCTTATCTCAGTAACACAAAAAGTTCTGACAACACAAAAGTAAAAGATAATAGAACAAATATCGAGATCATACTAAAAATCAGGTCAGAGGGTAGTCATTGCTGGCATCTTACATTTTTAATCCGGCTGAATGCAGAAAAACATCAATACATTGTTTTCATGTCTTAGACTAACAGTATATTTTAGCAAAGAGAATTGGACGTTTGTCTTTATATAACATTGCCTTCACATTTATTAAACACAAAAAAGGGAGACAGACTCCACTTAATGGAATAGTCTTATGGAACTCTGGTCAGTATCTGCCAAAATATTGAAACTCAGCTCGGGGAGAGGGACTCCCCCTACATCACACATCCACCTTTCTCAACCACCCCTCAACTTTGTCCTACCCCTTTCTAACACAAATCATTTTGATGGCCATTTTAAATTTTCAGTTTCCATTATAACATAATGCAATGCAGGCATCGATGAGAATAAAATAGCATGATTTCAAAATTAACTTAGAAATAACTACGCAATAGAATACATTACCCCACTGGCTCTTCCACTTTCAAACCATTGCCTCCCTGTGAGTTTCTTTTCCTTCGAAACAGAAAGTGCTGCATCTGGCATTAACCTGAACATTGATATATGGTTGCACATCATGAACAAAATAGCCTAATTTAGAGAAAAGGAAATGCACAAAAGTAGTTCACCAGCCACAAGTTTCTAAAGCAAAAATGTTGAAAAAAAAGGAGTTTAAGAGGTAACATAATATGGCAATAATCAACACATTCTGTCTATATACTCGTCGATACAACATTTCCTAATATCACCTGTTTAAAAGTCCCTGCACTCTACAAATAAGAAAAAGAATAAACATTTCACTCTAGGCAACAAAGTGCCCCTAAGTTGTCCATTGATGATTTGTTTTTACTGTATGCAGCTTCACTGGCATTTCAGAAAGAATAATGCTTCTAGTTTAGTGGATGAAGAAGACCCACTTCAGTGCTACAACCTTGGCCAAGAAGCAGATGCAAAAAACTTACTTGGCTCTTTCCAGAGCTAGTTCAGCTTCAAATCTTTCCCTCCATGCCAAGAATGTTTCAACGGTAACTGCTTCTCCGTGTGGAACAATTACCTGAAGTCAAATGAACAATAAGATTAAGTGATCAAGATTCAAGGCCAATCAATCAAAATAAACTACTTGACGATTTTCCAGTAGGTAGTTCAAAAGGGCACCACAGAATTGCTTATAAATATGTAGATGCAAGTTAAATCTGTAAGGTTTCCAGAAGAGGCTAAGTAACAAAAGTGAAGAATTGAAGTATTGGTCACCTCTGACTACCTTGACTGAGAGTCGAGAGACGGATATAACCATCATATCACTTTCATGGTCAAACTAGAAAAAGGCATAGCACTCACACTGTTGACAACTTCAGGAAATTTCAAGTACATCCCAGTATCTTGGCCAGGCTAGCCTTCTTAAGCCAAAGCACAAACTATTTTTTTAGCTCAATTTCTGAAGTAACATTAGAAGAATATATGTTGGAGCCTCATCCAAGTACCATCAGGATAGAACAACCCCACCCCTCAAACCCCACCCTCGTTTCCCTTTTGAATTCGAGTGGATAAGTTATCAAAATCATACTAAAGCGACCAGGTCTTGTTCAGTGTTATCAAAGGCGCGCTTAATCCCGGAAGGAAGGAACAAAACATGTTGAGTGCTTTGCCTCACTTCATTGGCACGTCAGTGTCCTCATCAAGGCTATAAGACATTTTTTCCTTGCCAATGAGCGTAATCCTAAAAAGGCGACACCAAAATAATTCATATTTCACTGTAGCGTAATTCTTTTCTTTGTTCATATATTTGTTATTTTTTAATAATAATTCTTAGTCTTGGACTACATATACATATTTATTCGTGCTTTGTGCTTAAATCTCCAATTGACCTTAGAGCTTTCTTGTGCATTTTGCCTTTGATAGCACTGGTTTTGTCTACTCAATAGAAGTTGGGAAATCATGATTTATGTGTCAAAATCACTGAAATCTTCGATTTATGATTTTTCAAGTTAGCAGTTGATAAGGCTCATTTCACTTGCAATAACTCAATAAGAACAAAAAAAACTTACTTCCTCTTTTTTGGCTTCATCGTCTTCAACACCTTCGTCGGTCTCCTGAGCAAATCTTTCAGATAGCCAGTCTTTAGCTGATGAGACCAATGTATAGATCATAGCCATGCCAAGATTCTCAGCAGCCTGTGAATGCAAGCATTCATATAAGAAGCTAAGATATAAAAAACAAGTGCATGAAATTACAAAAGAGCAACACTAGTCAATTCTATAAATTATTCCACATCAGTAGCTAAATACTAAAGACAGGAAAGATAGAGAGAATAAGGCTTCTTTTTGGGCCCTTCAGGGTGAGGTCATAGCCACTACCACAATAATCAGCCAAATTTTCACTAGCAGAAGAAACAATATTACCCAGGAACATATTGCATATGATCAGGGCTTGAAACATACCTCTTGTTCAAGCTTCTCTTTCAATATTTTCAGATCTCCAGAATGAATTCCTTTTAAACTAAAAAAACAAGAGAGAGATCATAGATGTATTGGTTGCACAAAGTTGCTTATATCACATCATAATAGTAAAGCAAAACTAAGATAGCTACTAGGCACCTCCTGTTATGCTGACATAAAAATGAGTTCATACTAACATCTGCTGTTAAGAATATTAGCAAAGAGAGCCCTTCTAAGAACACAACGATGGATCACTCACTTGATGGATTAAGTCTTGCTGGACCACATTAATATTTGAGTTTGTTATTTATTTAGTCTGTCCTACAGCTTGTCATCTTTGCGAGAAACAACATAAAGGACATGCATTTACGATATGTTGAACCGTGGGTAAAAGGTAAAGTCCATTTCCAATTACAAGCAACAAAAGAATTTAAGGACAATTCCCTTTGTAATGTAGGCATTGAAGAACAATGTATGAAAATATAGAAAATACTACAGGTCCTGGGATGGCATAACCTAGTGCAACGTTAAATTACCTTGAGACATTCAAAAGTGGAGGTTCATCCGGATATTTTTCTGTGTGAGAGAATAATAAAGCCAGTCGAACTGCACCAACAATTTGTACCAATCATTGTTAGCGGGAGTTCATTACTTGATGAAAAATAAGTAAAGAAGAGAGCTGCAGAGGAAATAACTGTGAAATGAAAATAGAAAACCTGAATGATGTGTTAAATATTGTCCGTCTTCCTGACAAAAAAGCAAAGTGTAAGGAAGTATGATACCTCAGTATCAACCGCATAAAATTAAAACTGGTGAAAGAACCAATAAGATGCAAAGTTCATTTCGCTAGCGCAACATAGACAAGGCCAAACAGAAGCTCAACTACTTATAAACAATTCCGGCTCTAGGCACTACTATGCTGGTCATATCATCAATTTTGAACAGCCAAGTAGTAAATGTTACCAAAATTTCTGCGTACCTGAGGAGAAATAGTAATTTGGAAGCATCGATTTGAAGTGTTTAGCCCACTTTCACTGGAGTGAATTTCTAACAGAACCATCATAACAAAGTTATCCAATAAGATTAGATAACAGAGCAAATAAGAAACGACTTATAAAGGACGGTTCTGAACCTTTGAATTCATCCATAAGAATTGCTTCCAATGCTTCGATTTCCATCTCTTGCTCCTGCACATAGTCTAGTCCAAAGTTCTAATAAGACAGATATAGTGATTGCAATCAATGAATTCCGCTCTATACACACCAATATATTCAAATTCTGTATAGCATATGCCTAGCACATATTCTCAGGATTTGTCACAAATTCAAATATGTAGCTCAAGTATTAAAATTAAATTTTGTTACTTTATATATATGAAAATGGTTCAATTAAGTGACTTCTGGATTTCTTCCGATTACATAGCTCATATACTAAAAATCCTCCTCCTATAAACCAACAGCTCAAACATCTAATGAAAAATAGGTCAAATAAGCTCAAATTTGTGCGAAAAATCAAATCTTTTAAGGAAATTACCTGTCATGATTGCTCTAGGATATATTTCTCACTTTTTCTTGCTTCGCGATCACTCAAACAGCAGACAGAGACAGAGACAGACTCGAGAGAGCTGTAGAAAAAAAACCCTAAAGAGCTCAATCTCAAGAGAAGCAATGGAGAAGGCTACGACGTCGTATTGGAGTTTCACTCGCATGAATCTAGGGTAAAGGAACCTTACTGAATCCACAGTGATCGTGAGAAATCAGAGCCGTACATCTCAAACACATTTAAAAGTCAAACTCTTTATAATTATCAAAGAATCCTTGGAGTTCTTTACGTGACATCTGAGTTCATAAGATTTGCAACGTTATAAATATCAACCCAAAATAGTGATTTAAAATTCAAAGTCATCCTTGAGTTTTTAGATGGAGCATTCATAGTCCTTTGTATTTGTAATATACTTGTGTATTTTTATTTCTCCCCTAAATCTACACTTATTTTTTAATATTGACTTTGTACATAGTTTTATGTATGGAATGCTTAATAGTTTTTATATATTTATTATAAATCATAACTTCATGTAAAGAAAGTGAGAAAAACACCTTATTAAATTTAATAAAAATATTATTGCGGCTAAATTAAGATATATATTGTTTTGTTCAATAAAAATTATTATAGTTTAACTAAGAACACATAGACATATCTAAAGATGATTAATGGCGGGGATGGGCGAGGTTAAGTAACCCATGAAATTTTTTCAGGCCCCGCATGGATAAACACTTTTTTCATTTTCTGTCCAAACCCGCATAAACCTCCACACATGAACCCTCCAATATAAATTTTAAAAATATTTGCCTTTTTAAAAATTAAGTTTGATAATAAAAAAAAATCTTAAAAATAAATATATTTTCTCATTAAGTTGTATTGATTAATGGATAATAACTTATTTTTCTTTTTAAATTTCAAATAGGAAGTATATAAGAAAACGTATTAGTTTTTATTGAGTCATTTCCATTCACTATCTTGAATGTTTTAGTAACATTAAATAAATTATCTTAATAAATAATGTTCTATAGCTCTTATAACATGTCAAAGTTAAATTAAATTTGAATCCGCATAAAATCGCATAGACCGCAACCCACCATGCCCATAATGCATTAGGTTTTTAAATCACTTCAAACGGACTCACATCTCACTTGCTCCGCTCAATCTTGAAAACTGCCCTACCTACATAGCCATAAAATTGTCTCCGCTTCGCCCCATTGTCATTGAGAGAAAGGGGGTGTCGGGTGGTTTTTTGGGGGGGAGGGGGGGGGGGTTTGGGGGGGGGGTGGGGGGGGGGGGGGGAGGGGGTTTTTTTTTTTCTTTTGATGTTTGTAAAACCAAATAAATATTTATACTATTACATGTGAAAATTAATAAAATTCACCTCTACAAATATTTATTAGGTTCAACAACTTTTCTTTTATAGTAATTATTAGCTTCATATTCCATCATACAAGCTGAAAAGCAACAAAATTAAATCTTAAAAAAGCATTTATCATTCTTATGAGATTTTACATAAAGGGACATTAAATAGAAATGTAATAGAAAGACCTTAAAGTGTTACCTCATTTTTCAATTACTATTAAGATATTTGTTAATTAATTCAAATATACTAGAAATAATTTTTTCAAAATGAAGCAAAACATAAAAATTCTAAAAATAGACAAGTCATTTTAGTTTCAAAAGTAAATTCTTTAGATAGTCGTTCATGTTTGACTTAATTAGATAATTAATTAATTACTTTTATATTTTGAGAAAAATAACCACGCGTGCAAAAAACTTTTTGAATTCTCGATAGTAAGAGATTTTTCTAATGAAAAAGCCTATAATGCTATCCAATACCCCTTTCTTTTTCAAATATTTTTACGAATATACTTTTTGAAGGTAGAATTACGTTTCGTGTTAAGAAAAAAATAATCTGACATAATCTTATTATAAATAGAATAATATATTTTAAAAAAATCGAAATAATTGAATAATATTATAATCCTAAAAAATAATATTATTAGATAAATTTCTAAACACAAATAGTCTATGTACGGGGGTTTGGTTCTATTTGAGGCTCTAGGGGTTAAAATTTCCACAAATTTAGGTAGGTTTTGCCCACAATAACCATCCTAGTGAGAGAATTAATGCTTTAAAATGTAGAGGTCAACCAATTAATCAATGCTTTAGTTGAGGGTTAAAGTTAACAATTTACTTATTTCACGTGACAAGTTATTGCAATTATGACAAAATAGAGGGACACGTTTTCTTTGATCAAAGATTCAAAAGAAAGGGCCCACTAACAAGTAGACAAAACAGAGGTGTAGATATCTTATTGTACTACCTGTCGTGCTGAATCACTACACTTATTTTCCAAAAAAAAACAAATATTAGTATAATATATTATTTTAAGAAGAAGAAAAAAAAAACCCTCTCTCTCCCTCTCCCTCTCCCTCTCTGTGTGAGCGTGCGAGTGAAGACGGTTCTCTCTCTCTTCTCTGTTTTGGAAGAGAAAATAAAAAAGATACTAAAAAGGAAAAGGGTACGTTCGATCCATTTTTATTTGTTCGTGCAGAGAGAAGATACTATTTTCTACTTCATTTGTTCATCAAGTTTCTCCTTCTATGCGGCGACCACTTCACTCTCTCTGTTTAGTTCATGTATATATGTATGTATGTTTTTCTCTGAAACTAAAATCTCAATGTGTACCAGAGTGAAAGAAGAAGAAAAAATGGAGGTGGGTTTTGTTTTTTTTAATAAAAAAGAAGGGTAAGTGTCATATTTATAACTGAAGATTTTTTCCAGCTAGATCTATCTATCTCTGGCATAAACCCTTCAATCGGTTTTGTTCTGTTTTTTTTTAACTCATTCATTTGTTTTTTTTTTGCGGTGGTGTTTTAATGTTTTAGATACCTGGGTTTTTGTGTTGCATGTGAGAGTTCAATTCTTTCTGAAAAAAATTCTGTTGATTATTTTTTTTTTTTTGTGTTATGTGGTTTAAAGGGTTATGTGCATTTTTTTGATGATAGGTAAAGAGGTGATTTTTGTGGGGCTTTGGGAATGCTTAGGAATGCTGTGGATTGACTGAATTTAGGAGATTTTTTCCCCTTGTTTTGTAACCCGTTAATCTCGGGTGGCTTTGAAGGAGATGGGGAGTTCTGGTGAGTCTGTTGTCAAAGCCATTGATGCGTCGGTTGGGGGGCTGGTGTGGGTGCGGAGGCGGAATGGGTCATGGTGGCCTGGTCGGATTTTGGGCTCAGATGAGTTACCTCAGAGTTGCTCTGTTTCACCAAGATTAGGGACCCCCGTTAAGCTACTTGGAAGAGAGGATGCCAGTGTGTAAGTTTCTGTTCCTTCTTTTTGTACATTCATCTCTGAGCTACTTTGCCTTTTTATATCTATTTATTTATGGTTTATTTTAACGGCAGCCCTTTAAGTATGAGAATTTAAGTAATTTGTTTGGCAGTTTCTTTGGTGGTTTCTGGAGGCGTGAACATATTTATAAATTAGTTCTCCTTCTAATGGTTTTCTTTCAAGGGTTAAACCGTGGTCCTTTTTCCTCTAGTTTTTGCTTTAATCCAAATCATTGTTCCCACTCCTACACTTGTCAAATATGGATTAAAAAGAGATTAGATACTTCTGTGCTGTTTTATATGCTTAGAATTTGGATAGGATTTGATAAATTAGCTTAGAAGCAGCAACTAGACAAAATGAAAGTAAAATTTGTTTTGTAGAGTCAAGTGAAGGAAAGGAGTTCACTGAGTGTATGATTCAATCTTTTGTGGCTGCTAAGATTCCCGTACTCACGAGTTATATTTAGTTTTCGGCTCTTTTTTAAAGTTGTCAGTTTGGACATAAATATTAATTCGTGGGTCAGTTCATTCCCATCATATAAGAGAACTAAGCAAATGGCACTCATTGCCGTATTGTGAAACAATAAACTGTGGTAGCTTACTTCTGACAATTGAAACATGAAAAACCTGCTGAATTAACTTGTAGTGTTAAAGTATTAGCTCTTCATTTATACTTTTTGTAATACTAGAGTTCTTATCCTCAAATTCTGAGTTCCCTATATATATATATACACACACACACACACACATATTAGGATAATATGAGTTGTCTTGAAGAATGGGTCAGCAATGCAATCTATTCAGTCTGCTTCTATTACTTACGGTTTTAGTATCTCCATTAAGCTTTTTTATGGTATTTTCTTTGTCATGAAATGTTCTATACTGCTTGTGCCATTTATGCAGTATGTACAGCAGTTTCTGGCTTTGAAAATTTAACGTAGGCAGTGAGATCACATTTTAGGTGTTTACTGGCATTTGTCGAGTAACAATGCTGTTTTTTACTTTTCCTAGTGTTGTAAGCATTTTGTCATATATGTGTGGCTTGCAGGATTTTGTTTTGGCAACACGGGAAATGTTCCTTCTATTGATAAAGTTGATTTATCAAGCTAGCTAAGGTTACTATGATCCTAATTGTGGTTCTTGCCCAGTGGCATCAAGGACAGAAGTCATTTGGAGCCCCTTTTTAATCTATTCCACTCTGAATCCAGTTTTACATGTTCCTGGCAAATTAATGCCAGTTCAAGTGGCTCAAAGTTCTTTTAGGGCACTAAAAGCATCTTAGTACTTTTTCTGTAATTGCACTAGCTTCTCCCAGTTATGGAGACATTACTTCCTTGCTAATCTTTTGGCCTGCAAGACAAATAAAAAGGAGAGATCAGTTCCGTTGCTATCATTTAGCCTGCTAATGCTTCAACACTCGGACTTGTGGTGTTCTGTTTTCACAATCCTATGTCTTTTACTTTGTCTAACCCAGTTTTTGTCAACGGAATTGTATTTTTCTTGCTCTTCCCATTTTAAAGAGTACCAACTGTTGAAGTGAACATTTTCTTTTTCCTTTTAGCTTGACTCTTGATGAAGTGTCTAATAGTTGCTGCTGTTTCAGGGACTGGTACAATCTTGAAAAATCTAAGCGGGTGAAAGCCTTCCGTTGTGGGGAATATGATGAATGTATTGAGAAAGCTAAGGCTTCTGCTGCTAACTCCTCAAAAAAGGCTGTCAAATATGCTCGAAGAGAGGATGCCATTATTCATGCTCTAGAGATTGAAAGTGCTCGTCTCGGGAAAGACCATCCGGATTTTTTCTCAAGAAAAGAGAAAGAAGGCGGAGAGCATCATACCATGGAAGAATCACATACTTCTTCTAATCCTCTTGAAGATGGTAAAGAGTTAGTTGAAGAACTGAATAGTTCCGAAAATAATTCCAATTCGGCTCAAGAACTGTCTCAATCTGGTGTATCATTTGAGGCGCCAAATCTTACAATTGCATCTGAGGATCAACCTGTGTGTGGGACACGGAGGAGAACACCAAACGACTCAGAGGATGATGGAACTGAGGGAAGTAAACGCATGAAAGGACTTGATGACCTGGGGACTGGTGTCGTGTCATCTCTGAAAAGGAAGCGATCTCAGGTGGCACATGTTCATGATTTCTTAAAGAAGAAGAGCCGTCGCCGTCCCTTGACAAAGGTTTTGGAGAGTACAACAATGGTGTCTGTTCCTATCACATGTGAACAACTTCCCAGTCCAACTGGCTCTACTCTTGCAGGGGTATCTGAATGCAAAGTTTTTGCGTTACAATCTAATGAGTCTGGGAAAAGTTTTCCTACAGTACTGAATGACACAAACATTATCTCAGAGAATGGGAAGCCATTGGATGTATTTGGCCACACTAATGATTCTTCCCTTGTTAAGCACGAACAGAAAGAGAATGGAATTTCCAGTATTTTGGGGTTGCCTGAGAATGGTTCTTCTGACAGGTTGTTTGATGTGCCCTTAGTTGCAGAAGAGAAGCAATCTGCAGGTATTTATGTGCATTAACAGAGATTTCTTTGCATTCATGGTTTATAATCTACATAGTAGTAGCAGTGTTATTAAAACTAAATTAAGGTGCGTTTAGGTACTCGTTAAAGCCAGGTTGTGTGTTTGACCTCACTTAGGTGGTGCTAAGTATTTAAGGCGTGCACCTCATCATCAACGGGTCTATCTTTAAGTGAACAGTACTAAATATAAATATATTTGACAACTGATTAGATCAATTGTTAAAAAACATTATGCTTAAATTTTAGTGATTAGGAATAAAGAATGACGAGTTTAGTATAAGAGAACTTTCTTAAGAAACACAAATAATTTTTTAACTTGAACATCATGTTTTTAACATCATCTTATTTGCTAGTTATAATTGTTTCTGATCTTTTATCCAAATATTACTGTTTATGTTTGTAGTTATTTTTCGTTGCATTATTACCCCACACACATTCTTCACTAGTACCTTTCTCCATTTAAGCTCAAAGCCCCACACTTAAATTCCCTTTGGGCTAAAAGCCCCATCAGTGTTGGAACTTCTCTGCGCTTTTTGCTGACTATACTGCACTGTAAGAAGACCCAAGGATCTGGAGCAATCACAATTAATGTTGTCTTTGTAGTTCTCGTTGCACATGTGCCACTAGTGCAGGCACTGAAAATGGTAACAAAAGCTAGCCTTAGAGGCCTTTTTTTTATCTGTTAGTCGAAGATCCCTCATAGATTTTCCCTTGGAAGTGGATAACCTCTGCATAATATGGTGTAGAAGAGCATACATGCAACATGATTTCCTTTTCTCTTCAGTTATGGAGGACCTAAACTAATGAGTTCTATGTCATATGGAAGCCCTCACATATTGGTCTTTGGCATTAGACACAACTTAGTTTGATTAATTTGAAGTGGTAGTCTTGGTGAATCTTTCCTCTTTAACTTTGCAATTGGTTTTGCATTAAGTAAGTATTAATTAGAGACTAGAGTAGGTGACTCTTTATAATTCAATTTTCTTCTCTACTGGATGTTGGGGTTTGTGGCTGAGTTTGGCAGATTAATTAGTAGAGGCACCAATTTTAATCTTATGGGTTCCACACGGATGACACTGTCATTTTTATGCACTAACCTTATATGCCAGCCATATGCATTCTGCCCATCTTGAACTTCTGAGCTTTCTCTCTAGAAAAACTTCTCAACTCTGATTGTTTCAATAAAGAACTTATTTCTGTGGAACTGTTCAAAAAAAAAAAGTTCTGTGAATTTGTGTAGAACGTTTTCAGTGTGTCAACTTGTCATTGTACTTCCCTTTCTACACGGGTTGTCTTCAATTTCTTTTCTTATCTATGTTATGAGTTTCGAATAGTTCTTTTGCCAATGATTTCTGAAGCAATTTTATTAAAAACACTTCTCTTTTCCTGTTTATCGTTCCTCTTCTGATTTTATATTTCTGAATTTCACATGATTGCAGTTCTTTTGGCTGATTTATGCTGATATTTTTATTTCTCCAAACAGGCTTGTCTCCTATAGTATCTTGCACATCTCAGAAAGCTCAAGGTGGTGTAGGGGCACAGTCTAGCCAGGGCAGCCAAGTTGAAGCTATGTCGTTTGGGAGTGAGGAGCTTAATGACTCAGGCTCCACTAGTTCTGGTAGTGAAGATTTTCATTGTTTCAGCCAACAGAGGATGGCGAAAGGAACATCAAAATGGCAGTTGAAAGGAAAGAGGAATTCGAGGCACACATGTAAGATTAAAAAGAAAGATTCTGGACAATGCAGAGATTTGAAAGATGCACTAAATGTATATTTGGTTGCTATAGATCATGATTCATTCCCTCTTTCTCCAGGTCGGAAAGTAGACAACTATCCTTTGAAGTCAAGACCAGTTACGGAAATTCAAGTGGATGAGTTGCGAGGTTGGAGCAGGAATGTTTCTCTTAGAGAAGCTCAAATGAAGGGGCCAACTGCAGACCTGCTTACTCCACAGAGGTTGCTACCGTATCGTCAGTCTCGATTTACAGTTAACCCAAAATATGAGTCATCAGATTTCTCTCTTAGGCACCACATTGCTGATTCCTCACTGTATGATGTTAATCTTGAGGTCAAAGCGAGCTATCGTCCACAGCATGTTCCATATATCTCCCTAATGAGCAAATTGAATGGTCAGCCTATCATAGGTCACCCCCTCACAGTTGAAGTTTTGGATGATGGCTTTTGTGATAATCTGCTACTCAGTGGATCTGAGCACTATAGTAGCAGCTATGACTTAGATGAGGATCATGGTGAGAATAGCTCAGTTTTGCATAGTGCAAATATTGTTTATGAATCCAAGCCGAGTTCTGTGGGTAGGATTTCGACTAAGCATCATATGTTGAAACCTCGCAGTTCACCAGCAAAGTCGCCCAAGACACGGAAAAATGGCCATCTTTCAAAGAAGATTAGAAGATTGTCTTCTTTAACCGGTTCTCACCAGCAAAATAGAGAGAAGAAACCTGTAGTAGAGAAGCTTAAAGGACCTGCGGTAGCTTGTGTCCCCTTGAAAATAGTGTTCAGTAGGATAAGTGAAGCATTAAATAACTCAATACGACCTGCCCACCGTTCTCTTAACCAAGCATTGGTTGAATAATGTTCCATTGATCAGAATGATCAGAGTTAGTGAACTATGAGAGAATTTGTTTAGGAATTCTGATTTGTAGCAGCCCAGTCTGGATTCCGGAGTTGAATCATTTCTGTACAATAACAGGGTGTGATCACTGGCGTCGAGGAACTTTGCTGATCGGCTGCTTTGTTGGTGTATATAATGTAACATTAGCCGAGGTGTAAAGATGGTATTCTGATATTAGGATTGGTTCAATTCTTCAACTTTGATTGTTGATAACTTGAAGTTTTCATATATTTATGGTACGGGTTGCACCGACTAGTCGGTGCATTTTACAATTTTCCCCTTCCCTTTTTCTGTATTTTGAGATGTTGACAACTGAAAGGCTTGATTTGAAAATGAAAAGCGCGGAGCTTTCGAGCTGATGAATTTTCATAGTCTCAAGGATGGTCTTGTTATGTCAGTCTGAATCTGCGTTTAGAAGGGATATCTTTGGTGTATGTTACAGCAAAATTGATTTCAGGTTTGGACAAACTGAAACTTGTCAAAGATTATGAGTCAGTAGATTTACTTGTGTCACTATTTGCATGGAATAATGTTAGTAAATGTCTGTCTGCATGATTGTTGATTGCATCGCAGTTACAAATAAGATATGAGTACTGATATTGAGAACCAGGTTGATGACTAATTAGCTGAAGGTTCCTGAAAAAAAAAAAAATGTGTTGTGGTTGGAATGTATTGTATTGGCACTCTTGGTAAAAAAAAAGAAAAAAAGTTGGAGCAAAGGCTTTGGGGCGTTTAGAGTTTCACTAAATGTTGTGATTGAAGCTGCTCAATAGTTAGTGTTAATAAAAAGTACATGTATCTCGTGAATTTAGTTAAAACAACTAAAAGATCATAAGCTTATTAAGCATCTCATTCGAAAACACTTTTACTCATAAAGTTCATCATTAAAGTGCTTTTTGCATACTTGTAACAAAATCACTGTGGAGTATAAGTTCAACTGCAAATTAAGCCCAAACAAAAAAAAACGATTTCATCTAATGATATTTATTCGAAAAGTATATTGATAAGACATAAAACAGCAAAAAATGATTGATTTTTTCTCATAAAAAAAAGAGGAAACATATTCTCACTTCACTATTTCGTAACTAAATTAGATCAACTTAATATTTTAAAAAGATTGCAATTAGTCAAAAAAAATAATAATGTTGAGGCTAAAATATTTTCGTTCTTAAGCGTATACATGTGAGAGGAAAGTGAACAAAAGATGGGCAATTCGGTAAATTAATAGGCCCAATTCGCCACATTCCTTGCCTAGGGTTTTAGAATAACCATATATATAAGAAAATGTAGCACACTTTTGCAACCTTTCTCTCTAAGCATCCTCCTCTTCCCGCCGTCGGAGCAAACCCTAGGAATCATTTGCAATGACAACAGTTCCAGGGCAACTAGTATGGGAGATCGTGAAGAAGAACAACTCCTTTTTAGTGAAGGAGTTCGGTAATGGTACCGCTGGCGTCGTCTTCAGCAAAGAGCCTAACAATCTCTACAACCTTCACTCCTACAAGCACTCTGGTTAGTCTCTATGCCATTGACATTTCTCTTTTGCTCTTAGAATCCTTAGATCCAGATTTTGATCTATTGACATTATCAGTTGGTATTGTTATTTACTTATCGTGATTAGGTGTATTTGGTTTAATTTTGTGTAGTACATGCAATTGTTATTTTGCTTTACGTCATTAGACTTTCACTATTCGATTGTGAAGTTTAACGTGCGATTTTCATGTAAGATATTAATGTTGATGTTTTTTAAAGTGTATACATACGGCTTTTCTATTAAACTCGAGTTGTTATGTTAGGTGAGCTTATGTATTGAAGTGTAGAAGGTTTGTCTAGTAGATTACTGGGTTGGTTTGTTGTTTGAGAAACTTTAATTTGGCATGGATTTGATAACGGTTAAGTCATTTTATTTTATGTTTTTTTATGATTCTTTAGGCCTAGCAAACAAGAAAACTGTGACTATCCAGCCTGAGGGCAAAGATAAATCTGTGTTGCTTGCTACATCGAAAACCAAGAAGCAAAACAAGCCTTCAAGGTTGCTGAACAAGTCTGTGATGAAGAAGGAATTCCGCAGAATGGCCAAGGCTGTAACAAACCAGGTTTGAATTTTGATTTACTTCTGTTCACTAATTTACTGGAGTATTTCCTGCAATTGTTTTCTTTAACTAAATTATGCTTACTTTGCAACTTGGCAATGTTTGTAATCAAATTTAAAGTGGGTAGCTTATCTGCTAAGGTGCCTACTTAAAATTTTTAAACAAATATTTGTTTGGATGCCCGGTGATTAAGTCATTAAGGTTGAACCTAAAATCTTATCCACCACCCCTTAGCTTAATGAACAAGCTATTCTTTAATTAGGGAATCGAAAACCAATTTCCTATTTAAAGAACAGTTTGTTCATAGGGAATTGAAAATCAATTCCCTATTTAAAGAATAGTTGGCTCATTAGGTTAAAGGGTGGTGGATAAGATTTTAGGGGTAATTTTCTGATTTATAGTGTTTAGAAATTTATTTTAGTGTTTATAATTTTCCAGCAACAATTTCACCAGAGTTCCGCTGGATTCCCGTGAGTCCACCACCAAAGATCCCATCTCCTTTTTCTCTTTAACTGCCCATTTCCGACAACAACCCAACGCTCACCCATTTCCTCTTCAAAACCCCACCTCTTTCCTAGTTTTTTTCACCACGAAGCAGCTACAAAATACACCCAAACGGCCAGCGACTAAATAGCTACCAGAAACTCCACTTAGAGCAGCCATCCAACCACAAAATCTTCACCAAACCACAAAGAAACCAGCTCCAACAAAGCATGCAGCCACCAAGATCTTTTTTCCAGCAAACACCATCCCCCAAACCCGCATGAAACAACTATTGAAAAGCTCCATCTTCTCCAGACCACCACATCACTGACCAACAGACCATTAAGTTATCAAGGCTGAGCATTGATGATGAATACTTTTGCCTTGTTCCTATCCAATTATGATAATATTTGCTCATTTTAAATACCTTCTCAAAAATATAGTTGCTCATTCTAAAGTAACTAATTCTTTAGTTACACAGATGTATTGAGATTTCACAGTTTTCACAGAAGTGGTAGTTGGTTGTTAGCTAAGAAAATTAGTTCTTTTTTATAGTGCTAAAATTGTTATTTTGGTTAATTGAAGTGATTATAGTCCAAACCTACTTTAATTATCCATATGTGGAATAATGTGGTAGTAATTTATTTGTAAAAAAGCTCTCAGGAATCATGTTGACCATTCTTCTCACCATGTCTTTGCTTTTTTTCTTTGGAGATGCTTGAAGATGTGTCTATGCTTTTCTTAATATTAGATTGCTGATTGTCTTGTCTGATATGCTAGTTTGTATTAAGCAAACTGCCTTTTTCTAAATCGCAACTTCTGTTGTCTCAACTTTGTATTGTCACATTATTGTAAGAATGTACTCTAATGACTTCTCTGTACAGGTTGGAGACAACTACTACAGGCCAGATCTGAAGAAGGCAGCCCTTGCAAGGTTGAGTGCTGTTCATAGGAGTCTCAAGGTCACCAAGTCAGGTGCCAAGAAGAGGAACCGACAGGCTTAAGAGTTCATGCTAGGAAATGCTACAGTGTATGACTTGTAATGCATGGGTTTTCTCCAGTACCAAAGTTTTGTGTTTGACTTTATCTTTGTTTCTTTCTGAATTAGCTATTGGCAAGGGCAATATCTCTAGTTTTGAGTTTAAAAATGACCTCCTTTATCAGAGCATTAAAAGATTATCTACATTAATTTGTGGTCTTAGATTGGATCTTTATCTGCTTCTTCCATTTTTAATTTTATACATGTGCTTAAAATTGAATAAGTTGCAGGCATTTTACTTGTATGATTTAGTAGGAAGGTTAGAAATTTCCAATTAATTTGCGTTGTTGAGTTACTTCTGATGCCGTTGATAAAGTGAGTTGTGGATTCTATGGCAAACTAGACTCTGAGGATCTTGAATTGGGAGGGGCTTGGCATTATTCAAACTAATTAAGCCTAGCTTTAAATTTAATTTTCATCCGGCCAAAATGTTTGAGATTTGATGGTTGTTTCTATATATTGGTTTTCCTCGCTGCCGAGGGTATGGTACTTCTTCTATTTCAATTTATTTGACTTGCTATTTTTAATCAATCAGATAAATTTTTATATTAAATAATAATTTATCTTTAAAATGTCTATTTTACTCTTGATGAAATAATTTATAGCAATACAATCTTTTATCATTCAATTTTAGACCACAGAACTTTTTCTTATTTTTAATATTCCAAGTCAAAAACCTTGTAACATAAAATAGGACTGAGGGAATATTCAAATAGAAATGTACTGGTGATATTAATATTTCTTTTTAGCTTATAGATCATGAAATTAGAATTTATTGAATCTATTAACACAGATTCTCTTGCGTTTTCGTTGGGTGAAGCTAAAAATTATCTTCATGAACTGAGAGTTAGTGGTCCTCTGGTTTTATGTCTTTTTTCCTCACATGATTGGTAGGTTATCGGAAGAAAGTTGAAAGTTTCCTACCGAACGTGCAGAGAACTTGGTATTAGTTAATAGAGTTCCGTCAATTCAAGGTTGGTAATAACTATTCCTCGTATAAAGAAGAGGAAAGAAAAAGAATACAAGAAGCTTAGTTATTTATGGCTTTCCACTTGAGGATAATGAAACACCAATTTAACACGCTTTAACGGAACTAAATAATTGACAAGTAGCACAAACCCCCTGCAGAATATTTTGAAAAGTCTATTGTAGACTACTGTTCCTTGCTACATACGCTTGGAAACCTCTGGTTTCATTTCTCTTTGGTATAAATAAAACAGACTAACCCTCAATTAAAAAACAAACATCTTCATTCTGGGGGATCAGTTGATGGAAAAGGATCCCGTTCCCATAGAAGCAGCTGCTTCATGCAGCAAAGGGAAGCAAATTATGAAGAGCAATGAAGCTGCAGCAAAGCGTCGACGGTTCAACAGCTGCTTATCCTTCATGGAAATCTCAATTGATCCTGGAATGAAGTCGCTGAAACATCTGGATTCTAAGAAGTTCAAGGAAGAAATCAAGAAATGGGCTAAAAGCGTGGTCTCTTATGCTCGTCAAGTCAGTGACCGTTTTGGGAGCTCTCGTCGTTGATTCAACAGTGAGATATCAACATCTCTTTAAGCAAATCGGCAGAGAACTGTTTGAGAAAATACAAGTGCGTGCACGCACATCAATGGAAAAAGAATAACAGCTGTGTCATACATCCTGCAGAAACAAAGAACGGACTGCTACATACTATCATGAACTCAATTCTGTTTTGAGTTTGATAGTTGTGATTATTATTTGCTCAATAAAAACATGGACTCAATTCTGTAGCATCTTTTTCAAAATTTTCTGTTTCTGATTATATTCTCCAGGCATGCGTTGGAGAGGTTGTTTTTATTTCTTCTGTTTGTTGTCTTTTCTTATTTTTGACTAATTTTGTCTCTGGATCCACAAAGTATGGTAAAGTCTGAGTACACTCTACCCTCTACCCTCCCCAGCTTACCTATGGTATTTTATTGGGTATGCTGTTCTAGTATCACTGAGCATGAATATCCATGGAGGTGATTACGAACATTATTAACGAATACTAGGAAATGGTACCTAATCTAGCTGCTTAATCAAATACAAACTTATTTACTTTCAAGGAAGAAAACTGCACTTTACACTGGCTAGCCAAACTGGCATCTAAGGGTTCACTAAGATGAAACTCACTCGTTGCAAAGTCTTATACAGCTCAAAGTCTTTGTATATGCTCCGACATCTACCTTCAAATTTTGCTTTGAGGAATGAAGGCGAGACTGTAGTGTGGATAGGAGGAACTTGTCACTCTTTAAGTCCTTCAACATGTCACTATTCATCTTTTTTTAATTCATGCATCTTTTCACCAGAAATGCTCCTTAAAAGCTGTCTGGAGCACATATCATGTACATGAGTTGCGTTCTTCATCCTATTAGCTTTTATCCACGCTGGCTCCTATTCAAGATGTGGGAAATGAGCAACGCTCGTTAGTTACAATGGTAAATGTATTCTCTGAGATTGATAAAGCTACTAGAAGTCATACCTCTGGAACAATGCGTGAGAACAAAAATTTTAAGAGCAGAAGTACATGTTCCATGATGAGAATTGCAGCAATTCCAGGCGATATTTTCCATTTCCCCTCATGATCATACAGGCATACGAGGAGAATGCAGTTTGTACATATTGACATGACAATCAGAAACTGAATTTCAAGAGATTAAGACATTGCAAGAACAAGCTGTTAGCAAGCAAGAGTTTGTATAATTGGGTTCATCTAAAGGAAAGGGCAGCACATACCTGAAATATGTTTAGCCAAGCTCCAATTGTTGCATCAGGACGGGGAATGGGCCTTCTTAACATGGCAAGCAATTTCAATGCATCTGTTCTTATCTCTGTTATGTTGTTCTGCAAAAGCAAAATTGAATTTGGCTCAGTATTGCTCTCATTAAAACAAAAGAAATAGTAAACGATATTAAAAGAGGGAGGGGCCATGTGTATTATGTACCAAAGTAGCAAAGGCAAAACCAAGAGGAAATGCACAAGCAAACATCATGACCATGCCAAATTGCAACGCCAATTCCAAAAAATCTGCAATTACTAAGAGTTCCAATTAGCTACAGGTATGTTAAAATAATTGAGCAGTTGTAATAATTCAAACAGGGACATGTTATTAAAGGTGTTCAATAAATTAAAATTCATGTAGGATCTTTAAAAAGAATATGAAGTATGGATTACCATCGAAAAGTCCGTCTTCAAGCTCCTCTCCAATACTAGCAGAATAATCAGGTTTAAGGTACTCTTTTTCTACTCTAGACATGTATTGGGTCTTTTCCGAGGATGTTCCTTTCTCACGTTTTCTCTTGTTTCTTCACATTAAGAGATATATATCAGATGGACCATAAAGTAAAAAAACAAATAATAAACCAGAGTACATTAGCTTTTCAATTAAATCCTGTGCAGACCAGCCGAAATGAAGGAAATGCCTTACCCCACAGCTCTATATTTCTTTAAGCTGTATTTTAAGTATGGTAGAGAGTTCTCCAACATATTCTCCAGCACCTGTGAACAGTAACCATATATTAATAAAGATTTAGATGGCATATATGAAAGAAATCAGAAACAATCCCATCTACCTCTGATATAATTAGACGTTGAATGAGAACTTGGCGAAGTGTCATTATGTTGCGGTGCAATAAAGCATGATAGAAAATTCCAATGTAGGATTGCATGAAGTAAAGGCCAAAGACCTGCACAAGACGACAAATTCTCAATTAGGGGCTAAAAGTCTGGACAAAAGAAAGAGAAACAAAACTTCTCATAACCACCTTGTAAACCCAACTGTCAGCTCTTCGTTCTATGTTTTTGTTGTTCTCATATTTTACGAGCTTCACTGATATCTTTCCACCAATTTTGTTGAAGTACTGAATAATAAAGAGGTATACAGCTGTCAGACAAAACCTGTAAGAAGCAGAAAGCATTTTAAATTTATATGTGGCAAACTGAAGTGAATTTAAGAGCAGAAAAGGCTATGTTAATATTAACTGTGAAGTCCGCAAAGATTTTGAAATGGATAGGCAAGAAAATTGGAATTATTTGGAAGACAACTACTTGCTTGGGGTAAAGACCAACATTTTGAGAATGCAATCTGCATACTAAGATATCTAAACCCCGGAAGGTGAATATAATAGAAAGTTAAAAAAATATTGGCAGGTTATTTTATGAAATTAAACTGCATGATGGCTTGACATGAGAATTTCAATGGCAAAGAAAAAATACTACTTAGACATTCCAAAGCTGGTAGAATTCTTGGTTCTAATAGAACATGAAGTAAAGTAGCACATCGAATAAATGAAATAAAGGAGTAACAATCAAAATTAAATTTAGCAATATTGGTATCTCTCCAATAGTATCAAAAGCTAGGTAATAGTAATACATCAATAAACATGATGTGAAATACGCCGCTGGACTGGGATACTTAAAAGTAATGCATCCTGGATTATTTACATTAAGATGAATGCGAACCAGAGGATCTTGACGTGGAAACTTAACCATCAACGTGAAGATATTACAGACACTGGGATGATATTAGGACTTCAGACATAACATAGTATGTTTTTCCTTTCTTATTTTATAAGCAAAAAATGATACAAGTTGGTAAATATAGGTATCACATGTAGTTATGGACAAAGTCCTTTAATGTCATAGGTAGAAGAATATAAAGTTGCTTACTTCGATGCGTCAGACCTCAAAACCTCATAGACATGAGCAAAAGCCAATTCAAAAGGTAACTGGAGACATATAATGCTCAGTATAATCATGGCATCATTTCTGAATCTCATGAAATGACCAAGCCATTCCTCTCTTTGGAATGCTTCTTTTCCTCTTGGTTTATCAGTTTTGTCAGCTCCCTGTTTCTTCATGAGCTCCACAGGGGACTGAAACTGATACCATTCACCTTCCAAGTATTTAGATTCATTGTCTACAGCTGGATAATTCATCTGCCACCTGCACTCCAGGTAGTGAAATACAAATGAAAAGATGCCAATCCAAATAACTTCAATATAAGATAAAAAGATGTGAAACAACCGGAATAATCATGTAGAATGTGTCACCTGACAAGAAGCGCTGAGTTTTTACGTTTCCAAAATTGGAAAAATAACACAGCCCAAGAAATTATGCTTATGAAGAAAGCAGAAAGGACAAACAACTGCAATGACCTGGAGAATATATAAGAGCTTGTTCAAAATCAGAACTAAAACAAACTTTGACAGTAAAAACAAACAGAAAGTGTGATGGACCTACCCAAAATCCACTAACTGCACTGTAACTCCAAATGCAGCTGGGAAGAGCATCCATCTTGTGTACATCCCAAGAAATGCAAAATAGGAAGCTATCTATTGTTGACATTATGTATTGGGTGTTAAGCAAGTAGAAAATGTGACTGGTAGAGAACATTGACACAAATAGCAGTGAATCATAACATGGTTAGAGAATGGCAAAAGACTCGTCCAAAAACTTCACCTTCGTTCCATAATAGTTACAAATATCATCTATAGGTTGCACAGTGAAGTCCCACCAGTTCAATGCCCAACTTCTTAGAAGCTGCTTCCTCTTTGTTTCATCTGCAAAGTAATTTTAATCTTCTTTGGATGTTTCTAGACCACTGTTAACTTGAACATATCAGAGAAAACATACCATGCACAGGAAACACTTCTTTAACAATGCCCATAGACTCTAATGTCCGCAAAAGAGGTTTTCCTGGTTCCCAGTGCACCTCATTTCCATCAGACTTTAATATAACTGTTGAGGTGCTTGTGTTCACCTGCAATTTTGGACTCGGCAAACATGAACTTGAAATATGGGGAGAAATACATTGAGAGATATTACACAACTAAAGAATTTTTATATACCAGCAATTAAGATGCAGACGACAATTTTTTGGAATAAATTAAGACATATCAGATTTATTTGTGATGAAGGAAAAGGAAATAATAGTTGCAAACATGGTACAATTAAAGAGCACCGGAAAAGACTGACTTCAGACTTGCCTAATCTGATATAGACAATCAAATGAAGGTGGGAATAAACTTATGCATCCATTAGGACAAGTAACCACAAGATCTAGAGTAGGCTAGGATTCCAGTTCACTCACAATCCCATATATTATGTGACGGTAGCAACAATAGCGCTCAAACCAACTAAACAAGGAGCCATCTGGCTGCCTTTCATATGCTTCAACCTCATCCCAGTGAAACTGCAAATCCACTCCTGAAACCAAAATTGTGTGCTCAGAAATAAGCAAAAGCCTGCAATTTTTTGGATAGGTGCATCAGCCAGTAATTACTCAGATCATACATAAAAATGAGCAACTAGAGATAAATCTACTGAGGAAACAATTTAACGATTATCACCGATATGAGTCCGTTTCTTCAACTGCAACTCTGCTGCAGCCTGGCCAAGAGTTTTTAATGGCGCTCCCAACTGGAAAGAAGAGCTTAAGATCATGTAATTTCATATGCTGAATTCAGAACAAACCAGCAAGAAGGAGATGTCTTTTGAGTGACCAGACCTATTTTGTTACATGAAGTCATGAACCAAGTGTGTGTGTATATATATATATCATGCCCATAACAGTATTCAATAATTAAAGAAAAATTTGATCATAGAAAAAGGGACAGCCCACATAGATGTGTATACATACATAGACATTGGTAAATTATTTGTTTCTGTGTGGCTCCCTCTTTTTTTGGTTAACCATGGTGTTCGCGCCAACTTGCACTCACTTCAACTAATTCTACTGGATATTTGTTAGTAACTATGTCCACCGAGGCTAGGTAATATAAGAAGAAATCACCTAGTGTTGTTTGCCTGTCTCAGCTGGAATTTGATAGCTCATGATTCTTAACCCATTTCGTTGACCAATAGGCCACACCCTTGGGTGCCCATATGTGACTCTTCAAGCATTGCCTATCTTGCTAAAGGTAAAGAACCTAACATGTTATATGCTATCGTTCAAACTTTTTAAAGTAAAGAATACACTAGCTCGTGACAATTGAGAATGTTTGTTCTCCGTATCAAGGTCCAAAATTCAGTTCTAAACTTTTGGGGTTCTTTATATCCCCACAAGGAAAGACATTATGCCTACCACCTTAATCGATGTGAGCCAAGCTTAATACTAATGGTCGATGCTGTTCTTACAAGCTTGCTTATCATTTTTGTTGCCACTAAGAAGACGAATACACTGCAAAATTACTACCAAAACTGGAGCATATCAGCAGGGAAGCTGCAATCTATTTCAGTTCTCACCCATGAATCCTCCATCCATTCAGGGATATCCAATATACGAATTGTTTATTGTTACACACAAAACTAATATCATACTCAGTAATAATCCCACGAGTGGGTCTGGGGAGGGTAGGAGGTACAAAAACCTTACCTCTGCCTTTGTGGGGGTAGAGAGGCTGTGTCCAATACATCGTGAGCTCAAAAGAAAAGAAAAACAAAGCATGTTTGCTAATAAGAAAGTGACTTCGTAAAGGGAAAAAGGAAATGCAGGAAGATTCATTTGGGTTTACACGTTGGTTATCTAGAATTATGAAAACTAAAACAAAATGTAAGCTAAACAATGCTGATTTCTCTAGCGGTACTATTCAAACAAAAACAAAAATCAAACTAGAAATTTACTATCTCCTGTAAAGCTAAGCGCAACCGTAACGCTAACCAGAGTATATAACAGCTGAATATAGAAGAAGAAAGTTGAAACGCACCCTGAGGAATTCATTCTGAAGGCCAATAACTCTGTCAACAATCAACCCCGTTTTTCGAAATTCATCAACGAGAACCTCAACACAATCATCAGTCTCATCTCCATCCTTATTATTTCCTAAACTCTTCGGTACCACCACGCCTATTTCAAAGGCGACAGTTTCCAAATCCTCCGCACCAATATTCTCATTCATTTCCCCAAAAAACTCCAACAAGGGAAAACGTGAATCCCCGCTGAAGCTACTGGTACATGCAATTAATGGAAGTTATCGAATTAGGGCGTGAAAATTATGATGAAGATGGCTAGATAAGCGTTTTGTAGCAGAGAGAAAATGGCGGAGAAATACAGGAAGAGAAGAAGCAGGGGCGAAAGGTGACACATAAGCTGAAAGGGTGAAGAGTAGTGGCAGAACACGTGGAGTGGGCGTTTTGTTGTTTTGTGTAACCGTTTTTAGGTGCCTTTCAGCATGAAACAGGTCAAGTTTCAGGCACAATAATCAATGCTCCATCGATCACGGTGACCCTTTTTTCGTCTTTTTGAGCAAATTTAACCCGTTTCATTTAACCCATTTTGACTCAATTAATTACGTGTATACTTATTTTAAGTGTTTTTATATAGTAGTTTTTAAGCATTTGAATAAAATTAAACAATATTTAAAAGCAGTTAATTTAAAATTAAAATAATAAAAATAAGTTAAAAAGTCATAAGTTAAAAATTTTAATTTATTACTTTTGATTTACAAGTATCTTTTTGTATTGATTTATTTTAAGTGTTTTTAAATTGAAATAATTTTTAAATAATTTTAAGATGTTTGAATAAAATTAAAAAATTCTTTTAAATACTTATTTTAGATTCAAAATAATAAAAATAAATTAAAAATCATAAGTTAGATATCCTAACTAATGACTTTTATCATTAACCAGAAATCAATTCACACGACCCTAAGTCAATAGCAAAGATTTTGGAGCTAAGTAGAGTATATTAATCCCTTCTTTTTAAAGTAGATTAATACAAACAGTAAAACTCACTTGTCTAACTAAGTCATTTGATTATATATTAGAAAGTGAATTTTTATGTACTTCTTATAATTTTATCCTTGCTAGTGAACTAATATTATATTTAAGAGAGTATTGGATGAGATTTATCCAAGATAATATATATATGACTAAGATTATTCACGTCTTTTTTATTTAATAATATGAAGAGAAAAAAAACGTTTTAACAGACATATTGTAGTCTGTAAACTTATTGAGTAGAATTGTACTATTTGGTAAATCCAATTAGTTTTTCTGACATAAAAAATTATAAAAAAAGAGATAGATATGTGAATTGTTGGACGTGCAACTTTATTATTTATTTATTTTGTTGTATCGTATTTGATAAATAAATTGAAGCGATTAATTTAGACAGATAAGACTCTTAACAAAATGCTATTTGTATATTTAAAATTTAAATTTGAGACTTCAAGTAACTGTTCGATCGTAACACAAGTAAATTTTATTTGAACAAAATGGTGTAATTATAGTTCATCTGTTTTTCGAGGGGTAACAAAATTGGCAGTATTTGTATAATATATAGCAACTGGTGACCTCCATGCTTTCTCTCTTATCTCCAGAACAAGTTGCTACTGGGAATAATGATGGCAGAGAAATTATTACCGCCGAGTATTTCTGCCGTTTGGCAGAAAGAATATATAGTATGTTTTTTGGATTTGGATACGGAGAGTGTCAATAAAAGTTGCTGTTGCGTCTAAAATTTATGTACTTTAGTAGTATTGATTTCATTTGCAGAATATTTTTTCGTATTTAAGGCAAATGGAGTTCATTCCTGTATACTAGAAATTATAATCTTTTTTATCTTTTTTGGTACTGTATGTCTTATTGTCGTGTATAAATCCGTATATAGAACTGTTTGATCAAACTCCTAATCATACTTTATAGCTTTTAAAATTGTTGAGAAGACATTACGAATGATGAGCATGTTTGTATACACAAATCACATTCAGAATTGGATTATCACTGGTGACTATTTGTAGTTGTAAATTGTAATTATCAACCATTGTTATTGCCCATAAGCCACTAGTCATATAACGTCATTATAATTATCAATTACTAATTATTATTATTATCCGTCGACATCATAATTACTATTGACTATCGTATGTATAATTTATATTTTTAGTTATATATTATTAGATTATTTAGTACTTTGTTGAGTTTCATATTTATTAGTTTTCAATTGACATAAATTATATACATCCAAAGTGTTCAAAGAAATATATGATTTCGATTATTTTACATTCAATCTTAATATAACTCTTAGTTATCATTTATTACTTTATCATAATATGTAAGAGTAATTATATATTTTTTCTTTATTAGTAATAATTATATATTTTTCCTTTGTTAGTCCTAACTCTTAAAAAGTTAAAGTTGCAAAGCCATGAAAATTTATTTACTTTTTTTTCATTTAAAGAATAGAGAGCAAATCAACAAACTCTAGAAAAGCATTAAGGATATATACATATAAAATCTGCGGCCATTTATTGAGTCATTGACAAAAATGCTTCCATTAAACAATGAAAATACGTCAATTAGTTGAATTCTAGATCAATTTATCCATATGATCTTGCCACTACTTAAAAGTCATCATTATTATAAGGTATGTTCATCGAAAAAAAGTACCATAAATATTAAATGAATATTAATAATCTCCTACAATTGCTAATCCATTACTGAATCAGTGTGATTAGGAATTAATGTATTTAAAATGAATATTCAATAGGTCAAACAAAAAAGGAAAAATAATGTAAAATAACATCACTATAAGTTTATATTCTCTAATTTTTTCCTTTTTTTTTTAAATATTATAATTCATTTTTTTTTAATTTTTAGTGAAGTTTAGAGATCTAGTCTTCTCTCTCCTATAACCCACATGTCCACAATAATATGCCTATTTTTTTCTCCCTAAAACACTCAATCTTCTGACATCACTTTTGAATTTTGAATATTAATTTTATTTAAAACTTTCACAACTTTTACTATGAAATTTTGAATTTCAAAATTCAAAACTTTGAACTTCTAAAATTTAACCATTGTTTTATAGTTCTCTTCTTTTACTCCAGCATCCGTCTATAGTTCTTCTTCTTCTTAATCCATCATCGGGTCTATTTTCCTTCGTGTTCATTGCTATATTACATCCATCCGATAAAGCAATCCTAATTAACACTCGAAAGAAATACCAACATCACTTATAAATTAAAATAAATTATATTAAAAGGAAATACCAACATGAGAAAAAAAGGTGAAGACTTGTACAACGGTCGACTCATCGCTTGGGCCCACCACTGCGTGTTTCGATGATCCAACGATTGTGATTGAATTAAAAGACTCTATAATTCTTTCTGACCGTAGATTGGTTATTACTCGGAAAGCGAGTAGCATATACAAATTCGGTATGCAAGTAATTTCCAGGAAAATATCCGTCTTCAAACCCTAATAAAATATACCAAGAGGAGAAGAAAGTGATCATTCGAAGGTGAAAAATCACCAAATTGTATCTATAATTCACAAATTCGAAAGAGTTTATCGCCAGATCTAGATCCATGGGGAACACAGAGAAATTGATGAACCAGATCATGGAGCTCAAGTTCACATCGAAGAGTCTTCAACGCCAAGCCCGGAAATGTGAAAAAGACGAAAAATCCGAGAAGCTTAAGGTGAAAAAAGCGATCGAGAAAGGGAATATGGACGGCGCTAGGATTTACGCCGAGAATGCAATCCGCAAGCGCAGTGAGCAGATGAATTATCTCCGTTTGTCCTCGCGTCTCGACGCCGTTGTGGCTCGACTCGATACTCAGGCAAAAATGAGCACAATCAGCAAGTCTATGGGTAATATCGTCAAATCACTAGAGTCCTCTCTCAATACCGGTAATCTCCAGAAGATGTCCGAGACGATGGACCAGTTCGAGCGCCAGTTTGTTAATATGGAAGTTCAAGCTGAGTTTATGGAGAGTTCTATGGCTGGAAGTACCTCGCTGTCGACTCCGGAAGACCAAGTTAACAGTCTCATGCACCAGGTGGCCGATGACTACGGCCTTGAGGTCTCTGTGGGGCTTCCACAAGCGGCTGGCCATGCTATTCCTACTAAGGACAGTGAGAAAGTCGACGAGGACGATCTAACCAGGCGCCTTGCCGAGTTGAAGGCGCGTGGATGATTGAGAAACTAAAGATTATCCTGTTAATAATGAGTCTGCGCAATTGTTATATTTGACATAGTATGTGGAGTGCTCTCATATTTCACTGAAAACGACGTCTTTATGTAATTTTAAACTCGCTTGAAAAACGTCGTGTGTTTGGGTGTAGTTCCTTTTGCTGTTCTTAATGGTTTACATAGTTTTTGCTTTTATACTTTAATGTGCATGTTGGTAATGTATCCATTGTCTGGTCGTGTTGTTCTTTGACTTGATGTATCGATTATCTGTTCATAACCTTTGATCGGATTGCACTGTTGTTACCTGTGAAGACAAAGCTGTCCAGTTGATGTAGTTGATCTGTATGGATAGGAGGATTGAAATTAGAATAGATTCATGCTCAGTTAAAAGAAACTAAATGTGGGGACTCTTCTTATTGGAGAGGGGTATAGGTATATAGGGGAATAGGAATGGTTGCTTTGTTCTATACAAGCTTGATATTTGTTGTGTCAACCTAATCTTCAAACATTTTAAACTTGTTATAGCATTTCTTCGTGCGTGAACAATTGGGAAGTCTGGGTACCCAAATCTCCTGTTCATGGACTTTAACTTTATGACATGCTTAGTCTTTGTGATGATTTTTTGAATAGAAAAAACAATGAGTACTGTGGAACTGGATGTCATATCTGATACTGAATGGATCGAGTTCACTTTTTTTTCAGCCAGAGAAAGCATCATTACTGGTAAGAAGCTGCAGAAGTGTTTAATGCTTAGCTTTGTTTCATTGTTTAAGTTTAGTTTTCATAACTAGGTAAACATCTATGAATACTTCATAACTCACATTCATAACTTTTGCAATTTGATATTCTACCGGTTTTAAAATGTTGCTGATCTGATTGGGGATGGGGGGTGTTGGATATTGTATCACAAGTTTATACTCAGCCAAAATTCGTGGTTAAGTTCAACTGCACACCAATTTGACGTGCTCTCATAGTTCGTGTTAGCTGACTGTATCATACTATTCTTACTATAACAAATTAGATAGTTGTATGTTGCAGTGTAATAATCATCCACCTTATTAGTGTAAGTCCATGAGAGTGTAGTGGATAACATATTTCACACACATTTTTCATTGGACAAGTCCTCCATAAGTGCAAAAATATTTGGGTTAACAGAGCTGATTTTGCTTGGTTGTTCTTACTATTTCGATTGAAATTTGCAGATAGATTTTTGTTAATTTTACTAGTTAGATTATGTGTGCAAGAGAGTGAGAGGAGAAGATCATCTGTATTCTGTAATCTATTCCCCATGTGTGACTAGTGTCATCTAGGAAAATAGCCTTTGAGTGATAATATAATTGCTGTTGGAGGAGGTGCTGTCTTGGTGGAGAAAGCATCTTCCAAGCTACTGCCTTTCCATGCTCGAGCTTCAGTAATAATACTGGATATGTTTTCAAGTGTCGAGGCAGAAAATTCTTCAATTCTGCGTAGACTTCACCAGGTATGAACCAGAGATGTGTACAGTGAAACTTTTGGTGCAGTAAGCCGCACCAGTGTCGGGTGAGCAAAGCTTAGTAATGGCTTAGATTTCCTACTTGTCAGTGTGCATTTTATGTGCTTTTGTGACAAGAGATGATATTTATGTGCTTGTGTGTTTTGAGTAATAGAGGCTCTTGATGGGAAGTAACATCCACGTCCTCTTCACTTACATTCTATGGAGCTGCCTGTATATGATCATTCATAATTAGAGGATTGTACTTTTGCATTTCTTATTGTTAATAATTTACTAGTTGAATTTGATTATGCTGATGAGTCCTTACTGCTAATAACCACAGGTGGAGGTGCTGTCTATGCGCGGAAAGCACCTTCACAAGCTCATGCTTTTCCTTGCTAATTAATCTCGATGTTTAAGGTAGAAAGTTGTTGACATGTTATTATGTGGTGTAGCGTTTCAATCCGCGGTAGTTTATAGCTGAAGTGGTTATATGGATATTTGTTGCACCAACGGTTTGGCGTGCTAAGAAATTATAAGGTCTCAATTATGAGGCAAAATTATTATGTTCAAGCTTTGGGGCACAAAGTTACCAATATCTATGCTGGTTGGAGTAAACACTGGGTATGTTATTGTATAAATCGAGTTTTAGGGCTTCAACTAGCTGGTTTAAGATCACTTAACATTTTTCCTCCAACGTCTCATCATATTATACATCAATATCCTACAAACTACACCCATGAGAAACTTTACTTTCTGATCACCAAGAGATATGGAAATGACGCCCCTTCAAATTAAAATTAATTGTCAGGCATTAAATAATTCTGTTTTTTTTCCCACGAAAGCTGTTATGGTCTCATAGATTTTGAGCATGAAAACATTTTAACTCAAAAGTCTCCACACTAATAATGCTCAGAATTATAGCTACAAGTAAATAGAGAAATTTAACAGGAATTCTCATGTTTTTATTCCCTATTGGCCATGGAGAAAGGACAATCCACTTTCATATAGGGCCTTTGGAAAGGCCAGGCTGCTTGTATGTTTGAATCTTCCTCGTCAGCGGCAAGCCACAATGTTCTTGCCAACTTTCAACCATACCACGTCTGAACTTGTTCAATAAAAGTAGCCAAGAACTTGTCCACCCACATTTTGCCGTTGAGCTTCTTCGTGATCCAAAACTCCGTTTGGTGTTGTAATTACAACATATCCCCACTGCAAGAAGAGGAATAGATCAATAACATATATAGGAAATTTTAAAATAGATATAGTAATAAGTTCTTGGTCATAAGTAAGAAAAGGTAGTTAAAAGAACGTCACTTGGATAGTTGAATGTTAAAAAGCAAATGATCATTGAAGGTTTTTAAGCATTTAAGGTAACAGGCATACATGTGTTTAACAAGGTTCAAAGGTCAATAACACATTTAACTGCAGCAATGGATGACTTCTCCAAGCGTATGCTTTCATTATCTTCACATAAAATTGTATTTTAGACAGAAAAATAAATAAATCTAAATGGAACTTTGGAAAAAATTATGTTGACAGACAATAATAATGGAAGGAAGATAAAGAAAATCAAAGATACTTAATAGTAGTAAACTATTGTAACTTGAGGACTCCTTATGGCTATAGTACTCTTGGACAATAGTGGTATAAACTCAGGTAGCATGTCTACATGATGGCTTTTTCTGGTCAAAGATGCTTCCTTCTGCTTCATTGTCCCAGATAGAAAGATGGCTCATAATGGTTCTTCTTGGACACAAAATGATATAATGGTTGGTGTCTGGAAACAGAAAGATGGATGAGAATAATTATTTCAGACGGAAAAAAGAGAGTAAGGAGGTTGGTGTGAAAGTGGAGACAAATGACAATTTTGGATATTCTTTCCACATATCTTGGTATAGCAAGAACTCAAAAGAAAGCGCAAAAATAATGAATGGGTATGGTAAATGGATAAATATACAGTAGGAGCAGGTTTTGAAAATGCAGAGGACAATATATTCAGAAACTGGAAAACAACAAGTGAAAATTAATGCGGAAGAGGAAGTTGTTGATCTATTGGTTACACAAATTTGGTCGACAGTAAGTGCAGCAGGGAGTATAAAGTGGCACAGGCCCACCTCAAGATACAGTATGCAAAAGAGCTTCATGATAAAACAGGTTGTGCAACACAACCACAGTTTGACTGCAAATATTTTTAGTACATTATTGACACTTCGACAGATCTAGGAGGGTAAGCGGGAAAGACTCTTTCCCATATCTCACAAGTTCACATTTATGGATAACTATTTCATTCACAAGATATTTTATATGTATTTTATTACCCAGTGGAACTGCAAAGTTGTGTTCCCTTCCTATAATAAAGATTTGTTGAATTCTATTTTATGTCTACCTGTAACAGCAAAGTACCAAACTTCCTTCAGGTATTGAGAATCAGCCATATTAGTATGACAACTAATACCCAGACCCTTCAACAGGTAAGCTTTCATGGACATATGGAAGCAATACATTTCCATTTACAGTATGCAAACATTTCATGTCAGAATCAGGGAGCAAAAACCTATAAGTACCTAAAGATTGTAAATAGCACATTCGGCAGCATTCTCTGTTTGCACTAAAAAATATGATCAAAATAAGAATTCATTGTCTATGATATATATCCACATACGTAAAATATTTAAAACGAACATGATAAGCTGTCAGTGCAGTACTTGCTAGTTAGGGACGCTGCTGTTGCATCTCAAGATGAATATCCTCTTGTCCAGGCCGGACAGCCATCATGGGAGGTGTACTCCAGAAGAAGTGTTTAAGATGGGAAACTGATAGAATAGAAAGATCACAAATATTTAAAGCTACTTTGGAATTGGAGAGGAAGATAAAATGATACTGAAAGGATCCCCCCTCAAGGAGCTTTCTGCGAAGTCCCACACCAATTTTATGCTTAGTAGAGGTTGTGGATCATCTTTTTGACATTGTAGATTAGTGTTGGGCTTGGGGGCTATGATCTTCTCCATTCTCAATGTCCAATAGGTACACTACCTTAAAATACCTCTAGAAATAGCAAGAAACATTCTCACCTAGAAAAGAATCTACTCTGCTAGGAAAAAGTTACAACTATGCTTCCGTGGTACATGTATTTTCCAAAAAATTAAGAACATCAGAATGTAATAGGATAAATATGAACGAGAGAAATAATAGAGCACTTCTTCTGATAAAGTCGTTAGGGGAAGAGAAATGCAAGTCATGTTAAACATAAAGGAAATTAGGATTATAATCCAAGAACTTAACATAGTCAAACAGAGGATAAACTAAAAGCAGAGCGGAGCAGATTAGCATTTAGTGAACAATGCAAATCAAACAGAGAACAGAGAGAAGATATGAAATAAGATTTATTAGATATGAAGTACTTTATATGAAGCAAAACCTAGAATGGCACAACTCAAAATTTGATAAATAATGATGTAGCTCATGTTTGATGGCTTTTTTTTGTAACTGGTAAGAAAACAAAGTCCTACTCAGGGAGATGACACAAACCTAACGTGTTGGTAGCGTGCATATCTTATAATTCTCAATTATTACAGCAATCATGATGTAACACTACAATTTTCCAATGATTAATTACTTCACAAAAATATAAGAACAAAAAATCCCAACAATGAATTTGAAACATGAGAAACTATAGAGCAAAAATCATCATCTGTTATTAGGGAAAAGACATGTAAGTCGAATGAAACCAAAAAGAAATGCAGGACAATGCTAAAATACTTAGGGGGGGGATTCCAAGTCCGAACACATTCAAACGCTAGGGTGAACAGATTATCATTTGCAGATTCAAATTCAAACAGAGAAGACATGAAACAGGAATTACATTATATGATGCAAAATTCAAAACTCAATGAACAATGATGCAGTTCAGGTTTGATGGCTTTCTTATTATTGATGAGAGTTAGGCTTAGGCGGCATGGAGAAAAAAAGATTCAAACCTGACGTGTAGGAAGGGTGCGCGTTTTATAATCCTCAAGAGTTGCCGCCTTGATATCCTGTCTATAGGTGAGAGCTCGACAATCATTGATCCTTCCAAGCAATTCAACAGATATCTTACCAACTCTATGAGGATCATGTACTTGAAAGTCTTTAATATAACCTGAGAATGTAGTTACAATGTAAGCAGCCAAACATATTCTATGATTTTTATAGGCTTTATTCGATTAAAAAACATGATTTCTCTCATATTGGAAGGAAGGATCTTAAATAGGAGATTTGAAGGGCAACACAATGACAGCTCGTAGAATGATCAATAACACAATAAAATACATATTCAGTGAACATTCAAAAGCATTTCTAAACAAACGAATTTCAGATTTACCATTGACCTATAGATTTCAGCAGATACATTTCGATTCAGAATTCTGTACCAAACAAAATCTAAGCCAAAATTTATTGAAGATTTTGAGCTGAAAAACTAGGAGAACCGTTGATAATTACCTCGATACTTCATGATTTGGAGGAAATTAGCGATAACATTAGAGACAGGTTTTAGCTCAGCAGAAGCAAATCCTCTCTTTTCTGCATTCACAATAGTCCTCAGTGCATCGTTCAATATTCTCCTCCCCATTTTTACTTTACTGCTTCTTCTCCGGCGACTGTAAAATCTCCTTTCAACTCCTTAAACCCTCGCACAAAATCTTTCATTCGGCCATTTTCAAATCGGTAAGACCCGAAACATTACTGATTGAAAAATTGATTGGGCCGTAATGGAAATGGGCTAATATATAAACCTACTGGATCGCTCATTCTCGAAATGGTCCATATAGATTTTTAGTTGAAAAATTTTATATAATAGCAAACTAATATTTTAAAATACATGGAATAGCTCTGGTTTGATTTAATTGTGCCTCCATAGAAAATGTTAGCTAAATTTTTTCCATTGTCTCTCCCCCGTAAATCTCGCTCGCTACTCTTTATTTCTCTCGCTTCCCGCCTCTCTCGCTTTTACACAAAAGGTATAATTCTGTTTCTTTTTGTATAAAGGCGAGAGCAAATTGTATATCATCATGCAAAAATAATATCTTCTGTTATACACTTAATTATGATATTTACAAAACTTTGTGACTTCAAATAATTGCAGAGAAAAAGGTCAACGAATTATCAAAATTGCAGTGAAATACAATTTTCTCTCTTCTACTTTATACAACAGAAGTGTATAGATTGTGTTTTCGTGTTTTTGTATAACGCGAGAGAAAAACATATATCTCTGCTAGACACTTAATATTGCAGCGAAATAGGCATTGAATTATAACATTGTTCATTATACCATTCAGTGAAATAGGATAAGCGCATATACAATTGCAGCGAAATAGGCCAGCGAATTATCCCATTTGGGCCGCGAATTTATACCTTGAAATATGTTACACGATTATACAGTTTTAAATTATTGCTATGGGCGCAATTTGCAAAATTTGTCATAGCATACGAATATGATTTTTTTATTTGCTATATGTGAAAGTTGCCCTTTTTAATTTCCCATTTTTTAAATATTCTCGTCTCTTATCTGATTTCATTTTAGTTAAACAGTACTATTTTCATTAAAATTTTGTGTTACGATAATGACAATACATACACTAAGTTATGTGAATATAAGAGATAATATAAATAAGGGACTATATAGCATGATTGTTGCATGTTCATTATTGTAAGCTTAATATGAAATACTATGTTAAGAAATACTACAAACGGAAAAGGGTCTAAAATATCTTTGAATTATTGAACATGGTACAAAATTACCTTCATCCACCTATTAGCTCCAAAATGTCCTTTTTCATCCGGCTCCAAAATACATTTGTCATCCACTTTTGAGTTCAAAATTGACCACTTATTTAATGATTTTAAATGTAAACTATTTAAAATTTTTTTTTAAAATACTGATGTTCAATTATTGGTTAGTAATTTACTTATTTGTATTATTGATAAGCCAACCCACTACCTACCCAGTACGCAACTAAACCCACCCAATTAATAATCCAACTATAATTCAAATCGTTCATAAACCTACAAAACACGAGGAAATTATAGATTAATGAAATGACAATCCAAATTATTCGAGTCCGAAGCGAAGCCCCAATTAATTTATGTTGAGCTTTCCGCTTATTTAGGAAACACTTTCCTGTGATTCTCTTTCAAGATTGAATTAGAAGTTATGATTAAAGTAAGAAGTAATACATCCCACTTAATTCATGCAGACTTTTTTAAAATATAATTTTAATAAAAATATTTATGATTTATTTTAAAACTTTTAATATACTATTTTGAAAAAAATTTCCCTATGAGTAAATCACATAATTGAACGTAAGAATAATTAAGATAAAGGGGGGGGGGGCATAGTAAGATCTTTTAAGTTTGATCGGTAATTTATTTAGAAACTTGAATGTAGATAATTTACTTCAAGAGATATTTCGTCTCAATATTTTTAAAACACTGTTGGCAGTAGCTTTTTCTTGTTGCAATTAAATGTGAGTTATTTATTAATTTTGAGGGTTTAATTAGTATGGATGGGTAGTGGGATTGAGTTATAATTAACCTACAATAAATTATAACAATAGTTGAGGGCGCCACGTATTTGAAAAAAAATATTTTAAATATTAAACCGTTAAATAAATGGTCAATTTTGAACCAAAATGTGGATGATAAGGGTATTTTAGAACCAATAAGTGGGTGAAAAGGGTATTTTGGAGGCAATAGGTGGATGGAGGGTAATTTTGTACCATTTCCAATACTTTGAGGGTATTTTAGATCCTTTTCTGTACTACAAATTGCATTATAACAATCATTTTGAAATGTTTAAGTATTTCTTTTAAAAAGTATACTTACAAATTTAGTTGTCTGTTTTGACGTTTTAAAATTAAAATCGAATCAAATCAGTTTATCGGCTTTCATTGAACACCTAGATGGGATTTTTCCCTTGGTGAGAGATGTGCATTTAGACCAAGAATAAAAGAAAGAAGATGTATGTATATATTCTTGTTAAGTTCAATGATATTAA
Organism: Solanum habrochaites; assembly: GCA_027704765.1. Lineage (NCBI taxonomy): Eukaryota > Viridiplantae > Streptophyta > Magnoliopsida > Solanales > Solanaceae > Solanum > Solanum habrochaites. Next base: position 66,293,036 of record JAKWJA010002491.1, read on the forward strand.
TACTCTACAGTTTTTCTTTTCTTGTAATATGAAAAGCAAGACAGAACATTTTCGTTTTAAAATTGTAAAGCATGTCCAATATACTAGGTAAAACATGCACATAACTAGAATCATAAGATAAATACCTTCATTTTTCATTGTAACTACACATGGAGAAGGAAAGTTCTATGAAACCAAAACTTGCACCTACACTAATGCACAATAGTTTGTATCAAAATTTGGTAAAGGATCATGAACATCACTATGAAGACAAAACTATGGAGAACTTGCCCTTGGGGCGATTTTACAATCACAAGTCAACACTTCGAAAAAAGATTTACACAAAAATGTACTGGGCAACAATCCCCTCTAAAGAATGGAAAAAAGGAAACCAAAACTAGGCACTCTACAAGTCTATTTACGCCCAGGAAACTGTGACTCCAAATCTTCTAGCAACAAGCTTCACCCTGTTTGCGTTGCATTTTCTGCTGGCTTCTCCAGCAAACTACAATTCCTGAGCACTCTGGTTCCCAACAGAGGAAAGATGAGCTAGAACTTAGAAGTCAATCTTTCTGGTTACCGGTCTCTGGCATATGAAACAGCAAAGTCTTTGATCATCTGCTTCAAATGCTGTACAACAAGTTGAAGCATTCAGAAATTGTACAGGAAAAGAAGAAAATCAGGACAAGAAAGAAAGAACAACTTGGAAGTGAAGCAATAAGGTTCAAAAGTGACGGTCCGATGAAGTACCTTCAATTCCTCATGAAGCACAATAAATATTTTCTTCAATCTTACATGTCTCTGCAGTTTCCGAATCGTAATTCAATGAGTCAGAGATCCCAAAGAAAATACAATATCAATATATCACCTAAGGCACATGGGGAAGTGGACATATATATACATCTGACAAACCAGCTAAAGGAGTTAAATGAAAGAGTAAAGGGTTATCCAAATGAACGGGACTACATAAACAAATGTGTCTCCAGAGTGAATTGAAACTATTTAGACCATGAAGCATAAAAGGTTATCCAAGTTAACAGTACTGACCAAAAAATGTGTCTCCAGAGTGCATTAAAACTATTCCGACCATTAGGCTATCTGTTATCCAGAAATAGCTTGCAGAAAAGGAACTTAACACTTGCATCCAAAAGCATTGAGAAAAATGCAGGGGAGGATTTTTGAACTAGTGCACTAGTGCTGGTTTGACATTAAGAGACATAATAGACAACCCACATAGGAAATTGTTGGGAGTATAGTTTCCAACTGCTTATCCATGATTACAAAAACATATTGAGAGGAAACTTACTGGTCCACATTTGCGATAAGAATCTTTTAACTGTCCCAACATGTCAGAGAATCTTTTTGTGTCTCTTCCTTTAGAAACATCAAGCTCCTTCCCGAGTTTAATGAATTCATTCCTAAATAATTGATTCCAATCTTTATTAGAAAAACTAAAACTGGAAATTAACTGTTTGAAAGAGGTGTTTCTTAAACAAGTCTAGAAGAAATAATCTCCATGGAACTTTGAGAAATCAGCATATTTTTCTGTTCTTGCAACAAACCTGTAGGACTCCAATATTTTGTTTATTGAGCAATAACTATCATACTTTTCCCGATACTCCTGTACATACTCTTCATACCTGAAACAAGGAAAACCTGACATGAGTAACATCAAGAATAAAGGTCTTTAGCAAAAAAAAAAAGATGATAGTGAAGTGAAGTACACAAAACATTAATTACATCAACACAACATGATCTACATTTTTTAAAGTGAGGGTTTAAAGAACAAAGGTCTCAAAATAATGAAGATGATCTGAATTCTGAAGTATGCAATGTATTTAATACTCTTGCTTTATCAGTAAAAGGGTGACTTTGTATTAATAGTAACAAATGCATTTACTACTTGAACCCTAGATGTGTGTACTCTCTCTTTTTTCAGCGAAGGTTCCAAAAAAAAGCTTTCAACAATGAACACCACTTGAAGTATCCAATGCATTTGACACTAGAACAATACTTTTTTTTTGAGACAGTAACAATACTAGAACACTACATTTGTGTACCCTACATTTGTATGCATGTATGTTTCAGCAAACCCCAAAATGTTTACTCCACGAGAGAAGTAAATGTTAGAAAACTTACTGGGCAAAATTCTCTATTGGTCCTTTCAGTTCTGGTTCCTCCTTTTTCCCCCCTAAAACAAAAAAACTTGAGTATGAACTCATCATCATGGAACACTCTTGCTCCTCCTTTGATACCTTCACGCTCCCCAGCCAAGAGCACCTTATTCTATCATGAGCTCGCACAAACTGACTTTGCCCCTTGTCTGCTTGACGATGGGGAGGAATACCGTCTGTTTTATTTAGATCATGTTGTTCTCGTGCACCACCAGACGATTTTCTGCGGTTGTCTGCATGGACCTCCTGACCAGTCCCTAAGCTCCCTTCTTCTTCAATTTGCCTACTACTATGCACGTCCACTGGTTGATTATATTGGGACCCAATATCGTTCTGATAAATTCTAGGACGGTGCTGTTGAGGCTGAGGTTGTGCAACCTTTTGGTGAGATCTTGACAAATCCTCAGTGTGCCATTCAGGGGTCCTCCTCTTAGATAAGCCATCCGGAGTGCCAGAATGCACAGAGTTCAACTGGAGAGGAGATGATCTTCTAAAGTCTGCAACAGTCTTATCAACAGTTCTTCCTTTACTCGACTCAAAATTCCAATAATCTGAACTTGATGGTCTATTCTCTCCTTTAAATGAATTTTTCCTCTCAACCTGCTTTTTCAAACCAGCTGCTTCCTGTGTTGGAGGCTCCCGAAGTTCTCCCAACTCCAAGTCTGAGAGCTCTCTATGAAGCATGTGCCCACGCCCATTAATGAAAGAAGATTTCCCCATATTACCCATAATATCCTTTGGAGAATTTCCTGGCAGCGTGCTATCATACTTATTTAGGTTTGAATCAACTGATGTTCTATGCTGGTCCCCAACACCATCTTTCAGACTTTTTCTTTCCCTTTTATCACTAACAATGCTGTATTCATCTTGTGAATATTTACTAACCTTGTCTCTCTGTAAGGGGAATCCTTCATTCATTTGAAGGCTTCTTTCAGTGTACTTAGCAGTATGCCCTGAGCTTTCACCTTGTTTAATTGGCCTCTCAGAACCAGTGGGAGTTTTGCCCCTTGCAGAGAAATCAACAGATCTTCGGTCTGGCTGCAAAAATTCAGAAGCAGACTTTCGAGACATGGCCTGATTGTTTTGTGAACCAAAATCCCCAGAAGCATCTCTGGAAGTTCTGTCTTCCATCTGCATATGAAGGCCCTTATAAGGCCCTTCTAAAGGCTTATCAGGAGATAAGTGTGAACTCTCCACAAAAGTAGAGTTCCTACCCCCAGAACTTTGTTGCTGAATAGGATTTTGAGTTTTTACTCTCTTATGCTTGTCACCTTTATCAACTGAGTGTTTTTCATCACGCACTCTTTTAGTTTTACTTTTTTGAGATTTTTGGACGCTATTAGACAGCTCATCCCTGAAGCTATCCTTGTCAATGCTTCCAATTTCACTAGAATGGTTTTGGTAACTAACATTTTCTGCTTCACGAGGAAGCTTGCCCATTTGGACCTCACGTTGTTTATGCGCATGCCAATCAGCTGACAAAGGTCTGATCTCTTGAACAGGTTTTTCATCATCTCTAGTAGGACCTAAGTCAGGAATAACATCCATTTCAGCTACTTGGCCACCGTCAGGCAAGTCCTTCTCAATATCCACAATATCAGCTACATTAAGATCTTCAATCTCACCCACCTCAAATTGACCTGGCTCGAAGTCCAAAGTTCCACATTGAAGCTGTTCAGAAGCTTGCAGTTTATGATTTGTCTCTTTGTCATCATCACTCATGATATCAACATCCTCATCAGATGCCTCCTTACTGTTAGAAGAAGCATCACTTTCACTGTCACTGCTACTCCCACTGGCCACGCTTTTACTTCGGCTTCTACTCTGACTTCCACTATCGCTTCCACTATCACTGCTCTCACTATCACTAGAGCTAGAGCTAGAACTATTAGCCTGCCCTTCACTTCGATCAGGTGAAAGATGGAGGATATCAATGTTTTCAATGGCATCAGATGCTTCTTGAGGTTTAGAATCACTCACTGCCCCCTCTTCCAACTCACCACTATCAGTTTTTGGAAATAAGACTGGCTGCGGAGCAGGTAGTTGATCAAATTTATGAGGGGCAGATGATGGCTGACAATGATCTTCAGGAGAACTGTTAGGAGAAACAAACATCAAAGCAAAGGAAATTTTCAGTCAACACAGAACCAAGCATTTCAATCAATGCGCAAATCCTTTCAGAAAATGATTCTCTATCAAGGACATAGTAGAGCTAGTACTATGGTACACGGCAGCACCAACATAGAAGATATACATTAGAATTATGTTAGCATAAGTTTAGTCTACCAACAGTTCACACAAGAAATATTTAAAGAAATCAGAAATTGGATTACTTTAGCTTATCTAGTAATTATGTTTTCCTATTTCACTGTAGCAGTTATTAGCAGTAATAAGGTTATTCCTTCACTTTCTCATTTCAATAGTAGTCAGAAGTTATTTCCTTGTTTTTAGGTGGGCGGTTAATCCACCAGTGGTGTATTTAAAGTTCGTCGAATTCAATGGAAAGATAAGCAGAAAACTGTTCCAGCTTTTGAGTACTTTAACTAGAGAGATTGCAGGTTCTCTCTTAACAAACAGCATCATGGGTCATAGAAAGAAAATATCTGATTTCATCTTGCAAAGTCTCATAGCTAGAGACATTTCAGGGGACTGTATGATATAGATATGATCTCTTGTGTGTTAGCATCATACCATTTAAATTAGAAATCAAAAGGGTGAATTCAGAAGTACACTTTAACCTTTGTAACATCAAAAACATGTAAATTTGCTTGCTCCTTGATTGTTTTAGCTCAAAATGGAGGGAAATTTAATAGTATCATTTCACTTTGTTTAGCATCGTTTCACAAACGTCTTCTATGCTTTTCTCTGGTTGAAAGTCCCTTGCTCCTAGAGGTGTACTTATGAAGACTTCATTTGACTATGCATGCTAAATGTAGATCAGCTTTGTCTCTGACAGATACTAGTTGGATTCAAATTGAAGAGATGAAAAACAAAACAACAAACAGCCTGAAGAAACTTGTACCTTCCACATTCAAGGGCAGGTTTCGGGGAACTTTCTATATCCACTTCCGGTTTCAAGAAGTATCTTCCTGGAGCTTGGTATATCGCAATCTGCAACCACAAGTTAATGCGTAAAACATTATAACTATCGTATCACGGAAATGCCTTCACTTCTCTTTGCTTTTTCAGCAGAATTACAGCAAAGCATGTACCATTTACCTTTTTTATAATGGGCTCAATTTGTTTGGCTGAGTTCGGGATCTTGTCTCCAACAGCTTTTTCCAGTGCCTAAGAACCCAGAAGATATTTCAAGGCAAGAAATAAAAAGCTGATGTAGTACAGAGATATACTTCGAATTTACGAAGTACTCCATGTTAAAAAAGGAGCATAACCCAAAGGGAAAAGGATCTCTTTGTTCTAAACTTACACTCCACGTCCTTCCAGATAGCTAGCTAAATTAACAAAAGGTCCAATTCAGTTCACATGCTTACCTTAAGACTAATCCCCTTGGACTGGTTCTCCATAAGTAGAGAAATCAACATGCTACGCAGATCAGTAGACGTTGTGCCTGTATGACTTTTACGTCCTACTTTATCTTGTACAGAACTTGTGATCGCCTTGCCAGGAATTTCTTTGTCAGAGCTAGTAGCTTTAGTTATTGTTTGAGTGGGTATCATATCGTCCACAACAATTTGGCCCTTCAAGAGATTGACATTGCCAAATGGAGATGCTGGAGCACCAGATGGTTCAGGTGGAGATGATAAAGGAGAAGCAGAAGGCTTTCCCTTTGAATTTGTTGTTAAAGACGAGCCAGATTTGTAGGCAGATCCGTAAGATCCCCCTACATGTAATTCATAAAGTTCAATGAAAAGATAGGAAACATAGCACCACCAAAAAAATGAAATTATATTCAAGAAGTCCCCTCTTTCCAACACCTGGACATGAAATATACTGACTGGACTGCGAGCAGAAAACATAAGAAACCTCTACATGTCAGCTCCGAAATTACCTGGAGGTGGCTCAGCCTTCCGTTTTTTCAAAGGAGGCTCTTTCTTTTGCTTGAAATTCATCTTCCGTGGATTAGTAGCTGATAGAGACATATTAGAAATTAAACATACATAGTCATTATAGATCATCCATCTAGAGAACTGATGTTCTCCACAGTATCTGTTCAATAAACAAAACACGCTCTCATTTTGTCTCTGCATTTCTGGTGCAATGATTTTTTGTAGAACTGAGTCAATATAGAGTTTTTGGAATCATCGTAAGTAGATAATCTTTAGTATTCACTAGATCATTTGTAAGTCACGCTTTCCAGCACAATCTGTACTGATAAATAATACATTGTTACCATTATAAAAAAAATAAAATAACACTCTCCAGAAGACGAGCATACACATCATCTGCTTGACCATAGTGTTTAAGCTGCTGTTTTCATACGGTACTAACATTGTTTCTTCTTATCAGCAATTGTTTCACTGATGTGATTAACATCTGAATCCATGCAAACTAAACATAAACATCAAAGAGAAGTTGAATGTTATAGCCACAACAAGTAGCATGAGCACTTCTACCACATCAAGAATGACTGCCAATATGCCACTTATTAGGACCTCATATTTCTTTCCTCACTCACATTTAATTCACATTGATTATACCAAGTTGGTGTGAAAAATATGTATAAAGCGAACTCAACAACAGTTCTCAAACAAGTTATCCCAATCATCTAACTTAAGGTCCCACAAGAATTCTTTCCCTACACCATAAAAAGCACAAGAAAAGAAAAAGATACCCTTATTATACTAATATCTCTTTCACGACTATGGAACGATCTCCTTCTTCTTTCATTCCATGTAAGCTAAAAAATACATAACAATTATCAGACCCTTCATAATAGAACACCATCAAAACTTTCTTCTCATCCCCTCAATTTCCTCTTCCGCTAGTAAATAAAAATGTAAAATGGGATACGAGAAGCCTTCCTCTCTCCTACACTAATGCATACCCATCATTCTTCTGAGACTTTTGCACTGTAGCTTTATCCTCCAATAGATACCAGAAGCATTTCTACTTCAGGTTTATACTTCATCCAATTCGCAGAAGAAATTATCAACTAAGAACAATCTACAAGGCCTTTTTTCTTTGGGCTTTTGAGAAGGTAAAAAGTTCATTCCATAAATGTACAAGAATATGATTGACTCCTAAGTACAACTTAAGAGTAATCTACCAAACCTTAGCCAGGGTAAATTAGAAAAGTGATTATCAAATGCTTAATTTCAATGTTCAAGATGATGCATACCTTCAATTGTAGCTATTGCCCTCGGCTGACCCTTCATAGATGGATTGGCATGGTCCAAAACAATGGCTCTGTTTTAGAAATGCAATAATATCACTATACATAAAGAAGAGAATACAAATACCAGTAAGATGTAAACAACAGTAAAATCTTCCTTATTTCACTAGTAATCCCTCTGTTTCAATTTGTTTGGTCTATTTTGACTTAGCGCGGAATATAAGAAAGTAAAGAAAACTTCAATCTTATGGTCTAAAATTAAAGACATGTCAAATGTACCAAAATGTCCTTTAATCTTGTGGTCTTAAACAAGTCATGTGGGAAGCTGAAATTAAAGAATTGCTAAAACAGGAAATGGTCATTCTTTTTGAAATGACAAAAAGGGAAAGTAGGCCAAACAAATTGAAACGGAGGGAGTATGGAACTATTCCAAACGATCGGAAAAGCCTTAATATTTTTACGCGGCATTTTACTATCAAAAGTAATATTAAAGGCTCACTTGAGGCACGCATAATCCCTCAAGTTAGGTAAGAAACAGGTTAAGCACTATGCCTCGCTTATGCCACATTTTAGATCAGGTACCGAGGTGATATGACGTATGTCTCGTCACCATCAACCATAGGCTTCTTCTTAAAGTGAGCAACACCAAACAATAATTATTTCCTTTATCCATATAATTTTTTCTGTTTATAGTATATCGTTCTCGAATTTTAGTGTCTATATTTTTCATTTCTGTCTTTAAGCTCCAGGAAACATCAGCAACTTTTCTTTCTACTTTTTGCCTTTGATAAAACTGCTCGGGAATCTGAATGTGGATTTATCACTACAAAAGTTTAACTGCAGGTTAGAGATAAGAATGTTGTTACTACTTACTCCTAGTGTAGTGGTTTAAATTTCAGTTAACTACACATTAGCAAGCTATTTTAACAAAATTTAAGACAGGATCTTCCTCTCTTCAAGTAAATAAAAGTCTAGCAGCAAAATGCTTAAAATTTCATCCTCATTAAGCCTTATCTTCCCCTTTCCCCACCCAAAAAAGTAAAAAGCACTCAACTTTATATATCTGAACATCAACAATATGAGCACAATAATGTGGAAAAAATTCATATATCTAGCTATAATAATCAACCATTTGCATATGTCATCTAGAGTTAGTAAATCCTTATCCAAAAAAAATAAAAAGAGTTACGCACTTAACATACTTTCGTGATTTAAGCTTCTTCTCAGCTTCTTCTGTCCGCATTTTAACATGGTTTGTAAATGATTCATCCAGTACACGTTGCACATTTAATTTTCGCCAAGCACCGCCTGACTCGACAAGCAAACCATTTCCATCTTCACCACTTTGACGTTCTTCATAAATATCACATAGATCTCCCGGTTCACGCGAACATGTGAATCTGAAGTCTTTTTTACCAACATTAATGACCTGATACAAGTTGTCTGAATCACATCAAATTATACTTAACCATTACAACAGTAATGTCCAGCATAAGTTTAAAATCAATTTTAATGGATGTAAAAGTTCTTAATGAGGCACTCATACATATAACTCGATAAGGAGCATACCTAAAAATGACACAGCAAATTTTTGATACTAAAGCTTATGTTAGAGAAGGAACAAACATAAGTGACGCTCGATGCAAGTTATTGACTTATGGTATAAAATTATGGTGTTGTAGTATAAAATCTAGGAACGATAATCACTAAAATATACTCCCAGTCTATTCATTTTAGACGAACAAATACATGATGACAAATTCGAAGGATAGATCAGAAAACACTGGAAGCTTAATGGTGTCAGTACTTTGATATGGACCCCTAAAGAAGCACATTTCCCATTTCAAAGGCTTTTAAATTATATTGTCCAAACTTGGTTATTCTATTTCTTTATTTTCCTCTTCTGTTAAATAGGAAATCTAATAAAGAAAGCACATAAATGATGTAAGGACGCATAGCTTTCAAACAAAAGGAAAACTACAAACTACAGCGGCGGCAAAGAGAGGAATTGATATAAGTTCAAGAAAATAATAGGATATCATAGTTGGGATTTCAACGTGTAACGTAAAGCAACTTTAGAATGCCTTTTACTACTACACGGGAATTTTCCTTTTTGTAATAGGGGAATCAATGTTTATATATAACCAAAAAATATATTTTATCCTTTTAACACAGTATAATTTTTCGATGACGGGTCCAATTGACCACTCTGGCCATGCTTTGAAGTCTTCTTGTTCGGATAAAGAGGTAATCTACAAGTCTTATCCTTGCAGATAGACATAGATATCAACTTGCCGCAGTTGCTAGAGATTTAAAATGCTAAAAGTTTTTTTGCTGCACATCTGCAGTATAATGTTTGTGTTCCATGTTCATGTCAAGGAGACCTAAGAAACAATAACTCAACTTCGACATAGAAGCCATCTTCTTTATCATTTAGAGGTAAAGGTTCGGAAGGAAAAGGCCAAAACCGAGGGATCCGAATCTGACCTAAATGAAAATGACATGAAAAGTCTTCTTCAAAACCTAGGATTAAGGGCGTTACAAAGCAAGGACTTTCCTTTAGCTACAGGCCCAAACAAAAGAGATTAGCTACTTGATTCCTTCATGTCGGGAGGAGGAGGAGAAGATAAGGACGGCTTTATTTCTTCCATTCCCATGGCAAAGTTTAAGCTGAAAATAAACAAATGTCTGTTTGCAATCTCCCATGTTCTCCCTTGCATTAGAAGTGGTATCCAGTTAAGCACATGTTCAACAAAACCAACTTTTATAGGTAAGGCCCGAAAAAAAATTAGAAAGCCATCTAACAACAAACAAATATGTTGCACACAGATCTGTAAAACAAGTTATTCATTTCTTTTCATTGTTGTTACAGCCCTCTGAATCTAAAATCTCTCCGTGCAGTAGCAGCCATGAGGTTAAAGTTCAATTCAAGCTCTTTACCTAGATATCAGACTCAAACGATAAATAAAAGCAAACAAAAAACTCACATTTCCATCGGAATTAGCATTGGCATCAAACTTGATCCTGGCTGCACCGCCCTCAGTTTCCAGTCGCTTGATCTCCTCCACTAGGTCTGGCGCCAGCCGAATAATCATAGCATAATTCAAACGATTTCCAGTAACGAGGCTAAAAGTCTCCTCAACTCCATTCGAGGGAGCAGAGGAGGTAGGACCGGAGGCCATATTGCGGTTGCGTCGGTGCCGCAGCTCCACTACCAACTGGAAGCCGACCGGCAGGCGAAGGAGATGCCCTGTGGAAAGACGGTGGTTGGAACGGTGACTGGATATTGCGCTTCCCGACGCCGCCGCCACGGCCGGCGCCTCCGCCGCCACGGCCTAGCTTCCCGGTACCTCCGTACATTACGTTCGCGTCCTGAATGGTAAGTGGCGAGTGGAATTGTCGGAAGAAGGAATCGGAACTTTGAGATACAGAGAATACCCAGCGAAAGGGGGAGCCGTCGACGAAATTCACTAATTTGGGTTTACCGGTTTTGTTTTTTAACGTGGGCCCATGGTTCTCTTACTCGAATTTACATTTAGATAAAATCGATAACTCGTTTCAAATTGAGAACCATATAAGGGAAACAACTGGTCATAGGCCTATTTGAAAAGACACTTTACAGTTTATATTTTATTGAGAATTTTTGATATAGTCATTTAAAAATAGTTTAATTATGTTTCATATTTTTAATTTACTAAATACAATTCGTAGTTACATGTTATAGGAAGAAAAATGGAGAACAAGGTTGAAAGAGGGAGGAGAATAGCGAGCGAGATTGGGAGAGGAAAGAGAGAAGCGAGCGAGAGAGAGCAGAGAGTGGAAAATGAGTGAATTGTATATGTATATATATGTATTTGTATATCTAGTGGTTGACATTAGGAGAGGGAGGAAAGAGGACTGAGAGAGGACAATAATTTGTAATTTTGTATAGTTTACATCTTGTAAAATTTGTGAGTGCGTTTGTATAATTCGCGTATTTTTATATAATTGAGTAATATAAAGTCTGAAATTATACACATATTATTAACAAATTGACACAAACATAAACAAATGATTTTAAAACATTTATACAAATTATATTATATAAGATCCGAAAACTACACGTTTATACAAACTTAAAAAAGTTATACACAAAAAAATTGAATGTATACGGTGATAAAACTGAAAAATCAAAGGAAATTATCGATATATAAATATAAATCATCGTATACAAATATACAAATTAAACGAAGAATTGTTATTTGCGAAATTTACAGATGTAGCAAATTATACAAACGTGACTAATTATACAAAGTGGAAGCAGTCCATGTAATTAATAGCTAATATTAGTTGTCAATGATAATTATTAAACTATAGCTATAATGATTAGTTACGCGGTATATATATATATATATTTATAACGTAGTGTTTGCTTGCTTAACCAATATTACTAAATATTTGAAACATATTTATCTTGACAAAAAGTAATTACAGTTCTCAATTTTATAATTTTGATATACATCATTGTAAGTGACTTGTAATATTCCTTATAAGTAATTGTATGATCCATTTTACTTTTTGATATTTATAAAAATGTGTATAATCATAATACAGATCAAGAAATATATTCAAATGAAATTGACGGAATATAATGTTAGTTCTATACTTGAGTTTCCTATTAAGAACTTGAATGGGCATGCACAAGATGTGTCTAGGAGCAGTTGTGTACCATGTTTGGATAGAGAGAAATTAAAGAATTTATCCAGCCAAGAGTATAACATTTTGGTATTTGCCGTTGAGGACTCTATCCCTTCAAATGGGAAAAATTATGCAATTAAGCAAATTTATATTATTTAGTTACTGATCATAACTATAGTTTGCTATAATTACCACTCACGATTAACATTATACATTAATTATGTGGGTTGGCTTCGAGATTGTATAATTAGTCACATTTGTATGTATAGTTTGCCAGAATATACAAATATATATGTATAATATAAAATTATCTAATCAATATACACATACAAAACATCTCTCGCCCGCCTCTCTCCTCCCTCTCCCAATCTCGCTCGCCTCTCTCTCTCTCTCAATGTGGCTTGCTTTTTATACAAAAACATATGTATAATATACAATATCTAACTAATATACATACAGAATTCACCTCTCTCCCAGTCTCTACCCTCTCTCGCTCGTCTCTCTCTAACTCTTTACCCTCTCTCGCTCGTCTTTCTCCCAGTCTCGCTCGCCTCTCTCCTCCCTCTCCCAATCTCGCTCGCATCTCTCCTCCCTCTCCCTATCTTGCTTGCCATTTATGCAAATCATATGTATAATATACAGTTATATATAACTATATACATATACAAATCACCTCTCTCCCACTCTCTGCCCTCCCTCGATCGCCTCTCTCCTCCCTCTCTCAATCTCGCTCGCCTCTCTCCTCCCTCTTCCAGACTCACTCTCCTCTCTCCTCCCTCTCCCAATCTCTCTTGCCATATATATAAAAACATATGCATGTATGATATACAAGGGTGTCAAAAATGAACTCAATCATATATAACCCGCCCAGAATTTTAAGGGTTGAACTCAAGATAATTTTGAACTGCATTCAATCTCAACCCATTCAAGCTTAACCCATTTTAAGAGAATTCTCAATTGATCCCAATTTAATCTCCAATTTCAACCCGTTTTAAAATTTTTTTATTTAGATATGTTTCTAATATTAAGGGATATAATTGTTTTATCTATTTAAAAAACAGCTTCTGGAATTTTCTATCTATTTGTTAGTTTTTTGACCAAAATTTTTTTGAGTGGAAATTCAAATTGTTGATTATAAAATTAATTATAAATATGTTATTTATTGAATTAATCGGTTCAAATTGGGTGGTTCACAGACCCAATCCATTTTTAGCCCTTTGAGCCCAATAAACTTGGGCTGGTCAAACCCAACCCGATTCTACTCAACCCTTTTTTAATAATTTCAATTTCCTCAACCCAACCACGCCCCATTTGACCCGGTAATATTATCAATTATTAAAGTAAGATACATATACAATTCAATTTTCTCCCACTCTTTTCCCCCCTCTCTCACCTCTCTCTTCTCTCTCCCAGTATTGTTCGCCTCTCTCCTCCATATAACTTATAGCTACAAATTATACATATCAAACTATAGCTATGAAGAGTAATTAATTATTTTTACGTTGAGAGTAAACTTTTATCCTTAGACTCCTAGGCATGGTAATTGACTATGGTTTTTCATGTCGTCGAAGATAGTCTTTTACTTATTATTTCACTGTTATGTCAGAGTAGTTCTTAAATTGTACAAGAATAACTATCTATCTTTAAAAACAAAAGGGGCGTGATTCTATTTCCAAACTTTTGCTTGTTTCTCTTTACTTTTTTGTAATTTTTTTTCTTCTACCGTTCCCCTTAATGCTACTAGTTTATGTTTTATTATTTCTTGTTTCAAGGAATAACGAGTTCCCACCATTATTTCTTATATTTCTTGTTGCAAGAGATAATGAGTTATTGTCCCTTTGATTTTCAAACTCTGATTTTACTGTTGTAACTATGTAAGTTGTAGTTTACATTTTATTACAACAAAAAGTTTAGTATAAATCCATTTTTGCGTTTTTTCATTCGACATACTTCTAGAATTTTAATAGTATGTGTTTTTCCATGTATCCCAAAAGTTTTACTTTTGTTTTCTATTTTTGTAAAATGTTTGACGAATATTATATAAGTCATTTTTTTAATTCTTTCTCGTTTAATTATTACCTCGGCTTTCAATATCAAATCTATTTTATGTCATTTTCTCTTCTATGCATTTTCCCTCTTTTTTAATGGTAAGATGTGAAAGTTCCACATGTTATAGTAGAATCGGTTTAAGGCCTAAGCCCAAACTTTATCCTCCTGGGCCTTGGATCCAAATATTCGAAGTGATAATTGTATATAATAGCAAATTAGTAATCTAAAATAAATGGAGTAGCTATTATTTGATTTAATTTTGCTTCATATCAAATGTTTGTCAATATTTGTCAGTCGTCTCTCTCACGAAACTCTCGCTCGCCACTCTTCCTCTGTTCGCCTCTCTCGCTTTATACAACAAAAGTGTATAAATTGTGTTTTCGTTTTGTATAAAGGGAGAGAAAATTGTATATATACATGTAAAAACATATATCTTCGTGCTATACACTTAATTATACAATTTATAAACATTTTACTTCGATTCAAATTGTATACAAATGCAAATTTATACAAATATTGTAGTGAAAAAAGCCAGCAAATTATACAATTTCAGTGAAATACAATTTTCTCTTCGTCTCGCTTTATACAACAAAAGTGTAATTATTTTTTAATGTTTTTTATACTAAAGCGCGAACAAACATACATCTTCTTCCTATCCACTTTAATATACAATATCCAAACATTTTTTACTTCATTCATTGTATGCAACGTAACTTTAGGTACACATATTGCACGCTAAAATAAGCCAGCGAATTATATACAATTGCGCATTATACAATTGCAGTGAAATAGACAGTGAATATACAAATTGCCAAGCGACATAGGCCCAGCGAATAATCACTTGCCGCGAGATAGGCCCAGCGAATTATACAATTTAGGCCAGAGAATCATACAATTAATATATGTATAGGTCGAGGCCACAGCGAATTACACAATTTAGGTCAGCGAATCATACAATTGTATATGTATAGCAAATTACAGTTATATGTTTGCTATGAGCGCAATTATACAAACTTTGTTATAGCATACAAATATGATTTTTTTGTTTGATATATAACCAAAGCGCAGCCTAATAGCTCCGAAAAGCTTTGGACAAAAATTCAAATATTTCCATACCATCGCGCCATTTTCAAAAACCGAGAAAAACAAAATCAGCACTCTCTCAAAGTTACCATGAAAGAAGCATTTCCCAGTAATGGTGTACGGGAAGTTGCTTCCACTCTAATCGTTCTCTCTACCATATCGGCATATCCTCCTCCAAGTAAGACAAATTCGAACACAAGAAAATATCATTTCAAATTTTATTTTCTATTTTCAGTTATAGAGTTATTATCGATCAGTGATCAGCTTGTGTAATTCTGAGGTGTATTTCAGAAGCAATAGCATTATTGAAACATCGGATGAGATATCTCTGAGTAATTCAGCTTCCGAGTCGAATTTGAAAAGCAAATCGTCCGTGTCCTCAATTTTGACCTCTTGAATGCTCATTCGTAGACAATAGATTGCAATCTCGTCGAATGAATATGATTGCTGTGTTTCGTGACCAGATAATGAAGCTTAAGGTGATATTTTAATATCTTTATTTTTGCGCTGCTATTGTCATTTTGCTTGGTCAAACTCCTCTATGATTAATTTGCATAATCTAAAGTTGAAAATCATACGACAATTTGTTGTGATTTATGAATTTCTCTAAAAACAACTGAAATGCTTTGGTAAAGTTGGTGCATTCTGTTTCAGTGTCTGAGAAAATGTTTTGACAAATTTGAATTTGCAATCTGGTTGGTTTAGTAAAACAATCTTCTCTTTCTTTATTTTATAGAGATTGGCTACAGCACCACATATATGGTCTACTGCCCGAGCCACTTCATGTGGGTTATTTCTGTTTAAGGTTTTGACGATTCCACGGATTAATGCGAAAGATATGATATTTTCGGAGTATAATTCTTCATTATAGAAAATCAAGTTAACACCTTTTGTAAGTGAAATTTATGTGAACCAAAATTGATTCACAGGTAAATCGTGACATTTTGACATTCGTGTGTGTCATGGATGACACATAGGAGAGCGATTCACTCCTATAAATAGATAGCTCCTATGCATTGTTGTAATACACTCTAACTTGCTTCTCATCCGTCCTAAGCATTTGTTCTTCTTTCTATTTGGTAGTATTTTCCACTGTACTCTTTTTGGGAGTGACATACATATTGGTTTGCATTGTGTCGAGAGCTAGCAAAAGAATACAAAAATTTACCGAACCTCTATTAATGTCCTTACCTTCTTTTTGGTTGTGTGGTCGGTGCATTTATTTTTTTAGAGCTACATTGGTAGCGATATATAGAGTACGTATATGAGGATCCCACTGCTATATCTAAAATTTTTGGTAGCTAATAAATAATCATGAGAGCTCAACAACAAAAGAATGTCAGTGAATGTAATGAGGTTCGCAATTTTGTTTTCGGTTTTGGGCCGTATCCTCGAGCCCAACCAACCACTATTTGATGTTCACTCCCAAACGAGCCACGTGATAATACTACTAAAGAGAACATGAAAACAAATGGTCCTATGGGAAGATGAGAAGACGAATGTTAGAAGGGGTAATTACAAAGTAAATTAGGGTGTATGTTTTTTTTTGTGGTTTGTGTTGTTGTTACCTAATTTATAGGGAGGGGTAGTTTTGCCTATTGTTAGTGGGAATAATAGCTGGTTAATTATTGTTTGGTTTGAAAAATGGGGGTGGTGGGGAAGTACTAGCTCCGTTGAAGGGGAAATGAAACTTGTGTGGTGTGCGCGTGAAAATTAGGGGTTGCTAATATATTGCTAAACTATAGTGGACATATCGATATAGTACGGTGAGGCGAGATCTTTGTCAAGTGGTAATGCTGCTATAAAAAAAAATTAATTATCATTACAAAAACATCAAACTACGTGATATCAAACAATTTAGGGCGGAAGTTAAGTAAATGGTGTTTTTGTGATGAGACCGTGTGGAATATCTTGATCCCGGCGAGGGGCGGGGGGGGGGGGGGCAGGGAGGGGGCCCCAGAATGCTACAATATGTTATATGAGCTAGGATAGACAACGAAGGTTTAAAGAACTTACATTCAAAATATGTAAAAAAGGCCGCCTACCACAATCTTAATTACTACAGTTAACAATAGCAATAAATACAATTCTAATTTCGAAACTAATTAGAAATCTAGGAGCTTTGGCAGATAGCACACAGTGTTGATTCTACAATAAACTCTATACGCTTCCAATCGTGGTTGTGTAGAGTGCTTTTTTGTAATTATAAACAAAGAGGATACCAGAGAAAAGTTCAATTTTATATGATGGAATTTCAGGTACCTTATACAAGACATATGATAGCCAATACTATTAAGAGAAATCATCATATATGTTGAATTGGTAGGTAGTTCGAGGAACAAGAAATGTTAAGAATGCCGTTGAGATTCGTAACAATAATATGATTCAAAATATTACTCCGGGGGTGCAAAAAGCTAAAGTAAATGTGATGATGGGATGTGCATTGTATTCGTTAATTCGGTATTTATTATTATTATTATTATTAGGGGATTATGTTGGTTTGACAGAAACTAGCCGAAAAAGAGGAGGTTATATTCCTTATTGCTATTGGGTATGCAAACGCGAAATAAGACAGTATCTTGGTCTATGGGTTGTGTTCATTCGGTCCTACATTCAGTTCGTAGGTCTGGGAAAGTAGGGTGCGGCCTTTGTAAAGTAGTTAATTATGGTACAGCATATTATGAATATACAAGACACGAAGACCGAAAATAGGGAAAGTGGCAACTAAGCGGAGCGGAGGAGAAGGAAGAGGTGGCAATATAGTGCAGATGGAAAAATTCGCTAACGCGAACGGAAGGGGGCAAAAAGAAACCAACATAAGTAACTTGCTCAAGGCGCCAGAATTTAAAGCGGGGGGCCAAGATATCTGAAAGGGATTCAATAATAACTCATGCCAATGGAACTCCTGGGAAGGAGGATTTCGAATTGAGACAAATTCAATCTCTAATGTATCGACAAGCCTTTGGAACACGTGGTGTGTGAATGGGAAGGAGATTACGGTATTAAGGTATGAATTGAGCGATTGAACATCTGTTTGCCGTATTTATGAGTGGGGCTGATCCATGAGTATTAATGGACCGTTTTGACAAAAAATCGGGAGCGGATTTAAGGTGAGTATGGAAAGGTAATAAGCGGATAGGTTACTTAGAAGGTAATCGCATTAATTGGGGCAGTCAGACCGACCCCGTTTTTTTTACCCATTGAGCCAAAGAAACGTGGCGGGGCCAAGACCAATGCCCGGATGCGATCACTCCATTCTTATATTTTTAATTTCACTCAACCGCCCCTTTAACATAACACCCGAATGCCTGAGTGCACAAAAACAGTTTTTAAAAGGTATATGATTTTATAATATTTTTAAAAGTGACGAGCAATTTGATGAGTTCCCTCACATTTGAAAATAGAAAACATTGAATTGGTATGGTATAAAAACAAAGTCAGAAATCTGCAAATTGGGTTGACAAACAAAGACCCAACAAGGCTTTATCTCTTAAGGGGTTGAAATCAAGGCTTCAATTGCTTATTGCAGACCATTAGGTAATGCATTCATTATGACTATTTATACTTGAAATTCCATTTCTTTATTCAGTGAGAGGGTTTAGAGCCAGTTAAGCCAATAGCATATCTGGCAAAAGCTTTAAAAACATCAGTTACATCAGTAAATCATTGATTAGCATACCTCCTCTGAATAGTCTACATGGATCCTAATTTCTATTACTATTAATTTGAATTAATCATATCATAAGACGATAAATGTTATCTATATCTATATGACTATCAATATGTACACTTGAAATTTTACAAGCATTGTACAATTTGAGTTTGAAATAGAGGATAGTGAAGTACGATAGATGTTTGGCATTGTAAAAATGACCTTTCTTATCACCCCATTGATCATCAAACCATTTAATTACAATTGATTCAGTCGATATTTCATACCATCTAATTGTAACATGTATGTGGCCCCCAAATTCATGTTTCTGTTAAGAGAAAGTTGCTAAATTTTAGCTCAAAATGACTGAAAAGGCCCACTCATGTGGGTTGGTTCAACATGGGAAATCATAAATCCATAGAGTGGTCCTGCTCCATCTCAATTGCACGTTATGGGTTGCGGGCCTATGTTATACATCTAAAAAATTCTTATCAAATTGCTTAGTTTGGAAATATTAATAGTTGTTGTTAATCATTTCTGACAATTAGATTGATTGATTTATCCCCAACCACTCCTTTGGGGTGTTAGATCAAATGGGGACTGGGGTGTGCTATATTTAGATGAGTTAAATGGATCCTAATCAATAAATATGTCTATAATTGTTTAGTAGTTTCTGGAATTACCATTATTGACTCAATTAAAACTACGTAAGTCATAATCATCTTGCTCAACTTGAAAATTTATTACGTTTTGTATTGGTTAATTTGTACTATATATGCGGCCAAATTAACAAGCTTATATTATGATGAGCTAAATGTGATACCTTAATAACAAGCCTTCGATTGATTTAAGTTTATGAGTTTCGATGATTCTTGGTTTGGCATTGAACCCCAACTCATATATGTTGCTGTTCTCCTCGTTATATATGTACCCCCATACATATTTAGTAAATTTTCCATCTTATGTACGAATTTCAGGATAAAATTATTGAGTTTTTATTTGGAATCGTAGAATAAATTATGTATTTGCTTCTTCTTTTTTCTTTCTTTTTTTTGTTGTTGGTTGTATAGAAGCATATAATTATATGCATCATTTGAAACATTGACCATGGTACTCAAGAGACATGTCCAACTACTTCAAGAAGGGGGGAGAAGGAGATCTAGTAAATTATTTGTTAGTTATTACAAACAAAATACACTAAAAAGGAGAGGCAAAAAAGATAAGATAAAATATGGAGTTAAGGCAAAAGTTGAGATCTTGTCTAGCCCTTCTAAGACATTGTAAAAAGTCTAAAACTCAAAAATAAGCATTAAATTTGGTGTCTATAATGTCTTTCACCATACCCCATCGCATCATCCAGCAAATCAATTTTATCAATAATCCAAAAAAGAAATGAAAAATAGTCTACTTAAATATTTGGGTCGGCAGAACATGACAACTGACAAATATCTCGTGAAATAATACGATATATTTACCTTTCAAAAACAATCGAATTACGCACAAATGACTCACACTAGGCTCACCAATTCATTCAATATTTAGAATTTACATCATGAGCAAGATAAGTTGTACCAATTCTTGTATCATTATTCCCTCTATTTGTTTTGAAGAGGATATAGATGTGAACAACACAAGAATTTTCAATCCAATTGAATTACATTTATCACTTCAAAAAGTCTTGTTATGTTCCCTTTAACAACCATTTGCTCAGATAATTGGTGACATTTCACAATAAGTCCAATCCCTCTACTGTAGAAGAATTTACTTGCATATAGTAGCAACGACTCTTGGGGATTAGAGTTGTGTTTTACAAGAAAATTGTACGAACTTCATAACTAACAAAATTTTATTAAAATCCATCGCGTGATAGAATTGAGAATGAACTTTGTTATTTAACTACATAATTTATCCATCGCTACGTTCTATTTTTGTAATTGTGTGTGAACGTCAAAAAGAAAAGGAATGCTTGTAATGCCCAACACCAATTATCGGCAATCATCGGCCGATGGAAAACATAAAATACTCGATTTGATTTTACATTGAACTCAATGTTTTGATATCGAGTATAGAAATATATTAACAAGTAATTAATTCTAAATTCATAATTTTAAAATATAATGAGTTTAGCAGCAAAAACCAGAAAATTCACATTATTTACCATTTTCCCTTTGATAAAACACACATAAAGTATTAAACATGTTTTATATTGCATCACCTAATAGAAAATGAGTATTGCAACCATGTGCATTTGAAAACATTGCTCATACACCACATTTTTTTCAGAAGTAAATTATGTACTAATACCTTAATTACCTACTATTCAAACTTCACTCGTAGAATTATACTAGATATGTTATTTTTGTTGTATTGCTACAAGAGTGCAATCAACAACAACACTCTCAAAAGAATGTTAAAAAAAAAAAAAAAGTTTAAAAAGTTAAATACTTAGTAAAGTAGTTAAATACCTTCTATTAAATAATACTACTTTATTGGAAATTTGAACCTGGAGTGAAAATAGCAAGATCAGGCCAACCATTGTTACCACCATTCCAACAATTATTAGATTCTCCACCATTTTGAACACCCAAATATGAAGTATTCCCTGTACCCGAACAACCAAACCCACAACGCTTCACAACCCCCGCTCCTCCAAACCTCCCTATCAAAACACTCTACACCCCCCAATTGACCTCCCTAACCACTTCATTGTCCCCATAGAACCTCATCCTACCCTCCAGTCTACAAACAATGTAAACCCCACATCGCTTCCCAAAACCACTCGAATCCCCCCAATATAACCACCCCACCCCCCAACCCACCTCCCCCTTCCTTGAAAATTCTGGTATCCTCCTCTATCCATATTCATTTCTTCTACCTATCACTCTCAATCTAAGAATATACCACCTTCTTAATCTAGCTAAGTCATCTACCACAATCTCCTGGTCACCACCTCTTAACTCACATTCTTAACCCACTCCGATTCTCACCAATGTAGCAAACACGTCCCTTACCCACACTCCCATATTCTGCTACTCCACTCTACTCCCAAACCCTCAAGTAACTCATGCCCCCAAAGTAGCTCACTACCTACACCCTCCATCCACATACCGCGTATTTAAGCACCTCCAAATGTCAAAAAGACAACTCCCCTATTTCGTACCTCCACCACCCCCTCTCAAACCCCCCCTCGACCTCAGCTCATAACCCACTCCGCTCACTGCATCGCTCACCGTCCTAAATACTTATATCATCTCGAATCTTCCTCCCCCATTCCGAACCCACGTACATTTCCCAAGCTCCCCAACCCAACCCCCCCTACCCCAACCCTATCTTTCACGAAAACAAACCCTCATTCCTTCTATCCAGGCACACTACCAAACCAGTACCCCAAACCCCCAACCCCTAACACTCCCAATCCCCCACCACACAACCCACGCAATCAGGCAGCTCCCACCTTAAATTTATCACCCTCTCACACCCGTAACAGGACACTACTCGGATTTCTTTCACCTACTCTTCCTACTCCAAGCTTTAACCCCCACGCAACCCAAACAAACACCACACACCCAGACCCGCGCTTATCTATGACCCCTTTCATCTACGTCCCTATCATATACAGAATCCCCTCAACTAACCCTTCCCCCCCCCCCCACCCCCCACGATCAGCCACATACATTAACCTTACCGCACCCATGACCGACTCACTTTCTACTTTCCTCCTGACGACACCTCTCCGCTCCTAGAATCACACCCCCAATTACTCCAAGAATCAACAGTACAAACTCTCTCCTGCTCATTAAAAACGCGCCTCCTCCACACCTAACCACACCAAGCGACTCCCCTAGCTGCATTTGCGCCGACCTCAAGCGATCTCCAATCCAGAAGACCCAACTCCCATCACAACTCCCGCGTCGCTACCTCTTTTTTCCTTCGTCGCTTTGCCCACATCCCACCCCATTATCCACCCACGGATGTATAGCTACTAGCGCAAATACTACCTCTCACCCACAACCCATCCCCACTGTTTGTTCCCTGCCGCACAGCACCCAACTCCCATTCCCTACATCCAGCAACCTATACCCCACTAAATCCAGCCTCCAATCATGGAACCCCCCCCACACACTCCCAGACCCTCCTACCACAAAGTTAGTCTTTCCACCGCTCACACACAAACAACCCCTTATTAATCCTTCTATCATACTCGCTACCTCACGTTCAACTCACCCCCTGAACTTAACCCCATTCGACCGTTTCCCTTCCTTGTCTCCCGAATATCTGGCATCCGCTGCTCCATGTTGATGGTTAGAGCCCGAACCCGAACTCGAAATTGGGTTACCCAACTGTAAAGTGGACCCATTATTATTATTATTCGGATTCAAAGCTTCGAGAAAATTCCCAAATTGCGGCTCGGTTGACGCTAACAGTGAGCTGAATGGACCAGTACTGGTAGTCATCACATCAAAAGATGGAATTGCAGGTATACCGAATGGCTCTGTTTTTGGATTTGTGGATGAAGAAGATGATGTTAATGGAGGAGTTGCAGGGGATGTAGTTGAAGTTGATGAACTTTTCTTACTCGATGATGATGAAGATCGTTTTGTGCTTTTACGAGAACCTCCACCAACAGGTATGTTACGAAGAGTACCGCCTTTGGTCCAATACCTTCTACAGCTTTTGCAATAGTGGCGTGGCTGAGAAAGGTTATAATTGTTGTAGTAGCAGAATTTTGTGTTTGGTGAATCACATCTAGGGCATTTCAGGTGTTCCTGCTCTGGAAATTGAGGCTTAATTTGTGAATAAATTGATGGGTCTTGCATAATTTTCAGCTTAAAAATAGTAGAATTGAAATCAAATTTGTTGTTCTGAGAAGCGGCGAAAGGAAACTAAAAAGAGGACAAAAAGGAATAGATATTAATCAAACCAAAACAACAGCAACAACTTTATAAGCCACAAAGATAATTTTCTGAATATATGAAAACCAGATTCCAATTTTCCACCAAATTAGTGACTTCAGTAACCAAATTCTGAGTTGAAATCTTTCAAAAATTCGAGAAAAAAGAGGAGAAAGGGTATAAGTAGATTTTGAGGTTTTTGAATGAATGATGTGTATTGATCTGCAGAATTACGCGTGAGAGTCGTCACCAAATATACTAAACGCAGAGAGAAAGAAGAAATAAGAAGAGAGAAGCAGAGTTTCCTCTCTCTTTCTTATGCTCTTTTTAAGCTTATGGAAATGGAATTTTTCAGATAAATACTTCTTCATTCTTTAGAGATAAAAGAGAACTAAATCAAATTCAATCAAAAATAACAATAAGTAAAATATTTAATATAGGAAAATTTACAAGTATTCTCTTTTTTCGATCTATGTGACACTATTTTATGGAGCACAGTACATATTGAATATCTTTTTTTAAAAATAGTGTCACGTAAATCAAAAAGTAATAAATAAAATAGAAAAACATAACAATAGAAAGTAAAAGAACAACAAATAATAATACATTATATAAATAAAATAAGAAATTATGAAACTACTAATTTAATAATACAACCAAAAAACAATAGTGAAAAGAGATATGTAGAGTCATAAAATCAACTTTATTAGACAGTAACACTTTATTCTTTATATAAAAATTTTAATACAAATTTATATTCGATCGAATTATAATATAAATTTAATTGAATATCAATATAAATATTCGATATCAAAGAAAATAGACAACTTAAAAAAATGGAATTTTTTGTGGTCCAGTTTCAAAGCAGTATTTAGTGAAGTCTCACTCAAGCTGATTATGGAGATTGGCTAAATGCTAAAGAGGATCTAGTAAAATGACACACTGCCATTCATTTTTTTAAAAGAATTTTCAAGTTGGTGGGAAGAAAAAATAAAAAATAATCTAAATGATTTAAAATAGTCTGTTTTATTTGGTTAAAAATGATTTAAAATAGTTAGTACTTTCTTTGAAGCCTTGGCTGCTCTAGGGAGGAAAAGAATTAAATAAAACAGCCAAAAGCTATTATTAAATAATATTGTTAAATCATCAATATAATTAGTGTTATTTAATTCAAATAAGGAGACAAACGTCAATTCTCGTCTTTATAAATGTTCACTAACCTTACATCAAATTAAATAAATACCTCTTGTTTATTCTATTTGATTGAAGCGTTTTTCATTTAAATATTACAATAGGTAGATGTGATTTCAACAATTCACCATTTTCTTTTTTTTTCTTTCTTAAAACTAAAATTTCTTTTTTAAAAAAAAAAAGTCGCAGAATCAAACGTCACTAGCACAAAAAAAAAGGTTCCTTGAAACAATGTGATATCTATTACCTCTAGTATATAAATAATGTGGATGTTTTCTTAGTTTTACTTTATGTAATAAAATTAATTTCAAAATGTCAAATAAATTATTTTAATTAAAATATATTTTCATGCATTATAAATATTTTAAATTATAAATTATCGTATTTTATAATATTTTTTACGTAATTTTTTGAAATATGAATCTAATTTTGAAAAATTTATGTTTAAAATTACGATCAAAATTTAAAATTAAAGCTTAACATTTTAATGTTATTCATTTATTTTGTTAAAATTTCGACAAAACCAAATTATTCGTTTGTAGGAAATAACAATTGGAAAGGGGATTTAACTTTAATGGCATGTTTGGCAAAAGACTTTAGCATTATTTTGTCGTTTTAGACAACTATTAAGGAATGTCTTAGTCAAAAAAAGATACTATGAACTTGACTCCGCATCCCTAAAATAATCCGCGTGATGACTTTTCTTCTCATGTTCCTATTCTTAACTTATTACTCCTTCGATAGCGTTTAAGAATTTTAAAGACGAATGATTGATATTTGTATGTTTATAAATTATTTTATTAAGAATAAAATAAGAATTTTAAAGTTAAATTACTTTTTATTTTGTTTTAATTTATATAACATATTTCATTTTTTGAGTGTCTAACAGTTTAAGTTTGATCGAGAATTTGTTCACGAAATTTTTAACTTTTTAAAAATATATATATATAAACTATTTAAAAAGTAATATTATAACTCAATGTAATTAATGATTCAAAATATTTAAAAAAAATTACGATAAAAATAGATTTACTTAAATCGCAAAATTTGAAATGTGACATATGAATTGAGACAGTGAGCTACTAAATAAGAAATGTGTCATTTTCCATTAAAGAATATTTTCTTTTTGTTGTGAACCTTACGCAATGTCAAATTAATGAAATGAATTTCAGGTGTTTAGTCGAAATGGATTATAAATGTTAAAAAAACTTATCAATAAGACATTTTAAAGAGAAAAAATAAGTACTTTTTATTATTTCCAAACAAATCAAGACATATAAATTGCAACAAAGTTGGAATAAATATTATTTATTTTATTTTAATTTACGTAATATAATTCAAATTTTAAGAATCAAACAAAAAAACATATTAATTAATAATTCGAAATATATAAAAAATTATCGTAAAAATAGACATCAGAAATACAAACACGATTTCGGCTCGGCTACAAGTAAAAATAAAGCTGATTATTTATCAAGGAAGCCGACCGCCAAGCCGGCAACACTAACAGAGAAGCCAAAGCTTGCGTGCAAACAAAGCAGAAATAAGACAATAGAGCATCATGATGATATTCATCGTAGCCGTTGGAATTATTATTGTAGGAGGAATCAGGACCGTACATTTGTGAGCCAGATAAACGGAATCGTAGCGTTGAGTGGTCGAAAAGCCACGAGCCAATCTCGCCGGAGACACGTGGCGGAGCCTCCCATGATGATGTTGGAGCACTAATATGACCTTTTTATGGTGAGAGAATGTGAATTATTGCAACAACACTTCTATTGCGGACTATACCACGATCAACGTGAAAAGTTCGAAAAAAATAAAAAATCGATCTATTAAAACTTTTATTACGTGTAAAATTTTAGAAACAGCAAAGAAAAGAAAAATATTTTTATGAATTTTCTGATTATAGATAATAACTTTTACTTATTACTCCAAAGCTCTTATTCAAAAGTTAAATACGTTTGTTTATTTGTTTATCTGTTAATTAAGTCTGTTCATAATTATATTTTTTATCGTTATCAAATATTAATGTTATTCCAGATCAAATTGAAATTACTCGTGTCCCCGCTTTAGACCCACCTAAACTAATTAAATCCTAACTGATTAAACCTCCAACCCAACTTCACAAGCTGAAGCATTGCGTTAATTTCAAGTAAAAGGCCTTAACTTCATTTTAATTTTGAAGAATTTGTTAAACTTTGTAAAATTTCTAGGTAAATTATCGATAATTATTTATTTTTTTAATATAAAATCAATTAATGTGACACACGTTAATATAAATTAAAATGGAGAAAATACATTTAATCAATGTGTAGAAGGTAGTGAGATATGGCAACAGCGTCATTGTTGTCAAAACCCGCGTAAAACACGGCTGATCAGTTAGCGTGGCCTTTCCTTGGGCATTATGAACACATAGGGCCCAAAGCCATTAAGTCATAACCATGACTATTCCATTTAATGATTTTGCTTACTACGATTTGACTCCCTATACGTATTAAATTCATGTTTATTGTGTCACTAGCACATTTTAACTTATAAAATCATCATTCGCAATATATAAACGGCACGTTGATAAGACACAACTGTTATATTAATCTGTATTTGTAAGGTTAACCAATAAAGAGAAATAGAATTAAGATGAAACAGAAAAAATACGAAATAATCCTAGTCCACTGAAATTACTGTGTGTCCTTAAGAAATTTAATCTCCTCACTGTACTCGAGGTTATGGATAATGTCTCCCAAGATAAAACGGATTAAACCTGTTAAAGAAATAGCGGTACCTCAAACTCCTTTAACTTCAACAAACTTCAGAACAAGAACAAGTCACACAGACTCAGTCGATCGACACTTTGACTTATTTGAGAGAAAAATATATGCAGAGAAAGAAAATTTCAGTGTTTGAAAAATTAAAAATTGACTTCCTTTTATAGCCATTTTCAACAAGAAAGGTGTCTGTTCAGACATGTTTTATCTAGAAAGTTGTGTCTTTTGAAAAAAATAACAATTTTTCAGAAAAAATATGTCTTTTCGAAAAATAATGACTTTTTGGAAAAATATGTCTGTTAACAGGATTTATTTGATTTAACAAAAACTGATAAATAAATTTTGTCCAAATAATTTATCAATCAATCACATCAAAGCCGAGCGATGATACGCGAGGGGACATCTTCTTCTTAGCTCTTTAAGAAGTAATTGAAGTGTTTCCTTATATAAGAATAACAATTTCTCTTTCTTTTGTCGATATGGGAGAAATGACTTTTCATTTTCTCTTCAAAATACTTCCCTCACTTTTCATATTCTTTCTTTTCTTTTCTCATTCACACTTGCTAAACCCCAACAATAACAAAATATGAATTAAAGTATTTAGTGATCAATTGACACCAAAACTAAGGTGTATACATATACACTTTCAAAGTCCAAATGTTATTTGTCATATGAGATCAAATATAATTGTACATTTATGTATTATGTTTTTTTTTTTTTTTCGTTACCCACCCTTCACACAAGTTAAATTTTTAGTCTAGTAGTTAAAGTGTTATGAAAATTTCTTGAAGCCATGTAACACCCCCTTAATGACAATCCTGAGCGTGCGACTGGCTCAGAGTGTATTCCATCACCATCCACTTAATTTGTTATCATATGAATGCAATTGATAAAAATTCCATTAAGAACTAATCATGGTTATAGTAAGACCCACCATTTAGCAATGAGTTTTTATCATGTGAAACTCTGCTTCTCTTTCAATTTCCCCAGAGTGTGAATTCGATCGATCTTTTTTTTTTTTTTCGAAAAAAAAGGGCGATAGCTAAGTTATTAACAGTAACATCCACCATTTAGCAATGGCAAAAGATAGCGCAAGTCAATGACCAACAAAAGTGGCTAAACAAACAACAGGACATGACTTCTGCAGTTTTAGTGCATTCGAGTAAAACTGGACCTATCACTTTTGTCACTGTATTGTACTACTGATTTGAAACGGGAGAAATGTAGGAAATCTTGATCAAGAAAATCAATAGACAGTTAAACAGTTTTTGACATGTTATTATCAGAAATATATACTAGATAAAAAATAATTGTTATACTATTATACATCACACGAGTTGTATAATATTGACAAACTACATAAGAGATCAAATTGCAGCTATTACCACTATGCTGCTCCTTTTTTTAGCCCAACACTACAAAGGTAGACTTTATTCACCGCATGCCCTAACTTACTTTCTTTCACACACAATAGCGAATAATACAATTATGCCACATTATAATGTTCTAAACTTAATTTAGTGAATCTTCTGATTAAATCCTAATTCCTCGCAATTCTTTTAAGTGGTTGAAACCAAAAAGAAATATATTCACTAACAACGATGGCTGTTCTTTTTAAAATAAAAAATAAAAAAATCAGTTTTTGTTGAATTTCTAGGTAGACATTTATTTGTCTAGAAAGGATTTCGCTTTTGTCTCAATTTTAGCGATGGTATTTAACTAAAATATCTTTTAAAATTTAAGCTCTAAAATAAATTAATCTCTCATCTTGTTAACTGTACAAGTAAAAATAAACATCGAACTTACATAGAATGAGCAAGTAATAATATACGGTGGAAGTACTAAACATGAAAATCATCCTTTGGACGACGAAAACGAAGTATCACATCGCAGGACAAAAATAGAAACTCAAAAAGAATATTTACCTAAAGGACGAGAGTAGCTATAGCGAAATACGCAGACCGACGATGACAAATTTTACACGTCAAATATGCGACACAGCAATTTGTTGACATAAATTTCAGTTCATACGCACAACAAAGACAATTCGAACACAAATATATGATTCGTACATACAGATGAAAGCAATGTGTAGCAGCAAAAATAACGTATGATATGATCAAGCAACACAAATATCAATTATACTGTTCCATCACAACAGTACTAACTGCAATCCAATATGAGTAGTAGAATGTTGAAACACTGAAAATTCTGTGAGGAGTGACAAGCTTAACAGTGCCAACTTCACTTCCAAAAAGCAAAAAATACAAGTGAACAAATGTCAGTGCCCTTCAACTTGTTTTACAGAAAAAATTTACTTTAGTTAATAATCTATAACAAAAGGCACACTGATTTATCCTACAAAAAATAATGCTATCCAACAAAATAAGCTAAGCGCCCTGCAAGTTAGCAGCAGCTCCTTCCCACCATTTTCAGTAAAAACTACATTTACCTTAAAACCTAGTGGCATTTTTTTTTGCTTGTAGGAGAACTAAGGCATTCTTTCTCTACTCCGACCCAATATAATAACAAATTCAAAAGACTGAAGCAGTAAACGAGAAGAAGAAGATAAGAACGCGAGGTCATCAGTATGCTGATAAAGACAAAGTTGGTTTGTTTGGAGTTTTTCATCCACTTCTGGACCATGCATGTTACAGGTTGGCGAGGCACCTGGAAGTGAAATGGTAGAACCTCAAGCTGCTTCTGAAGAAAACGTTTCTTAAAAAAGCAACCTGAAAAAATGCTATCCAAGAAACTACATTCCTCCTGTTAACACTTATGCATAATACATATACAAGCTGTTTGCAGCGGCACAGGCAATTGAATTTTCAGTTGGATGCCACGCTAGATGGAGCAACTTCGTTGTGAAATCAAATGAATTTCCATTTGCATCAACACCTGGACTTTCTGAACCTGTAATGCAAATATATGTCATCCAGTATATTTCGTCATGCTGATATATATTTCCGGCAATAAGAGAAGTGTAAACATGACTTATTGTCGAGTGCATATATGAATATGTATGCATACCTCTCCTGACAACACGTGTTATGCTACTGCTCAGGGACCTGGAAGGTCTTGAAGGAGTCTGTACTTGTCTTCTGGTGGAGCACAATCAAAGTCAGTCAGACCAAGACAAACAACATTTATATCCAAATCTATTCACATGAAGAAGATAAGATATACGTACCTCATGGGGTTTTTGCTAGCTTCCAGTGTAGTTGCTTCAGTAGTGCCCGCAGCACAACCAAAGACACGGAAAAGATTACTGAAATCATAATAAAATAATATTTTTTAAAAACAAACAAACCAGAAGTGAACTAATAAAAGAAATCCAAATAGATGACAGTCTACACACCTATAAGAACCAGTAGCTACTCGCAGCCCATCACCACTAAGGCAACACTCAAACTTGTCAAAGATGGAGTCATTCTCATATAAATCACATAGCTGTGTATCAAAAAAAAATATATGATCAGCTAAGAGACGTGACAAAAATAGAAAAGTAACATCTTGATCCAGATGGTAATTCACCTTTGGTCTCAAATATTCATGAACCTGGAAGGTTGACACTGGACCAGAATCCATATTTATGTCCCATAGCTGAAAAAAGAAATGTAAGATCAGTAACAAGGACACACTCTTGTCCAAATAAAAATGGAAAACATACAAGCATGAAAGACCAGTGGTCCTCCTAACAATAGCTGAACCAGGGATGACCCAGCTTGAACAAGAAGCAACAACTATACTTGTAATAGGAATTCCTGGTCTAGGTCTCTACTAAAATTATATGTAGTTTAGCAAAAACACATAAGCATCAAATATTATTATTAATTTACTATTATGCTATAATTATCGTAGTCTTCATTTTTATTACTACTATTATTACTTCTACTCTGGTTATTTATACTATTTTTGCTATAGAAAAACGATTTTCGTGAGCGGAGGGTCTGTCGGAAACACTTCTCTACCCCCACAAAGGTAGGGGTAAGGTCTGTCTGTGTACACCCCCGATCACACTGGGTGTGTTGTTATTGTTGTACGTAAGCATCAAACATTGGAGGAAGTGTTTCACATAAAACTAGACAAAGATAATACAGCTAAAGTTGAGCAGAATCTTAACAAACTTGCTTAAGATAAAGGTGGAGTGGTTCCTATTACAGAACTGAAACCAACAATTAAACTCTAATCAAATTCTTCCAGTCAATCAATCATCTCTGAGATCCAGATTCACCCTGCAGGCCATAAAAGTGTTCAATCTTGAAACTACTGCTAAAATGTCATTTAAACTTTAAAAGAGAGTGGTTTAAACTAAACCATCTGTGCGATGGAGTTTGCCAATCATTCCCTTCCTTTTTCGCTGGCTAAGTCTTCGAGAAAACCTCATGCAGCAGATATCAAATTCAGTATATTCAACTGCAGCTTGTAATATGTCTGCTCATATTTAAATGGAAATGTTTCACCTTTCATTCTACCTACCAACAACGATAAGCTAACTGATATAGAAACTAATTCTCACATGAATTATTTAGCTAAAAAATGCAAAATAACACAATATTGAAAGCAATAATATGCATACATCAATCCATCAAACCTCAATTCCAAATTCAAAAGAGCAGGGAGGAAGGGGGGCTAAAGACACTATTTGAATCCGATTAAAAATTGTCTTCAAAAACGCATATAAAAGGAAAAAAGGAACCCAATGTTCAACTGCAAAATATTTAAAAAGTAGAGCTCAGGCAACTTTGAAAATTTCTAATTAGGAAAGAAATAAGAAACAAGATGCTTCTACCACATTGAACTAAGAGATATTGAAATAGAAGATGACAAGATGTTTCTACCAAGATTTGTTCAGAAAAATCTGGCAAACTTTTATTCATCAGTCATAGAATTAACCTCTCAGGAAACCACGACTAGCGTTAAAAAAAATTACGAATGCAAAAGTTTGCCAAAAGGGAATATAAGGATCAAAGGTGAAATACCACCATCAACTAATACAAATAACAGTAAAAACTTGGTAAGCACCACCAACATGAACCACATTCAATGCATCTAGAATCTCATAAATATTCTTTTCCAGAGTAATTGTACGAGGACTTTAAGTGCACTTGTGAGTATTCCATATCATATAACAAGTTCAATACAATATCAACTTAAGTAAACCAACCTTTAGGGTCATATAGTCACGGCTGAGTATGTATCTTCCATCCTTAGAAAATTTAATATCAGAAATTGAAGCAATTATCTCTGTGAAAAAAGATCTTGAACCGGGTGCTTCTTGCTCCTCAAACCTGCATAACAAGGAACCAGTATTTTTAATCGATAAAGCTATCAGGAAATAATTTAAATAAATAACTATGCCTGCAAAAGTAGCTCTATTCCAGAACATTTTAATCCATCTTTTATATCGTCACATGTAAAGAAGAAAAAAATCCACATGCATTGAAAATTAGAAATAAGGGGAAAAAGAGAAGAACTTACAACTGAGAATGTGAGTCACACAAAGCTGACTGCCGCAGATCTACGAGACGAATTGACCCTTTTGAACTACTATAAGCTAACGTATTACAATGAGTAGGATGAAATTCTGCTGAAGTTATCACCTCTGCAATAAATATAACACAAGGCACTTCCAAAAATTAAATTTTGTGACATAGTTGAGGTTCTCACAACAAAGGAACTCAGGAAAAACTTACCAGTCAGATCTTCCATATTTGTTGGCTTGACATCAACAATATTGAAACTCTGATTGCTTATTTCCAAGTTCCAAAGGTTGATCCGGAGATCATCAGCAGATATAAATGTTTCACCGTCACTGAGTTGAAAAGAAGAATGCCGGACAAATTACCATGAGCTCTCGTAAACCAGAAAAAACAATATGGCAAAGCAGAACTGCAAGAGCAATATACTCACCTGTTATTTGAAATAGAGTTGATGTGATAGTCATGTGCATGAGCATACACTCTTCTGCACCTAGCAACAAGGCTGGTCTCATTACTTGTTACCTATAATAAACATAGCAAAGATTTTATTCAGGAGTAACAATGAGGACATCATGTCAAGATTGAAAAGGCAACAACTATCTTGGGGAGAGGAGATGTGGCAAAGCACCACAATTCTTCTAACAATCAAGAGAAAATTGAAGGCACAGAAAACATTTCAGTTCCAATGATCCAAGTATGAGGATTTGAAGATAAAACAATGTCTGTATCCATATCATGCAAGAGAAACCAAAGCCATTTACAAAAGCACATAAACACATGAACATAGGTTGTCCTGACTAGTATATGTTAAAATTTCACCCACCATCAGACCTTGGGTGCACAATTAACTATGTTAAGAATACAAGTACCTATTTTTGAGACTACAGACAAAACTAGAACTAGAAGAAACTAGAAAGAAGAGTCTTCTCAGTAACCAGGAGTCCAGAAATACCATGTACATTGTTCTCTGTTACTTTTTATTATTATTTTTTTGTATAAGGAATAAGAAAGTAACTTGATACTACCTAACAATATCTTTATGACATTGCTCGCATTTCCATTTCCATAAAACCTTAAAGTACGATCACAGACATTAAATAACATGCTTGGCTGATAAATAAAATGTAATGCACATAGACATATTTGACATTCCATAAACAACTGAACATACAGGGTATATATAGCTTAAGAACAACTACCACAGGTAAACGTAATGAAGAAAAACCCCCAGGTGGAAACGACAAATCATTGCTCAAGCAATTCAAAGATCTATCTGCATAACCCCCATTAGCACGACATTGCTTTGGACTGGAAGAAACACTAGAGCTGGCCACACTGCCATTTCCAACAGCTCTAGAAGGATCAATATTCATATCAGATATCTTCTTAACTTTCTTCTCTTGGACCTGAATCAGCAAAAGAAGAAAAGAACACTCAGCACATTGATAAGGAATCCACAAAAATAATAGCCAAAGAGAAGTGGCTTCATAGTGCAACATAAGTCAACTCTCAACTAGTACACATCTCAACAACAATCAGAATAGCTCTCCACCACAATTGAAATTAACAATCAATATTGCTCATCAATGCAACAGCAAAAATGTATCTTGAGTCGTACAGAAGATTATTAAACTTAGCACTTTACATTCAACTAAGTTACCTTCCAATACTTAATGGTTTTGTCGTTGGTGGATAGAAGAAAGAGGGCACCATTAGACGATTGGCACCAACGGATCTTGTTGATTTTCTCCTCAATTTCCAAACTCTTAAGATAATCAAACTGAACAGAAAGATGTGATGGGAAAAGTTAAAGTACTATTTGAAGCAAGAAAATAAGGAAAGCAAAGCAAATGAAGAATGAGAAATGGCAGCAAGAGGCAATTCAACCCTACACAGTTGCATCTGGACAGGAAAGTGGTACATGAGAACCAGATCACTAACAATCTCCTAACTCTTTCATCACACCAAAAAGGAAGAACAAAGAACTGGCAGATACCTCAGGCTCATGGCTTTGAAATTCTGTCTTGTAACGGAACTCTGGATGCCGACTCACTGAATAGTCCATTCTCTCTAGCTCTCTCCGACTTCCAATATTCTAAATAAAAACAATGCAAAAGAAGAGACATGATCAGCGGAAACAACCTCCAATTTTTAATAGATCTTCTGTACTGCATTGTGAAGAAACCCACCTCTTTTGTATCAGTCCTTTCAAATAATACAACCCTACCACCACGATCTCCAGTAGCAAGATGGTCACCAGTTTTATCGAACTCAATTGCGGAGATGATATCAACTACAACAACAACGATGAGAAAATACATCATGATACTCAAAAAAGTAAGTGCAGTGAACATCAAAGAGAGAAAGCAAAGCATATAAATCCCCATGCAACTGGAAATGGTACGTCTGCGTTATCCTGGCACTTCAAATAAATTTACAAAACAAATTTGATTTTAAAATTTTGTTTCTAAATTAAGCTCATCTGCAGATCCTATCATGGTCCAACAGTTGACTATGCAACAATTTTAGATAATACGAATTGCCACTGTTACTAGTCAAACCATGTCATACAACATGGAGCACCAGATGAGTTATTCATGAGTATAATGGAAAGAAACAATTGAATGTTTGCTAGCACCAACATGTGTGCAAAATCAAAATCAGCCAAGCTAAACAAGAAGCTGTACATATAGGAAAAGTGTAGCTTGTGAATCTGAACTAGGGAATAGATGTGAATAAAATAGTGAAATTGATGAAGCCATGGCTTTGGAAGTTCAGAGATCATCGCAACATGACCAAAAGGATCTTAGTGCTGACAAAACTAAATGCATCCACATTGACTATACACGTTCATCAATAAGAAGAAAAACACAAGTCTGAAAATAAATTCCATGTGCTTGGACTTCGGACACCATGTGTGTTGGTATTAGGCAAACAGGTACTTGAGACTTCTGAAACAACATGTGTTCGTATTAGGAAAGGAAAGCTCCAATGATCAAAAGATCACTAGTAAATGGCATATGAAATTGCCTTTAGAGGCGATGAAAGAGACATGTGTAGGCATTAGGAAATGAAAACTCCAATGACCAAAAGACTAATACTCAGTGCATCCTACATTCTGCAGCGGACAGACTGCATATTTCAGACAAATAAAACATGAGATAGAAGTAAAAGAAAGAGATGCAAGAGCAGAAGGAGCTTGTCTGTGGTATAAACTAAAAAAAGAATGGACTTTGATGCACACCATGAATCATGATTTAGGAAAAGAAAGTTTCATGGCTAAGGATGCTGAATCAAAGAGAAATCCAGATTCAGTTTCATTCTTAAAACTAAATTCCTACGCAAATTAGGTAAAATGACATAATACAACTCCCCATTACCTTCCGGTGCATATACTCTTCATGTTGGTAGATACTTGAGTAGCTAGATACAAAGCCACAACAAATTTCAAATCCTTTTATTGAAGGTCATGCAACTTACTACTCTCACATCAGAACAATCTTAATGGGGAAGCTAAAGAAAAGGGTAGCATCTACAAAGTGTTACAAGCATTCAGCCTAGATCGACTTTGGTTAGATGTTCTCCTCAACCTAGTTTACAAAAGGACAACCAAACCTATAGTAATCTACATTGAGTTACTTACTGAAACATAAAGATTGAAACGACCAACTCCACAAGGCATTGCATATACTTCATCTTGAAACCAAGATAGCACATTGGGACTACCTTATGGGAGCCTTAAATATATATATATATATATAGACATTTCGTACGACAAATTGAAGTACTTTATGAGAAATTAACAACATTTTACTGAGCTGCAGCAAAATAGACATCAACAAAATATCACATCCCATTAGCAACATCAAATCTTCTGACATTTTAGGTGATGGGAGGCATTTATTCTTGAGACGTTTTACCTGACATATCTCTATCTATACATACTTCCATACTCCATTTGAAATGAGGCAGTTGCCCAACATCATACCTTAAAGATCAAAAGCTTAGTGCATGGAGCTAAAAGAATGTCCGATGACTGCCTCAATACTAACCATACATGATTGCATGTGCAGTTACACCACAGCATCATGATTTACATTTGCGCATACATAAAGTTCCAACACTCCAAAGCACCAAAGGAACAAGTGAAGACAGCAGCTACCACCCTTTAACATGACGCTTGCATCAAAAGTCAAAAACCTACACTTCATACTTCATAGTCCTCTACTAAATTAAGAACAATGACAGACTACACTCGAAAAAACAATCATCTAGATCTGGACACGAGTTAAAACAAAATCTAAGTAACAACAAACTTGTTAAGA
The DNA here is from genome assembly GCA_027704765.1 of Solanum habrochaites. NCBI lineage: Eukaryota > Viridiplantae > Streptophyta > Magnoliopsida > Solanales > Solanaceae > Solanum > Solanum habrochaites. The sequence goes on from JAKWJA010002491.1 coordinate 66,330,602, forward strand.
GTTCAGTAGATACTGTTCTCAATTGGCTAAAATCTCCATCACTCCATCAAACCCGGTGATCGAAAACTCACAGATTTAATAACCTTTCAGTATGGTACAACCGCATAACCGATCAAAACCCTAATTTGAACACTGACACCGAACCAACTATGGATCCAAATGTAAAAGCGGTATAAGTGAAATAAAAATTCTGAAAATAAAATAATAATAAATTACCTTCCTGAACTTCTTCTCCGGCCGTACGTTCACCAAATACCTGAGAAAATTTCCACTCAAGCGGCGGTGGTGGACCCGCCGGAGCTGCCGCGACATCTCCACCATCACCACCGTTCATTTTTCTAATAATATTTTTTTCCTTTCAACAGCCGAAAAAAAACGAAAACGAATCAAATCGACAGAATTAAGAAGAAGAAAATCAATCACTTCATGAAAAGCGATCGGTTTTTTAGGTTTGAAAAATGGTAAAGTTCATATAAAAATGAATGTCGGATTCAGATTCAAGCATTACAAATTCGTAAACATTATCAAAAAGAGCACATGCCCCTCTTTCAATTCCAGATTCTCAAATTATTATTTTTTATTTTTTCTGTGATTGGATTGGGGAAGGAGAAAATAGGGAATTTGCCCTTCTTTTGTCTTGGAACAACAGAACACTCTTCTCTCTCTAAGCTCTATCAATAATATAATTACTGTAGTACAATCTTTCTCTCTCTACCCACCTTTTTATTTATTTTATTTTGTTTTTTGTTTTTACTTGAGCCCTCTCTACTATTTTTACCAACATTGGGTCACCTACAAATGAAATTGAATAACCTATTTATTTATTTTATTGGGTCACAATAAAATATTTTAGTTATGTTATATTTTGACTCATATCAAAGGTCTAATTTGAGATTGAACTTTTAGTTGGTTGTAAGGATGTTAATGGGGACGCGTTTTGACGGAGCGGGGCGAGTTGAGCTTAACTAAAAAAAATTAATTATATTTATAATTTGTCATGTATTATTTTTTAAATAAATTATTTTAAATTGCTCTGCTTTTCATCGATCTCGCACAAATTTAAACCTGCTCTGCTGCATAGCCTAAAACTCACCTGTCCTGCATCCATTCCGCTTCATTGCTATCCTTAGTTGTTTATCGAAACTGTGAACTTTTTTTCATTGATTGGTGATTAACTTAGCGTGTTTTGATAATTTACCATTGAGTTATATTAATTATAACAAGAATAAACATAAAGAGAAATGAAAAAAAAAGGTACTAATTCTTTTCGTATTTTAAAATATGATTTTGATCGATATATTAATTAATTGATTATAATGATTACTAATTTTTGTAGTGTCTTTGACATATACGAGTGAATAAATAAAACATGTAATAAAAGAAAATTTTATCTAATTTGAATACATATTAAATAGACAAAAAAAATATAAGATAATTGATAGTTAGATTTGATGATAAATTTAAAGAAATAAAGAACAAAATTTATCACTTATATATGTTTGTTGAAAGTTAATACTTTTTGTTTCACTAAAATATTTAACAAACTTTTATGTTGGATTTGAAAAGTATGGTTATATTATTATTTTTTTCTAGTTATAATAATTTTTTGAATTTTGTACCTTTTTGATATATTTAAAGTGTATCTCAAATATATTATAAATAAAATATATTGAAATAAGAGAAACATAAAACGTATATTTCAATAATTTTTGTCATTCCTATTTTCTAAATATTTAATGATGCTTTTTAGGACGCAATTTCTATTTATTTATTTTCATTGTATTTTATGCAATTTTTTTGTATTGTGATTTTGGTGAAACTTTCTTAATATTATAGTTGAATTTATTTTTCCCAAAATCTTCTTTCAATCTAACAAACATAATTTGTTAAAAGCGTATATGAGAATATTAAATAGTTCACTTTTTGATAAATTTTGAAACTTAAAATATAAATATATATTTAATTGATTTTCATAAATCATCATCTCAATAAATTAAATCTCTTGAATATATTCTTAAACGTAACTCTTTTTTAAGAATTGATTTTGCTTAATTTTTTACCCTCGTAAAAGCTTCACTTCTTTTGCATGTGTGCACAAAATTTATGAATAATTTTTGTGATCACTTTACATTAACCTATACTCTTAACATAAAATATTATTTTATGTGTTTTTCACTTTTCACCATGTGGAGACCAAAAGAAATAAGAGCTCGTGTGTTATTGGTCTGTCGCATGAGTGGGCACAGCATGTGCAGTTAGTGGAAAAAACGTTAATAGCCTGTTTTAAAAAGAATGATATATTTTTATATTAAATGAAAATATAATTTTAATTATATTTTATGAAATAATTTATAATTATATAAATTTTTATTATTTATTATAAATTAAAAGTTTTTTATTTTAAATTATATGACGAATCAAATTATCTCAATAAATAAAACGAAGAAAATACTACAAAATATGTTAATTGAACTTCTGTACTCCACTTGGCGTTGTAGAAAAGAAGACACAAAGGTAAGGTTATATGAAATGACGTTTATAACCTTGTCTTTTTTATTAATTACTTTACTTTTCAAAATTACATGCTACCTCTTCATTTATTTGTATAAAAAATATTATAATGAACCTCCTCCCTAAACAACAATGACATATTATAAGTTGTTAATTTATTTACGAAATTATTGTATGTAAATAAAATACATTTAAGCATAAAGTATTTAATAGAATATTTTATTATGTAAATTAAAAAAGGTTACAGTAAATAGAAAGTCTAAAATAAAAAATAATAATTTTAATTTATATAACACACTTTTTCTTTAATATATTAAAAAATTATGTTATTTTCCATATAGTTAAAACACAGCTTACCTTTACATTTTTTGTATCTTCTTATTGAAAATGATTTATATATATAAATATTTAAATTTTATTTTAAATTATATATTCAAAGATCTTCATTTATTTCTTAAATTTTATGTCAAAATGAAATAGTGATACATAAATTGAAATAATGAAAAAGCAAATTTGAAGGTCACCTAAGAAGCTATCAAAATAATTTTTCTACATTTATAAAATAATATTTGCAAGGATATTATCCTCTTCAAATTTTATTCGTAGAATTACACTTTGGTCAAATTTGTTATTGCGATACTAAACTTTTACGAGGACTTATTACCTCCATAACTATTTAATAGCGTATTTTTTATTCATATACTATTTAATAGTGTATTTTGAAGATATATATGTTGAATATAGTGCAGGCTGAGCTGGCTGTAATTAACTGTAATGTAGTTAAGTAATAATGATAATTAATTTGATAGTTAGTTAATTAATCTACAAATTGTATATAAGTAGTTTGTACAGCCGTAATTCTCATTCATTCAATAATATTTTTTCTCTTCCTTCTTCAATTTTCCCTCAAGCTCCATTGTTATGAAGTAGTATCAAATCAATTCGTTTACAATATATGTAACCACGTGAACACGTTACTTTTTATAATTTTATATTATATTTTATGTTCACGTGGGCGAAAATATATGTTTTAATACAGTATTAAATAGTCTAGAAAGATAAGACATTCTCATAAAAATTTAGTATCGCAATAATAAATTTGATCAAAATTAAAATATTTTTGAGACTCTATCCCTAAAATTAAAGGTTGCCACCTTTAGATTGAAGATGCTGCCTTCTTCATTTAATTATTAACCCATATAATAGTAGTTGTTGTGGAAGATTGGAAATGATGTGATGTTTTTTGGTGGATTGAATAAATTAACTACTTGATGATTTGTGGATAGAATAAATTAACCATTTGATCATTTAGCATATCTTTTTTTTCTTTTTCTCTTTGGGGGAGACATGTTAATTTTCAAATGCTATGATTAAATTTCGAAGTTAATGTGAACTTTTCTCCTTTACATTATATTCATTCTAGAAATTAAAATGTCAAACATATGGTTGAATTTTTCCAACACCTGCATTTTAATAAAATATAATAACTCTTGTTAGATATCATTTATTTTCTACTATTCATTATAGAGATTAGAATGTCAAAACACATGGTTGACTTTTTCCAGTACAATACATTTTAATATTGTTATGATGTATATCAAGGGTCATTTGATATAAAAATTGATAATGCAGGGATTAATAATATTGAGATTAGTAATGCAAGAATTAATAATACAGAAATTAGTAATGCAGGAATTATTTTAACCACTTGTATGATTCATTGTTTCCACTTCATCTTGTGTTTGGATTAAAACTTATAAAAAAAAATTTAATTATACCATTTTTAATTTTGTAATTGGATTAAGGTAAATAATTGGGACAATATTTTTTTATGGTATTCTAATTAACTAGCTACATTAAAAGAGCAATTTTGTTTAAATGCTTTTTTTTGCTTAAATTATTTGAAGATAAATAATTATCATTTTAGTAAATTGATCACTTACAAATGTCAATTTTTAATTTAGTAAAAGATAAACTATCATCTTTTAAAATTGAAAAGACGGAAAATAATAGTAAAATTAAATAAATCATCTACATTTATGCATAAGATTGCAAGTTGCAATTTTAATATGTATCAATTTTATAAATTGTTCATAATACAAATAATTAAAAAATGTCACAAACATAAAACATAAAATCAAGAAAATAAAAAAATAATCAAAATGTTTTTAAGGGATATTTTTATCTTTAGTAGACTTATCCCATGGTATTATATCTCATGTATTACTAATACCTCCAAATGGAAGGTATTAGTAATACATCATATAATATCATATAGGAGTTATAACTAATACATGGATTAGTTATACATAGACCCAATTTCATATCAAACATAATACTAAATAATACCATCTATAATACATGAATTATTTGATTTAATACGACCTATCAAACGACTCCCAAATGTAAAAGCAAATCATAGAATCATTTAGTGCTCGATAAGACAATTAAGAAGATTAAATTAACGGATGAGGTCATTATCTTATCGTAAAAATAAAATAAATTAACTCGTGAATGAAATCTAGATGAGTTCTTTATTTTAGCTTTATATAATTTGAATAATTCTCATTTTTTGGGTTAGTTTTTTTAAGTTGTGTTAAATTCAAAGTCTATTTAACATAATTTTAGAGTTAGGTGCTCAATATAGGAGTCCGAAACTCAAAGGGTAGAAAATTTAACAAAAATTCCAAAACGCGTATATAAAATTAGATTAACCAAAACGTATAACAAGCCTGCCGAGGCAGCGAATTTACGGTCAACTGAAAAAGTAAAATCGTGATGTGAGGCAGCGATTTTGCCAAAAAAATTTTTTTTTAATAAAAAAAGGAAATCGATGCTTGAGCAGCGATTTTCAAAGTTTTCTTCTTACAAATCGCTGCCAGGGCAGCGATTTGATATTATTTTTAATTTCTTTTTTTTTAAAAAACAATAAGGTCTATCGCTGCACTGGCAGCGATTAGAAAGAAGAAAAAAAACCAATGGTTGAGGAGAAAATAGCGGACTGGTAGCACCCGCGATTTACAAAAAAAAAATTTTTTTTTTTTTTTGTAAATCGCGCTACAGTAGCGATGTCAAAAAAAAAAAAAATTATTTTTTTTGTAATTTTTTAAAAAATAAAAAAAAAATTTGTTTCTATTAATTTTTTTGTTAAAATTATATTTCGTTAAAAATTAAATTAAATAATTGTTTTCCTTTAATTTTATTTAAAAAATTAATTATTGAATTCAAATAGTATTTAAATTTAAATTAATATATATCTTTTTTTAGAAAGAAAAGATATTTATTTTTAAAATAATTTATTTTTTAAATGTATGTATATAACATTATAAGAAAATATACATTATTTTAAAAAAATTAAAATAAGTATTGTAATAAATATATTTCTTTCTAAAAAAAGAATTATATAAACATTTAAACGTTAAATGTCTATTGAATTCAAATAATTAATTTTTTAAAAATAAAAAATTAAAGGAGAAAAATTATTTATTTAATTTTTAAACAATTAATTTAACAAAAAAATTAATAACAAAATTTTTTTTTTTAAAAAAATCGCTTGCCTAGCAGCGAATTAAAAAAAAAAATTTGTTTTTTTTTTGTTAAATCGCTAATACCGCAGCGATTTATATAAAAAAAAAATGTTTTCTTTTAAATCGTGCCAGCTGGCAGCGATATACCTTATTTTTTAAAAAAAAAAAAAGCAATTAAAAAATAATATCAAATCGCTGCCCTGATGGAAGCGATTGGTAAGAGAAAAATTTTGAAATCGATGCCTCAAGCCAAGCAGCGATTTCATTTTGTATTAAAAAATTTTTTTTTTTTTGGCAAATCGCTGCCATCGCAAGCGATTTTATTTTTCAGTTGACTGTAAATCGCTGCCTCGGCAGCGATTTACCGTTTTGGTTAATATAAATTTTTATATACGTTTTGGAATTTTTGTTCTTAATATTTTCTACCCTGCGAGTTCTCGGACTCTCAATAAGATCACGGATTTTGATGGTTCAGTATTTGATATTAGATAATTTTTAATTGTTTGAGATTTGGTCACTATTCATCCGTTAACTTTAAAAGTTGTTTTAGGCTCAAGTTTAACATTAACTATATAAGTATGTCTTAGTGTTAAACACAACTTGAACATTATGATTGACAATTTTATTCCTATCACGTTAACTAATTATCTTTGTAATTTTAAAAAATTATACATGATTCGTTCATTGATAATTTATTATCATATTTCAATTAGATACATCTAGATACATATATTTTTATTATCAAATATAGTGTAAAATATAAATACATAGAGAGAGGCGAATGAGAGGAGAGATGGAAGCGAGATATGAGGGATCGAGTGAGAGAGTGTGTATATTCCAGATATATGCAAATCACACTATGTATTTGGGATACCAGATAAATTTCATATACTTTCTTAAATACAAAATACATAGGGAGAGAGGTGATTGGGATATGAAAGAGGCGAGCGAGAGAGCCAATGCATCTTAGTTACATGCGAATCCACTTGGATACAATATATTTAGATAAAATTACATATAATTTTGCCTCCAAGTATCAAAGATACATGTGTGCGTCCAAATACATATATATATTAACCAATATTAGGCACGCTTAGTAATTTTGATAACTCGTTGAAAGGCACGTAATTAATCCCTAAATTAGTGAGATCTGTGTTGTTCATCTTGGTTTCTATAGACCCAAATTGTTAATGGGCTGAATGTTAGCCCAATCAAAGTTGGGAAAAATTGTATATAATAGCAAACTAATAACCTAAAATAAATGGAATAGCTAGGGTTTGATTTAATTGTGCTCCATAACAAATGTTTGGTTAGCTAAAATTTTCCCGCGTCTCTCTCCCAGAAATTCGCTAGCACTCTACATTATCGAGCCGCCTCTCCGCTTTATACACAGAAGTGTATAATTCTGTTTCTATTTTTATAAAGCGATGAGAAAGGGCGAGAAAATTGTATATACACCAGCAAAAAATATATATCCTGTGTTCTACACTAAGATACAAAATTTACGAACATTTTACTTCAAATATTGCAGAGAAAAAGGTCAACGAATATACACTTGCCGAATTATACAATTGCAGTGACAAATACAATTTCTCTAGCTTTATACAACAGAAGTGTATAATTGTTTGTTGTCTGTTTTTGTTTCTAAGACGAGAGGAGGAGAAAAAAAACATATATCTTCGTGCTTATACACTTAATATGCAGCGAAATAGACAGTGGAATTATACAATGTGCATTATACAATTGGCGAGTGAAGTGAAATAGGATAGCGGAATTATACAATTGCAAGAAAATAGCCAGTGAATATACAATTTAGCGCCAGTGTATGAGCAAATTTAACAGTTTATGTTTGAATGGAGCGCAATTATGCAAAGTTTGCTATAGCATACAAACATGAATTTTTTATTTGCTATATGTGAAAGTTACCCATCAAAGTTACGTGTGATATGAGTAACCCATATATTTGGGTTTAAAAAGCTCAGGGGTAGTGGGCATGTACTCTAACTTGGGCTAAAATTAGAAATGTGTTAAAGTGTTTTAGCCCGTTAATATCATTTATGTCATTATAGAATTGAGTGAATTTTAAATTTAGCAAAATAAAATCATATATAGCCCTAGAGACTTAACAAAACAATAGATTATCATTTTTTGTTACAAGTTTAGATGGTAACATAATCATTTTTAGCAATTTGTAATGATTTCAGCGGAGTTCAAATAAATCCATATATCTTAAATTGCACTAAAAATGTTAATTCTATAAAAGAATCATTCCAAAATAAATAATTCCTAATTACTTTCACTTTATTCTGTAAAGGAATCAGACCAACATACTTAAATTCACTGTTCTATTTTGATCTAATATAAAATTTAAGATAGTAAAAAAAATATTAAATTTTGTGATTTTCAATTAAAAATATGTACAATATGTTGAAATAGTTTTAAATTTTATGATCTTAAATATATTTATCGAAGAAATAAAATTTAAATATTAGTAAGAAAATTATAATATTTTTAAAAATTTTAAAAATAAAATAAATAAAGACATTTTAAATTTTGTTATTTTAAATTAAAAATATATACAACACGTTGAAATATTTTTAAATTTTATGATCTTTAAACATGTTATTCCAAAGGCTAAGATTAAAATTATTATCAAAATAATATTAAATACTTTCAAAACAAACTAAAAAATTAAATAAATAAATTAAAACAAAAAAAGTAACACCTAATAATTTTGTTTAGTGAGGGGCAACAGATAAACAAAAAGAATGAATAATAATAAAGACTTTTCCCCTTTTTATCACCACTTTAATTTGCAATTTAATAATGTGAGATATCATATCAGGGGGTAGCTTATAATAATTCATCCATTTAAAAATAAGTGATATTCAAAACTTTTAGCCTTTAGGATGTAATTAATTTAATTAATCCAAAATTACCTGTTTTATAATCAAGAATTATTAATTAACGTTTCTTTGATTATGGATATGTAAGTAAACAATTTATTAAAGTAATAAATAGTTCTTTAAAGATTGTTTTCAAACTAAAACATTACTTATTTTGAAACAAAAACTCTTTCTAATCTAATACTATAATGGAATTGATGGGGTGTGACACGTCCCTTAAAAAAAGATATTAAAAAGAAATTAATTAAAGCATATATTTTAAATATTATTTTGTTTGATGCTTCCCAAAAATCTTCTTAAAAGTAAAGTAAATCATAATCTAAAATTTAAAAGTTGTTGAAAAACACATTTAAAGAATTAATGGTAATTCTGCAAAAAACAAAAAGTTAATCATAGTCTAGTTTCTACCTTGCTATATATCATAACTTCTGCTATAACACACCTTTTTACTAACATATCTATGCACCTCTCTGAATCATCAATCTTAATTTTATTTACCACAGAGGTCATTTTCATGCATGCAACTTACCTTACATAACTTCGTATTTCCAAATTCTCTCTCCAAATATATATATTGTATGACTAGACATCCATCTAAATATCCTTATCTGCTACACGTATTTGAAACAGTGTGTTGCCAAAGCAAGTGCTTGAACAATAACATATTGCACTAAAATCTTGATAATAGTAATAATACTAGTAACGTGGGTCACAATCACATGTTTAAAGGCCTAAAGCTTCGGAAAAAAACAACAGAAAAAGCATGCACTAAATTAAATTGCCTTTAATTTTATTATATGCATTTGTCTAATTTCCGTACGTCAAAATCAGTTGAGGTCTTTCCATGCACAAAAATTAATTAAAAGTTTCTATAGTATTTATTACCACTGCTTTATGAGATATTGCAATGCACGTAACAACCATAATTGTTGAAATGTCTTCATCAGAATCTTTTTGTTCCCTTATCATGGCCAATTAAAATTAATGCAATACGTTTTTATTTATTTCTTTTGAATTTACTGTTAAAAAGTGAGGAGAGACTGAGCAAAACGTTTATAAATAAATTTTTTACGATTGAAATGTTGTTAATAAGTCAATGAAGTCATTATGAAATGTTGTATCTTTTTATGATTCCAATAGTATTCATTAATTTTTTGTTATTATAAACTGATCTTCCTAAGTTTTTGTTTTAATAATTATATATATAAATTCAACTTGTTGAACGACAACATTATGTACTGATGATGTCTTTGATAGTGTTATAAATGAAGTATATATAGTATTCGTCTGTCTTAGTTTATATGATAATTTTTTAATTTTTATGATTAAAAGTAACTAAACTTATTTTTTTTTCTTTTAACCTTAGTAAAATAGTTTATGGCTACACAAATGGACACAAAATGTTCCCTTCTTTCTTATTACTCTTTCCGTCCCTAATTATTTGTCTACTTTTTCTTTTATAGTTGTCCCTAATTATTTGTCTATTATGAAAAATTCAAGAAAGAACAACTTTTTCCCTATTAGACCCTCAATTAATTACTTTGAAAAATGTAGAACTTCTTGAAAATCTCAAGTTTTTAATTGATCGACATCATAATTAATACTGATTAAATAGTAAACTCACCATGTCAATAATTATTTTCTTAATAGTATATCAATTCAAAAGTAGACAAGTAAATGGAGGAAGTATCAAATGGGAAGTGCTAAATGACCAGAAAATTTGATTAGAAAATTTTAAAAACTATAATTTTTTTTCGTTTAAAATAAATTGATCTTTTTTTCCATTTTAATTAAAAAGTATTCAATTAAAAAGATTAAAAAAATTTAAAAAATAATTCTAATCAAACTTTGATCAAATTTTCTTGCCAATTTTTTTTCCGTATCAAATTAAATGATATTATATAAATGAGACGAAAAACTAATATATAATTACAGAAATAACAACATCAGTAGTAATAATAATAATAATGATGTGAGTGACGTAATTAAAGGGCTAAAGCTATGGGGAAAAGAAAAGCAAACACTAACTATTTTATTATTATTATTATTATATGTATTGTCGTGTTTCCGTACGTCAAAATCAGTTAAGACCTTTGCATACACAAATTAATCAAGTTAATTATTGCCACTACTTTATGAGATATTGCAATTCACGTAACACCCATAATTATTGTAATGTCTTCACCATAAACTTTTGACCTCGTCATCATAATCCATCCTAATTAATTCATCCTAATTAATTAATATAGGAGACTAACAGTATACATTTGCGATCGAAAATTTTAGTATTTCAATTGATGGATTATTTTAATTTTGATTTTATAAGCAATGATTTAATTTTTTCATTGTGTTATACCTCATTCCATCCTCATTTTTCCTTTTCCTATCCTCAATTTATAGAAAGAGAATATTTTTTACGATTTATATCATATGATATTTTAGTCTGAGAACCCTTTAAAAATTTACTTGCCCTTAAGAAATTGAAGGATTTCAATAAAATGTGCTTAATTATATAGGATATGTAGTGTACTTGTAACAAGTGATTCAATATCATTACCCAATCAAAGGCGGAGACGGAATTTTTGGGTTAAAATCTGTAGAAATAGACATATGAAGTAGTCGAAGGAGGTTTGACATCTAGTATATATATATATATATATATAATTATATTAACCATTTATAAATAATATAATTTTACGCCAAAGAAGGTTGTACAAAATGACTCCCCCCCACCACCAAACTTCTCCTGCCTCTCTCTCTATAACTTTCATTTATGTTTTTAATTATTGACATAATCGAATAACATAATTAAAAAAAAATGAAAAAAAAAATTAAATTTATTTTTATTCGAATTGAATTACACTTATTCAAAATCAAATTAAATTTATTATGATTTTAATTGAACCGCACATCTTCAAAATAAAAAATCAAAAAATTCAATCCTAATAGTACAATAACAAATCGAAAAAGGTAATGCACCCTTAGGCTTAACTAGAAGGAAAACCTTTTGATGATGTTGAATTGAGTCACACCTAATCTTCAAACCTTTTTCTGGTCAAAAGATTTAATCATTGTCATAAGCAGCCAAAAAAATTATATTAATTTGTGTTGCGTACGCAACCATACATAATCCCAATTTATAATGTGTTAATTTGAATAATCTTTTTTTCTTGCTGGAACCAACTCTTCTTTCTTATAAAAAAAACAATGTTGTTTCTATTAAATATATTACACACATTTAATATTTTTTTACTAGGTCAAAATAAGGATTGAAGTATTCCCAATATGTTATAGAGATTATTTTTGGGGGTCTTGCTTATTTGGTTTGTCTGTTTTTTTTCTTTAATAATTCCTTTTTGAGGCGGCTTCATTTTTTTTTAAGTCGAAGATCTATTGAAAATAAATTCTCTACTTCGTAAAAATAGTGATAAAATCTGTGTACATCTCCAATCATCTTCTAGCCATATTTGTATATGTTATTGTTGTTACTTATATATATACTTGTCAATAAGGTTAGAGATTATTTCGTATCTTTCTATTTTTATTTCCTCTTGTTTCACAATCCTATGTCGTCAGATACTTTCTTTTTGCATCAAGGGTTAATTGAAAATAGGTTCTGAATTCTCGTAAAAATAGGGATAAAATTTACGTACATTATTCTACTTTTTTTAAATTTCATTTTTAAGATTTTATCGAATATATTATTGTTATCGTTACTTATATACGGTACTTTTTATTAAAGGATAATGTTTTAATTGACCGTAACGTAACTAGACCTTTTTAAATATCTTTAAATTAGTTAGTTGTAGATTTTATACTCTGTAAATATTAGTACTAGATTATAACGCCATCTAATTGGAGGCCTTATCGGCAGCTTTGAGTAAAATATAATTTCATCATACTAACACGAATCATAATGCAATGGTTAGTTAAAATTGATTTATTTTTAATCAAATATCTGAAATTTGAGCTCACGAGAATGAAGAAAAAAAATCTTGTTAAAAGTGAGATTGCATAAAATAATATATAAAATAAGCGAATATAAATTAAATTAAACTCTAATATGAATATGAAGAACACCAAAATAAAAAAAAATCATTCTATAATCAGATCCCACTGTATCATGATGCACAAATTTTGCACCAATTAAAGATGGGAATTACAGGCCAACAAAAAGTTGTCTTACGCTATCGACTTTAAATAATTTCCTTTTAATTTTTTTTTCTATTAATGTTCAAATCTTTAATAAGAAAATAATGTTTAAAAAGTAATTTTGATACGTACAATTCTTGGAATGTGCTTCTTTAGCTTTTTATAATTGGTTAGGTTGTTATTATGGGTGTCAAAATCAGCATACTAGTACTATTTTCTTTATTTTATCTTTATATATTAACAAAAAGAAAGGAATGTTGTTTATAACAAAACATTTAAATTAGTCGGATTTGATTTTAACTTGTATTTTACCGAAATCTAAGAATTTTTTTGGATTGTAAACTTTATATAAACTTTATTGTATGTTGGATTGTCAATGACTAAGAAGCTCTAAGGTAAACTAAATCAACCACCACTAAATAGTATAATTTTTAAGCAGAAATCATAAAATTTAATTTTTAATAGGATGAGATACATTTAATAAGGATTGATTTTTTAAAGAAATTTCTCATACGAAACAATTTCTTTTATTTTTAAAAAGCCTTACATGATATTAATATGAATTAATCGGCACAGTAACATCATACAATAATAATTGATACTTTATAATAGATGAAAGATTATAAAGTTTCACCATCGATATTTCGAAAAAGGAAAGAAAACAAAAGTTCCTCCCTTTATTTTGTCGCGTAGAAACAATGTAATGTAGTGTGTAGAGGTGTTAGTTTTAAAAAAGGTACCTTTAATTTCCTGTTGAAAAATATTTATTTTAGTCTTATTTGTTTTTCTAAAATAAAAAAAAAAAAACAACTGAAGAACTTCGAGAGAAAAATATTCTGCACTATTGTCAAAGAAAATCATTTTGTTAATAATTCAGAGACATATATTAATCGATATAATTTCTAAGTAATAAATAAATAAATATACTTTTAACTTATCAGTAAAATAAATAACAAATAAAAAAACTAATTTCAAAATTCAAGTAGACTTTAATAAAATAATATTAAAATCCTAAAATATAGCTAATTGTTTTATTTCTCAAACACTTATTTACCTATGTTTTAATGATGATCATTAATTTAAACAACCACGCAGTCACATAAAACATTCTATTCTTCCACAAAATATGAGATAAATTATTACTTCCTCTATCCATTTTTGTTTGTCATGTTACACTTTTTAAAAGTCAGTTTGACTAATTTTAAAAGTTAAATTAGACTACGTTAATTTAATATTTTTTTTTTAAAAAATAAATATTCATAAACTAGACGAAAAGTACTGTAAATTATAATTTTTGCATATCAAATATAAATATTAGTCAAAGTTCTTATAATCTGATTTCATAAAAAGAAGCCACGAAAATTAATTATGAACGGAGAGAGTACAATTAAAAAAAAAAGTTGCAACGGACATTGCTTGTTTAGCAAAAGGTCGATAGTTCATATTTCAAAGCTTTTGGCTACTGCTTGTAAATTTTGCAATAAAATGCGGTTCGTAAATTACGCTTATAGTGTTGAAAAAATTGCCATTATGTCATATCCATACTTGAACAGAGGAAAAATAAAGTTATCCACCATCTTTTGGTCACCTCTAAAATAAACCATTCACTCCATGGAAAAATATGTGACTCTTTATTGAAGATGTGTTTGATTAAAATAGAAAATATCTTTATTTTTTCTAATATTTAGTTACGGAGATGCATGGGGTAGAGGCCTTAGAGGTCGGAGAATAGATAGTTCATGTGTAATCTCGTTTATAGAACTTGTTTTCTTTATAACATAAGTTTTTTTAAAAAAAAGATATTCTTTTTTTACGTTACATATTATTTAAAAAATTTAAAAATATTGTGAAAATTAACATATTCATATCGGTACTAGAAGCCTCGAAAACAGGCTTGAAAGTTCCTTGCCAAATAATACACCCTAGCTAAGTGATTTTTTCCCTTTATCTTTTCAAAATTTGATAATTATGTGATCAATAAAGTTATGCATATCTTTGCTCATGAAAAATAACAAATATCATGTAAAATTAATCTAAATAGCCGACCATACACCACATTAAAGTGTTCCACTTGTCCTGATCCCCTATAACTAAAATTCTAAATGATACACTGTTGCGTACTATATATTTCTAATAGATTCATGAATATAACGTGAGCAAAATAAAAATAGAATTATGCTAGAATATCTAGAAGCAAGCATATGTGCTCCTAAATATTGTAATCAAGAATAATAATTTGTAGGAAGAACTTATTCCATAATTCTTGTGAGTTTATCATTAGAAGAGGAATTGTATAATCACGTTCATATTTTCAATTATACAAATTAGTAATAATACAGAAACTTAAACAATTTAGGTGCTAAGCATAATGTACATTCTATCTTGAAAGTTTTTCAAATTACAATAATCTCAATTTTCTGAGAACTCGACGATATATTAATCCTTCACCAATATATAGCAAGCGAAACATTAGTTATGCATCAGATACATAACTATAAATCAGATTCATCCTAATTTAGGTTTGAAATAACTGACATTACGTATCAATAATAACATTTGTACCAGATAAATTGTACATAAATAAAGTTATAATATATCTGATAGAGGCGGCGATAGATCTGAATGTCTAGAAATACTTTTTAAAAAAAGATTGTGATTAATTCAAATGGTAATTTTTTTGAAACAAAAAAATTATATCATCTTGAATCGTTTAATTACGTAATTTCTCTTAAAACAAATAAAAATATAAACTGAGAGGAGGTAAAATATCTTGGTCATTTACTTCTCACCAAGTCCTCCATTTAAAAAAAAAAATCATTTTTAAAAATCTATTCAGTTCTTTTAAATTGCAGTCAAAATATGTTTGTAGCATAGATTTTTCAAATCTCTGTGAAATGATGTCATAAATTATATATAAAAGTTTGACAAAAATACAAAAAAAATATTCATATACACATCATTATAACATAAATTTAAATAAAATTAATTATTTATACATAATATATATAAAAAAATAATTAGTCAAATCAAACCATTGACCCCTTAAATTCACTAAATATCTATTAATTAATGTAATAAGAAATAAACAAAAGATTAGTAATTGTTGTTTGGAAACAAAATCTAAAGAATATAATCCGTTACAACATGGAAAAAAAACAAATTGCCAAATTACCGATTTAGCCTTAAAGGTTAGCCCGCCGAGAATCACAATTGGAACCCAAAATCGGAATATTCCCATCTAAATAAAGTTGTAAAAATGCATTTGAAGTCGAATATTCTCTCATATTCCCGCTCTAAATTTTTCATTAATCCACCACGTTAATCAAAATTAGTAATTAATATGTAGTTAATCAAACGGCTAATATTCCTTGCCTTTTTTTTTTAATTAACACAATCTTCCACTATATAAAGGGGCCTCTTCTTCTCTAAGTTCTCATTACTTCAAACTCATACAATCTTTTTTGTTCAGAGAGAATTTTTGTATTCGATTCGATCGGAAAAAATGGCTGGAATTGTTGTGGTTTTCGATTTTGACAAGACGATTATCGATCTGGACAGTGATAATTGGGTGGTGGATGAATTGGGTGCTACTGATTTGTTCAATCAACTTCTTCCTACCATGCCTTGGAACTCTGTTATGGTAATTACGTTTTCGCCTTAATTTTAAAATTCTATTATGTTTAATTAAATCGCTTGATTTAACTGTTATCTGTTCAACAAATTACAGGATAGGATGATGAAGGAACTTCATGAACAAGGCAAAACTATTAAGGACATTGAAGAAGTACTGAAACGGGCACCTGTAATTCCTCGGGTTGTTCCCGCCATTAAAGCTGCTCATGCTTTAGGGTACGTATCTATACATTATTTTTTTTTGTTAAATTGGATTTAATTTACTTAAATTAAATGTGCATTGTTGTTTCAGGTGTGATTTGAGGATTGTAAGCGATGCAAATCTCTTCTACATCGAGACGATTTTGAATCATCTGGGAATAAGTGATTGCTTCACGGAGATCCACACAAATCCAGGCTACGTTGATGAAGAAGGGAGACTTAGAATCCGTCCTCACCATGATTTTCACACCTCCTCTCATGGCTGCAGCTCCAATACTTGCCCTCCCAACATGTGCAAGGTAAAACACGAGATACCTCTTCTGTTTCAATTTATGTAACAGACTAATTTTGTTCGTCAATTTTGGCATATAAATTTATTTGGAAACTAGATAAGAAGTACTCTCGAAATTCAAAGAGTCACGTAAAATTGGAATGGGGAAGAACTTAGGATTATTGGAATATGCTGATTTTATTATGTGTTCACGTTTTCCATAAATGTCCCCACAGTTTTTTTTTTTAAAAAAATAGAGTAGTTACGTTCTTACCAAAAGCCCAGCAAAATTTGCTATTTATTCGAATCAAATTTATTATTCTGTTGTATAATTTTGTTTGTGTTTTAACACTTAACAGGGCCTAGTAATAGAAAAAATACAAGCTTCATTGGCTAAGGAAGGGAAGAAAAGAATGATTTATCTTGGCGACGGAGCAGGAGATTATTGTCCAAGCTTGAAGCTGAAAGAGCAAGATTTCGTTATGCCAAGGAAAGATTTCCCTGTTTGGAAATTAATAAATGAAAATCGCGATCTTGTGAAAGCAGAGATCCACGGGTGGAGTGATGGAGAAGAGCAGGAACACATTCTGCTTCAGATAATCAAAACGATTTCCATGGAAGATAATCAATTTTTATCGGTTGATTGCAAGTTCCAGACGATTCCGATCAATGCAGTTCATGAAGCCATGACAAAACCTCTCCCTGTGCCTTACTGATTAAGCTGTGACAACTAATTAAGAGTTGGTTTTAATTACTTGTATTTTATCGTTTTATTTGAAATAGCCCTGGTTTTGAGCCTTTGATTCGGGCTCTGAATATTGTGGGGGGTGTAACGCTGTTATCTTTTCCCTCACTTTTTTTTTTTTTTAATAATATTTGAATTTCGAATCATGTTGATTAATTTTATATTTCTATTTGCCTTGCATTCCAAGTTTGTTGAAGAAGAAATAGTTGAACTGATAAAGGAAAAAAACATTTATGTCATAATCTATCAACATGAACAATATGATCTACAAGGGAATTTCATTGAATGTTGTATCTTGTTATTGTTACATATTTCTTAGAGTTATTGATTCAATAAAATATTTAGTTTCTTAATTATGATAAGAGTTGTATTAATATAACTATTTAAAGTCATTTGATTAATAAACTTAGAGATAAAGATTTTTTTTCATTTAGATTTTCAACCTTGTTAAATTATAGTACTTACTTATGGTTAGCTCTCTTGTTACTCTTGCCTAAATGGGAGCCGAAGTGATGAACGGTGGAAACAAATAATTAATGTGTAATGTCATGTATAAAGGAGAATATGTTATTATTTATAAAGAAGAATAGGTTATTTCGTGCATCCAGCGACTGAAAGAGTTTGCGGAGAAGGATTTAGTTGCGTAATAATAAATTCGTAAAGTAAATTTATTTTTCATTGAATAGTCCTTCAAAAATTTTAACAAAACAAACATGAAAAATATTTCGTGCATATTAAATAATGCGTTATTAGTGAATTCTTTTCACCTCTTAAAATTTTGTCCTTCAAAATTTTTAACAAAACAAGCATGAAAAATATTTCGTGCATATTAAATAATGCGTTATTAGTGAATTTCTTTCACCCTCTTAAAATTTTGTCTGCAAAATTTGTAGAAAACAAAACATGAAAAGATTTGGGCACTATTATATATTAATATATGAACAACAAATATTTTTTTTTCTTTTCGTTTTTTTTTTTTTTTTTGCAATTAGATGAATATATATAATCAGTGGCGTAACCACACAGTGGTAAGGGTGTCCAATTAGACACTTTTCTTTGGAAAAAAATACTATATATATAATTGAAATGATATGCGAAATGATTGAATAAAATATTTTGGATATTCTTAACACAACAAATTGCTATTTCTAAACACCCTTTGTTAAATTCCTGACTCAAACACGAAATATATAATTGTCGATAATCGTACAAAGACATATAAAATATTTTGTAATATCAATCTGCTCAAACCAAATAGATTGTTCCACTTGTCCTCCCCTATAACTAAATCGAATCGATACATTATAAATGGGACTGCTGCCTACTATATGTTTATATATAGTGGATTCATACTTGTAACTATACCGCAAAATGAATATAAGATTATGCTCGAATATCTAGCAGCAGGTATCTGTTCTCCTAGATATTATACTGTGCGCCTAATTAAGAATAGTATTTCATTCGTTTTAAAATAGTTATTAGGTTTATTTTTAAAGTAATTAAATTTTTAAAGCTAAATTAAAATTAGGTAATTGATTTTTTTTTTTTTCAAAAAATACAATTAGTGAAAGGTAACGTCCTCTGTGTATTGCATGCATGAAATATATATATATATATAATCATTACAAAAGTGACTTGTTTTCGATGGAAGTTGCTCCGCTTCATTAATTTTTAGTGAAGTAATCTTCAATTTAGGTGAAGTGTTTTAAGGTGGGGAAGTGAGATATATGGGGCGTAAATTTTTACGGATCTAAGGGGTGTATATTTCATATAAAAAAAAAATTGGCCAGAAAATTTGGTCATAATAGTATTTTATCTTATATTATTTTATTTTTTTGAAATTTTTTAGACTTTTAATTAAAAAAGGAAAAAGAAGATTCGTTTATTTTAAAATAAAAAAGATATTATACATTTTTAAAATTTCTAGCTAAATTTTAACCAAATATTTTCGCCATTAACTTTATATATCTTCAATTTTATAATTTTATTACTAAACAAATAAAAGTAAAACTTTCAATATTTTGTAAATCACCAATAATATAGAAAAAATATTTATAATTATTTTTGAAAATTTTACAACACAAAAAATATAACAATGGAGGTAGTCTTTTACATAAAATATTATCCATCTCTAAATTAGTAGTCTCTTTCATCCTCAACTAATATTTGCATTAACTAATATTTACACTAATTGTTGTTTATATATTTCAAAGAAGGAATTAAGGATAAAAAGGGTTTGAGTAATAATAAATAATAAATAAATATATTTTTATGATAAGTAATCTCTAACCTATCAATGTTAGGCAGATAGGTACAATTATTTCAAAATATCCAAATTTCTAGGATTTATGCCCTAGAGAGCTATGCCTTTAATTTGTGTCCTAGAGCATTTTAGAAAAAACCCACCCCAAAAATGTACTATATGAAAGTCACGCATCCTTAAATATTTGAAGACATAGAGTTTCAATTAGAAAATTCAGAAAAATAAATGAAAAAAATACAATAAATTAATAATTTATATTTTAAAAAATAATATGATTTTTAGTGATCTTTTTATTTATTTATCGTTATACAATTTTGTTAAATCTTGTAATGTGTATAAAGTGAAATTATGTATGCAATATATATGAATTATAATATTTTTCTTTGAAATTTATCATGTTGTTTGATAAAAAAGTGTTCAAATGGTATTAAAGTGTAGTAAAATGTATATTCATCATTTTAAAATTGTATTATATGTGAATAATAAATTATTCTTTGTAAGAGTATTAAAATGTAATAATAAATTAAGTCAACAAATAAAAAAATATTATTGCTATAATGAATAAATATTTATATTATAATATATTTATGTAAATTTCTCAAAATAAATAAACATGCTAACGTAACAAAAGCAAGTTATAATAAAACATTGAAATAACAACAAGAAGCTTAAATGTGATAAAACATAGGAAGTAGCAACAACAATATTAGACTAAAACTCATGAAGCTGAGAAGATATGGTAGAATCTTAAACCCGTTTTATTATTGAACCAAACCCTTAACTTCTTCATTATTAAAAATATATATGTAAATCAATTTTCTATATAAAATGTAATTTTACGATGAAAGAGGTTCAGATAAATTATGACCTCACGTAGCTCTGCTCATTTACGAAGGTTAATACCATTCTAAAAATGCAAATAGTGTATTAATTTAGTTTTTAATCCGTGTTACCAATAAAATAAAGAAAACAATGGGCAATTACAGATTTAACCTTATAGATAAACCGCCTAGAATCATAATTGGAACCCAAAAAAAGCGGGATATAAGAGAATATTCCCTCGCTAAATTTTCCATTAAATCAAAATTAGTGTATAAACCTAAAGGAAAACGCTTGCTTTTAGTTCAAGCTGTCAACATTTTTACTTACCATAAACTTAAATTTTATTTACTTTTTCCTATTCCTAACTCAAATCTACTTCTTTCCAACTATATAAAATCCCTCTCATCACTTCAAACTCAAAACAATTAGAAAGCTCTCTATTTCGTTTGTTACTCTAAAAACAATGGCTGGAATCGTTGTGATTTTCGATTTCGACAAGACGATCGTTGATTTGGATAGTGATAATTGGGTGATTGATGAATTAGGCGCTACTGATTTATTCAATCGACTTCTTCCTACAATGCCATGGAACTCTCTTATGGTTAGATTTCGTTTGATTACTTTGTTAATTCGCATTATAATTGAATTTACATTGTTCTAACTGTTGCATCTGCTCTGTTTTTATACAAATTACAGGATAGAATGATGAAGGAACTTCATGATCAAGGCAAAACTATTGACGAAATTGAACAAGTACTTAAACGCGTACCTGTAATTCCCCGCGTTGTTGCCGCCATTAAAGCTGCTCATACTTTAGGGTACGGATGCTGCATATATTTTGTGACTTTTTTGGTTCTGTAAAATCGGATTTACTCTAATTAGTTTATGTGTATTGTTGTTATTTCAGATGTGATTTGAGGATAGTAAGCGATGCTAATGTCTTCTACATCGAGACAATTTTGAAACATCTAGCAATATATGATTGCTTCACTGAGATCCACACAAATCCGGGCTACGTTGACGATCAAGGAAAACTTAGAATCCTTCCTCATCACGATTTTCATCATGGCTGCACCTTCAATACTTGCCCTCCCAACATGTGCAAGGTAAATAATTATATACGATGAATTTTGATAATTATATTCGATGAATTTTGATAACTATATATAATTATTAACATTGATTCTAATTTATATCAACAGGGGTTGGTAATAGAAAGAATACAAGCTTCATTGGCTAAGGAAGACCGGAAGCAAAGAATAATCTATCTCGGTGACGGAGCAGGAGATTTTTGCCCAAGCTTGAAGCTGAAAGAGCACGATTTCGTTATGCCAAGGAAAGATTTTCCAGTATGGAAATTAATAAACGATAACCGCGATCTCATAAGAGCAGAAATTCATGGGTGGAGTGATGGAGAAGAGCAGGAACACATTCTACTTCAGATAATTAAAGCAATCACCATCGAAGAGAACCAAATTTTATCAGCTGATTGCTGCAAGTTCAGACGATTACAGTTCATGAAGCCTTGCCAAAAGTTCTCCCTCTACCATAGTAATTAAGCTTTGTTTTTTTATGTCAAAAAAAGTGTATGGTTGGAGTTTTGTTTTTTAATCTGTTGAAATGACTTCAAATCAATACAATTATTTTTAAACATTTTCAATATCAATTGAACTACTGAGTTTTGAAATAATATATGTATGCTCTCTATCAATACCCTCACAAAATTTGATTCTACATCAACCAACGGTGTTTGAAAGATATAAATTATGGGTGATCCAATGATTCAATAGGAAAAAAGCATAGTTAAAATATCTGAAAGAAAAAAACCAACAAATTTAGAAATTTATTTATGTATTTGGCCTTAAATTTAATATTACGATGTTTCATAAATCTCTACATATTAAGAATGTCGCATCATGTGATTATAATGAATGTATTGGTTATTGAAATTAAATTTACATATTAAAAAAATTATATTAACAGTATTATGAGTCACAATAATTAACATATATCTAATCTAATGGAAACCCTTCATTTTTAGTTGTAAGATTATGCATTTAGTATCCACCAAACCGCAAAAGGAACTTACCATAGACTAATATTCCCAGGCATCTTTTATCTCCTTAACCTAAATCAAATCTACAAAGGTCTTCAACAAAAATTTTGCGGTGTTTGAAGTCCGCATTGAAGTCCGATTAAATCTGAATCACGCATTGCAGGCCTCGAGACTGACGCTCCTAACAAGATTTTCTCTATAAGTAAGATTCAAATATAAAATCTCTGTTTATGAGTGAATCAATTTTACCACTGCATATAAAACGTTTTTTATTTAGACATCTCAAATGAGATTACAAATTCCCTATTATTAGACACTTAAAAAGACAACCACATGTTAATTGTCAATCTTAATTCTGAACTTTGTCAAAATAATGGGTAGAGAGATATGAAACTAAAGGCCCAAATCATAAGCCCAAAGCCCATGGTCTCTAAAAGTAGGAAAAAAATGAGTATTAATATCTTTTGGTTCAACACCATCTGTTCTTAGAAACCTACGAATTGAAATTGATTAAAACGTATTTCCGTTAAGATTAAAATATTTGAATCTAAATATTAAATTATTATACTAAAATCAGAATATTAAATAATTAAGCTAGTTTGTTTTGCAGCATCTGAATATACGAAACTTATTGTACAACAAAAATTTAAAAATGCTAAATAATATTTTAAAATAAAATATAATTCTATATTTTATAAAATATTTTTAAAAAACTATATGATAGTTGGAGATCATGACAATCATGGGTGACGAATTAAGATTATGTTGGGTGACTAACACTAGTAATTAATTGTGACAACTAATAACAATAGCTAATGTATATATATAATGAAACACTATTGTGGTGATTGTGGTTAGTAATTCTTCATTTTATTTATACATATGTGTTATCTACGAAGTGACCTTTACATATATTAGGCTTATTTTTTTTACCCCTACATAGAAACTGGATGGTGATTATTACTATATGGGGTTAGCTACATATTGGTGGCACATTGCTGTCTTACAAGCCCTTTCCCTTCTTATTAAAAAAAAATGTAGTATCTTTTAGATCCAACAAATATTTGTGTAGATCAAAAGTATGTTGTACTTAGTTAACTATCAATAATTGTCTCCTTGTTAAGCAAATAAGAAAAACAAATCTTTTTTATACATTTTTGTTTGTTTTATCGTTAAAGAAAAAAAACAGGCAAATGATTGAGGTTTCAATTACTTCAAATAGAAAGGAGTTGTACATATTTTGTTCTTTCTTAGCCAAAGAGAAAAGACAAATTAGATTTGTTAACTTTCTTTTCTTATTCATGCCAAACCAAGTTTGCCGGCCTACGCAATTTTATTTTTACCTTAAAAAAGTGAATGATTACTCTTATATTAAATTTATCACGATTCAAAAATAGAAAAAGTGAATGATATTTGATGAATATTTACGATTAATTAAGTGAAATTTTCAAATACATTAACTTGTTTAACTAAAAGCATAAATACATAATACAATGTAACTTTATATAGATCTCACACAACAGGATTTGACTATCAGGTTTCAAATACGATATGTTATATCGAAATGGGTGAATGTTATGTAATAAACAAATATAAGAGTACACTATGTAGTATATATATTGGTAATCATTATAGGCATTCCTTCATAGGACAATAAGGAATCTTCATTATTATGACAATATAAATGATTTTAGGTATAGTTGTAGCTAAACCTAAATTGTCTCTCTTATTTACTCAAAATTGTTCTTCTTCATGCAACTCTTTACTTTATTTAAACCTACTTGTCTTAAATAATTTAGGTAAGAAAAAAAATTGGGTCTTCAAGCAATTTAGAAATTAGTTAATTAAGTGGTCCAATATTGGATAAATACATTTACTAAATTAAATTGTATATGCATTAAACATATGTAGGCCATAGCTATATCTAAATTATCTATCTATAAGCTCTCAATTAAATTCATACGTGTTATGAACTCAAATTAAATGCAACTTGAATATATATGAAATGTAAATATCGTAGCGTACGTGCTACATTTGAATATACTTAAATTCTATATTAAATATGACTATGTACATTTAGAATTACTTCCATGTTTAATAATTACTTCCAAGTATATTTTACCATTAATATAGCAATTTTATTTATGTCTTTAAATGAAAAAAATTAAAACAATTTTTGATTAGAATGTACTATATTATATAATTTATACAATGAAATTTTTCGACAAAGCATTATCAGTAATTCCTCTTAAGATGATGGCACCGTCGAAAGAAAAGGTAGTCTATTAAGACAACTAAAGTAGTAAGAAATAGTCAAAGAGTGTTAGCAAGATGTTATTCTAGTTCTATATAGAATTGAGAACTAGTAAATAAGTAGTACATGTTCATAAACAATATAGTAATTTATAGTACCATGAAATTGAAATGAACATTTATCATATATTATATGTGAAAAAATCATTAGTAGATAAGATATAAATGTAGAAATCTGTACTTTCAAAAATTTAGGACCACCACCCATGTGATTGTGATGAGTGAATTGCAATGATTGCCCCTACAATGCATGTGAAATCAATTGTTGTGATGAGATAGTATGTACATTGATGTTTTTTTTGATTTTTAATTTTTTCTCTTTTCTTTAATAGATCTCCGATGTTTGAGGGTCTCACTGACACCAAGTAATTTAGAAATTGGTCATGATATTCATAACCTAACTTCTTTTTCTGTTAAATCTTGATCATCAAGTCTGATCTACTCGAATTTTTTTTCCTGCCCTTGAGCCTCTCACAAGTAACATCGTTTCGTTCTTCTTATGTGTTTTCGTTTTGAGACCTCTATTAAGGAAAGAAAAAATAATTACTATTCCACTATAACTCTTGTTAGCAGTGGCTGAGCCATGTGAATTCAAGGAGTGATAATTAACTCCTTTTTCGTCTGAAAATAACATTATATAGGTTATAGCTATGTACAAAAAATTAAAAAAATTAATGTACATTATATAAATATTCTCATCCTGGCTTTTTGTAGTCTAATTTCTTATATATTGATATTCCTTATGAGAATTCTGACTTCGCTATAATTCGTTTGATAAATTCTTGATTGTGAAAACGTACCACCTCACTGGAGGTTTACTTTATTTCTAGCACAGAACCAAAACAAAAATCCAGTGCATGATGTTAAAATCTACTTTTCACAAACCGTACTAATAATTTAATTGATTAACCTTTAATAAGATTACTTGGTAATGTTATTGCCTAATTGAATCTAACGAACATTAAATTTTGATGGAAGTTTATTAATCCATTATAGTTGAAGTCAATTTATAATAAACAAGCATTTTATGACAATCACAATTACTTCTGAAAAATACAATTAATCCAACATCTTTATTACTTATGAAATATTGTTTCGATCCTTGTAATATGTCTTTTAAAGTTTTGGTCATTTCTTTAGAAATATTGTTTTGTTAATCCCGTTCATATACTTCAATACATTTGTCTAACTTATTAGTAATATATTTTGGAATAATACCCGAAAGACTAGAATATGGTGTTTTAACGAGAGATTTTAAGTTCAATCGTAGATATGAAAAAATAGTATAGGATTATTTTTATTGAAAGTTTTTGTGGTTTTTTGTGTAGTATAAAAGGGATTTTCATACAAAAATTCTGTCTAATTCATTATTTACTTTTTCTATTCGTATATATACACACGTATTATACATAAAGGACGAGTTTAGTGTGAAGCAATAAATAAATAAATGCGTCTAAGTTTAGCAAAACAATATAATTTTTTTCAGATATAATATTAGGTATTGAAATATATGACATACTAATATTTTAGGCATGTTGGATTGTATATCTTTGAAATTTTCAAACTTTTGTTCATAAAATCCCAAATGCATTTTGTCGGTTGGTTAGTGCTCTTTGGTGAATTTGCTTGTTTTCTTTTTTAATATTTTAATCGAACTTTAATATATATGTAAAATTTTAATATAAATATCAAATATTAATAAAACTTTAATATAGATATCAGATATAGAACGAAGAAAAAAAGAGTTGGTAGTTGAATACGGAAGGAGCGTCATCGTAAGTTTAAACCCGGGTAGCATTGGACCACACACCATGGCCCATTGTTTCAGGGACAAGTAAGGCCCACTATTGCAAGTTGATAATTACAAGACCCCACAAGGCCCAATGATCCCTTGATATTTGGGATCTTTTGATTCCATCCTCAAATCCCCATGATTTTTTTTACTATTATATGTTAATAATTAATATAATCATACACAAACAAACCTTGATTATATCAATCTTTCGATTATTCCACCTCCAACAATTCCACAAGGAATTTGGACCCAACTTTAACTTGTTTCCCTACATTATTTTAAGCTTCTATTAATGGTACAAGAGAGTTCATTTGAATTTCATTATATATGTCAAATTACTTTTACGTATATACTGCAGGTATGAATATGATAATAAGTATGTTTTTATTTATAATGAGACATATTCAAATTTGAAATATTTAAAACGCCTTACATTTATTATACTCCATATCATTGAACCAACAAGACACACTATCGATAATTAACAAATCAAGATCTTTAATTATTAATATCAATAAATTTCGAATACAAAAAATGTTAAAACAAATAGGGTAAGGGAAGGTGTTACCTAGGGTCAATATAAATGGCCTATCCAATAGATATGAGGATTCTTGTCTCTATAGGTACAAAATATTTTGTCTGATGATCAACAAATAAAAACAAAAATTACCCTTTCGAAACGCATGCCAGTGTCCCATTATTAATAAAGTAATGGATTAAGTAAGAGTTAAATAAAAAATAATATATATTTGAATAATTCTACTTAAGAACTTGCTGCCCCTTAATCTTTTGTCTGATTCGATAAATACAAGAAATATTTGTCTCAATTATACATCCCTACCTTTTCTAGTTCAGTCTTACAAAAACAAAAGTTGATTCCACGAATAATTGAATTCACTTAGTTTTAATTTCGTGTTTAATCAAATTAAATATAGACATAACATACGTTTTGCGTGGCATACATAATGCCACGTAAAATTGTTATGGAAAACCACACAAAATAGAAAAATGTCATATAAAACGTTAGGTAGAATGAATGTATCTATTTTTTTTTATACATATTCAAAGTTATATATCATAATAGTTATTTGTTGATATCAAATTAAAAAACACATTTATATATTACGTATAATTTTAAGTTCGAAACTTTTATTGTTTTTTTAAAAAAATTAATAAAAATTGATGAAAGGAGCGAGACATGATCCGTCGGAAGTGGTGCCCAATAAGCTGAGAAAAGAAAAGCGCCGTCGAGTCGCCGTCAGTTTACAGTATCATATTAATGAGGTTAACGCTCTGATAACGTAACGATAAATATAGGATCAGCCAAACGGCGAGACGTTAGCTGACAGTTTTGACTACAATACGCCGTCTATCCTTCATCGGGAAATGCAAATAAACTATACACAAGTGAAATCGGGATTGACGGAGACGGGATAACGGCGTGTAACGTCTCATTCTGCTGTCAATTTGTCAGAATTTAGCAGTAGTTTAAAGCCATTACTATGATCTTTTCATAAAATTTTGTTAGGATAGCAAAAGTATTGAATTCAGATTAATTCGATATTATAACGTTATATCGTCTCTAGATTATCGTGAGCTTACCGGAGTGGTACCTGGTGCTTGGTGAGCGGTACCTAGAATTACCGCATCCCTGCTACTGTAGCGGTGCAGTACTCAGCCTAGGAAAAGTAAAAAGATTTTAATTACTTATAACATGAGTAATGTGCCTTTGGGGCCGTGTAGCAGTAATGCAGTACCACAAGGGGCAACCTCTAGGCTTTTAGGTGTTTTTACTGTTTCTCTTATCAATTGTTAATTGAAATTTCGATTAAATTTAAATTTGTGTAGTGTAAGATCTTATTAAAGGGAAAAACACTTTGTTTTATACTAAACTCTAAAATGCTTGAACCTGATTACTCCACACTCTAATTAAGAGTTGAAGAACCAATTTCATCCTATCATAAATTTTATTAATATATTTTAAGGAGATTGATTGAGTGTATTAACAAAAGTAATGTATGTATTAGTTATTATGTGATAGACAATATTTCCTTCTTTTCAAAAAAGATGGTTGACTTGAAACGGAGTTTGAAGAAGACTTTTTAATTTTGTGGTTCTAAATTAAGGTTATGTCAAATGTATCAAAATGCCCTTTAATCTTGTGATTTTAAACATGCCACGTGGAAAGTTAAAGTAGAAGTTTTTTGCCAAAAAAAGAAAGAGGTCATTCTTTTTTTAACGGACTAAGAAAGAAATGGGATCATTTTTTTTAAACGAAAAAAATACCTTTTTTAGTACACTTTTTTCATGTTACGTATAATTAATGTTTGTATTAGTTATGTATTATATTACGTATTGAGGAGTGTATTACTACCATGAATATCTAACTATTATTAATGTAAAGTGATTTAGGGCTCGTTTGGTGTAAGATAAAAATAAATAGTCCTAAGACAAAAAAATATTCATGGGATAATATTTAGATGTCTTGTTTGGTTGACATATTTGGATAACTTATTCCACCTTTTATAGCATAGTGATGGATAAATTATCTCATATACAAGGTGGGATACGTTATCAAAATATAACTAGCATAGTTAATCCTGGGATAACTAGTCAACAACCCCTGTGTACGTACATGTATTAGCATGGTTAAAGACACAATTAACACTCAAAAGTACTTTTTATATTTTTTCCACCATAATTACAGAGAATACTTTCGCAAATAAATATTTTATACAATGCGTAATATTTTGAATGCAACAAAACATGCACAATAAATAATACATGCACAACTAATACAAATATTACTAATACACTCTCTTAAGCATTATTTTCATACATTCTATCAAATGACCCCTAATTGTTTTTCCTAGACTTAGGTCCAATGGACTAGAAACAAAATCAATATGTGAAATTTCTACTATTTAAATATTATATTCTCATTTAAATTTATATGAGTTAATTTAAATTGACATGTATTCTTTTTTGAAAAAGAACTTTTTAAACATGTTTCTAAAATAAGTTATAAATGTCATTTTTTAGAATTGATTAAAATATAAGGCGAATCGTATAAATTGGTACATATAAAGTAGTATAATAGTTACACTAACCATTAACAATTGAAATTTTAATTTAATTATATATTATTGTAAATTTCTTGATATTGATACAAAATTTTGAATCAAAACTATTATATTTGATGGAATCTTTTCTAAATCAAAAGCAAACGAAGAAATAAAATTCATAACCGTATGATGACACTTTGATTTTTTTTAAAAAAAGTTCTCAACAAATCATTTAGCATGAGATTGGTGAGGAAGTATTTACATCTCATCATTGTTGTGATTATTATTAAAATAAAAGTTAGTCATCATATTTATGTAATATTGTCTGTATTATAGCCAACTTTTTAGTAATTATATATCAATAGAAAAACAAAAGAAAAGTACTAATTATTAGCAAAATTATAGTGTGACGCCAAGCGCATCAACCAATAAT
Source organism: Solanum habrochaites (assembly GCA_027704765.1). Classification (NCBI taxonomy): domain Eukaryota; kingdom Viridiplantae; phylum Streptophyta; class Magnoliopsida; order Solanales; family Solanaceae; genus Solanum; species Solanum habrochaites. The sequence continues at coordinate 66,361,295 of JAKWJA010002491.1, forward strand.
TTGCGTAGGCACAGTTTTTTGAAGCAAAGGAACGAAGGAAAAGGAGGAAGGAGAAAGGAGAAACGGGGGGGAGAGGAAGGGGGGAGCGGGAACGAAACGGGGGGCGGGCGGAGGGGGAATTTCTATCTCTACCTTTATTTTTAAATCTTGGATTTTTTGTATCAAATTCCCTCCTAAATTTAAAATTTGCATTGAGACGCTGAAAATTGTCTGTATTCACTTTAATATTATAATATATGTAGAAAAATATAAAGTTTTACAATAATGGTATATTTATTCATCATTGCTACTTGCAAAGTTGATGATTCCCAAGAAAAAAAAGACAAATATTATATTATATAAATTAAAAAAAGGACAAAATTAATGCTGCAATGCCACCTTCCATTCCTTAGTAGGGTCTCACAGCAAATCTTCAGCTCATTCAAAATAATATAAACAAATATTACTGAAATAAATTATTTGTAAAATAAAAACGTAGTTGAACTTGGTGCCAAAATAGAAAAATCGAAATATTAAAATAAAATAAAAAGAAAAGACAAGTATGGAACACATTTACTATGGGTTACAGAAAATGTAGCAGTAATTGTGGGACATTAATTTGGCTGGTACTTAGAAATATCCAAAATTTCGATATTAATTTCATTTAATTTACTTGGGCGCTGCAGTATTTCAAACTCAAATTATTTTGGCTCATCCAAGAACTTTATTTATATATTTTTCATTGAAATTGCGATAATAACATATTCAATTGTATGCGTTTTATATTTTACTTTGTTAAGATACATGCATTTGTTTTCATTTGACCTCCCACCTAAGAATAGGGAAAAAAATGAAAGAATTATCACGTTTAAGTTTTCTTATTATGTTTTCTATTAATTTTATAAATTTTATGATTTTTTTTGTTTTTATTCATTAGATTAGTATATTTGTGCATCAGATTAATGTATATCACGCATTCGATTAATGTATCTCGCATATCAGATTAGTATATCGTGTATAAAATATAATGTATCTTACTTAACGATTAATGTATCTCGCGTATCAGATTAATGTATCAGCGCTTATATTATTGTACCAGTTTGAGGGATTTCTGTAATTATAAACTTATAAATGACATTATTTTGCTTTTAAAATATGTGATATTTGTCATTTGCCAAAAAAAATCCAACACCAATAACATATAATAGAACAATGAAAACAAAGAAAGCATATAATAATATCTAATTTCTCTTATTAATGTTAATTATTTACTAATATCGTAATCAAAACGAAAAAAATAAGTAATAATAAAATGGAAGAACAAAATAGTATGTGAGTAAATAATTAATATTGATAAGAGAAATTAGATAACATTCGATTATTAGTAGTTCTCAATCCTCATTTACAATCTTTGCATTCTCAGATATAAAGTTATATCATCATCAATAAGTTGTATAAATATATATCCTCTCCAATTTAATCACCTTTTTAAATATATTTTCGATCTAACTCTCTTATTTTCTCTATCTTTACTAGAAAAAATCTACAAATTCTTTTTATTAATAAAATGCAAGAAAATCAAAAAATATTTCGTCAATAAAATAACGATCATATCGTTAAAAATTAGCAAAAAAAAAAAAACCCAACAATTAAAAACGTGAATATGTATCATTAAGATTATACTCCATGTGCAATTAACTAATTTTCTAATACATCTCTGAATTCAATGTTATCACTTATATTTTTATTTTTTTTAAAAATTGTTTTTATTACTTCTAAAAACAATTGGAGGTAAGGTCAAAATCGATATTTCGGTTAATAAAGAAGGGCATTTAGGTGAACAAATAAAATCTCTGACTCGAATTGAATTGATTGTGTTTGACACAGTAAAAAAATAAATCTGGAAAATAGACTTTTTATCAAGAAAGAGGAAACAGCAAGAGAAAAATATATAATACAATTAGCTGTCTTCTTCACCTGATCAGTTTTTTCATATCTATATTTCTGTGTAAAAATTTCTATAACAATGTCTAAAATCAACTGTTAGACAAAAAAAATAAAACATAAAATCTCTGTAGCTGCACAAATATACATTTTTCACTGATATTGGAAAAGAAAAAATTCAGCAGAAGTTATTGATTTTGATGAGTTGTTGTAAGCTATGGGTCAACTTTGAAAAACCCCATTTCAAGTTTTTTTGATTCATCTCTTTCAGGTAATGATTTTCTTGAAAATTTAATTTTTAAGAATGTTGGTTTTTTTTTTTAATAGCTGTTTTTGATGTTGAAAGCAGAGGAAAAACAAGAAGATAGTGATAGATTACATACAGCTATAACCCATCACATTGTGTAGTTAACATCATTACTTTGTCCGGAGAAACCCGAGTTTTAAGTTAATCATTTGTTACTGTATATCTTGTTTTATGGGTTGATATTGGAATTTTGCAGGTGGAGGAGGGAGATTAGTTCTATAATCTGAGTTGCTTTTTGGGTTTTGGTTGTGGAGATTTGGAGGGGCTTGAGCTGTCACTGTTAGTATCGATAAATCAGCTACAGGTCACTGAAAACTCTACTCTTGTGTCAATTCAACGATTTGGTTCGTCGTCTTTTAGCTTTTTGAACATTTGGTGTTTTGCATATTGTGAAACTGTTCTTATCTTATTATGGGGTTTCTGTATTACACTGTTTTAATTGGATTCCAACATTCCGTTTTGGAGATAAAAGGTAAATAATGGGGTCGCCGATTCATTATCTCTCTCACCTGAAGCCTTTTTAGCACCAATTTTTGACTCTTGTGATCTGAAAGCAAACTAAAAAAGAACACCTTATGTGGTAACCCTTTTTGACTGTGGTGTTTGTGGGACAAATATCACTGTCAAATGCATTTTATGTTAGCAGAAATCATGTGCCCCATACTGTTCATACTTTTTTTATAGCATTCCTTGTATTTTTCTCTCCAATTGTTTTTCTTGGAAAAGAACAGAATGAAAAAGGAAAGTAGGTTGATTCTTGAGAAATTCAGTAGAGTTATAGGGTTAAAAGGGGGTCTTATCAGTTGTCATTAGGTGGTTACTGTGATGGAATAGCAGCCATTTAGGCTTATATGCTTGAGAATCACATCTTTTTTGTGGGTCAGTCAGTACAATAATGCAGATATTGTTTTCTTCTTGTTTGGAGCAGACATGATTCCTGTGGGTTCTCAGAATCTAGTAAAGAGAAATGGTCTAGCATGTTGACTTGAGTTGAAAGTTGAAAAGGCAAATAGGAAAGGAAGACATTGTGTTCTGATAATGAGTCGAGAGATGAAGAAAGGGAAACAGGATATGAGTTCTGATGCCGCGGAGAAAGTTATGGTGGCTGTTAAGGCATCAAAGGAAATACCAAAAACAGCTCTTGTATGGTCTTTGACTCATGTTGTTCAGCCTGGAGATTGCATTACACTACTTGTGGTTGTACCTACACAAAGTTCTGGTAATTTCTTTGGATTTTCTTGTTTCATTTATGATGTCCTAAAACTGAACATTTAGGTTAGCTAGAATTCTCGAGCTGCATACTTCTGTAATAGTGAATTGCATCTTTGATCAATAATCTGTTATCAGTAAGAAATTCCTATTTGTTGTTTTCTCTGCTCTGGTATTGGAGATCGTAAAGTTTAGGACTTGCTCTTGCAGCTACAAATTTCTTTTTTGTGCTATTGAATCCTAATTCGTTCATTGAGGCTGATCCGTCTTCATATTTTCTCGACATTGCTTTCTGAAGGGATCTTTTATTTAGTAATTCTGCCATGTTTTTATATTTGTGCTGCTTGTGTGCTTTCAAAAAAGAGGTCTAGTGAAACTTAATTTTTCTGAGAATTGCACAATCATTTCTAGGTAGGAAGCTGTGGGGTTTCCCTCGGTTTGCCGGAGATTGTGCCAGTGGCCACTGGAAGTTGCACTCTGGAAATAGTTCGGAGCACAAGTCCGACATAACAGATTATTGCTCCCAGATGATCCTTCAGCTTCATGATGTTTATGATCCCAACAAGGCAAGCATTCAAATTCTTTTCATCTCCACTGCTATCACATTGTTATAAACATTGACGATAACATTTTGTTCTTCTTGTGCTCTTATTTTCCTCCAGATAAATGTCAAGATTAAAATTGTTTCTGGTACACCGCATGGAGCTGTGGCTGCTGAGGCGAAGAAGTCTCAGGCGAATTGGGTTGTTTTAGACAAGTAATTTAGATAATTCTTCAAAGCCTGATGTCTTGTTAAACTGATTTTTTATTTTCAAGGTTTGTTGAACTTCGCTTTCTATTTTTCGGTGTTTTTACAGGCATCTCAAACATGAGAAGAAACGCTGCATGGAAGAGTTGCAGTGCAATATTGTAGTCATGAAGCGATCTCAACCAAAAGTTCTCCGATTAAATTTAGTAGGCTCACCTAAAAAGGAACCTGATGTCACGGGCACATTATCTTCAGAGCCTACTCAAATTTGTGGAAAAGAATCAAATAAAAAGGATTCATTGGATTCTTCTCGAGGTCCACTAGTAACCCCATCAAGTAGTCCAGAGATGTTCAGTACGACTGAAGCTGGTACTTCATCAGTTTCAAGCTCTGATCCTGGAACTTCACCATTTTTTGTCTCTGAAGTAAATAGGGATCTGAAGAAAGCAAATTTATCATCTGCTCAGGAAGATGTAGATGAATCAAGTTCAGAGAGTGAGAGTGAGAATTTATCCGCATCATCAAGTTTAAGGTTTCAACCATGGATTGCGGACATAATCAATTCACATTCTGAACTCTCACAAATCAAAGGAAAGAGCTCATTGAGAACTCATGACAGGCCACAAGATTCTACGAATAAGACATTGCTGCGGAAGTTCAGTAAGCTTGATGAAGAAAGTGATTTTGGATCCCCGAGTTATAGAGCTGATTTGGATTACAGTGGGAATGTGAGAGAAGCAGTTGCGTTGTCTAGAAGTGCACCTCTTGGCCCTCCTCCCTTGTGCTCGATTTGTCAACACAAGGCACCTGTATTTGGGAAACCACCCAGGTGGTTTACTATGCTGCCTGAGCTGCAAAGGAGGATTTTCGACAAGGTAAAACTTTTTGGGCTGCGGAGGATATGATCTGCATAGAGGAAGTCCTTCCAGATGGTCAAGGGTTGCTGTTGAAGCAAACACAAATTGGCAACCGGTCTTCAAGGGGATCAAGAATTTGCTCGATAGTTGGAAGTTCGAGCTGCGCACAGCACAGAAATGTTGTAATGCTGATAGGATTCTGCATTGAGGACAGCAGAAGACTGCTAGTATATGAATATATATGCAACGGATCATTAGATTCTCATCTATATGGTATGTGATACTGTTCCCCCTCCCTCTGTCCTTGACAGCTCTCATGAATGTGATTGTTTTTTTCTTTCAGTAAAAATAGACCCCTATCTAGTTGGTGAAGATACTGTGTGAATAGGAACATGCAAAAATCATGTCATCTGAAGAGATGCTCTTTTTAGATCTCTCTTAAAATCATTCTGATTTTCACAGGTCGTACAAGAGATCCTTTGGAGTGGTCTGCTCGTCAAAAAATTGCTGTGGGTGCTGCACGAGGCTTGCGTTATCTTCATGAAGAATGCAGAGTGGGCTGCATTGTCCACAGAGATATGAGACCCAACAACATTCTCATCACCCACGACTTTGAACCGCTAGTATGGAGAAAGTTCAATGATACATGTTTAATTTTAACATTACTAATTAAGGCTGCATTGAATCATCTTCTTATCTGTAGAATCAAGCACAGAATAAGTTGCTTCACTTGTGCTACAATGCATTATGTCTACCTTTTGGTGCAGCACACTAAATCCAATTATCTTATTCACTTTTCTTTTACCAGGTTGGAGACTTTGGTTTGGCTAGGTGGCAACCTGATGGTGACACAGGCGTTGAGACGAGAGTAATTGGAACATTTGGGTAGGCCTTGAAAGTAGTTTGGTATGTTTTAACGTAATGATACAGAGAATCAATAGTCTAATTTGTGAAATTCAGGTATTTGGCGCCCGAGTATGCTCAAAGTGGCCAGATTACAGAAAAAGCTGATGTTTACTCATTTGGAGTGGTACTGGTGGAGCTTGTTACCGGACGCAAGGCAGTGGATCTTACTAGGCCTAAGGGCCAGCAGTGTCTCACAGAATGGGTATCTTTTTTGGTTTTAACCTTTAATTTGCTATCACTTTAATGCAGACATGAGGAAAAAATGAACGAGAGAGCCATCCTTGCCTTGCTAATAATGTGATTGATTTGTATTAGGCGCGTCCATTGTTGCAAGAATGTGCTGTTGACGAGCTAATAGATCCCCGGCTAGAGAAGTGCTACTCTGAACATGAAATATACTGCATGTTGCATGCTGCATCTTTGTGCATACGGCGCGATCCTCAGGCCAGGCCTCGCATGTCTCAAGCAAGTGTTACAGTTGTGCTTTCACTATCAATCACATTATTCTCTGTGCTTGTTTCTCATGTTTGTTTGGATATATTGTTTGTGAAGGTACTTCGAATACTTGAAGGCGACCTTATCATGGAATCTGGAAAATTGTCAACAACGCCTGGATATGATGTTGGAAACCATAGTGGAAGGATTTGGTCAGATGCCCAGCAACAGTGTCAAAGGTTCAGTGGCTCCTCCTTATTAAGCGATGGATCGGAGGAATTCAGTGCCAAGCTCTCATTTGACAAAAGGAACCCCTCAAATGTTTGGGATCAATCCAGGTCAACATATTAGGGGACCATCTGTAGATAACTTGATCTTGCTTCACACATAACATACATTTTTCAGCTCTACTTAGCCAGGCAGTTTGTGTAATTCTAGAGAATCCTGTAAGAAGGTAGCTCGTAATATACTACAGGTGATTCCTATTGATTGTCCCCGATCTACTTGTTATGTATTTGTCAAGTCATCCTACTCAATCTTAAACTTATAGCTCAAAGAAAAGAACGCTATTTTGATTAAAGAGAAACCTAGCTTCATTGTTTGACAATCCAATGTCCAAACTACTCATCAAATCCATGAGGTTATTTAAAGAAATAGATACATGGCTGAAATTCAATGTCCAAACTACTCATCAAATCCATGTGCTTCAAAATGTTAATGAAGTCAAAACTTAGTTACAGCTCTTCTAAAGAGTTGATGCGCAATCACATTAGTTAGTTGCAATGCATGTGAAGTCAGTTGGAAAAACGCATACTTAAGAATGATATCTAATTTGTCCATAAATACTTTCATACACTCTTAAATCTGGATAACAAATAAAGATATCGAGGAAATGAAGCGCTGCAAATATCTTCAGTTCAGCCCTATAAGAGTAGCCAGTAAGTCTAACCATTTTTTTAGACGAGGAAAAAAAAAAGAGGGTATCTACGGCTTCCTCATTTTGGATCTTGCATACCTGAATAGGACAGGAAGGAAATTTTAGTAACGGTGCCACAAACATGTAAATACTCAGAATGTACTTGCACTAGGACGATAAGGAGTGAGAGGAGTACTCTATGTGCATGCCACCCCGATCAGAAGATGGTAGAGTGCTTCCTTGAAGTTCATTCAGTGCTTTAGTTGCTTGCTCAACGCCCTATAGAAACAAAAACTAGATATATAACTGATGGAAATATGATTAAAGCAACGCCATCCCTTTTCCAGTTAGTAACATATGTACATGTATGGTGCTTCATATACTTCCCAACATAACTTCCCTTTTACAGAAAATAGCACAGAAGGGAAATATAACTTTTTCCTAATGACTGCAGCAGAGACCAGAATGGTTGAAAATTCCAAACACGTCAATGACCATGTCTCTATGATATTCTAAATGCAGGTATATCAGCTTCATTTTTAAGTCTTTGACCTGATAGTAAATTTACATATTTGCCCTAGCCACAACAAGAAGCTGTGAGAGGTACCTCAAAATCAGCAAAAGCAACAGGCATCCCGCCTCTTGCACGCACCTTGAGGGTGTTAAATCCAGAATACCTGGATTAAAAGCAACATATACAGTCAGTTTTAGGTATCCTTAGCAACTTATAATATTTCCATCTGTAGCTAGCACTAACAGAACAAACTGCTTAACCATATGAACACTGAGTTCTCAAGAGAGACGCGAAAGTGAACGCTCTCCTGTGCGGGAGTTATACAGGAACTTACTGAGAAACAACTTGCTTCAATTCATCCTCGGTGCAATTTGGACCAAGATTGGCGATGAACAGAGTGGAACATGGTTGTGCTCCATCTGTTGTCTTCTCATTTTGTTCCTAAAACATCAAATCCAAATAAAACGCTTGGAAATTAATACGAATACCAGAAGAAGGAATGAATCAGTAGTAAAAATCCACGAGACTCATCCTAGATGTTTGCTTCAATAGTGAAACAAGAGGGTTTCTCTTCACTAAGAACTAAACAAGTAATTTGAAAATAAGTCAGGTCTGCAACTGTAATTTGCAGCACTTGCACATTTGGTGATTATCTATGTATATTGCACACGTTCATTCCAACTTTCAGGATTTGAAGGGCACACACTTTAAGAACTTCACCTAATCTGCTTGCAGGTGCCTATGTCCAGAATACAACACATGCTACAGAGAGAGGGTATATGACTTACGCTTTTTGGGGCCAAAGAATGGTCAGGCTCCACTACTTTCTCCTCACTGTTCCACGATAGAGAATAATAAGCTTTCCATGACAGATCAAAGCAATAGACCTCAAATTACACACGTATTTATAAGTAAAATTTAGTTTATCAAAATGCTTGACCGTTTCTCTTCTGAAGAATCATCCTTTGTCCCAGAATCAGGATTGTCGGGCTCGGAAGCATCATCAGAATCATTATCACCTGATTAAGCAAATAGTACCAACACTTCATGATTCTCAGTAAAAAATTGGATGAAAATACTTCCTTGTAGAAAGTCTTATTTGACATCTTAAATGTGGTAGTTGAATCATATAGCAAAGATCAAAGTTAGTACCTTCATTGCTTGATGTGCCTCCTTCGGCATCTTCATTGAACTTGTTTCTATTGTCAATAACTACATAAGGTCCTCTTCCTGACAGTAACCATCTAAATGAGCCAATAGAAGCAATAATTATAAAAAAAAAACTGAAAAAGAAATTTTCCATTTTATCGGATGCAAAAACTTTATTGATATCAAATAAGCATCAATGATTGCAACAAATTTATACCTGGAATTTGTATTCTTCTAGAGTTTGATCTTGCCGGTTCAATGTGCAAAGTGGATCCAGTTTGAGGATCAAATTTTACACCCTGGAGTTGGGATTGGTAAAGGACAAGAAAGATACCAATTGACTAAACTAATGAAGCAAAAGTTGAATGTCTACATGTGCCTCAAGATAGGTAGTAAAAACTCAAATTAGAACAAAAAGGAGGTTAGCAGAAACGGAATTTGTTTGTTCCCTTTTGCGCTTAATGGGCATTGTGGGCTTTTAATGTTAGCAACAAAACTAAACCAAATCAATTCATCAACATACACAATTCATAATGCAAAAAAAAAAAAACACTTATTTGCAGATGAATTGAGAGACCGAGATAACAAGGCAAGGTCTCGTTGTGAATAGTTGGATAAATTTAATATTTCAGAGACTCTTTATCTTTTATACAGAACACAAAAAGAAAAGAATAAGAACATCTTGGAATAAGGTGGTCTTAAAAGCAGCATATGTAATCTCCAAAATCCAAACAGAATGTGGAACATAACTAGACCTACTCAGATTAGATATCTCACATTCAGGGCATGCATGGCCGCCATTGCTGATGGATGATCAATAAAAGTAGCAAAGGCAACAACCTGTATATTGGAAGAAGAAGATTAGAAACACAATTGTAAATAGAAGGAATATAGGCTGAAAACATCCTTGAACTATGACCCAAACCAAAAGTACATCCTAGTATTACTAAAGTAAACAAAAAACATCCCTTAACTAATTCAAAAGTTGCAACAATCATCCTTCTGTTTAGTTTCGGTCAAAAACTAACACCCAAAGAAGTTACTGTTGTCTTTAACCTTCAGCAGAACTTCACAAATCAAAGGCAAAAGTAAAGTTCATATTTTTTCTCTATCCAACAGTGTTTTAATTGTTTAATATAACTGACGAGTACGATTAATTAATTTCTATTCCCTTCATCTTTTTCATCTTGTGAAAGAGGTTAGTATCTTTTTTGTTAAAATATTGTTAAAATTTCCTTACCTGTTAAATAAAATGATCCAAAGAGATCGGAAGTATTGGTACTGCACAAAATAATCTAAAATTCACTAATTGTTTCCATTATAAATCATCACCACTTTTGTTATTAAAATCTCTGGTAGCTTTTTTTAAAGAAAAATGGAAGAGAAAGAAAGAATAATTAAGCTCTGTGCAGTATTTATTTGAGCAGGAAACTGAAGAAATAGTTCTACACAATTGCGCATAACTAAGTATTTATCAGATAAATTTCCTTCATTGTTGTAAAAAGAGAATATGAATGCTTTCACAAGTATCAAGGTTAAAGATGATTGAGCGAGAGGGAGATAGATTGAGAAATTAAAGGAGAAAGAGACGTGGTTTTTCAGTATATCGTTAGTTTTTGACAAAAACTAAACATAAGGATGATTGTTGCAACCTTTTAATTAACAAAGGGATTTTTTTTGTCTATTAGGGCTCGTTTGGTGCAAGGGACTAAAAATAATAGTGATGGGGTAAAAAAATTTATGTCGTTTGGTTTCCAACGAAACGACCCCTTACAGTAATACAAGGACATACTTTAAGTCTGGGTCGTAGTTTAAGAATGTTTTTAGCCTAAAACTCAAGATTGGCGCATAGATGTTACAGTTGATAAAAAAAGGATTTAGCCTTTCGCTATCAATTCCTTTCAATTTTGACTTGAGAGCTGCTGAAAAACATCATACCAGAATAAAGTTAACAGATTGATCAGGTTGTTCAGAATAACAAACAAATGTAACTATTTCACTTTCTCCACCTGAGAAATTGGACAAGAGTCTCTTTGTATGTGGAATAAGCTAAGGTAAATATGGTCTTTGCCTTCATCTGCTCGTAGAGGCTGAGCTAGATGCCCAGATACGAATGCGGCCTAACCCAATAACTTTTGCTTAATTAGTGAATTTTTGTTAAAAAATTCATTAAATACATAAAAAAATTAGGTTCAGAACTCAATATTAACACATGAATTCATCATTTGGATTCCGAAAACCACAAAGTACCCTTCAAGGTGGCCCAACGGTTTGTGCTTAAGATTTCCATGTTGGAGGTTTCAAGTTCGAAACCACTTGCCAGCAAAAGCAAGGGGTTTTGCCTTCTGGGTCGAGCTCGTCGCACCAGGCTTGCCTAGAGCGGGTTACCTCTCCTAGGTGGTTGGCGAGCTATTGCATAGGAGCGACGGTTTTACCCTGTGTGCACCCAAAGGGTAGCGGCTGTGGGTTCCCTTCTCATAAAAAAAAAACAAACACAAAGTTGCAGTCCTTGCTCCGGCTCTACCTGCTAGCATTGTGTATCGTCCAAAGAACAATGAAGAGACAATTCCAAAGAACAATGAAGAGACAATTCTATCTTCACCAAATTCTAATCAGTGAAGTGTCACAAAGTAAAACCCTAAATTGTTTCTACTAGAAAGTGAAAACCTTTCTGCCCCCAAAATTTAAGCAACCAACAACAACTTTCAGAAATTGATTAACCGTATCCTAAACGCTTCTGAACTTCACCTCTGATCACCTTCGTCATATGAAACTGCTCCAGTTGCAATTCCTCTTCTATTGTTTTCAGTTAAAAAAAATGAACTTCTTCCAACAAGTAATGCAGATAATCAGACAGTTGGTTCGTGCTAAAATGAAGCATAACTACTCACATGGGCGACTCAAAAATCGTTACTAGATCACTTGATAGCTTCGAAAAAACTAAGCAGGTAAAATAGGCAGTGAATTAGGAAAGGTAGGATACCTGATTTCCTCGACCGGTGTACTTGAGCTGACATGATTCAAAACCATGACGGCGGCGGAAGAGGTTGTGAATCTCACGAGCTTTAACATCATCAGGAAGTCCCGAGACAAACAGTGTTTTTATATCATTCTGCTCATTTTTGTACGCATATACTGGTTGAGGCACGTAGTAAGGATCGTACGCCGGTAGGTGAGCCATCTTCACGGGGGCCGGGGCCGGCGCCGGTTGCAGTAGAGGAGGTAAATGCAAGGGCCTTAGACGGTAAATTACGATATACTCGCCTGAATTTCACACCAAGTACAACGCCTTTAGCACAGTGCACAAGTATGCAAACTTCTTTTTAGTAGCAAATTAGTAATTGTTATAAAATGGCATTAAGTTAATTTTTATAATAACAATTTATCTATAGCTAGTTTTTTACAAATTATTTGACAATGTAAACATTACCTTACATTAACCCATCAATAGTTGGGAGGAAAAAGTTAATGGTATATATATATTTTTAGTTACACGCCCAAAAATTTAGTGCTACTATTTCATTAATTGTGAACTAAGTGTACTAAAGAAAAAAATACACAAACAATTAAAAAAATAAAACTATGATTACTACTATGAAAAATTAAGTGAAACAACTCTTCCTATTACTAGTCTATTCCCTAGTTTGAATTATCATCAATCTTGACTAATTTGTATTCATAATGGTTATAACTAATCAGTGAAGCATCGAATACTAATTATGTCAAAATGTAAGTATGATCTTTAATTTGATTTTAATAAATAATTATGCTTTTTAATTCTAAGCATATACAAGTATGCACTTAAGTTTATTAAAATTGAACAAAGACATATGTGTCTCATATTCCATTATACACATAAAATGTCACGTAGGATACAAATGTATCTGTTTATTTAATTTTATATTAACTCAAGTGTCTAGAATTACTAGTGCACATTCAAATTTAAAGATCATAATAGTTAGCTAAATCCAAATTAAGAACATGTTTCGCTCTAAGAATACTTGAGAAATTGGGAAAAACATGTTTTTAGTTATATAAAGCGGCAATATATTTGTCAAGTATCACAAGTTCCCAAATAATAGAAAGAATTAGTATTTGAGCCAAGATAAAAAAAATTACCTCAAAAATTTATTTTTTATAAGAAATACCATAATTTGTTAATTCCAACTAATATTTGTTACTACCTCCTCTATAAATGTTTGATTTCGAATTTGAGTGATAAAATTAAAAAAATAAAAAGTACAATATTTAATAGATCATAATTATAATTGAATTAATAACAAGATTGAATATACAATTAATGTATTGTTTTGTATATATTATTATTATTGATAATTATCAATTATATTATAAAATTATTTTTAACAGAACATATTCATTATAAATAATAATATAAATTTATATATTTTTTTAAATAATTTAATAAATTTATGAATATAAATCTTATTTCTTGAAATAATCAAATATTTTAAAAAAATTTAAAGCCAAAACATAGGATGAAAAAATATGTAAAAACTTAGAAACCAAACACTAGCTATATTATTGGTTAACTTTCTAATTTACTCTTTTATTTAAAACCCAATTCAGACGAAGTATCGCGAAAGTACACGTATTTTTCCAATCACCCAAAATTATTTCTGCCGACATTAATTAAAATACAACACGCATTCCAAAAAGAAATCACTAAAATAAACAACAAATCACCATTCATCGATGATCGAATTCAACGAGAAATGAACAAAAGTGTATGGTGATACAAACAATCAATCGAAGAAGCTATCGGAAATTAAATAAATTTTAAAAAAAAACTATTAAAATTGGTTAACAAACTTAAACTGACTGGAGATTAACACAGCAAACTAAGACGACGGAGCAGATCTTAAGAATCCAGCAGCTTCTTCATCCAAAAACAAATCATCCGTTTTCCTTATCGAAGCATGAATCAACACCACAAACACGCCGACCGCTAGTGATATCAGGATATTAGATGTAGCGCCGGTAAACAGCAGCAAAGCGAGAGTAAGAACAGATAGAACAATCAGAACCGTACTATCAGAAATTAGACGGCCAAAAATCACTAACGGCTCGTCACGGAGGAAGTACAGAAACAACCAAACAGCCATCAGAACTATGAAGACGATGAGTGAGATCGGGTGCCAGAGAAGGCTTAGGAAGACAATAACGAGCACTATGATAGCATAGTTCGTCTGGAAGAAGGAGAAATTTGTCTTAATTCGTGATATAGCATCGCTGACTCCGGATGGAAGATTGAAGGAGTGAAAATTGAACATCTCCTTCCATGGCCTACGAGCAGCTAAACCTTCCTTTAACACATCTTTTGCTCTACTGATGAACTCCACGTTTACCGGACCGGAAGATGACGTCGGTATTGTGCCGTAATTCGTCATTTTCTCGCCGGAGATTTCGAAAACGGAGAGGATTTCTTCTTCGCTGTTTTAGTGAAAATGGAAGCTAAAGAGGGGACGGAGTGAATGAGGGAAGTCGTTTAAATGTTGAATAGTTTATAATTTGTGTGAAAATATCAACGAAAAGCTGAGTGACACGTGGCAACTAATAGCTGTCTCCTGGTCACTCTTTCCACGGAGTTTTCTTTACCTTTTTTTTTTTTTCCTTTTCACAATTTAAAATCTATAATAAGTTATGTTAATATGATAGCTGAATAGGTTAAAAATCCATTCAATTAATCGAATTTCATATCGTAATTATTGAGTGTTCATAAAATTCATATATTGTGTGAATATTAAATTATAAAATCTTATGGGCGTTTACAAAACACACTTGAACTACCATACTGATTATGCCAAAAAAAAGTTTTTAAAAAACATACTTCATCATTTATGTATTTCTCAACAATATTTTATTACATATTATATCAAAATTTATTAATGAATATTCTAAAAAAATAACATGATCATCAAATATCTTAAATATAAAATTCATAAAATAACAATAATTTAGAGAAATTTTAACTTATCAAGGGTGAAAGAAGTTCTAAACCAATAACATTTTAGTTCGAAGGGTAAGTGATTAACTATTTTTAGAACCGATAATCATAAAATTTTTTGCAATGACATATCGTCATCATGGATAAATTTAAAGCGTTTCCAAAAATAAAATAAAGAAAAATTAAATATCATCTCCTTCAGAAGCTTCTTTTCATTTGTCCAAGTGTCCTCTTGTATCCAAGTTTATTAATTTTATTGGTCGACCTTTCTTTGTTGACTACGGCAACTACTTTCTTAATTATTATTATTAGTCTAATCAAAATATTAGTAGTATTTTGATAATACACCTAAAGGGGAGTACCTTTTAATATAAGCTTTATAGATGGCGTAACAACTTTAAACGTATTCATATTTGTCCTAAATTAAATCTCTTTTTGACCTAATATGATGATTAAATCAAAATTTTCATTAGTGAAATTCATCAGGAATTGAATTTGAAGGAGGATAATAATAACAAAATCAATTCATTTATATGAAATTCGAGAGAATAGATAGATTGTCTATAAATTTTAAATTTATAATCAAACGAAAACTTAAAAAAAACTCGATAATAGAGGTAGATTTGCTTCATTTGCAATGGGGGCAAGATTTGGGTTTATTGATATGAGTAGCAAAGTAGTGGGAGAAGGTGAACATGTTAAAAGGCAACAGCGAAGCCGGCCCTCTTATACCACGTGCATTGTCTCACTTCTAAACGCAAAAAAGCTCTTTTTTATTTGTTTTTCTTCTTTTGTCCTTTTTCAATCTAATTTAATTTACAGAAAATCAAATAAAATAATACTATTGATATTTCAAAAATAATTTTATTTTATTGTAAATAACATGATTTCTTCAGATGTATTCGATATGAAAATTAGTTCTAAAGAAAGTAGACAACAAGAAAAATATATATATGTAAAATTCTCATGATTGTTATTCATTTACATATTATAACACAAATTTATATTTTATGGCGATATAAAGATGGGTGATCCAGTATAATTGATCAATTTAATATATTGATTTTCAGTTTGTAAACATGTAAGATAATTATAGAATTATTAAGTTATGAATTTAACGGTTAATATTAAAATGAAAATTAAATAAACTATGCAAATAAGCCGATACATATCATTATCGAAAGCACTAATCAAAAAGTTCTTTTCAATTTGAATTAGTAATTTTGATTCGATTTTAAACGGTGGTCGATAAGTAAGTAGTTGGGGAAGAAAATTGAGGAAACGTGGGTGGTTGGAGTGGAGTGGGGACGCATTATTGGATCTTCAAATACCCAAATCATAACGTCAATATACTTAAAACTTCAAGTGCAAATGACAGTACATTCTCAAACCCCATGTGACACTACTTAAATTTATTCTTTTTTCTTTTAACTACGTATTTACGATTTAAATCTATCGAGTTAATTAATTTAAATTTGTATAAAATAAATCTATCAAAAGAGTAAAGTAAGTATTTTAACCTTTTGGAACCTTATTTTTGGCTTTTCATATCACTATCAAAGAAGTTGTTTCTTAAATCAAAATTAAAGTGTAGACATTTCGTAAATCTTAGAAATAAATATATATGATTAATCTTAATAAGTTAGTTTTTCTAAGAAATTAGAATTTTGTATTGAATATTCGAGGATTGATCAAAGTCTCTATCAAGTTTGGATATTTGTATTGCAAATTTCTAGATGATAAAATGCGTCTTTTTCTTAATCACAAAAACATGTACGGTATTTAATTAATCACAAATAATTTGTAGTGGATTTTCTTATTCTCTTTAAATTATTAAATGACATCAATAATTTGTTGGTTGAAAATTAATATTATATATGGACCATTAAGAAATTAAGAAACACAATCAGAAAAATGACAGGCTTCACTACAACTATTTAAGAAAAGAATTATTTAGGAGACAAAATAAATCAAAATCAGTTACAGATTTTAATTATTATTAGCACTATTATGTTAGTGTAAAATTGGTGTATGTATTAAATAATAATGTAATGTATTGTATTGACTCAGCAGTTTGGTTGGCCAAAGATCCGTTGGTGTTAAGGGACAACTTCATTAAGTATTTTCGAGATTCTATTTCGATTTTTTGATATTATACGTTGTTTTCTTTGTTTCAATTATTGTATTATTTGTTATCAAGATTGTTCGCTTCTTTTTTTGTTGTTAATATGTCTTATTCATTATTGTATTATTTTTTTCATACTTGAATTTGATATGCATTACTTGTAGTGAAGGTTTATCAGAAATAATATCTCTACTTTCACAGGATAAGAATTTTGTGTAATCGGCCGATAATGTTATTGTAAATGATGTTTCTAGAAACAAGTATTAATTAATTCGTTTAGATCCTGAAAAGATAGATACCCTTAAACTAAGAATATATGTTGTTTGTTAGATAATAATAAACAAAATAGACAATATGGAGTGCATTAATCCAACGTGCCAAACATTAGACCAAGAAATAATTAAAGTATTATAAAATTAAATTGGACAAATAATAGATAAAAAGAAAAAGAAAGAATTAGTTAAGATTACAAATTTCACGTTTTAATTATTAACAGTTACTCTTCTTTATATTTTAACAAATATGATAATATAAAAAGATATTTGATTATTCGTGTATAAAAGTTAAACTCGATTATTTATGCATTTGTGGGATAGGGAAAACTTCAACTTAAAGCAGAAACTAGCAGTGAAGTTGAAGGTTTGCCTTTAAGGATGAATTTTACATGTTTTTAAGTTTTGTCCACTTCCAACACCTCAATTGTATTCCAAGTTTCCAAATATATATAGCTGTCTTTGGATTAAAATAACAAGACTTACCAACCTTTATATATCAACATACTAATGTGATCCCATGACCAAAAAAAAAAAAAAACAAAGAAAATTTTGTATTGTTTCTTTGATGTTGTTCTATCAAAATATAATCAATCAAACATCGTGAATACTTTGAAAGAGCTTCAAAAAAAAAAAAAAGGAGGGCAAACACAAGTTTTTTCATGGAACACTTGAAGTCTCAATTTTTCGTGCCACGTCTCGCAAGTCATCTCTTCCGTTTAAGGTAAGTGATTTATAAATAGTACGTTAGATTTCGCTCATCAAAATTCTTAGAACACCGCGATATTTGTCTCTTGAGGCTAAATGTTCTCAATGGTGAATTGATCATTCAATATCCATCTCCTTAAGTGATGGACTGGTTTTACTTTCTCAATAACTTTTGACCTCTGTATTCGTTCTCCAAGTCTTTGTTCAAGCGCGTTTTTGTCTGAATCTTTGTGGAAGAAGAACCATTACATTTTGTGGTTCAAACTCGTAAAGTGTGTCTAATCAGCACATCACGGACTGCACTCTTACCAGTAGACCAGAGCCCTTGAGCTGCAATAACAATAAGTTAAGGTTTAAAATCCTCTTCTTACTTTTTTGTATTTTGTAGTGTATTTCATCAAATGGAAAACCTGCATTTGTGACAATCAAGATTGATAACAAAACAGTAGCAAAAACAACACAAGAAAGCGATCGCGTATGGAACCAGACTTTTCAAATCCTCTGTGCTCATTCTCCAGACACAACAGTTACCATTACTCTCAAGACAAAATGCTCCATCTTAGGAAAATTCACAATTCAGGCAAACAAGCTCTTAAACGAAACGAGTTTAATCGAGGGATTCTTCCCACTTTCTATAGAAAACAAGAAGCCAAAGAAGAAACTGAAGTTACAGTTCATTGTTTGGTTCAAGCCAGCAGAAAATGAACCAAGCTGGGGAAGAATACTAGAGAATGGTGCATTCACAGGATTAAAAAATTCGACGTTTCCTCAAAGATCAAACTGCAGTTTGGACTCATTTAGTCAGGAGCACATCAACCAAACATTACGTTCCAACCTCCTTTCAGACGAGGGACCTCAAGAAGACTTGTGGAGGACATATTAAGAGCCCTGAGGATGCAAAGCATTTGGTTTACATTGCAGGGTGGTCTTTCAGTCCTAAAATGGTTTTGGTAAGGGGAAAAAACTATCTACATTTTCCTTTCTTTTTTTTTTGGCATTTTTTAATGTGTGTATTTTGGTGTTAGATTGAGGTACATTAGTTGAGGATTGAGTTGTCTCTTTTAAGGTTAAGTTAGACCTTAGACCCAATGTCGATTTTCTTGACATGGTATCAGAGCTCTAGGGTATAGAAAGAATTTCGAGCTAGGTTGAAGGTATGTCCAAACAAAGGTTATTTGTCCAAGGGACATTCGTTTGTTTCTAAAGGAAGAAAGAATATTGTCAAGTTCTACATCTAGGAAGGGTCTTTATGTTATGAATGAATATTTTGTCAAGTTCTACATCTAGGAAGGGTCTTTATGTTATGTTATACACGCTTCATGAGGTAGGGGCGTTAGATAGTTTTTGTAGTTGAGTTCAGGTCTGGTTGAGTTAGACCTAATGTCCATTTTCTCAACATTTGAACGCTGGTGCCTTCTCTTTTCAGGTCCGTGATCCCAGTGCAGAAATTACACATGCAAAAGGAGTAAAGCTGGGTGAATTGCTGAAGCGTAAAGCAGAGGAAGGTGTAGCTGTGATGATCATGCTTTGGGATGATGAAACATCCTTACCAATCATCAAGAACAAGGGAGTGATGAGAACACACGACGAAGATTCTTTAGCTTATTTCAGAGACACAAAAGTAGTATGCAAATTGGTTCCCAGATTACACCATAAACTTCCCTCATTCTTTGCACATCATCAGAAGATGATAGCACTAGATTCAAGAAGTCATTTATCATCAACTAGTCGAGAAATTACTAGTTTTCTTGGTGGTTTAGATCTCTGTGATGGTCGATACGACACAGAAGAGCATTCCCTGTTTAGAACTCTCAACACAGAATCACATTGCTATGATTTTTACCAAACAAGCCTATCAGGTGCAAGCCTGCACAAAGGAGGGCCAAGAGAACCATGGCACGATGCTCACGCTCGTGTCACAGGGCAAGCAGCTATGGATATACTCAACAATTTTGAACAAAGATGGAATAAGCAAATTGGCCCCTCTTTGCTCATTCCCATAAGATCCATTCCAGAACTCAGCAATCAGCCAAACATGGCTTCTACTGATCGGGATTGGAACGTTCAAGTCTTCCGATCAGTTGATCATGTCTCCGCATGCCCTTTACCTAGGAACATGACAGTTGAAAGAAGTATTCATGAAGCTTATGTTGAAGCAATCAGACGAGCTGACAGATTTATATACATCGAGAATCAGTATTTCATTGGTGGGTGTCACCTTTGGGAGCAAGATCAACATTGTGGTTGCAGAAACTTAATTCCAATAGAGATTGCACTAAAGATTGTGAACAAAATCAGAGCTAAGGAACGGTTTTCTGTGTACATTGTGATACCAATGTGGCCAGAAGGACTGCCAGAGAGTGATTCAGTGCAAGATATCTTGTACTGGACTAGGGAAACTATGAAGATGATGTACAAATTCATAGGTGAAGCGATTAAAGAAAGTGGCGAACAGGGACATCCTAGAGATTACTTGAATTTCTTCTGTCTTGCAAACAGAGAAGAAAAGATCAAAGGAGAATTTGCTCCTCCTTATTCTCCACATCCAGAATCACAGTACTGGAGAGCCCAAAAGAATAGGAGATTCATGGTTTATGTCCACTCTAAGATCATGATAGGTATGAAAAGTCTTCCTCTCTCCCTATATATATACTCATGTAGTGTTGATTTCGACACAGTCAAATCAATCCGTTTTCAAGTAATGTGTCCATCATGACAAAGTAAACTAGTTAACAGATCAAGTATTCTATCTGACGGGTCAAAATGCAACCCAAACTCAAACCTACAAGATTAATATTGGAGATTGAAGGCAGATTATGTTGGGCATGATGTGTTAATACCTGTCATTTGACTCATCTTGATCCAACTCATTTTGACCCATTCCAACTCTAGCGAGTTTGACTGAACTCGCACATTTGCCACTTCTACATGTCGTATTTATTGATCATTTAGACTAATAAAGCTTACATGCTAACAATACTTTCTCTAAATTTTCAGTGGATGATACATACTTACTAATTGGTTCTGCTAACATAAATCAAAGGTCCATGGATGGGAAACGAGACACTGAGATCGCAATAGGATGCTATCAGTCGAAAACTGAAGAAGAAGACATAGATCAAAGGGACATTCATGCATATCGTATGTCATTGTGGTATGAGCACACTGGACAAGCGGAGCAAGAATTTCAACATCCTCAAAGTTTGGAATGTGTGAATAGAATCCGATCCATTGGAGACAAAATGTGGAAAATTTACGATCAAGATAAATTAGAAGACATGAAGGGTGTTCATTTGGTTACTTACCCTGTGAATGTGACTGCAGAAGGTCATGTAGAGGATCTTATGGAGAGAAATGGTCACTTCCCCGATACTGAAGCACCAATAAAAGGGAAAAGATCAAAAGTTCTAGCTCCTACAATTACCACATAGACAGAAAATAACAAGTTGGAAGCTCGGAGCCCTTTACCGATGATTCTGTACATGCTAAATAGTACTAGTAGGTTTCATTATATTGGCAAATTTGATTGTAATATAACAAAGAGAAGAAACAAATCAAACAATCAGTTTCTTGTGACTACAGAGTACAGACTATGAGACTAGAGCAATGTCTTAACATAAACGAAAAGAATACAGTGTAGGTGTAAAGATATTATAAAGAAACATTTTGGGCGCAATAGTCTCAAAGGTTCTTGCCATTTCCATGGATTTCAAACAAAATAGAATTCTGAAACTCCATTCTTCTTTATAAAACACATAGGATAGTGATTTGTTCCAAATTTTTACCATATAATCACATGAGAGAGATCACAGCAGAGGCAAAAAATGAGTGCTTTGTACAAAAAACTATGTGCAGCTTTCCAGCATATTATAGAAGAAAAGCTCTGAGTGGGACACAGCCCACAGAAATCTGCAATAAGGTTCTGAAACAAAATATAGTACAAACAAATTTTTCGAAGACGATTTGGACTGCAGAAAACTTCAGGGAAATGAGAATCACCAGTGCCTTTCAGCTTTCCTTTGCATGAGCTGGGTTATAATTCTCAATGGCATCCTTTAGTTTCTGGAGCTGCATTGTATTTTCCAGAGTAAGTTCTTTCAAAGGAAAATTGATTGAAAGGTAAGAACATGAGTAACAGCACATATGCTCAGACTGTAATGAAATTCTTCTTCCCCAGAACTAAACAGAAATATTTAGGTCACCACATTATCAGTTAAGAAATTTCATTTACCAAAGATACCCTAGTAATGGAGTTCCTACTAATAGCGACGAGATTAACAATCGGATAGTGTCAATTTGTACATTGCTACGCAGGGTAACTAGGGACAAGTTATTCCCAAGTAAACTAAACAGGAAGCACCAACATAATAAAAAAAACAGACTGATGCACTTCATGGTCCTACCTTTGCGAGAGAGCAAGAAAAGGAATCCAGCAGACCGTCAGCTCCTCTATAGAAGTGGAAATATGGAAGGACTTTTACATTTAAGCTTTTGCATAAAGACTTGTTCTCATCAAAGTTCACCTTAATGAAAAGAATTTCTGGGTGTTTTTCCGCAATCATGCAGACCTGGAATTGAGAAGTGTAAAAACAAACAAATTGTCTATTAGGATATCTTGGACAACATAATCTTGTTTGGCATTTGTTAGGAGGTGTGTAAAACTGGTAAGGTGTTGATGGTAAACCAAATTTTAAAAAGGAATAAGTAAATATAGAACTGTAAGCATGGTGATTCAAACAGACAAACCAAACGACAAAAAGAAATTACTAGAAACTTAATGAGGACAAACCAGAGTAATGAGTAAATTAAGAACATATTATGATTGTGTAAGTTGAAAC
The DNA here is from genome assembly GCA_027704765.1 of Solanum habrochaites. Taxonomy (NCBI): domain Eukaryota; kingdom Viridiplantae; phylum Streptophyta; class Magnoliopsida; order Solanales; family Solanaceae; genus Solanum; species Solanum habrochaites. The sequence continues at coordinate 66,384,167 of JAKWJA010002491.1, forward strand.
TAATCAATAAGGAAATTAGCCCAATATCGAACATTAGAACATAGTAAATCCTGATAGTTACAAGAGGAAGATGAGAGACCAAAGTAAAATTTACATACCACGACATTTAATAGTAACACAACTAAGTGCTTAAATCTCAAGCTAGTTGGGATTAATAACTTAATGAGTACAATCAGACAAATTATGAGTACGTCCAAAATTGAGTGCAGCCTTCTCTTCAACAGTCGGAACATAAAGAAGCTCTATGTGCAGCAATTTTAATTGCAATAACATGAATGGAAACAGATTTTAATAGAAATAGAGAATACAATGTCCATGTCATGGGACCAACAGATTTTAATTGCAATTACATGGGAACATTCTCCTACTTTTTTTCCCATGAGCTCCAAAAGATGCAAAATGGCGAAGGAGATATAAGATACTTTTGCAAAACACTTCATCCATATTAAGAAGGTTTCCAAGTATAGGGGAGTGGGGACTATAAAATTTGAGAATGTCCACAAACAATAAGGCCGCTTGTAAACGAAAATTTTCAAACTGCATTTCTAATTTCATAATTGATTTATCAAAAAAAAAAAAAACACAAATGAGATTGATCATGTAATTATGAAGCAATTGTTACCAGAATGTTTCCTTACTCTATTAGACCTATCAGCGAAAGAGCGCAAATCACAGGATGAGTATAGTTATACATCCAAGTAATATTTGCGAGAACAACACATCCCTTATTTTAAAAAAGCAATGGTTCATTATTCAGGGAAAGCTTAAATACTCACCTTGGGGAACAATGCACGACAAGAGGCACACCATGTGCCATAGAATTCAACAATCACTAATTTATCACCAGCTTGACCTAAAGCATCTAAAAATTCTTGAGTTGAATGAATGTCAACCATATTTGAGGCATTCTTTTCCCACCATTTTGGTTGATCAGTTTCAGCAGCAGTAGCATGTACCTGATGTCCAGAAAAAAGAACACTGTTGCTTCACATTGGAAGTAAAACAAGCAACGCTTCATCTACGCAAAACGGGTAGCTAAGGGAACAACTAGACCCTAGTGATCTGTTCTAAAATAAAAAAGCTTCACACGGGTCTTTCTTCTCCTTCTTCCAAATTGAAATGGGAATAGAGCACGATTACGAACTGCAGCTAAATTCAATTGAGATGAATACCACCTAGTCTTTAATAAAGCTCCGAAATTCCGCACCTCTATAAGCAAATTAACACTCAGCAACTGGTTCTTCGGTAATCTAGGTAATTCAATGTTAATTAACTCTGAATCCCCCAAATTTCAGTTTAGATGAAAAATTGAGTAGTTTTAAATTGAGAATGCAGAAGGGGTTGCCGAAACACACACAATACAACAAGAAAAAACCAGAAATTACCTTGAAATAAAGCAAAGGCTTGTTGAGAGCATAATCAAAAGGATTAACAACACGAGAATTAACAACCCTTTTGCCCCATGAGTTCAATTTAGCAGCTTTAAAGGGAACTGAAGAGTAGGTGGTGTTTGAAGGAAAAATGGAAAAGGGGTACTCGAAGTGAAAACACAGAGTAGCCCTGCATACTCCGTCTCTCTTTTTCACATCACAAAACAAGGAAGATGAACAGAGAGTGAAGTGGACAAGTAGTTGAAGCTGGAGATTTATGCCACGATGCTTGTTGACCCAATATAAAAACAATTAAATAAAAAAAAAAAAAAACAAAAAAAAAAAAAAAAAAAAAAAAAAAAAAAAAAAAAAGTGGCGAGTAATTTTTGCCAAGCGCTTTTGTAAGCAATTTCTATATTTAAATTATTCCGATAATGTTTATAAGTTACTATTTTAAAAGTTAAATAGAACACATATTAGATATTTAAAACCTATATGAAAAGTATTATAGATTACAATTTTTTTTTATATTAATATGATAAAAAATACATCTTAAAACGTTAATCAAAATTTTTATAATTTAACTCTAAAAACAAAAATAATGACAAACAATACCGTACCATAGAGCAGAGATCTAAATACACTTCTAGATCACTTTTATTTGAATTAATGTGTTGATAAGTTATTTATATATGACATAGTGATCGGCGAGATTCAAGGCCGAGTTTGACGATAGGGTGTACTTAATATCATACGTGATAGTGAGGTTTGATGCACAAGGCATAGGAAGTTGCAAGAAATGTACAACAAAAACATAAAGAAAATTTTTTAAAAAGTGATGGATAAGCTTGACCATGTTAAATGGAGTTGAGGGATCGTTCAATAAGAGGTATTAGGAGAAATAATCCATGTATAATGTACGCTGAGATTCCAAACTCCATCCAAGTTGGAATGAAATTAACATAATGAAGAATAAGCAACAAGCTGTCCAGTACAATTCAATATAAAATAGTGGCAAATGCGAACCTATGATGCAAACATTTTCAGCATAGTATACCAATCATTGAAGTCCTCCGATATGTGCCATGTTGGTACTGATAAATTCTGTCATCTTACTATCAATCCAACAATCTTTTTTTTTTTTGGATCCCCTTAAATCCCCCTTTTGCATGCATAACATTGTGTTACTGCTCATAAACACAACCTCTGGGAGCATAAAAATGTTTTTAAAACATGTCAGTCCGCTTGAAATTTTTGTTATGCAACTCACATATGTTGATTTGGTTATCCAGGATGCCGCGGTGTGAGCTGATTCACAGTCAAAAGCTCCACCTCCCAATATCACAACACCCTTCAACTCAGCCCTAAGTGGGATGTCAATTAAATTGCTTTTGCTGACCATTCAACATCATTCAAGAAATACCCCAACTCAGATTGGCTTACATCAGATCATCACGAGTTCCTAGACCCCCCTCTTTATCATAGGCATTACTTAAATCAGACGTCATGAGCTCCCACAGCTCAACTTTGACACCCCTGCCTTTCTACCATAGTCTACACTTGTCCCCTGGCCATCAAGTTGGGTAACTCGATCCTAGAGTGTTTCCTTAACAACAGCTGCCCACAAATGTCATCCCATAGCATAAAGACAGCAAGATGAAAGTAAAGGTAAATTGAACAAAGCTTCCAGTTGAATCTGACAAAAAAGACAGAAGGAAACTATGAGAGTCTGTGCAAGAAAATTTACGATATAACTAATTATAATAAACCAACATCCCTACCCCTCCGTCTCTATCCACTCAACTCACCCAGTTGTCGTCACCCCTAAGCCACACTCGTGTTCATACCCCCCCCCCTCTCACCTTAACACCCCACCGCAGTTTCCCCCTCACCTTTTAATATTATCCATATCCCCGACCAACTCCTAATTAACTCGGTGTGACTGACATTCTTTTCCAATAACTCCAACTACCACACCTTATCGTTCTTGTTCCCCGTGGGTCCTCTCCCTTAAGCCTTATTGAGCTTTGTGGAGAATAATGCAACTACACACAGCATGGTGAGTTTGAGAACCACATAACAAGACAAAGGAATGTAAAAAAGGAAAATCTACCTACCGTCAGATAGAACCACAAGATATACTGATCCTTTTTTTCTTTTGGACAGAAGACAGAGAAGTTAATGATGATGTCTTGCATCAGGTGCAAAGTGGGTGAATTTACATGCCAAAGTATGTGAGATAAAAATGTGAAGCCAAAGCTTAAGGGTCAAAAACATCCATGTTCCAAAGTTGATGATGCTCAAATGGGTGTGTGGGCATGCTAACAGAGATGTGATCAGGAAAAAACATATACATACACAACAATTTGGAATGACCTTTAAGGCCGTGTGTATTGATGCACTAGTAGGTGTGAGAGGTTGGTTGTGGTAAGAGTTAGGAGAGGTAAAGGTCAAGGTAGGGTGAAAAAGAACGGAGGAGATGATTACACAATGTAGGACACAACTTCAATTTTCTGAGGACATGACCCGAGATAGGATAATTTGAAGATTTTGGGATTATGATAGAAGTTTTATCGCCCTTTTGTGTATATCTTGTCCTTCTCAAACCCCACTTGCGAGATTATACTAGGTATGTTAGTGTCACATTAGAGAACAAAGACTAAATCAATGAGCAATCCAAGTGGAACAATAGTGTCCATTCTGAAGAATTGCTTGCACGATGGTGAGCCAAGATATTCTGGAACTTACAGCACCTGCCACCTAGGTCACTTGTCTCAAATGCCAACAGATTCCTCCATTAACCTTAATTTTCTTCCAACTTTGCCCCTGAACTAAAAGCCAATTGTCCTCAGTGAGCATTGAACAGTAAAACCTCATAAAATACCTCAAGAAAAGTTGCCAATGAAAAGCAAGCATAATTCAATCTTTAAGGTTAACCTTTTCATGTCACCAACTTCAACGATCAAGCAAAGAACCAAGTTCACTCAACCTTCTGCCGATATGAGTGTGATTCCTTTAAATGACTGCCTTTTACCAACTACAGGTAAAAGCTCACATATTCAAGCACTCAAGCACCAAAACCGAGTATAACACTCAAAATAAGTTGGCTTCCACATAAATACAAGATTGTCGCAATGTAAATAGTTTCAGTACCATTAGCTTCCTCTACTAAACAGGAAAAGTGTTTCAACTACTACATAAAAGACCGCAAGATGATACTAAGCATAGGACGACCATTGTGTCATCCAATAATAACATGCCAACAAGGTAGATTTCTAATTGTACAATTGTGTCTGTAATCCAAAAATAAGGTGGCCTAACGATCAGCACGTAGGACTCCGAAGTGTTCTTCCAACAAAGAACTACTACATCTCGATCCAAACAATTGAGCGGTACTTATACATCTTCATTACCCATCTTCATCCCATCTGAACCTCTATAAGTGAGTTGCTCAGTACAGTCTTAAGCCTGAAGAGAGGAGGTCTACGATAGGCTGACCAAATTATGATGAATCCTCACGAAACTTACATCTTCAACCACTGTTAAAAATATGTTGTCCTTCCCAGGACACGTAAATTAGCATCTCATACCGTAAATACTTGAATGTCGAAGTGAAATTCTCATATAACAAATCAGAGTTGAGGGTCAAAAAACACATCTAAATTATCATTTTCTCGCGAGTTTCACATTTCAACTATTAGTTATTTTCTTTTCCTACATTAACTATCATTGTCTATGTATTAAAACACATCTCAAAACTGATTGGGCCAATTATCAGTTGTTCCCTGTTTATTTTTTTTTTTCAAATCAGCAACTGTGTGTCACTGTCCGCTGTTCCCAATCCTTACCTGAACTGTCACAATCTACTCAACTAGGCGTATCTTATACATAGATGGTGATAATTAGGCAGGACAAGGATAGATTATGATAGTTCAAGTAGGGAAAAAGAACTAATAGTTGAGGTGTTAAACTCACGAAAAAATTATAGCTCATCTGTGTTTTTACATTTTAATCATCATCTCAATAAATCAATGTTGTTTATCTAAATAATGGCTCATGTCTTTTTATCAGTTCCTCAATTGGTTAACGTTGGTTTCCGGTTTCCCATTTGCATCCCAATAGGAATTTCCAACAAACAGTTCCCCCTAACAACAAGGGAAGCAACATTGGAAGAGACAACACAACAAAGGAAGCAAGCACTGCTAACAAAAGACAGTTGAGAATCTCAAAGTGAACTACTTCCCCCACACATTCCCAGTCATGGAAGCCAAAATATATTCTTCCTTTCAATTAATTATGAATTGCAGTGGTCTGACAAAACAAGGATGCGTCTCCCGGAAGGACCTGACAACCCCATAATATTTCTATGCAAGTAGTAAAATGAAAAGGGATGGATACAGAGCATAATAATAAGAATAATATGGGGGCCATTTGGTTTGGGTTGTAAGGTATATAATCTCCACGTTTATACCAAGTTTAGTTGGGTATGAAGGAAATTTGATCTAATGTTTGGTAGATTTTTTCTGTTCCCACATAAATAAACATACAAATGCGGGAAACTATGTATTATTTATATGGGATGAAATGAGGAATAGTGGGCCTTAAGTAATGCATGGATTAAACTGCTAAATGACCAACAAGAAAAAGTCAGCAGAGCATATATCCCTAATAAAACTAATCCATGCATAACTTCTCCTCAATCCAAACAACTCTTAGAGGTTAAAAAAACCCTAGAACCTATAGGATAGTGTAACTAAGACCTAAACCTAGACTATAACCATCACAATCAGTACCCTAAACATTAGGCTGGTCTCGGCAAGAATTAATCTTGATGAAAATAAAGTCTATTTCATAAGCATACAGAAGAAGAGTGGGAATGGGAGTTATCTAAATATTTCTGAACATAAACAGAGACAGAAAGAAGATAGAGAAGCACATCCGAGAATAATCTCTGGTAGAAAGATAGTATAACTTTAGGGCCCATCGAAACAGAATACTTGCCTATGGAATTTTGATAGGCAGTCATCACTTGCCAATGTAGCTTCCACTGTCTTCACTCAAGATTTCAAGGACCATCTCGATGTACGTGAGCAACTCGGGCTTCCATTGCTGCAGCCAGGATGACTGGCCTTATGAGTATTATGGCACAGCCACCTGTTAAGCGAAAGGTTAAGGAAGAATTACCCCCAAGTTGTCGTGGATGCTGCATTTTCAAATTCGAAAATGGGTTAAATCAGATCAGCGAGGGTATTTCAGCTCTCAACTCGATTATGCCAGCTTCACCACTCTGTCTGTCCCTCAACTTGTAACCATGAATTCATTCCAAAGAACTGACAAGAGACACAATACCATGTTGATCTATTTTGAGCTCTGGTAGCAGCCTCCAACAGAACTGATAACTTGATATACCAAAAACACAGTAATGCTGAGTAATCTAAACCTGCGTTTCCCAAGGATAATCCTTTCTCCGGAATCAAGTCAAAACAATTATGGTTCATAATTAACCATCAACTAGTGGTTCTTCACTCATGAAATGAGATAGATAGTAACAACAGTTTCATAGCATGCTATGTTTGCAGCAGACGACTACAAGACCAGACTGCCATTAACAAGTGCAACATTTATGAGATAAACATGCACTGCTGCTGATATTCTTCCAAACTCTACCAGCGCCACTTAACAAGAACCTCCTAAAATTTTCAAGAAACGGGAGAGAAATATTATCAATACAATCCTCACAGAGCAATATACCATAATGGTTGTGGAGGCATCATTCATTTCCACTCTATACTTATTACTCTGGCCTCAACAAAATATCCTATATGCTTGCAGAATAGTAATAATATGCAGTGCAGAACTTCTTCATGTGAGTCTAGTTGTGCATATTCTGATGCGGGTTATTGCACTACATCAGCTTCTTCTGCCAGTGTGAGTACAAACATACATTGCTCAAGGGAAGTCCAAAAGAATAAAATCGAGAAATCACGGGTTTGTGATGTCCAAAAAGCAAACCACCTCATGGTTAAGCTCCATATCCAAAATACTGCTAGTAGGCAAAAAATGGCAAACTCACAGTCTCAGACACTATCGTATAAGATAAACGAAATTACACATCATATTCTGGATCATCAGCCTAGTTCTTGACAAAAATGCTTGTAGAATAGAAACTTAAACTGCTCGCTAGAATTATCAAGACAATCAAATGCTCAGAAAGCACAAAATGGACAGAGAATATGTACGCAACGAACTCAAACATTGCTATTTAAACTACAAAGTCATAACATAAGGCATTAATTAAAAAAGTCCAGTTCCATCAACTATGGAAGAGCCTTAATTACCCTATACAGTTTAAGATAAAAGGCAGCACACAGTACTTCAGTACCCGAATATATGGTTCCACATCAGGGACTCGGAAATATAAACACAACTACAAGAATAAAAGAGAGGCCCTTCTTCCTATTGGACAGCAAGCGAACAGAGAACACCTCAGCGACGATTCATTTGAGGTTTCTCAAGTCCTCCCCGTGAAGCTGAAGCAGCACCATACAAAGGACCCCTGTCAGCAGCACCCTGAGAATAATGGATGAATGTCAATGCACCAAGTCGACTCTACCTATGATGTTTGCTATGACCACTAAAATAAACTCCCAATCAAGTGACTGGAAATATTCATACCATATGGACCCCATATCCCTCGCCATAAGGTGCAGGGAAACTTGCATCATGTCTTCCATCGTTTGACTCTGCACTTCTCTCGCAAGCTGCTTCCCCCTTGTCGCAGAACTTAGCTAATCAGACAGATTTCGATTGATGCAGATCCCCTCTATGCACCACACTCATCATATTGCACCAGTTTTACCACAGAGTCTGTCTCTCCGTTGTAGACTATTGCTGTTCTTCACCCCACTCCCGGGGCCACGTTTTTTTCGTTCACATTCTATGATCTTATTATTTTGTCACTGGTGATCAAGAGTGAAACATTTTCAAGTCCACTACTCAAAAGAAGAGGGTATTAAGTTACAAAACGTAAATCCTATTTTCTCCACTGCCTTTAGCCTAAAGAAGGTAGAGGACGGATGAAGCGAAGGATTCCCAAAAGATCCTATAAAAGGGTTGGATATATCATGTAAGGTATATATCTTCTCCTATATCTACATTTTATTTTTGAGGGGGGTTACTTGGTGGCAGATATGCCTACTTCTAACATCGAACAAATGGAAGTAAAGGGGACTTCTCAGTGCAACTCAAGAATGAGATTCTATACAACTCCCAGGTTTCAAGGCCATTTAGCCTCAAAGTACAAATCTTGCAATCCATTAAATAGAATCAGAAAAGTCCTGATCAAGATCTGGCTGATTTTACTTTGGAATCACTACTAGAAAGCCTTGTAACCTAACTCTACAACCGAGTTAGAAAGAAACTTCATAGAATGCTCAAGATAAAAAATATAACAAAAGATAATGCTAAGACGGACTAATACTATATTAATAAAACCCCATAAAAATCCAAGGCAAATATTCCCACTCAGCAACTATTCCCACCCACCTGAATGTTTGGGACCTTTGAATCTGAGTCATCACATGTTTTTGTGATTCCCTACTTCTTTGATATACAAAAGCTTGTCGATGGCGTATTTTCCCCTATTACCAATAAAATTATTCATCTCATGAAAAGCATGTATGGTCTGCATACACTCTACCCTCTCCAAAACCCACCTATGTGAGTTCACTGTGTAAGTTGTAAAAAAAAATGTGCTAAAGAAGAATAGCTCCAGATCCTAGGATTGCCAGATTAGGCAATACCTGAATAAGCATGGAGGCTAACCTTGGACAACAGATTGGGAAGAACACAACAGTGAAATTACAATATCCCAATAAAACGTATAGACAATACTTATATAAGAGCTATTTAAGAAATTATAAGAAACTTGAAAACAACCAATATAAGAAAACTACAACAATGCATTCGCATATTAACAAGATAATGTTAAGTAAATCTTTGCTAATTCAATCTGCATGGCCATTACTGAAGAAATCTAATCCAGCTGTAAGAAGGAAGTTGTTCAAGAAAACTAGATTGTGCCTTGCAATGGCAGCCGGCTGTAATGAAGATGGGGGACTCATGGTTGTAACCAATGGAATCTATCGTATTAAATAGAAGTATGTGGAGGAAAATATAACCAAATGGTGGATCTACATGTTGGGTTCACTTGCACTCGTGCTCCATTTTCTAACCACGTGTAATACTATTGCAAATTTTATAAACTTATCTATATTTGACTTGGGAAACCTAGGCTGTAAAGAGTCCATGATGCACTCTAAAAAGCTATGGTACACTGCAAAAGCAATTGATCAGGGGTGTGACATAAAAGAAGGAAAACGGCGGTGCTTTTTTCTTCCCTTGATGAAATTGTGTCTTGTATCAAATACAGTATAGTACTATATTCTTAGCCCCTTTTATCCTTACCAATTTCTAACTTGATGATTCATTCTGCCCTCCATCACCCATTCTTGATACTTCTCTCATGTCAGAGGATAGTTCAGAACATAAACGTTTATGATATATTTCTCTAAATAAAATGATATTCAAAAGTGTGGAATAGTTATGAGGTTGCTCCAACTAGATCAAAGTTATTTTCTTGAATAGATTCTCTTCTTTCAGTTACAACTGAATAGAGAGTAGTGGAGGGTATGTGGCGTTGTTGGACAGCAGGATAGTGGACAGTGGTAATCAGATGATAGCTTGCTAATTTGTGGGAATTAATTTGTTCCTGGGTGTAGTCTACACAGACTAATAAAATTGAAAGGAGGAAATCTGCTAGGTATTGGCTGCTGTTAGAAGTATATGTGATGGCCTTCAGAGATATGTGCATATTTTAACATTACTAGATACTCATTCGAGAGATCAAATTGCAACAGAATATCAGGGGAAATGGCTGACTTCTAGAAAATGATAAGGATGTCGGGTTTACAGTTTGATCTCCTTATTGGAGGATCGTCGCCGCGGAGAAGGGAGGAAAATCATAGGATATTCTTACAGATCAGACCGTCCATCCTTCCTAAACTTAGCTATGATCAGCCCATTTGATTACATGTGGTGAACTGGAGTACAAGAAATCTTACTTTAAATTTGAGCAATGGTGGCTTGTAGTAGAAGGATTCAAGGACAAGTCAAAGGAAAGAGATGGTGGGGAGCAAGACCTTCATGAATATGGTTGACACTGTGGATGGAAAGAAATGGGAGGTGTTTCGAGTACAGATCTAATTCTATAATTAAAATTAAGATGGAAAGAAGCTAATGTAGAGGAAGCTTACGAGTTAGTAGGGATTCTAGGGTCTCTATAATTAGACTTGGAACAAAATTGTTCAAAATATTTTGGAGGTTTCTAGCACGTTCTTAATGCTGACAAATACAACTTACCAGTCTCAGAGGAAAAAACCGATTGTGCACTATTATGGGAATTAAATCAACAGACACCCAAAGCCCAAACTTTAATGCTTCTCAAAGTTCCCAAAACTAAGTCTTATGGATTGTGGAAAAAATAAAGTAATGATTCAAGCCATTTCAGCATCAGAAATCCCCAAGACACTAGCTTCAATGGTTAGATGGATTGGGTCAAATCTGCCTCAAAAGCAATTCGAGAAGCAGAAAAACAGTACCTCCACTAGAAAGGAAGACTTCCCTTAATATGCTTCTAAAATAAAAGGAATAAACTTGTAAGAACATACCTGCAGCCCATGCTCTACCATCAGAATTAGAAAGCTCGGCTCGTAGCTTCTCAACTTCACGTGCCATAGTAACCAAATTTGTCTCCATTGCCTGTCTCTGATCCATGAGTTCAACTTTTGCCTTCTTTTCGTACTCAATGGCAGACCTAAAGGGCATGAGCAAATTAATACAAGGGTTTCAAATCCTAAAGGGCACCGGGCAGGTTTGAGACATAACAGCATTCCATGTTATACTCCTCCACGACAAACGAGAAAAAATACTAATAATAGCAGTAACGAGAGGCAAAAGTCTTGATGAAGAACCATCATACTCACCCTGAAATGAGGAATCTGTTGGCTATCAGCTTGTAGCTTGGCAAGGTCCTTGGTGAGGGTCTGCACCTGGCCAGTTAGATCCTGCTTCATAATATTTAGCTTCTGAACTTCAACATGGAGCTGTTTAGCCTCATTTTTCAGAGGTTCTGTAGCTCGAAGATCTCCTTCAAGCTTCAAACCTCTTTCGATAAGTTCCCTGGAGCGAATTTCATGCTCCGCTTGCATATCACCTATGGCAAGGTTCATTCGATATACCTCCTCCTTTGCAGCAGCTGATTCCCGTTGAAGAGCTATTCGATCTTCAACTAATCTCCTGTTTTCACCCAGAAGTCTGCGTATCTCAAGATGTTGTATTTCAAGTTCCTCTTCTAACAACGCAGGATGGAGAGAGGGTCGAGGCATAGGACCCCGGGCAATATGCCCTTCTGCAGGAAAGCCCCGGCGGTTATCAAATGCTTCCCGAGGAACGCGATTTCTTCCTGCCATCTCACACAGTGCTGTAAAAGAGTAATAGCAGCAAAAAGCATTAGACCATAACAATAAGGAACAATCATCTTGGAAACAAGAAATGATACGGCACTTCAACTATGTCTTAAAAGGTGAGTTACGGCAGCTCAACTTAGCTAAAACAAAGCAGGTGATGTAAGTTGCAAAAACAAATTTGCAGAAGTTAAGGCAAGCAACCAAGGTAAGCTTCGCAGACCTAATAATATTGCAATTCTTGATAATACCAAGAGAAAACAAAAAAAGATTTTGACATAAATTTATAATTCAAGTTCCTTTATTGAAGGGGGAGAGAGGAATTCCAGGAAATACTATATAGAGATAGAAAAGTTCTTTAGAATTTAGAAAAAACAAGTCTATCAGACTATCACTGCCTGGTGGCAATCCAGAAAAATCTACTATATTGAAACTAAGTATCGAAGTTCAAAAAGGCTAACAAAAGAAGAGTAGAGTGAGACTAATACTAAGATTGTCAATCAGTTAAGAAAGATAAACATGTAGTTTGTAAATACACAGAAGTACATCCAAACCTGTAGACAGACAAAATCTAGTAGAAACAGATTTCATTCAAAAGTAAACAAAAAGAAATTTATGAAGATAAAAGTCAGGAAATCCATTAAAATAAGGGTAAAACTGATCCTACGAACTAATGATCTCACTCCATCGCTCAATTGCATGTCAGATGCACTTCTGAATGTTGACTATCAACATTAAAAATAGTGACAACAGCAAAAACGCAGTTTACTGATCCATAAATAAGAATTCATTCAATTGGCAAGGTCAGATACTGAAAACTATCACTAGACAACGTTACTTGATGCCTCCTTAGATGTGAGACAAACCGTATTGTGATTCTTTTTTGTGTCTTGTCATGATTTTATAAATTATCACCTCCGACTGTTTTCCTCATCGTTTTTGTTTCAGTTCTATTGCCACCGCTTAAACAACCATCCATCTACCAACTCTCTTCATTTCTTTCCTTTCCCGTCTCCTTGAATTCATTCTTGATTGAGGTTTTGTCATCTTGCTTTTTTTTTTTCACTTTTACCTAATCAATAAAATTTATACAGTTTCCACGTGTGTATCTTTACAAAGAGTCATCTGCTTTCTCAGAGCAATGCAACAAAGAAAGAAGATTCTTCAAGAAGTCACCACAATAAGATCGCTTAATACTGACTTGTGATATTTCAAAGATTGCCAAATCGAAAAGATTGAATCAGAGATGTGACCAGATTTCATACCAAATGGAACTAGAAAAAGCTGGAAATATTACTAGACTATTTGATGGTCCAGTGGTTTGACTTGAGACTTCCATGTTGGAGGTCTCAAGTTCGAAACCCTTGTCAGCACAGGCAAAGGGTTGCCTTTTGGGTCGAGCTAGTCGCACCAGGTTTGATCGAATTTCATACCTAATGAAATTAGAGGAAGTTGGATGTGTCGGACATAAAAGATGCACATCTGACGGTTGATCAACTTAAAAATAATGACAACTGCAAAAACGCAGCTTACTGATTTCAAAAAAAAAAGAATTCATTTAATTGGCAGACCCAGATACTGCGCAAGAAAACTACCACCAGACAACGTAACTTGACTATTTGATGCCTGCCTGCTTAGATGTGAGCTAAACCTTAAATAGAACCATAAGACAATCACCTCATTACCATTCGGGTTGCCTCTCACGTGTGATTTGTGAGCTATTGCATAGGAGTAGGGTTTTACTCAATCCGCACCCAAAGGGTAGCGGTTGTATATATATATAATCACCTCGCTTGTTTTCCTATTCTTATTGCAATTCTATATACATACGGCTACATATTCTCTTTATTTCTTTCCTTTCCTGTCTCCTTATATTCTTTCTTGATCAAGTTTTTTGTCATCTTGCTTTCTTTCTTCACTTTTACTGGATTACCTTTTTTCTCTACTAATCAATAATCAGTAAGTCCCTAAGATATCGCTTTTTTCTCTACTAATCAATAAGTCCCTCAGAAATCTGTTGGGGAAGAAATTTCTACAATTTACACGTTAGATCTTTACAAAGAGTCATCTTCTATCTCGGAGCAATGCAACAAAGAAATAAGATTCTTCAAAACGTCTCCGGAATAAGATCGCTTAATACTTAAGCAAACTTGTTGATATTTAAAGATAAGCCAAATCGAAAAGATCGAAAGATGTGATCGGATTTCATACCTTATGTAACTAGAGAAAGCTGAATTTGATCGGACAAGTCGCCGTAGAGGTGCCTCCGGCTCCGCCGCTGTGCAGAATTGTTTGTGCAGAAATATTTTAGGGTATTTTAGCGATGAAAGTGCAAGTGAAAATAAAAGTAAAATATATATTCCATGAAAGTTTATCACGGTTAGCTCATGGACCTTTTGCGGATTGGGCCTACCATTGAATATTAAAAGATATTTATGTTATCATTTTACCGAGCTCAAGTTAATCTTATTTTTATTTTTATCGATTGTATCTGGAGAGATATGTTATATTCGAAATTTTGATAAAGATTTTTGGTGTTTTGTGATTTTAAAATGAAAATAACCCAAAATAGAAAAAAGATTACACGGAATAAACATATGAAGTTTTATGCTTCAAAGTACGATAAAAATTTTTTTACTAGCGCGATTGATTTACGAAACAAGGAGTTAAGCAAGAGTTAATAGATTGATAAAGGAACCTGGTTGAAGTCAGTCTTGTGTTCAATTTCACAGTTGGAAGGATTTCTTTTTACCATCTGTCTTTCGCTTCTCTCTTTTCTATTAGCAAAGATAGGTGAAAGTCAAACATTTGACTTGTAGATTCAAGACTGCAGTCAGTTGTTTTTCTTGTAGCTGTCATCTTGTTCTTGACAGATTCGATCGGGTGTTCATAATATTTTTTATTTTTGCTAAAATCATTCCTTAATTATAACTTAAATCTAACGTATAAGAATCTTTATATTATCTAACTGAGTAAAAAATAACTTTATTCTATCTAATAATAACAAGACCATCCTTCAGTCTATTTTTGTTAAAAAAACTGGTTGTACCAATAAAAAATATATTTTTTAATTTAGTCATATTTTAGCCACAATGAGAAAATCAAAGTTACCTAAAAAGAATAAGGATATGGATAGGAAATGAATCTATCATTCTCAAAATTTGATTTTTGTATGTTGTTAGTTTATATGTTTTTAGCATCATCAAGCAAATTGACTTGACATAAGTCTTAAAATATTTATACGGTAGATTCTGATGGTTAGAAAGATTATATACAAAAATCATTTTTAAAATATTATGCCAACTATTTAGAAATTTTCATTTTTATAAAATACTTAATACATATATATGTTATATACAATGTGTTTCACATTTTATACGATGAACATAAATACTGAAAATTAATGAAATTATGTAGGCGTTTAGTGTTTGAATTTTTTGAAGTTGGGGTTATATTTGGTCATACTTTCTACAGAAAATATTTAGAATTTGAATATATTTTGTCTAGATATGATTTAAACCCTCAATTTCTAAAAAAAATAAAAATCACCTAACTTGACTAGCCTAATCATATATTCATTCGACTTGACACAGTTTTTTGTTAGTAGAGTGAGTTTCTATAAAAAAAATTATACAAAAGGTTGAATTTTGCAATTTTTGAATAATGCAAAAATATTTTTTGTTTACTTATATAAAACAAGAATGTATTTTAAATTTAAGTCATACTTTAATACTAATTTTGGCTAAAAATCCAAACTTTTTATAATTGACTTTGGACAACGTTGACAAATTAATATAATCAGTAAATTTTAGGTGTTAAATGCTTTGTTGTCTTTTCAAGGCACATAATGCTTTAAAAAAATATATCTAAATAAACGTCACATAGTGCATATAATCAGGGACGGACCCAGTAAGACAGACGCGAGTTCTCGAACACCCATTGATTTTTGAAATTTTTGTATATATATTTATAAAATATGATACATATGTTATTATAATTTAAATGAGCACCCATAGAACAAAAGCAATTGTGGGTGAGCTGGTTTAAACCTCTGCAATAAGAGGCGCGTGAAGCCACTGGCGGGGCAGCATTTCTTTTTTAAATTTTTTTCCAACGAATTTTACACCTGGAAGTGAGCACCCACAACCTTTAAATCCTGGATCCGCCACTGCATATAATTAATATATAATTTAGGTTTAAGTCATACTTCAATTGCCTACTAAAAATAGATGTCGAATACTATCGTCTACATGTAATTAGTATATAATTTATCAATTAAAAATAATTAATAAATTTGAATAGCTATGATAAGGATTAAAAATGTATTATGTGAAAAGGATCAATTCAAAGCCTTAACTAGATCATATTTTATTCCTTTATTTGTAATATCTTGAAATTGAATAGTGATGTGCAAAAACTAAAGTTACTTTTAGTGCAAATAAAAATTCTCTTTATAATCGTTTTCACTTTTAATTCTATTTTGTGTTAGTTAATTTTTCGTTTATGAAAAATTATTCAAAATAGCAATTGATTTTAAATTAATTAATTGCGTCTATTTTCTTTCGACTTTCAATTACTACTCAATGTACCTATTGTATTAGGTCTTTTATTAGTCAATTGAAGAAGTTTTTTTCTAAAGAAATGAACTAATCCTTTATGATATTTTGTTAATATAAAATATATCATGTGGTATCATAGGGGATTTAAAGTTATTTTTGTTTTTATTTTGATTTTTTTATTTTGTATTTGTATTTTGTTTATCATAAATTACGAAGTTATTCTTTGAGGAAACGAAATAAATTCATTATAATATATTGTTAATATATGATACATCCTATGAGTCTGTTATACGTGAAACCTATCGGTATATGATAACTTATATTTAACAAAGCATAAAATTCACTGTTAAAAGATGAAAAATCAATTAGCAACCAATTAAAATAGCAAAATAATAATAACATGTAATAGTTTTATATGTATCTAAAAGACGAAATATGGTATAAATATCAAAATATTTTTATGTGAAATATTATAAAGATATTTTCTACCAACCCAAAAAATTACATAATCAAACAAAAAACGTCATTTGTCTAAAGATCTTTTCATTCCAAAGTCTTTCAATTTCAGATTCCATATCATACACATTGTTAAATTAAACAAATCATTTCGAAAAAAAAAGGAATGAATAATAAGATGATTTGAATTCTTTTATCACCAAACTCATTTCACAAAAGAGGGAAAAAATACTAGAAAAATCAACATTGTGAGTGATACTAATTATAATTTAAAGTGCGTGTGTTTAATATATATGGGGGAAAAATAGGTGATGAAATATTTTTAAACATTGTGTATTAAATGGGATAAGAATGAAAAAAAAAGTAAAAATAGTCAAAGAAGCGGGTAATCAAATTTTTTAAATCTCGCAAAAGAAAATATATAACGGTCACATATTTTCTGATTTAACGGCCAAAATTTTAATATAATAAAAATTATTTAATAATTTATTAAATAAAATCTTTAAGAAAGCAAAAAATATATTTAGTATTAAATTAAGAATAATATTAATTTTATTTTTGGTCAAAAAGAGTAATTAATACAATTTGTCAATCATAATAACATGCACTTGAATGAAATGAGACATTATTTAATTATTTATCAATAAAATATTTAATAAAATATTTGATCATATAGAAACTCATGTATAACTCACCACTATAAATAAGAGTCACTGCAACATTGAAAACCCACAACTGTGAGAAGAGTAAAAAAGAGTAATACACTACACAAAGGTGTATTCAAGATTTTGAAATAATGAATACATTATCATAAAATAATCAATAGAAATATAAATTTGATCATGTTGACACACACGCGCGCACCAAACATTGGCCCACAAGGACGCACGCATCTATCTTATATTATTATATATATATATATATATATATTATTGGAAATTGCCAACCGTTGTTAACAATACAATTAGAAAAAGTATGATCTAGTGTTTTTTAGAAAACTCATATATAAGATATATAATTATATATATATATATATATATATATAAATTTAAATTTTTAACTCAAGTAGACCGGTGCACCAGTCATTCAGTCATTTATCACATTATTTGATGTTCAAACATAGACAGTTTCATGTTGGGTTTAAAAAAAAACTATTTTACTATATATGATCTCGGTACGGAAGAAAAATATAATTTCACGGTGACTTGGTGGGTTGACTCCATAGATGATATCAAATTTTAATTTTTCAATATATATACTAGTGTTAACACCTTTTGATACAATTTTAAAATTTAGGAAAATAGTTAAAAGGAATCACAAAAATTCCAAAAAAGGTTCTATGTTAAATTCTAGAGTCCTATGTTACTCTTTTAATCAAGTTTAATTATATTTTATTGTGTTCATACATGTTAATAATAATAAGAAGCAAGTGAAATACAAAAAAATAAATATATAACGGCCACATATTTTCTTATTTAACGGCCATAGTTTTAGTATGGCAAAAAGTAATGAATGAAAATGAATATTATTTAATTATTTATTAAATAAAATCTTTATGAAAATAAAAAACATATTTAGTATCAAATTAAAAATAAAATTAATTTTATTTTTGGTCAAAAAAATAATTAATATAATTTGTCATCATAATAATATGACAAAAAGTAGTGAATGAAAAGAGAAATTTATTTAATTATTTATCAATAAAACATTTAATAGAATATTTGGTCATATAGGACTTAGGTGTAACTCATCACTATAAATAAGAGCCACTGCAACATTGAAAAACCACAATTGTGAGAGGACAGAGGTGTATTCACGATTTTAAAATAATGGGCACATTATTATAAAAAGATCAATATAAAATATAAATTTGATCAAGTTGACACAAATGTGCACACACCACACACGCACGTCCACACGCAAACACGCACGCACTACACAACTCGGCATTACACACATATTATAAAATTCTATAATTAAAATCATACACGTTTTATTTAACAAATATCATTAGAGACAGTATTATAGTTTTAGCAATAAATCAAATAAGAAAAAATTAAAAATTAAAAATTTTAACCTCGCGTAGAGCGGTACACCCAGTCATAAGTCATTATCACATTATTTGATGTTCACACATGTACATTTTAATATTTTTCTTAAAATATAATGCTACTATATATGATCTCGATGGAAAAACATCATTCACGTGAACTTGGTGAACCCCTCCC
Organism: Solanum habrochaites; assembly: GCA_027704765.1. Classification (NCBI taxonomy): domain Eukaryota; kingdom Viridiplantae; phylum Streptophyta; class Magnoliopsida; order Solanales; family Solanaceae; genus Solanum; species Solanum habrochaites. The sequence continues at coordinate 66,403,303 of JAKWJA010002491.1, forward strand.
CTTTAAATGTGTCTCGATCACTCCATAGATAGGTCAAATTTTAGTTTTTCAATATACATACTAGTATTACCACCTTTTGGTACAATCTTAAAATTTAGCAAAAAATAATTAAAGGAATCACAAAAGTTCTAAAAAGGTTCAATGTTTAATTCTATATTCGCATATTACTCTTTTAATCAAGTTTAATTCTCGTATGTTGTATTCGTACATGTTAATAATAATAAGAAAATAAATATATAATAGTCACTTATTTTCTTATTTAACGGCCAAAATTGTAGAATGACAAAAAGTAATGAATGAAAATGAACATCAGTTAATTATTTATTAATCTTTAAGAAAGTAAAAACATATTTAATATTAAATTAAAAATAAAATATTTCTTTTTGTAAAAAGACTATTAATATGAAATGCCATGTAATAACTGACACCAACCTCCAAAAAGTAATGAATGAAAAGTGACATTATTTAATTATTTATCAACAAAACATTTAATAGAATATTTGGTCATATAGGTAACCCAGGTGTAACTCATCACTATAAATAAGAGCCACTTTAACATTGAAAACCCATAACTATGAGAAGAGTAAAAATGAGTCTAATACACTACACAGAGGTGTATTCAAGATTTTGAAATAATGGGTACACTATTGTAAAAAGATTAATACAAAATATAAATTTGATCATGTTAACACACACACACAACACGAACCGTCTCCGCCCCGCACACACACTGCACGTGCACGCGTATGCACGCGCCATATATGATGTATATAATATAAAATTAACTGTAACAATTAACAATTACCAATTAGAGAAGTATTATCTAGTTTTAGAAAATACATTAAAATAATAAATATAATAAAATTAAATATTTTAAGGTTGAGCTTGTTAATTGAAGCTAATGCTATGATTGCCTACTTACCGTGTTCAAGAGAGAAAGCGAGAGGACTTTCTTTTAGCTAACGGCCAAAACAAAAGCGATGGCTATTGACTCGATCGATTGATGAGATCGAAGTACGAAGAGGTTGATTGAACCCAAACAGTATGAATCAGCCAGAGAGAGAGTCAGGGCAAAAACCAATCAGACCATTAGGAATAAAGAGGGGGGAAAGGGTATAACTGCGAAGGGAGCGGGCGCCCCGTCCAGAATGGGTTCCACATCAGTCGTGGTGGTGGGATATCAGGTTAGAGAAAGCTTTGCCATGAGAGGTAGTAGTGGTTAGTGATAGTGAAGTGGATTTGCCACAAAGGAAAAGGGTGAATACGAGAGGAAGGGGATCCTGAGGTTGGAACCCACAGAAGTTAGGAATTGAGATTAGAGCGGTACTACACCCAACAGTCAGAAGGTCATTATCACATTAATTTATTATTTTGTGTTTAACACATTTTGTACATTAAATTTTTCTTTAAAAATATAATGCTACTATATATGATCTCGATGGAAAAAAAAGGAAAAAACTTCATTCACTGTGAACTTGGGAACCCCTCCCCTTTTTAAATGTGTCCTCGATCACTCCATAGATGGTCTCACAAAATTTTTAGTTTTCAATATACATACTTAGTATTACCACCTTTTGGTTACAATCTTAAAATTGAGCAAAAAAATAATTAAGAATCACAAACAGTTACTAAAAAGGTTCAATGTTTAATCTGTATTCGCATATATTACTCTTTATCAAGTTTAATTCCGTATGTTGTATTCGTGCATGTTACTAATAATAAGGAAATATAAATATAAATAGTCAATTATTTCTTGATTTAACGGCCTAAAATTGTAGGAGTTAGTAGAGAATGACAAAAAGTAATTATAAATAAAATATGAACTTCCGGTAATTATTTCTTAGTTGTATTTACATTATTATTAATCTTTTTGTAAGAAAAGTATAAAAAAACATGTAAAAAACAAATTTAAGATTAAATTAAAAATAAAAATTAATTTAAATTTTTTGTCAAAAGAATATAATGAATTAAGATAAGGTGCCATCGTTAATATCGTAATAACTTGACCAACTCCAAAAAAAAGTAATGAATGAAAAGTGACATTATATTAAAGTATTTATCAACAATCAAACCAAAACATTTAATAGAATATTTGGTCTTTCCCAATACCTAGTAACCCCAGTGTAAACCACACTTAATAAAAATAAGGCCACTTTAACATTATGAAAACCCATGCACATTATATAAATACGAGAAGAGGTAAAAATTGAGTTAAACAAGAACACAAAGGTGTATATTCAAGATTTGAAATAATGGCGTAGGTACAGCATTTGTTAAAAAGATAATACAAAAACTAAATTTGATCATTTAACACACAATGCGCAACCCACGAACGTCCGAACACTCGCACGTGCAACGCGTCCGACGCGAATATATTATATATATAATATATATATATATGATATATATATATATATTATATCTATATATAATATATTAATATCGATATTATATATATATATATTATAATTAAAATGCTTACAATTTAACAATTCCCAATATAGAGAGTATTATCTAGTTAGTTTTAGAAATATAAATACAATGTAAGAAAAATATATAACATTTAAAATTTAACCTCAATAGAGGGTTAATACACCTCGTCATAAGTCATATCAATGATTTGATGTTCCTTACCATTGTTACATTTTAATATTTTTTAATGTGTAAATTATAATGCTACTTATATATGATCTCGAGAGAGGAAGGGGAAAAAAGGGAAGGGGGGAAGGAAAAAAACATCATTCACGTTGAATGGTGAAACCCCTCCCCTTTAAAGTGGGTTCGTCACTCCATAAATAGGTCAAATTTTAGTTTTTCAATATACATACTAGTATGACCACCTTTTGGTACAATCTTAAAATTTAGCAAAAAATAATTAAAGGAATTACAAAAGTTCTAAAAAAAGTTCAATGTTTAATTCTATAGTCGCATATTACTCTTTTAATAAGTTTTAATTCTTCTTTGTTGTGTCTACCATGTTATAATCAAAGAAAAAATATACAATGGTACTTATTCTTTATTAACGGCCCAAAATGTGTCAGAATGACAAAGTTAATGAATGAAAATGAACATCAGTTAATTATTTATTAATCTTTAAGAAAGTAAAAACATATTTAATATTAAATTATAAATAAAATTAATTTTATTTTTTGTCAAAAAGAATAATTAATATAATTTGCCATCCTAATATTTTGACAAACTCCAAAAAGTAATGAATGAAAAGAGACATTATTTAATTATTTATCAACAAAATATTTAATAGAATATTTGGTCATATAGGAACCCAGGTGTAACTCATCATCACTATAAATAAGAGTCACTCTAACATTGAAAACCCATAACTATGAGAAGAGTAAATATGAATCTAATACACTACACAGAGGTGTATTCAAGATTTTGAAAAAATGAGTATACTATTATACAATGATCAATATAAAATATAAATTTAATTATGTTGACACATGCGCACACACACGCACGTCTGTACTTTCGCAAGCGCACGCGTCCGCAAGCGCATATATATATATAATTAATTAATTAAAATGCCAACAGTTTTAACAATTATCAATTAGAGAAGTATTATCTAGTTTTAGAAAATAAATAAAATAATAAAAATATAAAATTTAAATTTTTAACCTCATGTAGAGCGATGCACGCAGTCATCAGTCATTATCGCATTATTTGATGTTCACACATGTACATTTTAATATTTTTCTAAAAATATAATGCTACTATATATGATCTCGGATGAAAAAAATCATTCACATGAACTTGGTGATCCCCTCCCCTTTAAATGCGTCTCGGACTCTCCATAGATAGGTCAAATTTTAATTTTTCAATACACATACACCTTTTGATACAATTTTAAAATTTAGCAAAATTGTTAAAGGAATCACAAAAGTTTCAAAAAAAGTTCTATGTTCAATTCTATAGTCATAAATTACTCTTTTAATCAAGTTTAATTCCTTTCATTGTGTTTGTACATGTTAATAATAATAAGAAGAAAGTGAAATACAAAAAAAATAAATCTATAATGGTCACATCTTTTGTTATTTAACGGTCAAATTGTAGTATGGCAAAAAGTAATGAATGAAAATGAACATTATTTAATTATTTATTAAAAAAATTTTAAGAAAATAAAAAACATATTTAATATTAAATTAAAAGTAAAATTAATTTTATTTTCTATCAAAAAATAATTAATATAATTTTTCATCATAATAATATTACAAAAAGTAATGAATGAAAAGAGATATTATTTAATTATTTATTAAATAAAATTTTTAAGAAAGTAAAAAACATATTTAAATTAAATTTAAAATAAAATTAATTTTATTTTTGGTCAAAAAGAATAATTGATATAATTTGTCATCATAATAATATTACAAAAAGTAATGAATGTAAAGAGACATTATTTATTTATTTATCAACAAAACATTTAATAAAATATTTGGTCATATAGGAATTCAGGTGGTAGAATGTATTATTTGACACATAAATAAGAGCCACCGTAACATTAAAAATCCATAACTCTGATAAGAGTAAAAAATAATCTAATATACTTCACAGAAGTGTATTCAAAATTTTTAAATAATGGATATACTATTATAAAAAGATCAATCTAAAATATAAATTTGATCATGTTGACATATACACACATGCACCGCACGCTCGCAATATATATATATAAAATTAAAAATGACAACATATTTAACAATTACTAATTAGAGAAGTATTATCTAGTTTTAAAAATACATAAGAAAGTATAAATTTTAATTTTTAACCTCTGCTGTGCATCCAGTCATAAGTCATTATCGCATTCTATTCACACATGTACATTTTAATATTTTTTTAAAAATATAATATTACTATATATGGTCTTGGACGGAAAACATCATTCACATGAACTTGGTGATCCCCTCTTTTTAAATGCGCCTCAGACTCACCATAAATAAGTCAAATTTTAACATCTTTTGATACAATTTTAAAATTTTGCAAAATAGTAAAGGAATACAAAAGTTCTAAAAAAAAGTTGTATGTAAATTCTAGTTCACAAAATATTTATAAATTGTCTTGAACCATATGGCCAGTAATATCTCAATTTACCATGGTGTGCTTACTGATACTCTTAAATATAAATTATAACCTCGTCATTAATATCAAAACATTAAAATATATAACTATAGTCAATTAGTCATATAATAAGGCCCCACAGATTGAAAGGAAAAAATGTGGAGAGAATAATTTAAATGTATTATGATCAAGCTCGTCTTGTCGAAAGAAAAAAACAGATATCGAAGTAGAACTAGTATATATTATAATTGATACGAATCATAGTAGCTACTAATTTAATAGTATATAGAAGTGAGCAAGTACAAAATTTTTCTTTAGACTATAATAAAAATTTCAGTGACACTGACACATCTTAACTATTGTAAGACATTACTATCCCTTAAATTTATTTTATTTGTAATTTTGTGCACATTTTTGGCTAACGTGACATTCAAATATCTCCCATGCGTCTTAATTGCATGGAGTAATGGAGTGTGCCACATAAGACAAAAGGTGTATAAAATTACAAAAAAAAATAAAAAAATTCAGGTAATAGGATAGGAACTAAGTTAGTAAGGGGTGTCACCTGAAAATTTAGGTCATAGTTTCGAGGAGGGGTTGCTTGTCATTTTCTCATTATAGAAAATCGAAAAAAGGGTCAAAGTGCCCTGGTTGAAACTATGTGAAATCGGGACCATTATACTCTTGTTACATTTTGAATAAAAAATGCCCCCTACTGTTATCCTAAGAGACCCCATATGCCCTCAAGAGTTAACACTCCATATTTTTATTGACTTGGCTAGCCACGTGAGACTAATCCTTCCACATAAAGATTGTCAACTAGGATTAATTACAAAAGAACTAGACCTTTAGCGGCGACAATAGTCGCCACAAAAGCCCAAAAAATCGTCATTAAAAGTTTTCAACATTAAATTTTTTAATTTGTGTGTTTTTTTCCTCATTATTTTTAAAAAACAAAAATGATATCGATTAAGTAGGAGTTTGAAAACACTGTACGGTTTATTTTTATGTTATATGTTAATGTATAATGCCAAAAATGATGCATGTTTGACAATAGGAGAGTGAACAAGAAGTAATTTTCATTTTGATTTTCATATAATATTGGGTTGTTTTTTAATATTAATATTGTAAGTTATATTTAGAAAATTAGGTTGGCCAAAAGAAAATTAAATAGCATACTTTGTGAAAAAATAGGTTGTACTATTAGTCGTCACTAAAGTCCTCATAACCTTTTAGTGTGACATATTTTGAGATTTTGTGGTTGCCATTAAAGATCAGTTCATTTGTCGTAATCTTAGTTAAAAACGCTTAGGTGGAGGGATCAGTCCTATTTGGCATGCCAACATCATTAAAACATGGGGTGAGACTCTTGAGGTTTTTGTGATCTGTAGGATAACAACGGGGTATTTTTGATCCCAAAATATAATGGAGGGTAGATATAAGTAACCTATTTCGCATAGTTTAAGAGCAATTTTGACCTGATTCCGTAGAAAATATAATTCATTTCAGATACTCATTCTTAGGTTTAGCTTCAAAATGCTTACTTTTTTTGTGATTATGATATTACGTGTACCTCTTCTTCTTCTTTTTTACAAATTTTAATAACAATCCAAAGTGATTACAATGTATAAAAATGAAATGAAGAAGAAAAAAATATTTTTTCTTTCTTTCTCTCTAATCTCTTTCATTTATATTGTTCTTCTAATATATGTATTAACATTGTTTAGTCTCTCTTCTTTTAATCCAAACGGGCATTCCTTTCTTCATTCTTACAGTTGGAAAATTGATAATTGAATCCTCCTCAGCTACCCACCTGTATAAAAATTCAAAAAATTAATTTTATAATTGAATTTTAAACTAAATTTTTATCGTTAATTATCCCTAAAAAATTTCATACATACTTGAATTGAGTAGTAAAGTGGTGGAGAAAAATAGAAGCCTCAAGCCTAGCAAGGTCCAGCCCAGGGCACAACCTTTGTCCACCTCCAAACGGGGTAAAGTTACAATTATTTGTATCCTTACTCTGTACGTATATAAATAATATAAATCACAATAATTAATATAATAAAATAAATATTTAAAAGTAAATAAAATTATCGTGCTTACTTGCCAACGCCAAGGATTAAACTGATGAGGGAAGTCATAGTGATTATCATCAAGATGAACTGATCTAAAATAAACAAAAGTACACCATCCTTTTGGAATTAAATATCCTTTTATTTCCACATCTTTCACTGATTTTCTCATTACCCCTATTATTATGTTTCCCAATCTTAATGTCTCTGATATCACCTATTTTAAAAAAAAAAAAGAGTAATTAATCACTAATTCAATAATTATGTTTGATAATTAAGTTGAAATATAATCAAATAATTATTACGTTTTGTGTAAATGGTAATGATAAATAGTCACTCCACACTAATGTTTCTCCTTGCTTTTCTTTCAACCTCTTTAGTGTCATGTTCTCCTCCTATAAAATAGGAAAAATAATTAGCGATAAATAAATAAATTTTGTAACTTAACGATAAATTTCATGTTATGAGCCTTTGGACCTACTTTAACATCATATAAAAAAGGCATATACAAGTTGCCTTAAACTTGGCTTCAAATTTTTAAGTAGGACCTCCAAACTTTCACAGTGCCAACAAAAATATGCACTTTAAACTATCCTATTTTTGTTATAAATACCCACGTGATTTGGGAATCCCAAGAGCGGGGTGAAATACAATCGCGCCCACGGGTTTATTAGTGAGCACTCAATAACTGCCAACTAATTAAAATATCTGTACACGTCATATACAGAGATTGCCCTTAAACTGGCTTCAAATTGTAATTATGACCTCAAATTTCACAGTGCACAAATAAGCACTTTAACTATATATTTTCTTATAAATACACACGCATTTTTGGACCCCAAAGACGCGTGAAATACCATCGCGCACACGTGTATTAGTGAGCCACTCAATAACTGCAACTAATAAATATTTACACGTCCATTATTTTTTAAAAAAGTTACACGTCATTTAAGATAAAAAAATTAAAATTTAATTGTTGCCAGACCAAGAAATCTTCATATAGCTCTCTTTTCCACAATGACAAAAAAAATTAGAAAGCCATTTAACAAAATATGAGCACAAATCATTCTAAAGAGGAAAAAAAAAAAATTAGATTTGAAATAGGAGAAAGAGAACTTAAGATTTTAGGTAAAATTTTAATTGAATATAAAGTATATTAGAAAGGAATCAGTAAGGGCTATATTTGTCATTTCTGTTTTTTTTACCGTGTGGGCCTCTTAAAATAGTCATAACTAGCCGCAGAAAAACGTGCCATAACACGCGTTTTTGCGATGTCCGGATTAAGGTGTGGATTTAATAAAAAATCCGTCCACAAATATGATAGTTAAGTGTCTATTGTGACACTGTGAAAGTTTGAGGCATACTTAAATTTGATTGAAGCCAAGTTTAAGAGCAAATCTATGTATTATGCCTATAAAAAAAGACTAATTTCTCCTTATTTCATCGATACTGCATTGAACTCAATTTGAAAAAATTATATCAGAGCAGAAAAAAATACGTACCGTTAATTGTTGGAGAGCAAGAGGAGAATCAGAGAGGTATTTAATAGCAAGAGTTATTAATACCGGAACAGAATCTTCACCAGGTATCATAAAATCAATCATATTATCAGATATTAATTCATCTGTTAATTCTTTACTTGTAGTCATTTAATAAAACATCAGCTACATCTTCATTTACTGTTGAAATAATATTCTTTTCCCTTTTTTCTTGTATAATATTTTGTATCAATTTCACCATCCTCTTTTTTGCCTGAAATAAAATTCGTTTTCTCAATAATCGTTACGTCTATTTTTCAAAATCATAATAAAATAAAATTATGTTACCTGTAACGAACGATAAAGTGTAGTGCCAGGGAAATTAATTGGCAAAGACATAAGACCAGCAATAAATTCTTGAAAATTGATTTTTAATATATCCAATTTTTCACCTCCATCTAGACCAATCAATGCTTTGACCAGTACTTGAAAAGCAATCTGAAATATGTACAATATTAAATGAAAAAAAGGAATTAAATTAACGGTAATGTTGAAATTAAACACGTTTAATAATCCCAAACATAATTATAACAAATGACTTCACTTTAACTAACAACATAATTCATTAAGTTTTATCATAAACCCCACAATTATTCTAAGTCATAATTACTAACTTTCACTACAGGAAAAGCTACGTATAACAAATTACTTTCGAGCTTACAAATTAATTTATCAGTAATTCCTAGCTAATTCATCGCTCAAAACCTTTTAGCTAAATAAAAATTTATCATTTAGCTATAAAATTTTATCCGTAGCTATTAATAAAGTACTTTTAACATATAAGTTAAAGTCCCTTGCCGTACCAAAACATAAAATACTACGTTTCGTTGAAAATTAGTAATTTTCTGATAGCGTGGAGAAGAGAGAGGGAAAGTGAAAACTAACATTTTTAGCTTGATGTTGGATGTAGACAGGGCAATTTTCTTGCCAATTATCCATAGATTTTTGTACATATTTCTTCATGTCATGTGTAATTCTAGCCTTAATATGAGGGGATTTGAAAAAAGATCCAATTAAGCCATGGATTCTTCTTTGTAAACTTCCATTAATTAGCAAAATTGAGGATTTTCCCATTAATTCAGTAAGAGATTTTGGATAAAAGGGCACAAAAGTCTTTGCATCACTTTGAAGAATACTTCGATTAACTTCTGCATCTGTTGAAATTATAGTTGGACTTCCAAATATATGTGACTTGAACACTTTCCCATACCTATTAAAATAGCAAAAAAATTAATTAATAAAATCAAGCATATATATATATATATATATATATGTTTGATACGACAAAAGTTATTTTCATGAAAAGCATTAATTTTTCGTTATATTTGTATAGTACAACAACAATAATATATCTACTGTAGACTCAGCAAGTAGAAAACAATTGAAAATTATTTTTGAAAGAAAATCGATATCGAAGATAATTATAAGGCTTAATTAAGTGTTGGTCAAAGCTAAAGTAACGTGAAGTTAATAAAACTTAAGCTAATAATAATTACAAAACAATTAAATTCCATTCATAAACAAGAGATCGATCATGTTAAATATTTTCCTTAAAAAAGATGTATATATTTTTTTCCATATCAATCACTAAAAGAATAGCTCTCTTGTGAAAGAAATTAGCTAAAATGAAATTCATCACCAATCTCTCAAATAACAACATATATAATTTTAAAAAAATAGTATTTAGCGATAAAGTTCATAGGTAATTTTAGCTGTGTAGAATGTAACGACTTACATGTGGCGACGTTTATCCATAAAGGATTCAGGAGAATGAGTGTAAGCAGAAGAAATATACTCTAAGGTTTCTCCAATGTAAGGCCATCCAAGATTTCCCAAAGGAAGTAGTGAAATCGTCTTGTTTGATTTTGTATATCGTTTCACTCTATGAATGATTATGATGAATAATTTCTTATGAAAAATGATGATGAAAATTGCAATTGCTAACAAACTCCAAACACTATAATTATACATAATTTTCTTTTTTTTTTTAGGCAAAACTAGAGAAATTTTTTTGAGAATAAAATGGTTTTGTAGATGTTTTTGACTTGTGTTTATAACGCCTTTTGTTATTATTTGTGTTTGGGGGGTGGGGGGGGGGGGAGTAATTAAAGCAGAAAAAAAGTGTTTTTTTTTAGAATATTGTACAATAATTGGAATTGGGTACTTGAGTTAACAAAAACTTTAATTTAGTCGGATTAGTCATGATGAAGACAAATATTTAATAAGGCCTACGTTAATTAAACGGCATAATACATATATTAGACTCTAAATTTGGTTTCAAATTTTAACTTTGACCTTCAGCTTTCATAATGCACAGACATGGATTTTAACTATTCAACTTTTAAATAAATAAACACATGAATCCTACATGACACAATACATGTATGACATCACATAGGACAAAAAATGACACGTAGGATGACATGTAGGACATGTGTGTCTATTTGTTCAGCTTTATACAAGCTTAAGTGTCTATTTTTTCACATCCAAAATTGAAAGACATAAATGTGATTTGAAGTCAAGTTAAATGACATATTTATGTATTGTGTCTTAATTAAACCATATTTTATTTACTATTAAGAAAATAAAGAAGGGGATAAATATTGTAGCTTAACAATAAAAATCTCCTAGTTATTATGAATTAGCGACGAATCAACTGAAAAATTTAATTAGCTAAGAGTTATTTAGTGATGGATTAGCTAACGATAATTTTGTGTTTTTAGTAGTGATTATATACATATTCTTCATCAATAATTAAGATTGTTACAGTTTATTTATTCATAAAATGACGAGATTAAGTTAAAAAACATATTTATATACGCGTACACTGTTATAGTTATTTTGAAGAATTGTCTTCAAAGTGAAATCATGAGGAGGATCAATGTCTAGGTAAATCATGTCTAGCATCTATGTTGATTATATGTGTAGACATCTTTAATAATTTGGACTCTAGGACCCACCATCATGCAATATTGATCATTAAAAGAGTCTACTCATATGATTGTATTGGAAAAAATGAAGAAAAAGTTAAACTAGAATAGATCCTACAATACTAAAACTATACACTAAAATATGTATAAATGTATAAAAGAAGAAGCCAGTGATTTGGTAGCCGCTTGTGTTGATTATTGGTCAACAATAAAAGTGGCACATGCTTCATTAAGGAAACAGTCTCAATTTCCTTTTCTAATCGGTTTGGCCGATTATTTTATCAGATACTTGACAAATATTAGATAACATATTTTTATCTTTCATAATATAACATTTTTCGTGCTTTCATCAAAATATGAGTATAAAATTTCATTATTTTGTCCGTTCCATTAATCACTATGTCATACGAGATGCAAATTGTCATTTTTTAATTTAATCAAACAAAAACGATTGATAATGTATATATTGAAAAGAAGGGAAGAATATGTTATTAAGTGGTCCAAAACTAACATGTAAAGGCAAATCAAATTCTTGGTAGGTACAAAGAGGAGTTTGTTAAGATATATATGTAAACTATATATATAGAATTAGTATCAAATAAATAATACAAAGTCCCTACGTTCATCATGATATACGAGGGACACAATTGTGCTTGCATGTGAGTTTATTTTTCTAAGTACAAAGCCAACACTTTATCATCATATTCAATACCCTACACAAGCCATGGCCAAACTTCTCTTCTAATTAATCTCAATCTTATCCTTAATTTCTTGATTTATACGCCTCTTATGAGTAATTAAGTATTAATTAAGGTGCAAGACTAGCGAATCTTTTCTTCTTTTAGTTCTTTAATGTAATACATATGTGATTTTAATTTTAATTAACACGTCCCTTTGACTATAATTATCAAGTAACCATGCCCCAATATTAATTAATTAAGTTCTTCTTTCCATGATTGTTCGAATGGCCTAACTGATTTAATTTGTTAATAATCATTAGTGTAAGCGTGTGCTTCATTCTAATGTCATCATTCCATTAAGTTCCTTTAGATACGTCTATTTTTTTTATTGTTGGTATATAAACCAAATCTTAGCTTGAAAACCGTTGGAGAATATTATTTCTTGTACATTAGGTGTATATATCCTATTAATTAAAAACTAAACTATGATTCTATCTTTTTTCCTTTGATAAATTAATACTACTTACTAAACTTTTGAATGAACTAAAGTTAGATGCATTATGCGCTGACGGCAATCATTGATTCGATGATACACGCATTTCGTGGAACCTCAATTTCTTTAGCTAATAATCTCGTTTTAATTTGTTTATTTTATTCTTTCTTTTACACCATTTAAAAAAGAATGTCTTTAGAGGATTCCGTCACATTCTTATTCATTATTTTTGTTTTTTTATGACAAGGGAAACCTAGGATCGCTACCCTTTAGATGTACACAGGGTAAAACCTCCGTTCCTATGCAATAGCTCGCAAACCACATAAGAGAGGTAACCCGCACTAGGCAAGTCTAGTGCAGCTCGACCCCAAACTCAAACCGCTGGCTCACCCCGAAGGTTAACAGAGGATGGTTTTATTGCTAAATTATCGCTTATTAATTTATTATCAGTGAATTAGTGCACCCTCAATCACCCAACCCAACGAGTTAGAACAACATTCCATCTTTGATAACAAAACACTTCCGATGTCTTCTCTAGCCAGTAATATCAAATAGTTAAAGAGTCCAAATGTATTTACAAGTTTCTTGTAAAAAAACAAGGATTTGGAGATAGGGATTAAACATCACTTCATTGTCCAAGCAAATTCATTACTTCAATATGTGTTTATATTTGAAAAACGAAATGATGAAAATCAAACCTGAGGATAAATTTTTCATCCAAGCCTACGGGCTACGAGTACTGGGATTTCATCAGAGTCAAAAATTACAAAACTGGGATGGACTTGGCTCGAATAAAGTGCTTGAGAATGGCTTTCTCCTCGTCAATCCGCTTTTTCTCCTCTTGATCTTTTGGCTTAGTTCTTCTCTTCTTCCAACATCCACTTAAATAGTTCACGCTGTTGGTTCTCGGGTATTGGTTCTCGTACAATCATAGGCTGCAGAGTAGGTGTAGCAGCGACTTCCTTTTCCTTTTCACTAACTGTGCTAGCAGCTACTGTTGAAATAGAGACGCCAGGAACATCTATTTCTCCTTCCTCAGTTCCCATATCCTTTTTCTTAGTCCTCATGAAAAGGTAAGCTACACAAAAACAGACGGAAGTACCACGAATGTAAAAGCAAGTTTACGGAATTCTGAAAAGAGAACTGTAAAGACCGGAATTCAGGTATCATAAGGTTGTGAGCATGGCAAGGGGATACAGGAAAGAAACATGCTACTCTACAAGTTAACAATGTAAGATGGAAATGAGAGACAGAAAAAGAAGCAATGAATGTTAATTTGAACTAATATTTCTGTTCTTTTAAAAACTAATTGAGACGAATAAAGCAGGAAGATCAATTTATTGACCTGTTGTTTCTTCTTACCAGTAACAATTGGAGCACAACAAGATGACATAAACATTCCGTATTAACATCACATCTTTATACTAAATAAATATAGTGCACACAAAGGAGTTCCACTTGTATGCATTTCTAGAAGAACAATATCGCCATCACTAGGAGAGTAGAATTACGCAAAAAGATAAAGCAGCACAAGGACTACTAGCCAAGTAGTAAGATCTTAGTTCACAGTACATACAGTTTCATACAATTCCATTCCATATTAAAGTATAAAGAAAAACAGTTACAAACTACGGATACTTCTTTTTCACGTTTAACATGGCTTTGATTGCAGGAACTTCCAAGTGAAAGTTCTGGTCCTTCACCTTATGGTAGGTCAAATCTAAAAGAGAATCACTGTTTAGAGCGTAGATGAAATTAAATTTACTAACTAGTTAAGTCAAATAACAGTTGCAGCATGGAAGTTAGAAATGAGAATCAAAGCTGAACATGTGCTTTAACAAAGTTTGGTGGACTCGATCAATATTGCTTGCTTCTAAGTTATTAATTGTCCTTGCTGAAACTAGCTTAATAAAGAGACACAGCACAATTCAAACTTACGACTATTTTCTTTCAGCACAGTCATATTACTAGACTATTTAGTGTGTGTCATATGTTGCTCGAAGTTTCCAAAAATGTTGCCACACACATGTCGGATCTTCCAAATGGCACTAGCTTTGGAGGATCCGGCAAGTAAATCTCGACATTATTGAAGAATCCAAGCAAATAGACTGTGACTATGGTTCCGTTTTACAAGGATATGTCTGTTTTGATAATTTCCATCACTGATAATAAGAACTTTTGGTAAGTTCGTGTCACGATTCCAAAACAATCAGTACATTTCTGATGATCATTTGGCCACTTTGACCAAAATAATCTGCACCAGATTTGGACCACACAACTTTCATTCAACTATCATAAATCAGATGGAATAAACCATCATTTTTAATCAGCTGGATTACACCATTCACGATATTCATGTTTGAAACCAAGGTATTCAAAGTACTCGAGTTCGTAAAGTTATAATATCATTCTAAAAGAGTACAAATGATCCTCCACCAAAGGTATCTTACTCCTCCATAATGATGGCAACGAACATGGTGCATGAACTGTTTGGTAAGTTTTCTATTGTATGTGGGGATGCAGGGCAATATATTCCAAAGAAGGTACAAACACAAAAGCTTTACAGAAAACTGTCATTCATCTTCACTGATAGTGCAGTTTTCAACAGTATACATTTAGACATTCTTGGCTAGTATTTCAAGACCCCTCTATGTTGTACTTCCCTCTCTTACCCTACATGTAAGAATTATTCTCCTCTTTAGTGCAGAAGGGCAAGGTGAAGGCTTTTTAGACTAAAGGTTGTTGCATTACTTTATATCAGTCTGTTCGGATTTTAACTTTTTGGTTTAGGCCTCTAAATGGACCGCATCATTCAAAATTCAGAACAACCAATATAGTGCTTGACACATAAGAAACAGAACTTATGTTTATTGTTTGTGGCTTCTGGTGTCACATAAAAATCACAAAACACTCAAACTAGAAATGAGGAAAACTTTATCTATTGACATACAAGAAGAACCCAAAATGAAGAGAAAGCAAACCAATTCAGAGAAACAATGACACAGGGAGTGTAGCAAGAAAGATAAGAAAATAACTAGTGAGTTCAAGGAAGAATGGAGGTTTCTCCCATTTGTGAATCATTTTCTTTTAAATCTGACAGCCACTGTAACAATGACATACTTAGTTACTCTAGGCCTATTGCAACATTACTCTGTACCATCTCTTCAATAATTTACCTAATCAAAGCTTCTTACACTGTCCCCTAAGGAACAAGGATAAGTACGCATCTAGAATGGATTCTCAAAGAACAGAAAATTCTTGTGCGTTATGGAAATGACAGTATATAAGCCAAACCCTAATTGAATTATGAAAAAGAAAATAAGCTGAAGACTGTGAAATTTGTCTACTAATACAATAATTAAACTCTAATACTAAAAAGAAGTTCCATGACTACAAAGTTTTTTCAACATTCTGCACCTTTCCCTAGAGACTTTCCTTTAACAAGACTGAATTGCATTTTCTACGGTGAAGTCCGAATTCAGCATAACTGTTTAAGAGTAGATCTTAGACCTAACTTAACCCCCCAAAAGGTAGCTCATCAAGGAGGATGGTCCAAGACCATATGAGGAGACCAAATTCCATTGTGATGCGTGGGACTCCAACACTTCCAGGACTAGACATCTAGAGCATGGACAATAACAAGACAAGGGGCCCAATGTCGAAAACAATGAACATGTATGAGTTTAACTCTGATACCATGTTAAAGAACGGATCTTGAGTCTGATTCAAGACAAAAGCTAACTTATGAATTGCCAACACCATATAAGAGAACAAACTCCAATCCCACAAACACATGGGACTCCAACAATAACATCACCATAGCAGACATGGAACGAAATTAAAACGCATTAAGTAGATCCTCAAAAATGCCGATGTCTAATTTCAAAAAGCTCGGAACCTTATAGTGAAATTAAAAAAGCTTTAGCCAACAATGGGAAAAAAAACGAAGAGTAAAAGAGTAACCTCCAATAGAGAAATTGACAACCAAAAGCATAGGCCATAGGTACTTGTAACGGCGAATAAAGGATTCCTTAGGCGGCTGAGGAGGTGGAGCCGCACCGCGCGCCATAGATGACGGCGGCGCCGGCGGCGGTGTCGGAGAAGATGCCTGTTGTTGCTGAATTTGCTTCAACTGCGCTGTACATCCAATTATAAACGATTACTATTATTCAAAAAAATGAAAAATAATGACATTGTTATAGGAGATTCTTCTCGATTGACAAAATAATTCAGCAATTACCTTTCTTAGGTTTATTAACGTATAGTTTTGGAGGCTCAGCCATTACGCCTTTTCTATAGCTTCCTTCTTTCTTCTCTGCTCTGCTGCAAAATTCACACTGTTTACAGTCTTCAGTCGCCGGCCACCGTTTCTTTTCTTCTTCTTCCCCGTTGAGGTAAATTACAGCAGTAGGGTAAAACGACGACGTGGTAACCCAAAACTTTTTTTTAAAAAAGGAAAATGGTCAAAATTATCCCTGAATTATGCGAAATAGATCACTTATACCCTCTATTACATTTTGGGATCAAAAATACCCCGCTGTTATCCTAAGAGATCACAAATACCCTCAAGAGTTAACACCCCAAATTTTTAGTGATGTGGTATGTAATTGTATATTCTAGTGAGAGAGATTGTGAGAAAGTAGAGAAAGACGAACGGATTGGGAGAGGGAGAAGAGAGGCGAGTGAGACTGGAAGAGAGAGGAGAGAGGCAAGCAAGAGAAGACAATATTTTGTAAAATTCGCAGGTAATTTTGAATAATTCATGTGTTTTTATATAATTAAGTAATATTAAGTCTGGAATTATACAAATATAAAAAATTCAAAACGATGAATTAATACAAACATAAACATATGATGTTAAACAATTACACAAAATACATTATACAAATTAAATTATATAAATTTTATTATACAAAATCTGAAAACTACACATTTATACATAAAAATATTGAATGTATATGATGACAAAACTGAAAAACCAAAGGAAATCATCATATACAAATACAAATTAACCAAAGAAAATCACCGTCATATACAAATACAAATGAAAGAAAGAATTGTTTGTTGCGAATTATATAAATATGACGAATTATACATGTACAAACGTGACTAATTATACAAATTAGAAGTTGCCCCACATAGTTAATGATTAATTTTAATTGCGATTGATAATTACAATAAACTATAGCTATGATGAATAATTAAGTACAGTAAATTTATTCAACCGCGTAATTTTTCCTATATATAATTACAAAAGTAGATCAAATTATAAACTGAAGAAGTTATGGGACCTTTGTTTCACAATTGCAATAAGTTAGGGGTGTTGTTAGAATTAACCCTAACAAAACACTCCGTTACTAAACGGACAAAATGCCGCGGAATACAATTTATCCTTTGAAGATATATTGTCCCGCGAGTAGCTGAAGAATTACTGTAATTCAACAATGGCGATTCTTCTTCCTTTCTTCTCCATATCCCCAATTGTAAAAGCTTCTTCAGTTGACACAACTCAAAGACTTCCGTACACTCCCCACCGTACAACTCCTAAAAAACCCCAAACCACTGATTCTCTATCCGCCATTTCAACTATCTCCTTGTCCCCTTCTACCAGCCGGTCGAATATTTCAGTATCGGACCTTCTCAAACGTGAAATTCCTAAGTCTGCGGAAGGTACTAAACGGCTAATTGCTTTCTCTTTTGAGCATAATTTGATGTTTTACTTTGTATTTATACATGTTGATATTATATTTTGTAAATAGTGAAACCGGATGGAACATATATGGGGTACGACGTATGGCTACCAAGTGCACCCAAAGTTGAGAAGCCTCGGATCTGTGTTTAACGCAGCTTCGCTAGCTTACATTGGAGATTGCATCTTTGAGGTTCTGATTCACGCTTATACTTGTTGATTATTGTCAATTATCATTATTTTTTGTGTGAAAAACATAGGAGTACTAAATTTGGGAGAGTTATTGGAATATTATTGAAGTGATACTCTTCAGTAAGAATTTTTATGCCATTTTTTTTTGGATTGATATAGAGGAGAGAATTAAGTTTGGTCATACTGTTAGGTGAGAGGTCCAGTAGCTATATGTGTCACTCACTCATGCTAGAAGTTCAAAAATGTTTACCTTGATGAGTAACAGCCTCCAAAATGGTAAGCTTAGGTGAAATAGTAGCATCCAATATCTGTATCTCTGACTAGTAATATGCAAAATCTTTTGTGTAGTAACGATTTAAACTCGTTTAGAGGCTACATTTAGTTTTGCTTTTGGGCATATTATTGTTTAGATGCAATATGACTTCAACTATTGCGGTAATATCTGAGTCTGATAACTTGATACGATAGGGGATATTACTTTTAGAAAGATGGCAATCTTGGACCAGGAATAACATGTAACCTTCTTAACTATACAAGCTGCTTAGGGTAGATTTTTTGCATTCTCATGACATTCACAAAGACAAGTTCCAACCATGTGTCAGAAGTAGATCTGTAGATGTGCATGTGAAAATACCCTTGATTCCTTTTCTCTTTGTAGTGCATTGTGACATCTTGGAGGGCAGCTTTACCTCTACGTAGGAAGTAGATAAGCATGTGAAAATTGATATTTACATTTCTGTTCCGAGAGTCACTTGCATTAATGGTGGGTACAACTCCAGTATCTACTGTTGGAAATTTGAATGATTGGTTTCTACTGGGAACACATGATTGTTCTCAATACTTGGCAGAGTTGTGATTAGCATAAAAAGTTACCGGTATCAACGTGGAAAGAGTCAATTGGATGCAACTAGCAGAAATGGATAGCTACTCTTGTTGAACCTTCAATGTGCAGCTATATGCAAGAAGACATTTTTTGTTCCCACCATTGAGCATCGAAGAGTACAATGATCGAGTCATGGCAGTAGTACGTTGCGAGGCACAAGTATGGCTACCTCACTAGTCTTAAGGCCTGATGAAGATCCATCTATTGATATGTGCTTCCTATGATTTTCTTATATGATGTCTCCCTCAAGGGATAAATCTATTTTAAGTGTACTTATTGATGTCTGCCATAAGAGACAAATATGTTTTAGGAACATCTTGATAATCCTTTTATATCTTCTTTATGAATTTATAAGGGCATCAAGACTCTTGGAGTTTTGGCTCCCTTTCCCTCCACCAAAACAAAAGACATTGAGATGATTGTACTGCTCAATTGTGGAAATCTTTCACGGCTAATTACATGCTTTGAGATGTTAAGATAGAAAAAGATGCCAGGGATGATTTTACTGCATAATATTTGAAATCTTTTGTATTTACTTGCATGATAACTGGGTATACATGCTTTGAAATGTAAAGAATTCACTCTTTCTGCTGCACACTTGTTTTAAGATGACCCCCTTTATCTTTCATCAAAAACAAAAACAAAAAAAAACTCTTTTATCTCAATTACCTAAGTTTCTATTTTGAGGAACTGTTCTTCTTGATAGGTATCCTGTTAATACAACACTTCAAGGATATCATGCCCCCCTACCAAAACCCCCATTTCCTGAAACTTTTTTTCTTTGAAACACTTGCTTGGACATGGGCCTTTGAGGTCTTACTGTGTGTGATGATACTTGGTTGAGTTTGTATGATACTTTATTGCAGGATGCTATGTTGCAGAAACTTATGAACGACAATATATTGTCCGAAGAGGAAAGGTAGATATATTGCATTTGAGCTGGTTTCTTTCCTTTTGGATGTTCATCTGTGATTTACATGAATGAATCCTCATCTTAGGAATTTGCCGCTATCTTAAGTTTTGTTGTGCTAACAGATTCATAAAATAACAAATAGAGTGCTAGCTGGTGAGGACACCACCATCACTAAAAATGAATTTCCTTATAGAGCATCTTTTCCTTCGTCAAACAAGTCAAAGTCAGCTTTCTCATATATTCAGTAGACATAATTATAAATTCATGAAGCTAATGCTTTGTTTATTACTATCTTGTTTATACTCAAGCAAGCTTTCATCCTGCATTGACACTTATCCTTTTGAATATGCTTCTTGCGACAAAATTTGGATGGCTTACAGCTGTTTTGATTTTTACTTTTTTTGAACTTTGTAACTTTACAGCTGTTCTGAAAATTAGTGATTTGTTTGTTGAAGCTGGATCACTCGTGCTGATTCTTCTAATAAATCCAACTCTTGGAGGAGGGTAATTATATTAATGCTGCACAGCCATAATAAGTTGTTTGACAAATTGATCCACAATCTTTCTTAGTTAACAGGGCCATATGCTTACTTCTATTCTCCGCCAAGTTCAGCATTCCTTTTTTCTATTTTCAATCTAATAGGAGTGCGTTTTTCTTATTCTATTCAACAATTGTCAATAGCCCCTTACATTACATTAAATTCATAAATCTATGTGACGCCATTCATTACATTATTGAAATGTAATTGTTGATTTTGTGGATAGATTTTTTGAGATGGCTGTTAGGCTTCTAGATTTAGATGTCTTAATCCTTTAAATGTATTGTTTATTTTAACCCCATTAAACTGCAAAAGAAGCATTACTTGTAAAGAAAATTAAACCTCCTCTTTACCATGTGATTTTGCACCACTGTGTATGTTGTTCCAATGTATCAACCCACGCTGGCCCGCGTCGCTACGTTGGTCACCTCCGGCGCCATCAGTTCTCGACAATGTTTGGTTCAGGCAAAAGAGAAGACAAAAGAAAGCTGTGTGGCCAACGTGCGCTGTTTAAAATCAGGGGTCTTCACTGAAACCACTGTCAGTTCTTTTAACCGATCCTGTTAAGAATAGTGAATTAGCTGTTTACCTGGGCTTCATCTGGTGAAGCTCATGTGCGGCGATTAATGCCATGCAATCAATTCATTTTTTCTTTTTTGGGTTCAGAAGCTGTTGAAATGTTCTTGGGAGGTTCAATCTTCTGTACATATGAATTTCTTCACTTAAAAATAGTATTTTTGCTAGAATTTTACTGATGTAGGTTGGTATCTGCTAAGCCTTACATTAATGTCACAGGCTTGAACACACTAATGCTGAAGTTGGGACTTCCCACATGGTGGATCTCTGACACTGCCAATTGTGGAGAGAATAGATGGTAAGTTGTTTCTACTTTCTTTAGCTCTAAAATAATAGCAATTAAGCCCATTTTTCTATCACCCGTCTAGACCACCCATATTTATGCACGCTGATTGAGTGATATCCAAAATTGGATTTATGAGTTGAGTCCCTATTCAATCCATGACAAACTTGGTTCAGACGGTTTATATCATGACAAAATGGGTTCCACATTGTGGGTTGGTCAGTTTGGGTTTGGTATTATGTTTATAGCCTCTTCTTCAGAAAGAAGTCCTCTATTCTTTTGGTAGTCACTTTGACCTTTTATTTGGTTCTTTTTCTTTCTTTCGAATTATACTTTAAGAATCTCAAGGCATTAAGACGCAAAGTGGATAAAAATCTAAAACCGATTCTACCTGAGAAATTTGACATGCACTTTCCCTAATATTATTCAAATGGAATTAAAACATTTAAAGTTAACTTAGATACTCTCATGGATAAATAACTTGGCGAAAATGAATAGATACTTGAAGTAGACAACCGCCTTAATTTTTTAAAAATATTTTGGGTGCTACAGTAAAGTTTGTGCATGTTGTGTGAGTAGGACCTTGGGTTTATATTTCTTGAAGCATTTACTGGCTGCCAAGTATATTTTGTGATACAGTAAATTTGTGCACGGTTCTCCTGCTGGAACAGTTCTTAGACAGTTTTAAAATCACATCTTTTTGCAATGAAATCCACCACATCTTAAGCCTAGTCCTGTGTTCCTATTTGAATTAATTTGTAGAACATGGAACCCGGTTCTGAAGTGAAATATGTTTGCTCCTTTATTTTTGAAATTATGGCCATTTATAGTGAATACTACCTTACATACTCCAAAATGAAAGCCCTTTTCCTTGTTCATTCTCTTCTTTTGTTCTTTTTCTGACTGTATGTAGAAAATATATTGGCTCTTTTTGGTCCTCAAATTTCCTTTTAACCTCTCTTCCCTGCCGAAGAAAAAACCAAGCAGATCCCACTCGCTTGAATCTAGATTGTTGTTTACCCTCCATTGAGGACGTTGTTACACCCAAGGTTCATGAATCGCTGATTTGAGCTTTTATTCCAATAGTGCTTGTGGAAAGTGACAGATTTGCACCTCTAAACGGGGACTTGAGGTCCCCCTATAGCAATTTTGTTTTTATCCAATGGATTGAACATTTTCAAAATTGTACATAACTAAATTTTAAGCTTAATTCCATGGAAGATGGTCCCCCTCCCCCACCCACCCACCCAAAGAGCAATACTCTGTTTCTTCATATGACATCGAGAATGAGATGACTTCTGGAATTGACTCATATTTTCATCTTATATGTGGCCCATATCCAAGGGACATATGAGACGTCCTTTTCCTTTTAAGTAAGGTTATCACAAAATTGAAAGACTAATTTATGTGCCTACTTGTCATTTAAAAACTATATTTATCTGTTCATGTTGACCTGCTAGTCGCTACTCGCTATCTTCCTCTTCTTTTTCTCTGGGTTACTACATAGATTCTGCCTTTTCATGTTTTTGCTCGTTGCTTTTTTCTTCTCTTTTTGTATTCACTGATGGTTACAACAGCTGAATTTTTGTTATCAGATATATGGTGGATCTTTTTTTTACCAGTGGTTAGTGCAGGCTATTGTGTTGCATTTTCTATATAGCACCATATAGGAAAGATGTAAAAGTGCACTAGTAATTGGTATGTGTGCATGATAAACTTGTTCTCACTATTTCCTTTTCAATATCATCTGTGCTCTGTGCCTGGAACTGTTTAGTACTTTTAACATGTGACTGGGGGATATAATCTTGTTTATTTTTAATATATTAGTTATACTTTTATTTTTGACAAAAATTGCATATCATAGGCACAACAAGGTGATGTCGGAGGAAGAGATGAAGTTCATGAAGCTCGCTCTATGTAGATAAAGAAGACGAACATTTCCAATAGCATGCTGAAACAATTGATTTTCTCAAAAACAACAAAGTTCGTGGAGACTTGAGGAAGGTTGCCATCACCTCTTCATGTGCTCTATCATTTAAATATCACAAGAGCTTGGATGTGAGTGGACGTTTAGTATTTCAAAGCTTAGAAAGAAATTAAGAAGTCATATTATTTGTTCTTAAATGGAGAGAACATTTAGAGAAGAGGTCGTATTAGTTCTTAAATGGAGAAACATTTAGACTTACAATAGAGATATGATCTCCACTTGAGTACTTCTCAAAAGTTATACGCATCATCAGCTAAATGGATTTAGTGATATGTTTAGATTACTCATTCATGGTTGTCAAAGTATGAGGGTAATTGTGTACATGGACATGTTTATAAGCAACTATGTTTATATCAAGTCCATTTGTCATGTAATACGCGCTAAGCTTGAAATGTGGAAAGAATAATTTGAGGCTTTCTATTTTTCACCATCTGCATTTCCTCTCCTGCTATTTATTATCTGTCCGTCAGTTTCTTCTACTTCCTTTGTTGATAGGCCATAAAAGCGGCTGGAGATATGAATCTACACCATTCCGTCTTAACGGTCATGGCTGGAGAATATTCTAAATTGATTTTCAATTTTTCTCCTTTTTTTCTGTCATCTTTCTGACATACAGGTGAGAACAACAAGAACATGATGCACGGCGATGTGGCTACTCAGGTTCTTTGTCTGTCCACTGTAGAGATTGTTCTTATTTTGCCTACCACAAGCCGACTTTTGTACAGGTTTTGTTAAGTTTTGCCTTGGTCTCAGATTCTTAGTAGAAAATTGTCTCTCTGTAGTCTTAACATTAGCAATATATCATCTGATCTCTATTCTCAATGAAATTGCAATGCATGTATTGAACTTGTGATATACTTTATTGATCAAGATCAGGGGATAGTGAACAGTATCTGAAACTTTGCTGCAATTTTCCAATGTGGTGTGGCTGTGATATATGTAAAGGAGACGAAGCATAAACAAGTCTTTTCTTGCTTCATGACAAGAGAGTTGTGGCGTTAATTTGCTGTCCACTAAGTTACAGTCTAAGATTTAATTTGTTTGACAAAAACAAGGCCATTTATGCCTGTGCAAAACACCTAAAACTGAATTGATAGTCAGCTCAATACCTGAATTTGAAATTCGTTGTTGCCTCACTGATTTATTATTTTATTATTTCTCGCATTTTTTCAACTGGGGAACGTGTAGCAGAAGTGATATAATGAAAATTTTGAGCTTCAACCTAGTAGAGTTTCATTATTAAGCAGCATTACTGTTAGATTGAGTTTTTTTTATCCCTGACTTGTTCACTTACTAGGTAAAAATGTAATGCCAAAAGTCAAGGAGGAGAAAAGTGCAGACAAATGACATAAATTGTGGATAGGGAAAGGGATTTACTTAAGGAATCGAATCCTGACCAAAAAATTGAATTGGAAGTTCAAATAGGCAATAACCGAAGCTATAATATTGGAATCAAGCGTTTACTATCATGCCAAAAGTTATAGCGGATAGCAAATATGCAACTTTATTTATGAATTAAGTTTATTAAGCAAGCATCATGTTCGATCATTACTCGACATATAAAAATGTAAGTAGTAGATAAATAGCCTTTTAAGTGACCAAAGTGGTATTGGATGAAAGGGAGATGCCAAAGTTGACAGTGATCGGACGTGGAAATATTTGTCGAAAAGCATTCCTTCTTACCCAAAATGAAGTGTTTATCTCATTTTTAATATCCATATACATCCTTAAAGAATTCTGTGGAGTATAATATTAACAAATATAATGTTAAAAAATAATATTTCTCAATCAACATAACTTATGCTATGACAAAGTCCAAACAATCGACTTCTTGAAATTGATCAAAATTGGGCCCATTAGATTGTGGTATCTTGATATGGATAAACACTTTTGAACCCCAAGTGTATGTGGCAACCCAATCCATAAACACTGGGATAACACTCTCACTTGGGAGGACAACATTTTTTGTTACTTAGATTCTAAAATAGTATGTTATTTAAAATAATATTTGGATTGAGACGGGTTTAAATGGTGTAACATACTTTAAAACTTCTTATATTAGCGAATGTTATCTTCCATGGTGTAACATACTTTAAAACTTCTTATATTAGCGAATGTTATCTTGTTTCGAATTGAGTCATAGTTATTGTTATGGTTAGTTCCGTCCATATGTAGTGTTGCTTCTCTTAATGGATGAGAAGTCCACAAGGAAAATAAGAAACAAGGCCTTTTTCTTTATGGACTAGGGATGATTATAGTTTTATCCATTCCATAACTTGGATTGAGACGGGTTTAAATGGTGTAACATACTTTAAAACTTCTTATATTAGCGAATGTTATCTTGTTTCGAATTGAGTCATAGTTATTGTTCTATGGTCTTAGTCGTCCAATTATGTAGTGTTTTTGCTCTCGTAATGGATGGAGAAACCAACAGGCAAAGAAAAAACAAGGCCTTTTCTTGTATGACTAGGATGATTATAAGTTTTATCCATTCCATAAATTGCAATATATTCAATTGATGAGTTCTTCAAGTGGATCAATGAAGGAAGCAATTGAGGGTTTGTCAATTATTAAATATGGTGATTGAAGAAGTCATACATGGCTGCCATCAATAATACTAACATTGAAGATTCATTAAGAACAAAATGTTTAAAAAGATTTGGTGACCTCATTTTTCTTATTCAAGTTTGGGATCGACAATTTAATGAAGTACAAATTTTTGATCTTGCAATTAGGAGGGTAAATTTTTGCAAAGATTAAAAATATTAGATGATTTGATTTTTCATCTATCTAAGTGTTGATGGATAAAATTATTTAATATTTATGCTAATAATTAGAACATAACAAATATCTAATAAAATAATTGAGATATACAATAGATCGAACGCTAATTATAAATGTGAAAAATAGAAGTTGAAAATAGAACGGTAGGGTAGGGTCCTAGTGGTCCAAAAGTGCAGATTGGTTGGCCTTTTTTAGTCCCAACAGACGGATAATATCTCATAATTCTGATTGAAGAACATTGCTCCACACCCCTACTTTTAAAGAATTGCGTTATTACGTGATCATTCACGTGAATACAATTATACGGTCTGGCTTTTTGTATAAATAAAATTAAAAAGCCTGAACTAATTAGATGATAGATGGACAAATAATAATGATTAATTTAATATTTTTATCAGAAATTACATTGATTATTGAAAGTCTCAAACACAGTAGAAATAGTTAGAATTTGATGAATCTATTTTTATTTTATGATCTCCTTTAGAATTTAAATTCCGTTGAAATTTGTGTGCTTAAACATAAATTGGGAAGTTTATAAGTGGTCAAAACAGTCACCATTGACCCAATGCTTACTACAACATGAGTTTTGGTCCAATTATTTTACCAATCATTTTATTATATTCCTCCTCACCCCCATCATTAATTGGTGAATTTAGACATGTATACTATTTATTCCACACTCTACACAACATTATTTACATTAAATTTACATATATAATGGATCTTGTCCTTCTAATTCTCTTTTTAAAGGCCTTTTAAAAAGATGAATTCATAGTGATTAATTTACATCAGAATTTTTTTTTAAAAAAATAATCTCAACTCTTAAAAAAGTTAATAAAGTAATGTCTCGTAACATCGCTTGAATGATTATATATGGAGAGAAAAAAAAGTTAGTGTGGTTTTAATGTTAGAAAGAAAGAAGTCGATAAGTACGTGTACGTTATACATATTTGTTGTAAGCAAATTAAAATATAAATCTAACATGACTGAAAACATAAAGTATTATAAATTTTATGGAATATCGTATATTGCAGACGGCACTATCTAAACAAAGTCCACACTCCAAACTTATTGCTACAAAAGAGTCTGCAAGTGTATGATATGATCCAACTTTGATTCTCAAAGTTAATTAGATCTTACTATATTGTCATGGGCATTAATTAGGGTAACACTAACAGATTAATTAAGTCATTAAAATAAATTTTATGCTCTAACATAAAGTGTCTGCTTTTAAATATTATTAGACATCATCATCATTCATTTGCATCTTATTAATAATTAGATGAATGTATATAATATGGTCAGTTGCTTATCCTTAACAGTAAATATTCCCATTACTTTTTGGTAATGATGTGACTGGCCAAGGCAATTTAATTTCAGAATTATTGATGTAATTCAAAAAAAATAGAATTTTTTTTAATTCATTCATAAAATTATATTGAATGTATCATAGACATATTAAATACCGTATTAAGAAAATTAGAGGATAATAGGACATTAAATAAATAATTACCTTCACATCAATCCATCAAGATTCAAGGCATTTCATTGATGGAAAATATAAAAATTAAAAAATATCCTTTTGTGATTTTATTTTTATTAATTACGGTATGTAATAATTAGCACTCCCAAATTAATAATAACCACTCCATTTATTTCAGTTACATCCCAATTTTTCTTTTATTATATGCTATGATTTTATTATAAACATATAATAACATGTTTAATATGCAAGTTGTATCAGTATTTATTTTCACACGTAACTATAAACAACTTGCAAGATAAGAGATAGCAACTATCTCCCAACTTTATTCAATAATTCATATTCACTTCGTATAAATCCCGTTCTACTTTTTCTAATCTTACTTTCTAAAAAGTTTATATTCTAATTTTTTTTGAAAAAAAATGAAATAAAAATATAAAATAACTCAATATTCATTTATTTTTCTTAGAAATATCCCATTTAATATATACATTTTTGGAAGTGTTATATTTCTTGCATAAAAATAGTAGTCACTATTTTTGGTATGCAACTTGACCCTTTTAACGTGACCCACACAATTTCTCCTCGGATCTATGCTCAAAATAGAGAGGCCCATGGGCCCATTAGAAAGTGGGCCAATAATATCATGACAAGGCCTGGCCCATCTATAGTAAATTCAAGCTATTGGGTAAATTTGAATTTCCCTTTTACTCCATCACCTTTTTTCCGCTAAATTAATTGACTATCTGAACTTTCATCTTCTTGTTCAGAGTTCGGTTTTCCATTATTGAACTTTATCATTCCACTAAGGCCGCGCGTCACACAAATTAGATGGATTTTTTTTTCCAGATAGTTATTAGATTGATCTACTCGTTCAGTTACAATTTAAATACAAAAAACAATTATACCGTCTACAAAAGATCGATTTATTAAATATATTTTTTGAAAAGGTGTCTTCTTAGTTATTACTCAAATCAACTCATATCCCTATTTCATCGAACAAGACATAAAAAATAACCGCTTTACCTAAAGCATGAGAAGCTTGAAGCGAATATATAACGTATGATAGGACTATTCAAATTAATTGAAATGACGATTTTATTAGAAAGAATCAACTATGAAAAATACACAAACAATAAAATAGATGGCTGTCTTTGCTGTACTTTTTGGTCCTACCATTCCTTTACTGAATTGG
Organism: Solanum habrochaites; assembly: GCA_027704765.1. Taxonomy (NCBI): domain Eukaryota; kingdom Viridiplantae; phylum Streptophyta; class Magnoliopsida; order Solanales; family Solanaceae; genus Solanum; species Solanum habrochaites. Next base: position 66,432,616 of record JAKWJA010002491.1, read on the forward strand.
CATTCTCATCTTCTTTGAACTTTTAGCTAAAATCTCAAATAATGTACAACTAATTAATTAGTATAAATTAGTAACTAAAACCGGCCCATTAATTAGATTAACATTGGTTTTATTGGAACATTATATATGTCAAGTGATTAGGTATTTAATGGAACATTTAAATTTTGCACACAAAAGACACAAATGCATATGTAATTTAAACTCTCAAAATTATTCAACAATATAAATATTAGTGGCACACATCACGTTACCATTTGATTATTTTTTTCCTATTTTGTATCAATAAAATTATCTTGTTGATTCACTGTTCACGTCACATTCTTGGAGTGAGACTCTTTTACGAACTTTGAGTGAATGTGCAATGCAACGGTTTGTGAATCTGTTTTGAGATTGATGCGTATAATTGAAAAAAAAAATATTTTTATTTGATCAACTTAATTATCTAATACATAAGTGAAGCACACACAAAATCTATTTAACAGTATAAATCGAACGTGACTAATTAAAATACTTTATTAGAAGTTGAGATGGTTTAATAATAATAAACACGATATAACACTATCTTACAATCAATTATAATTTAATGACTACTGTGTTATTTATTTATCTATAAAGACTAATATGATAAGTTCGGTAGGTAGATAATTATTATATAAATGTGAGATTTTGGCTATCTATCGTGCCCTAATTCTAGATATTCAATTTATACAAACAAGCCTAGGTTTATTAATATGTAGGCTCTAACTTATAATTGTAGTGTAATAATTATATTTTTTTTTTTTTTTTTCTTGTATGCTTTTCTTTTTGGACTTGGATTCTGAAATAATGTATTATATATTTCAAAAGGAATTAAATTGTAGGTTGCAATATAAAAGACAACAACAATATTTATGCTTGAAAAAAGTAGTACACTAATCTTTTCCCCCACCTTACAAAATTTATTTTTTATTTTTAAAGATAATGTGCTCTAAATAATGACACACCTCAATCTTCCAATAAAAAAAATTGAATATTAAAACATACTTTATTATAAAATATTTGCACACTTTATGCTATGAGTTATGTCTTCTTAACAAACTCTATTATTATTTATTATTGATGACAAAATTAAGTCGTGATTTTCGACTGTTTTAAAAATGAATTGACACTAAATATGTATATTCAAATGGCCAATATAAATATCGATAATACTTATACCCATTTTTTTTTTGCTTCTTGATTTTTTTTAATGAATTTTTATTTTTGGTGAATTTAAGCTTATTTTTGTTCTTAGCTTGTATTCTCACTCGACTGTTCCTAAAATCACGAATTTATTTCTTTTTATCCCTTTTAAATATTAACGAATCGAATATCTATTCATTTTTGTTATATACATTATATTATTGACCTAAGTATGATTTTAACCTGTTACATCGATCTTTAAACCTAACATTATTCTAACTTTGTGTCAAACGAGTTGAATTATGACTTATTTTTTATTATAAGAAATTGGAAGAAATATTAGGCCCACTTATTTAATAAATAAACAAGAGGAGGACATTACCAAGATGATTACTACTGCTTACAGCTTCATTAATCATTTAAAATATGACCCACACATGTATAGAGAGAGGCTATTGCTGTAATTGATTAGTGTAAAAAAGTGGGCCCATTAAAATATATGTACCAAAATATACAAAGGCCCATTAATATGATAAGATGAAAGAGAAAACAAGTTATTGTGTGAATATTATGCGGCGACGTCTAAAAGTACTTTAAAGTATATTATTTGATGTGATTTGATCAAGCGACTTTCATATTCTAAACAAGACTCTTTAATATGCAAATGTTATTATGTTTAGTAAAACTCAAATATGATTAAAAGAAAATCTTAATAAAATCAAGAACTCAAAATAGAATTGATTTGTGGATTGTTAAGCTCTATATTACTTAGACTGATCAAGATTGTCAAAATGCTTATCAAATCAAGTCCAAGTAACTTTTCATATAAGTATTTAAAAGAAATATTTTGTGCTTAATAAATTCATTAAGATTTATTAGAATTTGAAGTTGCTTTATTTATCAAAGTTATTTAATTTATTGTTAAAAAAGATAATTAAAATGATTGGTGGCTGATTTGTCATCCTCATCTTGGTTTATTTATTTTTATATGTGGGCCCCATTAACCATTGCTTAATTGGCATTCTCATCTTGTTTTTGAGTTCATGCCATTAATGAACAATTAGATAAGTTAATTTGGACATTAAAAATGATTATATAAAAGTACATTATACTTAGCCAACTCCAATAATAGACTATGATTTATAATTAAGTCATCTAGCTAGGTTCAAGAAATTATGCTTGTCTTTGAAACCCAAAAAAGAAAAAGATATTAGGTGATGAGTGAAAAATGTTATTACGTTATATTTTTTAATAAAAAAAAAATTCTTTTACATTTTAACTATTCTCTGTCATTTAACACGAAAATAAATCAAGAATAATATATTATTTAAAGGAATGCACATGGAACCAAATGTTGAATCACCTTTCACTTTGTGAATTGACCCATCAATTACCTCCATTCAAGAACACAACAAAAATCTTCAATAAATTTCATATTTTATTCATTTATTTTGTTTTTATCTGTTGGTATCTTGTGTTGTGTGTTAGTGGGGAGGGATAGAAAAGTAAAAATAAAATTTTAGAATAAATATTTTTTATTTCATTTTGTGATTAAAACAATGGATAATCAGAATAAATATCTGAAACTTGTTTTCGCCGGAGATCAGTTAATTTTATAGTATAATGGATATTAGTGAAATTAAAAGTATATACATAGATACATACGGAAGAAAGTAAAACTAATAGTATGTCATTGTAATGATAATGATTTTTTATAGCAGAAGTTAAAAAAAATGCAGTTCTATATAGGATTATATTTTCTATTTTTTAAAGTTAGTCTAAAAACAGAAAGAAAAAAACTACAATTTTTTTCGGATGTTTTATTTTTACATTTCAGCATTAATAAATACATGTCTGAATAAATACATGAATTTTGTATGTCGTCAATCTATTCACGAATGACCGAAAGAAGATATCAAAACTTACGATAAAACTATCTTGACGTGTATTATTTTATAAAAATATTAGGATAGATTTCAAATGCGCAGCAGCAAATTAAAAGGAAAAAGTGTTTGTAGATTAGATTCTTTACTTTATAATTTTTGCTTTGACTTTTATACATTTATCACATAATTGCAGGCCCACCGTAAAGATAGTGTATTGCTATTTCTTTTATGAGATTAATTAAGATGAATTAAGCTATAAGACCAATTTACACAAATATTCCTCTTAAGTTGATCATTTAGATTTTTTAGAATTATGTAAATATAGACTTTTGAGTCTGATAAAGTATTAAATTACAAAATATCTTATTGTTATATGATGTTTCCTAATGAGTTAAAGATAATTATTAAATCGTAATTTAAAGTATCGATAAGTTATCATAAATATTTTTTTAATTAAGATATATATATAATTATTTTTTTTTGGCCTAGTTGGGAGTTGGGAGGTGGGGATTTAACAAGATTGAATTGTTGATGTGAAAAAGCATGTGCAACAACTTCATAATTGTTAAGCAACTAATGTTAGTACAAATATTCCAGTTGTTTCAAGCTATTTTCTAAATTAAAACTTCCTTTCATCTTTATAAATTTGGGGTCGAGGTGAAGTCATAGTAGAATTGAGCTAAAATTCAATACTACGAGAGTCGATTTTAGATTTTACTTGCACAATATCAAACTTTTATGTTACGTTAATAAGTTACTTCATTATACGATTTAAACAGTTCTGACTTCAAGAGTTAATATCGTTTTTTTTAATATTACATGCCTAAAAGTAACCACCCATTGTCTCCAATTGATCCAATCATAAGTCATGTCCATCTTATTAAATTTGTTGAAGGAAAGAGTAAAGCAATAATTATTACTCTATCATTATTAACCATTGCACTTTAAGTTTCCCATATTTATTCTCTAGAGATTAAAATGAAAGTACAGAGTTTTTTTTTGTTTTAATTTCTATCATTATGTATATTATTAAATTGAAATATAAAATAATGTTTGGCATGAGTGCCTTGAATAAACTGATAATTGAATTACAATGGTCACGCAATAGGCTTATTTTTTTTTTTTTATATAGTATGATCATTGATCTACTTGAAATCTATGTACCAATAAAAAGTTGAAGTGTTAAATGAAGTGGTAAGCTAAAAACTGATGGTCCTAGAAATATGTATCTTCGAGGTCGAGTCGGGTTAGACCATTTTTTGAATATATTAGATCCAATTAGAGAATCGAGCTTTAAAGGGTTTGTGGTCACTTGTAGCAAGGAGGCATCATTTGAATCGGATTACTTTGGATTTATCGTGTCAGATCTGATCAAGTTAAGATTAACATTCTTTTGCTAACAAAATTAAATTCTTAATATGTTATACTATATATCTTAATTTCAATGACATAGCATTTTTTTTTTAATACATTTTTCAAATTTTGAATCTGATCAAACTAAAACGCGTAAAATAAAACAGAAGGATTGATAGATTGAGTAGATTAGTTTATGATTATGATGATTAAATCCTAATATCTTATCAAACATTAAGGTAGATGGGCCTAGCTAGGAGCAAGTCCCACTCACCAGCTTGTCCTCCACATTACAATTACTTCAATATTACGTTTATTTTCATTTCATTAGTGATTCAATACCTAATTTTGTTTACTTTTGGCACCCTAATTGTAAATTCAAAATAAAGTAAAATAATATTAAAATAAATCTTCTTTTTTATTTTCTATTCAATGTTCGATACTCAATATGGACGGGAAGTCTCATATTGAGGACAATTCATTCTCTTATAAAGACAATTTTATATCTATAAAGACTCGAACATGAGACCTCTGATTAAATATGAAGCAATGGAAGAAAGAACTTGGTGATTTGGACGATAGCATTATGATATATTATAATTATTCCAAAAATCTCAATATATTATTTTTTGGACTTGGAACTATGATAATTTTATTAGTGGTATGGGAAGAGTGGTGTCACGTTCATTAAAATAAAATTAATTATTTTAAATATATACAGTTATCAGATCAACTAATAAGTTGACTCTTAATGCTTCGTTCACATCACACTGTTTGCAAGGGATAAATTGAAATAAAGAAATATACCAAAATGTTGACAAAATATATTGAATTATTGAACAACATAATTTAAAAATCGCACGATCCAATCAATTAACTCAATTTTAGAGTATTAAATTTGCAGTATTATTTTTTCAATTAAATAATTCACATCCTCTACGTGCATTATAGTGAGATATCATCACTAAAAAAATAATTCATTGGAGTAGTACTCTAATTAGTACGGACGAGGGTTTATATTCCGAGAATCATTTGTTCGATGGAAAATAATTTTATTTATATATATATATATATAGTAGATGTTGAATTCCTTTCGACTTTTTTATATTTTGAAATTCTTTAATGAAAATTTTGACTCCGCTATTACTGATTAGTATCATAATAACACTAGGTTGTTAACTTTGCACGATCCATCTAAACTAAATAATAATTACTCCTATTATTTTCCATTATTTGGGCATTTTCAAGCATTATTTGATTAACATAATCAATTTCATTATTCTTAATTCCCTATTGCGATTATATATACCATTTTATTAGTGAAAGAAGGTTCGTTGCATGAAGGATATTGGTTGGCTTTCATTATATTAATATTCAAAGTCAATATTGAATAATTAAGAAAGATTTTCTATAGATAATATTGACAATAAAGTAATTATTTGCATGATTATTTATGTTTTATAATTCCTATTATGTGTCGTGGTTTATATAACAATTTTTTAAATAAAAAAGAGAATGAGTGTTTTCAACGTGAAGGAACATGCAAATAAATCAATACTAAATAAGTATTAAAATCCCTTATATGTGAACTTTTATTTCCAACGGTGTAAAATATTAAAATCTTTATAATTATGATCATTAAGTTTTACTTTTATTCCTATTTTACTAAAAAATGATGACGATAAGATGATAAGAATGTCATTAAAGAATTACACTAATAATTAATATATTTTTCTAAATGATGATACATAAGCTTTTTTTATTTTGTATTTTACCAAAATCATGATAAGATAGATAAGAATGTACATAAGAGAATTATACATGAGCTTTTCTTTGTTTTTATTTTACTAACATCACGATAAGATGATAAAAATGTACATAAAAAATCATACACGTAATATATTTACTAATTTGACGATATTTAAATTTCCATTTGATTTTTTTTAACTAAAATCGCAAAAAAATGTACATAAAAAATCACATACTTAATATATTTATTGATTTGACGCATCAGATTAAGTATCAAGGAAAGAAAAAAAAGAACCGTCGACTTATTGGTCTATCAAGGGTGTTTTAAATCGTAAGATAATTGAAGAAACTGTTATTTTCTTTGACAAAAAAAAAAAAAAAAAACAACTGTTATTTTCACGTGATTTTGTCAACTTAAGCTTTCACTATACTTACCTAGCAGACAATAAATTTTTTAAATATTTTTAATAAATATCATTTGGATGAAAATTTAAGTAAAATTTCACCATATGTTTGGTTATAGTGTTTGCGATAAATATTTCATTTTCGTAAAAAAAATATGATTTATACTTATAATTAGTGTTAAAAATTTTCAAAATTAGTCATAAGTTCGCATTACAAGTCAATTAGATGTTCGTTGCAACAAATAACAAGTAATGTCCATGACAGTAGAGCAATGTGACAGTTTGGAGTGAGTGCAACAAATATCACTCCACACATTGTGAAGTAGATAACACACGTGACTTTGTTACCTTGAGCAGATTGTTTATCAACAACCATATCATCACTTTCATATTTACTGAATATTTCATCACTATTTTGATGTTGTCGTAAAAAATTATGTAATACAACACAAACAACTATTATTTGAAAATTTGAGATATTTGTCAAATAATGACAAGTTCTATAGACAAATACTATTTACCAAAATTTTCCCCAAATATTACTTATGAAATCCATGACCAAACGGGTCCTTAATAGTACTACGAGGGCAGAACCAACTTGGGGCTTCGTCCAAATCATCTTTAACAGAAAATCATATTATTTATATGTGATTGAAATTACTTTTATGTATACGTGATAGATGCTGAGCTTCCTTAAATTATTTTATATGAAAATTTTAGCTCTGTCACTAATAATATAGAGATAGAGATTATTTTTTTAAAAGAAGGGAAATTTTAAAAACAATAAAAAGTATATTTAAAGGGAAAAAATTGAATGGTGTTTGGTGTGTGCAATGATGCATGGAGGTGAGTAGTGGAGAAGTGCATGCAACATATTGCTTTGTTTATAGGAAAATAAATAGACTTTTTTAACAGAAAAAACAGAAAGGAAAACTAATTTTTGTTTGATTTTCTTTTAGTTACTTATTTTTATTTTTCTTTTCCTTTCTCTTCCCGGCAAGTAAACTAAAAATAATTATTTCTTTTTTGATTACTGAAAGTGAAAGATTTCGCATTTTCCTTTTGATTACCTTCACACGCTAACATTCAACATGCACAATTCAATCGATCGATATTAACTTTACAAGTTTCTACAATAATTTCCAAGTTAATTTATATAATCAGATATTTATTTATACGTGGTCTATGCATACATGTCGAGCTAGGTAGAGCAAAAGAGATGATATTGAATTCTCTTTAGCTTCTTCACGTGTTCTATTTTTCATATTTTGAATCTTAGTAATAGTATCCATAAATTTGAAGTTGGAATATTAGGAGTTTTGATCAGGTAACAAATCTACCGTATTACTCACTCTGTCTCATTTTGTATGTCATCTTTTAACCTTATACTCCTTCCGTCCGAAAATATTTGTCATGTTGCGCTTATCGAAAGTCAATTTGATTAATTTTCAAAGGTAAATTAGACCACATTAATTAGATATTTTAAACAAAAAAAATAGATATTCTAAAACTATATGAAAAGTACTATAAGTTACAATTTTTTTGCATATTAATATGATGAAAAAATACATCTTAAAATGTTAGTCAAAGTTTTTATAATTTGATTCTAAAAATAGAAATCATGACAAACAATACCGATCGAAAGGAGTACTTGCATTAAGAAATAATATAACTTTACTTATCTATCCTTGTTTAATGTTTTCTTAAGTCAATTTTATTAACAAATGACAAGATCAATTAACTATTCTATTAAGAACATAATAAACAAAGTATGATGATTTATGCATAAATTTTATAAAATAATCAGTATTATGATTCAACTATTTATAGAAATAAATGACATATAAAATAGGATCTAGCGAGTATAATAAATGTATTTAGAGATATCATATATAAATTAAAATTAATAGGACTGTACTTTATATAGTGGAATTCTTTTTTCACACTTTATATCACAACAAATTCATGCTATATAATTTAGCTTAAAACATGGACCATATATTCATGGGAGTCTTAAAGGCTATTAAATGCTTTACCATACATTAGCACCATTTACATTACAGACATAACTGCTTAAAAGTATGATTAAAGTATGATGTTTGAGTTTTTTATATATTATTTATATATATATATTTCCTTTAGTTTATATTAAGTAAATTGTGAGATCCATCCTAGGTCAAAATTATATATTTTTTTTAAAAAAATTCAGAAGAACTGTTGAGTCTTTTTTAAAAAATATTTACCCCAATAATTTGTTCACTATGAACTCAAGAAAATATTAACTATTTTTAAATTATAAAACACTCATTTTTGAATCCAAACTATAAATTTTGTGAAACTCACTTTGCCATGATGAGACTAAATTCTTACTTCTTTCGTTCCACTTATTTTGCATGTTACATGTTTTTTTAAAATTAATTTGATTATTTTAAAAAGTTAATTAGATTAGCATTATTTTGATTTTAAAATAAAAAATTTGGATATTCCAAAACTAAACGAAAAGTACTATAATTTTTTACATATTAATATGATAAATCTTAAAATATTAATCAAAGTTCTTATAATTTGACTCTAAAAATTAAAACCTTGACAAACAATAGTGATAAAAAAAATATAATTGCTTCAATTTTAGAAAAATAGTACAAATTTTACACGAGTATCACAATATTTTTAAAAAATTCAAACGACCTATAAATAGGACTAGGGTAAACCTAATCCGTGAGGCTGCACAGACAAAAGAAGAGAGTCAAAAAGTGATTAATTAGAAAATCTAATCACAATTAAAGACGTAATTACCAAGACAGATTCCTCTCCACGCTCTACCCAGGAACGTGAAATACACTTACCAATTACCTCGCGAATACACTTCACGCGCTATTAATTGTTTTGATAATTCACCAAACCAGAAACAAACATAACGCTTATTACCGAAAAACAGGAACCGAATCTTTGTACATCAGACTTAAAATTAAAAAATTAACTTTTCTAACAACAGCCAAACAGGCCTTTAATTCTCTAATTAATTTATTTATTTTTTTTGAAAAAACTGAAAAATTAATTTGTTTGGATGATGCTCCGCGTATATGGGTCCCATTTTGTGGGTCCAAAGTTCAAGAATGGACCCCACATTCATTTTCAAACAATCCATTTTCTTGTGCATTTAAAAGCAGCTGCAAAGTAGCAATATTTTGCAACTCCCAATTCTTCATTTATTCACACTAATTACTCACTCTCATTTACTATTAGCTAAAGTTCATTATTTTTTTTTGCATTTTGAAAAAGAAGAAAAAATAAAGTTTAAGGGGGGAAAAAGTTTTCATTTTGCCTTAAAAAGGCACAATCTTGATAAAAAGGAGATAAATTTACAACATGGGTTGTAAGCTTATACTAATGTTGAATGTGTTGTTGGTGTTGTTGGGTTCATGGTTTTTTTCTGGAACAGCTTCTGTTTCATATGACCATAGGGCTATTATTGTAAATGGACAAAGAAGAATACTTATTTCTGGTTCTGTTCATTATCCAAGAAGCACTCCTGAGGTATAGTTATGTGAAATGTAGTTCAAAAGTTTAATTATTTATGTTCCATGTTTTGTTGAAAAGATTACTTTTTTTCTGTTTTTGCATGAATGGGTGTGTTAATAAATGTTAAAAGTTGAGTCTTTTTGTTGCAAAATGGTTTCTTGATTTTATTCTTTTTAATTTTTTTTAATTTTGGGGTTATGCAGATGTGGCCAGGTATTATTCAAAAGGCTAAAGAAGGAGGTGTGGATGTGATTCAGACTTATGTTTTCTGGAATGGTCATGAGCCTCAACAAGGGAAAGTGAGTTAAATTTAGACTTTTAATTTTTATTTTTTTTGGTATTTTTCATCAGTTCTTGATATTGAGTTTTTTTTTTGTTCTCAGTATTATTTTGAAGGGAGATATGATTTAGTGAAGTTTATTAAGCTGGTGCACCAAGCAGGACTTTATGTCCATCTTAGAGTTGGACCTTATGCTTGTGCTGAATGGAATTTTGGGTATTCATCAAAATTACTGTTTTATATGCAAAAAAAATGATAATGGATTTTCTTGCTTATACTATATCTGTTTTGATTTCAGGGGTTTTCCTGTTTGGCTGAAATATGTTCCAGGTATCAGTTTCAGAACAGATAATGGACCTTTCAAGGTTAGACAATATGAAAATTTATTATCTTTTTGATGTTTCCTCAAAAAGTTTCTATCTTTGATGTGTTTGGTTTTCTAATTTTTGTTTTCTGTATACCCTTTCATGTCAAAATATTGTACCTTAGGCTGCAATGCAAAAATTTACTACCAAGATTGTCAACATGATGAAAGCGGAACATTTGTATGAAACTCAAGGGGGGCCAATAATTTTATCTCAGGTTGTTCAGAAGTGCTCATTTCAGTAATCTTACTGCATTTATTGTTTGTTGCACAGAGGTTATGATTTTTCAATAACATAAGGGTAGCTGATGATTTTATGTTTTTTTGGAACTTTTGACAGATTGAGAATGAATATGGACCCATGGAATGGGAACTGGGAGCACCCGGTAAATCTTACGCACAGTGGGCCGCCAAAATGGCTGTGGGTCTTGACACTGGTGTCCCATGGATTATGTGCAAGCAAGATGATGCCCCTGATCCTATTGTAAGTGTTGCTCCTAGTACAATCCAGTATTTTCTCTTATCATTGTTATATCTCTTTTTATTTTTATTTTGTATAATATTGGTCTGGAATGAGTTTAAATGGAGCAAAATGTTCTGCTGAGAGTTCATTGAGTAGACCCCAACTTGCTTGGGATTGAGGGGTCGTTGATGTTGTTGTTATATTTGTTGATTTCTTTCATTCTATGTTTCCTATTCCTAGTGGTTCTTAAGTGCCAATGGTTGTCCCCTTGATGGTCCAGAATTGCTCTGCACATGGGTTGCTTTTGTTTCCTACTACTTTCTGTATTCCTTTTCTCGTCATCAAGCATTCAATGGTCTTTAACTCTTGAATGTACCTCTTCCATATTTCCCCTTGTAGTCTTATGCAAAATAATGTATTAATCCTTATGTTTCACGAAGTTTAAAAAGTAAAGACTTTTCAATCTTATGGTCTTAAACATGTCAAGTGAAAAGTTTTAGGTGGGGATATTCACTCTTTGGAGTCAGAACCATAGTAGTCTTAATATGTGTAATCTTGCTCAGTACATTGAGATTCTTGTATCTGAATTCTCTACTTTGTCAATATTGTTAATTAAAATATCTAGGTGATAATTTCTTTTTTTTACCTTATCCTTTTCTTTCAGTTTCTTACCCCTTTTTCCCCTGTCCAGATAAATGCTTGCAATGGCTTCTACTGTGACTACTTTTCTCCAAACAAGGCTTATAAACCAAAGATATGGACTGAAGCCTGGACTGCATGGTAAGTACATATATCTTTTCAATGCAGTAAATAAATAAAATTTCTACTTTTATGTTGCCAGAGTTCATGTGAGGATAAGTTTTTGTCGTCATTTTTTTCCGGCAGGTTTACTGGTTTTGGAAATCCAGTTCCTTACCGTCCTGCTGAGGACTTGGCATTTTCTGTTGCAAAATTTATACAGAAGGGAGGTTCCTTCATCAATTATTACATGGTATGTTTATCATTTCTGATATTCATGAGTGTTGATGTTTCTTCTGATGCCAAGAAAAAAATTATGTTGTTTATGACTTTCTTTTCCCTTTCTTCTGCAGTATCATGGAGGAACAAACTTTGGACGGACTGCTGGTGGTCCATTTATTGCTACTAGTTATGACTATGATGCACCACTTGATGAATATGGTATGCACCTTTTCTTTGTAATCTTGTTTCAATTGAGTTTCTTCAGTTTGTCAATTAGCTGTTAATTCTAACTTCTTATGGATGAGATTTATTGAGTATCAAGTCCATGATTTAGAACTTGGAAGAAAATTCAGAAGAGATCATCTGCATCTTAAGAAATGTATTGTTTAGCCCAATTTAACATTTTCCATTTGGTCTTTAGGATTATTGCGACAACCAAAATGGGGTCACCTGAAAGATCTGCATAGAGCAATAAAGCTTTGTGAACCAGCTTTAGTCTCTGGAGATCCAGCTGTGACAGCACTTGGACACCAGCAGGAGGTGAGATTTAATTGACTGCTTCTTGAACAGGTCACTATTACAACGTTCGCGATGAGAGTAACTGGAGTTTCATTGTTTCTTATACAGGCCCATGTTTTTAGGTCGAAGGCTGGCTCTTGTGCTGCATTCCTTGCTAACTACGACCAACACTCTTTTGCTACTGTGTCATTTGCAAACAGGCATTACAACTTGCCACCATGGTCAATCAGCATTCTTCCCGACTGCAAGAACACTGTATTTAATACAGCACGGGTAAGAAGAAAGGATGTACTTTCTCCCTAAAATAGCTCTGCCGCTTAGAGAATCATTCACGATCTGGAGATTGCCATCTAACTAACTGATAACGTTATTGATTCGATGTGAAGATCGGTGCTCAAAGCGCTCAGATGAAGATGACTCCAGTCAGCAGAGGATTACCCTGGCAGTCATTCAATGAAGAGACATCATCTTATGAAGACAGTAGTTTTACAGTTGTTGGGCTATTGGAACAGATAAATACAACAAGAGACGTGTCTGATTATTTGTGGTATTCAACAGAGTAAGTGTCTATGTAGCCTCCACATATTGAATTAAAAGCAACACATGCTTGAACTACGTTGGATCAGCCACATGTTTATGATTGTTTTTCTGTCCTCAGTGTCAAGATTGATTCAAGAGAAAAGTTTTTGAGAGGCGGAAAATGGCCTTGGCTTACGATCATGTCAGCTGGCCATGCATTGCATGTTTTTGTGAATGGTCAATTAGCAGGTATGTGGCATAATTAATTGTATTTGACGTGATTTAACAATTTGAATCATTACTTGTGCGCGTTATACTACTGCTTATATGTTAAAAGGAAATAGTGGTGGGCCATTTTCAGTTAATCTGTTTGCTGTTAAGTTTCTTAAATAAAAGCTGAGGCCTATTTGGTCTCATCAAGTAAATACAATAAGTATACAGTTTGTGTAATAACAAATAAACAAAAGGCCCCGTCACCCTGTAACATTGTGGCAGTTTTTGTATTTACATCTCTTTGTTCAAATTTCTTGCAGGAACTGCATATGGAAGTTTAGAAAAACCGAAACTAACTTTCAGTAAAGCCGTAAATCTGAGAGCAGGTGTTAACAAGATTTCTCTACTGAGCATTGCTGTTGGCCTTCCGGTGTGTTCCCTCTCACTGTCGCCCTCTTACTTTATTATACATGCATATTAAGTCTACTATGTGCTTACTTGACCTCCTACCTCATGTGCTCAACTGCAGAATATTGGCCCACATTTTGAGACATGGAATGCTGGTGTTCTTGGGCCAGTCTCACTAACTGGTCTTGACGAGGGGAAAAGAGATTTAACATGGCAGAAATGGTCTTACAAGGTTAGTTTGTATACAATGTTGCAAAACAAGATGCTCCATTGCATGGTTATATAAACTTCCACTTCTTATATCAGGTTGGTCTAAAAGGAGAAGCCTTGAGCCTCCATTCACTCAGTGGTAGCTCGTCAGTTGAGTGGGTCGAGGGTTCTTTAGTGGCTCAGAGACAGCCACTCACATGGTACAAGGTGCGTACCTCATACTTTAGCTTTCTTCTGTACCAACTTAGTTGTATATTTTGGCATTTAGTCATTCCTCTGCAAGATGTAATACTTAAATCTTCTTTAAGCTATAAGACTAAATTTCAATTTGAATTTTGTTTTATCTATACAGAGCACTTTCAATGCTCCAGCTGGAAATGATCCTTTGGCTTTAGACTTGAATACCATGGGCAAAGGACAAGTGTGGATAAATGGTCAAAGCCTCGGACGCTATCTGGCCTGGATATAAAGCATCTGGTAACTGCGGTGCCTGTAACTATGCAGGCTGGTTTAATGAGAAAAAATGCCTAAGTAACTGTGGAGAGGCTTCACAACGATGGTAAGTAATGATAAACCTTGTGCATTTTCCTTCGATATAACAAGAAGCTCTAACTTAACTTAACTGGGAATTATATAATTCAGGTATCATGTTCCCCGTTCTTGGTTGTATCCTACTGGAAATTTGTTAGTTTTATTTGAGGAATGGGGAGGAGAGCCTCATGGAATCTCTTTGGTAAAAAGAGAAGTTGCAAGTGTTTGTGCAGATATAAACGAATGGCAACCACAGTTGGTGAATTGGCAAATGCAAGCATCTGGTAAAGTTGACAAACCACTGAGACCTAAAGCTCACCTCTCGTGTGCTTCTGGTCAGAAGATTACTTCAATCAAATTTGCAAGCTTTGGAACACCACAAGGGGTCTGCGGAAGCTTCCGTGAAGGAAACTGCCACGCCTTCCACTCATATGATGCTTTTGAAAGGGTATCTACAACTCTTTCCTCTTTGTTACATAAACCTGTTTCTTGTCATTCTTGAAGTAGCTATCTTCTGCACAGACCTGATTGAACAACCCTCTTTTTTCCAGTATTGCATCGGGCAAAACTCGTGCTCAGTACCTGTAACACCAGAGATCTTTGGAGGTGATCCATGTCCACATGTTATGAAGAAACTCTCAGTTGAGGTTATTTGCAGTTGATGACACTGAGGATAAACAAATAAAGTGGTTTCAGTTAGTTGTCTGAACATATCAAAAAGTTGGCTTTGATGGAGGTGAAGTTGTACAGATATGCAACACACCTTTCCATTTGAGGCACATATGAATTGCAATGGCCCAAGATTCTGTACATATATGTTGGTTACTGTTAAGTTGGTATTGGTTTGCAAATGTAAAACAGTAGTATAGTCATTGGTTCAAGTGCGCATCGAGATTGTGCTAGTGGGAGGTAGCAGGTACCGATCGATTGATGTTTGGACAAGCTGGGCCTAGATTCCACTATTATTATAACAAAGAAAGCACAATGAGACTGATTCTTGATTAGTCCATGTGTAGATATTGTTACTGTTAGAATTTGCAAGTCTTATGATTTCAGCATTTTAATACTCTTTTATCTTATAGTAAAAATAGCAATCTTTCATTGCTTTGTACCTGCCAAAATGCTTACTATGATGATATAAAATAACATCAAATTCTCTTCAACAGATGTTTTTTAAATCTTATTCTTCAGTAAAATAAAAATGCAAAATTTGCCCACCAAAAGTAGAAATTGCTGAGTATTAGTTCTAATCCAATCAGGATTACCATGATTAAGACCCTATTTAAATTAATTTATTTTAGATATTTCTAAGTCGAAATACTTATTTCATTCACTTTTACATGCCGTAAATAGATATTAATTGATGATTAATTTTAGTTCTTAGGAAAATAATTTGAAAATTGAGTAATTAACATTGAGGATACATTTCTCCATTTTCAATTTATTTGATCTATTTTTCTTTTTAATTTATTTAAAAAAATAACTTTTTCATTTTGTTTTTGCAACTTTTAATTCTCTTCAATTTTTCATATAACATGTTTGATACAATAAAATAAAAGCATATTTAACATATTTTGAATTTTAAACCATACATTTCCTTAAATTTTTATTTTACTTTTTATTTTACTTTCTTAAATTTCATACTAAAATAAAATAAATCATCAAATTAAACGGAGAAAGTATATTTTTAGTACACTAGATAAACAAATGTAAATTAGGAGAGTAGCTTTTAACCAATTCTTTTTAATTTTTTCACTGGATGTTAATACTCAAATCTAAATTTCATTAAATTAAATTTATGGAGAAGGATAAAAAATATCCTTAAACTATATCTTGGCTCAAATATACTCTTCCCCTCAAACTATAGGGTCAAAAATATCATTCTCATTAACAGGATATGTTAAACGTCACTTGGATGCCATGTGGATACCACATGGCATGCCACATAAACCAATAGAGTTCCACTCATGCCATGTAGAAAATAAACTTACCCCTAATTTCCTTAATTTCTCTATTTCCCTTAGAATTTAGAAACGATTTCACTGAAGAACATAGAACTTTTTTCCCTTAGATCTTATGTATTTTGTGAAAATCGTTCTAAGAAAATGGAGAAATGAGGAAAAGGGGTTCTATGTTCTTCAGCGAAATCGTTTCTAAATTCTACGGAAAATGGAGAAAACTGGGAGAAATTAGGGATAAGTTTATTAATTTACGTGGCATGAGTGGAACTCTATTGGCTTATGTGACATGCCATGTGACATCCACATGACATCTAAGTGACGTTTAACCGATTTTGTTAATGAGAAGGATATTTCTGACCCTATAGTTTGACGGTAAGGATATATTTGAGCCGAAACATACTTAAAGAATATATTTAAGCTATTTTTGATAGTTCAAGATTATTTTTGACCCTTTTCGATTAAATTTAATTAATAAATTAAAAATACTTTAATTTATAAATGAGTACTTACCATTACACCACGATACTCTGGCGACAACACCAATAAAGAGCAGATGTCATGTCTAGTCGGCAAGTCCAAAATACTCTCCCTTCCACAAAACCAATGAGGCCCTACCGTTAGGTACCCACAGAATCCTTGTTAGTCACCTCTTTGCTCTTCATCTTCTCCAAATCGGAACTGTGGAGATCGATGAGTCACCGGAGAAATGGTGTTGTTGTTGAAGAAAATGGAACAGTGATCGGAAATTGATAGTTTTACCTGAAATAAGAAATGAACATTCAGCAACTCAAATTTTTAGCTAAACTTGCCCTATTTTTCTTCATTATAGTAATCGCCACTGTTGATGGCTACTTAACATGGCTTATCTCTACTTCCGCTTCTATTCTGTTAGCTGATCTTTTTTCAGTACTTATCCACCGCTACTGCCCTTATATCTCTTATCTTTATCATTTGTTCTACCTTGAAAATCCTAGACGAACACGTCGTCATTCTGATATCCTAGCGCCATTAGTAGCGCTATTCGTAGCGCCACTGTTAAGTCACAAATTATTTGATGACATAAATGTGACTGCTTGTATGGTGGTAGCAACTGCATTTTACCT
Source organism: Solanum habrochaites (assembly GCA_027704765.1). Lineage (NCBI taxonomy): Eukaryota > Viridiplantae > Streptophyta > Magnoliopsida > Solanales > Solanaceae > Solanum > Solanum habrochaites. The sequence goes on from JAKWJA010002491.1 coordinate 66,450,222, forward strand.
TCCAATGATGCATCACTTTGGTAGACCTAGAAAATTTCGGGTATTGAATGTGTTATTTATGCTTTCTGTTAATATTTGTTATGGGGAATTTGGATTTGGGGCTAATACTTGTGCATCAGTTGCTTTTTTCACTTACATTGCTGTGTTGGCGGGGCAAGCAGAGGCAGGTGCAGCTTATGAGGATGATCTTCACCATTTGACGTTGAATCAGATTATGTCGAATTTGATGATAGGTACATTTTATAATGGTAATACTGACCATTGTTTTGTTATGGTAGTACGGAGACGATTACGTTAGTTAGTTAGTTCGTTTGCTAGACTGTGATTATTAGGAGAACAGTTGATGTAAGTAGACTAATATCTGTGATGCATGAAGGTTAATTGGTTATACGAATACGGAGTGTACATTATTGCTTCTTTGTTGAGTCTTCAATTCCTCTATTCGTTTGGTTAATTATTTTATGGAATGGAGAAGGTCAACTAACACAAACACATTATGCAATAGTTGTTCAAGATGACTAACGAAACTTCACCACGATAATGAATGCAATCTTGGAAGCATCATGTAACAGCATTTGATAATATACAACATAGAATGGACTGGCATTAAGAGAATATGCTGATCTTAGTACCTTCAGTATGTGTAAATTTCAAAGGCGACCCTTTACACAAGATATAGCAGATACTGTTACAGGGATTGTGAAATATTTGGCACCGTAGACTTGATTCACCGTGATGTAACAACCCTATTCAAGATTTGTTTAATTGAATCATGCATAATACAATCATGCACCAAAAAAAGAAAACATGAGAACAGATCAATAATCAATGTTTTATTGTGTACTCCTGTTTCCCTTAGTTTTATCATTTGATGCTGCCATGATCTAACCTATTATCGTGTCAAGTTACCTATGCCATATCGAGGATTATTTCACGAGATGGTTGTGTTGTAGTCTTTTCCACCCCATAAGAAAGTGTTTTGGTAGTCAGCCTCATTGGTGCAAGTTCTAATTCTCCTGCACTTGGTTAAATCTGAATCTGGTTTTTCAGATCAACTTTAGTGCATAGTCACAGGTTAATTAATGTACAATCATTTGAGCTTAGTATTTTGCTCCGTCAATGTGCTTGGATTGTATTCTCCAGAGAGATCATTGAGCTTAACTTTAGGAGATGTAAAGAATGGTTGTTTCAATCAGTTGCTTATAAAAAGAGAAACATTCAAGCTAGTATCAATTTTAACTATTGGTCTGGTGGCTTTCTTATCACTTGGTATGGTGGTGTTAGGGCGGTTCATTATAAAGTTTCTTTTGTCCACGATTGGTGCATAGATACTTTTTATGTTCTTAGAAACATAAAAAGAATGTTTTGGTCCTCTGAATCACTTTACCACAATTCATTGTGACATTCTTTTGTAAATGCTTGTGTATATTGATCCTATCCTTGATCTGGACAGTTAACGTGAAGTTTTACTCTCTTTTGTGAATTTCTAATTGTTTCAATTTCCGTCTCTATGAAGTAATAAAAAACAGCTATTAGAAGCCATTTGATATATCAAGCGAATTGCTTTGTATTATTGCCTTTCATGATGAGTTAGATATATCAATGGCCGTATGATGATTATGGACATTTTGAAGCTCAACACTGTAAGTTTTAGTTCGATTGCCATTTATGTGATGGCTGCGATATTTATTGTTTATTGAAGAAGGGAACATGGCTGCCGCGGGTGGTTGTTACCTATTTACAGCTGCAACAGAGATGAAGATCAGAATAGATGAAAGGTAGCTTCATGTTTATACAAACTGTAGCAAGCTTTTCATTTTCAATTCCAATTCCATTTCCAAGGCACACATGGTTTCTATATTTGGTCATGAACTTTATTGTAACTGTTGGAAATTAACTCTTGTTGTTGGTAACCAGTTACATTAATGTGTTAAGTTGGCCTTTTCTAAGTTTTCACTAAAAAGTTGATGTAGAAATAAAATACTCCTAGGAAGCTTTTACTCCTTTTTATATGTCATGTTCACATCAATAAGATTAGGCATTGATTTCACCTTTTTCAGAAAACAAATTTCAAATTTGTGAATGGACTCAACATTTACTGCCTTCACCTAAATTTTTTTGTTTGTTTTGTGGTCTATTTAGTGATTTCAAATGGTAAAGAATTTGAATACATTGAGGTCAAAGAAGGCTTTATGTTGCTTTTTTTCTGTGAAAGAAAATCTTCTATTTGAAGCTCTTTATTATTCCATCTTCTTTATCTTTTAAATTTTGTTCTCTTTTCTTAGAGATTAATTATCTTTAAAGCTTGAAAAAACATGTTGAGTAAACTGACAATTCCAGAAGTCAATTAAAGTTTTTAATAATGTACTTTTTTTTTACATTAGTAAGTGCATTGTAAGCTGAGCTACAATGCACATTAAATTTCAAATAGTAGATGAAGGAAAAAAAAAAAAAACCGGAAATGACTTCAAAATGGATTAAAAGCACTTCTTTATATTATCTTAAACACCTCAAAGCGTTTAAAAGTTAAATTAACTTTAAAAAATTTCAAAAATAAATCAATTCAAACAAACCCTAGAAATGACTTCAAAATGTCATGTATCGGCAATTGAATTATATTTGTCTCAAACATTATTTTTGAACTTACAATTACCTCTTTATTAACAAGGAGAATACATGCGCATAAAAGAAAAAGATATATATAAATAAAAACATGTTCGGATGGTTAATATCTATTGTAATGTATATTGTTAGTTTAATTACATTATTTGTTTTGATCATTACTTAAATTTTATTATATTGTATTGTTAGATATATTTTTAAATAATAAGAAAAAGTTCCATTTTATGCTAGGAATGATTTTATCACTGTCTCGCTTTAATCTATTATTTAATTTTAGATTTCGCTCTATCTTTTAATAATAATAATGGTACACATATTTTATTTTTCTGGCACATATACAATCATTCTAAACAAAAGTGAGTGATAATAAATTTAGTCGGGCTTCAATGAACGAAAAATATATATAGAATAGATTGATGGACTAAAAAGTATAGAGTCAGTATTCAGAAGAAACTGCTGTTAGTCTCTACATATCTAAAAACTCCAAGTGCTAACTACTGTGTGTCTCTGTTTTCTCTTCTGTAAATGACGCATTCCCATGGCGGCCACTAGTAATTTTCTCTTATTTTTCTCCACTTCTGAACCATTTTCTCCACCCTATTGCCACATTCATCACCACCACCAACAGCAGCAGCAATCAGTATTGTCCCCTTTATTGCTTTTCTTCTTCACTTTCTCATTTTGTTCTCTCACCATTCTCATTTTTTCTCTTTACTCTAAGCTTACTAAGAAGAAGATTAATGACACCCATCAACACCTAATTAAAGTCCGACAAGACTTATCTATACAACAGGAATCTAAGAATGATGAAAAACCACAGATTACGCATCAATCTGAACCGAACCATTTCACCCATTCTATTCTTCTCGAGATCTTACCTTCCAATTCACCTAAATGGGCGAAACTGTTTGGTAATGAATTGGGTGATGATGCACCGAATAAGATTGAATCGGGTCTTGATGCGGAAAGGGTTGAACAGGATAAGGATAAAGAGAGGACGAAGAAAAAGAAACGGGCTAAGAAGAAGAGACCCGATTCGAATAGTGAAGAGGAAGGGAAGACGGATTCTGGGGTTGTGAAGGAGAAAGAGGAATTGGTGTGTTTATACCCTTTTACCAAGTCTTCTAGTGCAACTCAGAGGAAAATTAAGCAACATTACGATGAGCTTGTTAAGTCTCACGAGTCGAATGGATTGACTTTGGCTCAGGTTTTGTTTCTCTTTCTTTTGTATGTTTCATTATTAATAAAAGTATATAGCATATACTCTCAATTAAGCAAAGTTTGTGGTTTGATGTGTTTATTGTTGAATTGGAAGTCTGTTCTTTGTATGTATGACTAAATTAAGGTGCATACGAACACTTCACTGGCATAACTTACCTGTGTGTAATGTTTGTACTGAGATTCTGAGGAGAAGGCCTCTCGGATACAGCCTCTCTATGTACGGTTTAAGTCTGCGTACACTCTATCCTCCCCCAACTCCACTTAGTGAAATGTTTGTTCTATATTCAACCTTCATGATGAAGGATATCTGCATTTCAAACTTGAATATGAATATCTGCATTTCAAACTTGAATATGAATAGTACTTCCTTTAAGGTTTCATGAGCTTGACCATCGGTTCGGCTTAATTTTAACACTTCACAAGGCTAAATCTTGGCATACGTTGGTACTAGGTAAAAGTGTAACACAATTCTATGTTTGCCAGCAGTTGGATAGTAGGTTTCCTTGCCTTTTTAATGATTTCTTTGTCTTGTTCATAAGACAGAGATTAAAATTATCCAGGTTAGTGTCTGTTTTTTGAAGCTACTCCAGTCTTTTTTAAGAGTAACAGTTGAGCTAATCAGTTTGTTTTAGTGAAGACACGTTTAACATAATTAGTTGGAAGGAAAATATTAATTTGAGGTAGTAGGTGAAAGAAGTTGTTTAGGTGTACTGAGTCAATTAATTAATTGGATGGAAGATATTAATTCAAAATTTGGTCAATGTTTATGATTAATTTTTAGAGTCAAGTGATTGATGCCAAACGACTTGAAATAACAAATCAACAGCTGACAAAGACAAAGCATAGATAAGATACAGAGTCTAAGTTAGAGGGAAATTCCATTAGGCATAATCTGGACAATATGGTCATAAATGATAGCAAGTGTTTTGAAGTGAAAGAGGAATACATTTCATTCCGTAAAGTCTATCCAAAAGCTATACTTTGGGTTAACATGTTAAAAATAAAGATCTGCACTTTTGGATTAGGAGAAACATTGTAGATGATGTAATGATTGTTAATAAAATTACCTCAATTTTTCAGGTGTCTATGCATTGAATGAGTATCCACCTTAGGTAGGGATCAAGAAATTGACTTCTTGGAACTTTGTGAAGTATTAGCTTTTCACTGGGGGGTAGCTTATTGGTAGCCAAATCCATAGATATGAGTAATGGTGCATCTCTCTTGTGTGATTAGTCTATCAGCATATCCTCAGAGAAGGTGCGGATGAAGGTGTGCCTGAAGCACAGTGGAAAACACCTCAACTTGCTAGTGAGCTCAAGGTGCCCCTTGAGAAAGCATTTCAAAACAATGCTCCTCACGACCTTCAAGACTGAGGGCCAACACCAGGCTTGGTCTCTTCAAAGTTCTCTGCCTTGAAGATATGATTCTGCATCAGGATTTTTGAGTTATACCTTGTATATGTTAGCAAATGGAAACATCTTTCCAGTTTGTGGATATCAGTTTCAAGTTTGTGCTAGCTCGTTGCTTATATAAATGGAGTATTAGGAATTTAGGGATATGCAGCAAGTGCTCAGCAAGAACACTATTATTTCGCCCACACTTTTATCAACTACCAGCTTGTAAAATCTGTTGTGAGTCCAAGACATATCAGCACAACACCGACAAACCCAGTATATTCTCACAAGTGGAGTCGAGGGAGGGTGTGGTGTATGCAGACATTAACCCACAAAGGTAGGGTAGAGAGGTATGGAGGAAAACTATGCTTGGAGGTGATCAATGAAGAAGAAACATATTATGTAGTTAATTAGCTGATCGGGAAGTATAAATTTCAGTCAAGGCTTCTTGGTTGCATGGGATCATATTTGTTGGGTGGCACTGATGATCCATGCTTCTTCTCTCTTATCTGATTTTCCGAATGCACAGTAGGATAATTGCTTAACAGGCTGGCTTAAGAAAACATTCATTAGATGAAGTTCCTGAGATGTAACTTAGGTCACTCATTTGATCTTTCTATTGGATGTATTAGTGGAATCAAACATCTGTCGACCATAGTGCAAGGTAGACAAAAATGGGTCGGTTTAGATTTGACAGTCATGGCCTTTTTGTTCCAAGTGAACCATTTATGAGAAGATTCTTTGATACCACCAGTGCCTGGCCGCGCCGTGGGGGGGAACAATATTTGCAAAAAAAAAAAAAGCTTTCTATGCCCTTTGAGAAGTTAGAACTTTTGGGTTTTATATAATTTGGCCTTAGAATTTCTTACCATCAATTAGGTTTTTCCTTTTTAGAAAAGGTTTTGGATTGACTACTCCTTTTTCTGTTAGGAAAAGGTGTAGGACTCATAAATAGAGGAATGTTTTCCTTCTAATTAAATCGTCATTCACAATGTAGTCCTTAAGGGCTTTGAGAGTTTTGTTAGAGGGAGAATTTGGTCACGAGTTTGATACGTTATCGTTTGTGTAACCTCCCATGTCTTCCGAGTGAATTTGTTGAGGTTGTTTCCCTCTGTGATTTTGTACTCTCATATTTTATAGTGATTGCTCATCTCCTTGTGGACTGAGGTCGATTGACGAACGCACGTTCATCTTTGTTTCTTTGGTATATTTTCTCGTTGTCTGCTTACTCGTAGTCTTTCGAGGTTTGCAATTGCTAGCTTCCCTCCGCGCTATTACCAGGCTCCCATTCTTATTTTCTTGTGTAAGAGATCCATCGCCCTCACTATCCCAATTCCCAATGTTCCCTTCCGCGTTTCCAAAGTGCCATCCTTCCTCCATCTCTTATTGGCAATCTACTCTTCTCCTTTTGCATTGTCAGTATGATGTGTACAGCTACTACCGAGAGACGTGTCCTTTGGATTTACTAATAGTTGTATGAATTGAGGACTAACGGTATTATACCATATGCTCTCCTACTTCTTCAGTTCTTTCCAATTCCACCTTACATTTCATCTTTTATTTACTTCCCCCGCTTAACATAATGGACTAAATCCACCTTGATTAAGTGAGTGTCATTCTCCTCAAGCCATTGTATCTCTTATTCTGTTCCTTTCCTAAGCATCTTGTCTTTTTGTCGTCTATGTTTTTCTTCTCTTTTCTTTTGTTAGATTTTTTGAAATTCGTAAATTGTTGTTTTATAATGCAGGTTGGTCAATTTGTTAATTGCTTGGTTGAAGCAAGGAATGAGCTACAGCACAAGTATGTACAATATTATTATTTTTTTTTCCATTCTATGGTCACAGTATATTCATGCCGCCCACACAGTTTCTGTTCCTTTCGTCCCAGATTTACGAAAGATCCATGAGGCTAAAATATAGCTACTTACAAAGTTATGACTGCTTATGACTTTGACATTTCTTTTCCCAAGTGTTTTCCAGTCCTGAACACATGCAAATCAACCTTTGTCAAAGATACCTCATTTTGCCACCCTCACCCCTTTCTTCTCCATCCAGATTCCAGGCCTTCTGTTTTCTATTAGGTTTAATTCAATGACTACAGATTGTATCACATGAGTCATGACCTTCGAAAGCACCAATTTTTAATGTGTTCATTGGTCCTCTCGCGCAACATTCTCCTTTGGATGAAGTGTTTTGCTGTATGTTTTATGTCAAATTTGTACTCTTCCCTTGTGCAGGAACAAAATGAACTCCTATTCTATATTTTGGAATTCTTAGCCCTTCTGTTCCTATACTCTCTCTTTATCAGATTCCTGCTCCCCCCAAAAAAAGAGTAGAGACAGTGTGTGTATCCTCTGCATTTAGTAATTACATCTGTTCTTCCTCGATAGGTCTGAGGTCATTCAACGAAGATTCACAATAACGAAGGCCTTACTCTTTAAGGCTGATAGGTCTTCCTTTGTTCGCCTACGGCAGCAGGTAGTGAATATCTCCCTTCTGTCGAGTTTTCTTCAGTTGGAAATTTATTTTTCACTCATTCCCAATAAAATATATTAACTGATTTTTTTATGACTGCAAGATATACAAGCTAGAATTAGAACAAAAGCGATTGGAAGAGGATGCTTTTGTATATAATTGGCTGCAGCAACAGCTGAAGCTCTCGCCAGCCTACAAGAAGGTATAAAATCGTACTACACTATCACTTCATGAATTCAACATTAAAATTCTTTTCTTATGGCTGGTTAACTTCCGATCTCCATTTTTGTACTTTTTCCCCTTGCGCCGTGTTAGAATCTCTTCTTGCAAAGTTGATTCCTTGTGTCTGTACTTTGCCACTATCTATTGATCTTGTTTCTTCCTTTTCGGAAGATGCTTGAAATTGGTGCAGACATGGAAATGAAAGCAAAATCCAATGAACTAGTCGATAACACAGAAGCTGATTTGCCTGATATTTCGTTTGAAGAGTTATTAGCACAAGAAAAGAAAGATGTTTTTTGGTCAGTGCTTACCTTCTGTTAATCCACTGTTGCTCCCCGACCCTACCCTTTCGAACTGCTAACAAGATATCATTTTGAATTGCAGGCAGAAGAACGGAAGAACGAAAGTGTACTCCAGCTGAGGATTTATTTTTTAGCTTTAGTTGGTGAAAATATCACTAATGGCAGTATGTACATGTTGATACCAAAGTCATACCTACTACAGGAAATTTTTTTATTAGGTGCCTGTACTTCTTGGGTTGATTTTGGACCGAATAATAGCCGCGCCATTAACATTGTCTTCTTTCTTAGGTACTTTTCATGCACCCTGCATATGGTATATATCTGGGTCGCAGCCACTACTTTTGGCCTTTGAAGAATCTATCTATAAATATATATGCTAACGACAGTTATACCTCATCTTTCTTCTTTTCCTTTCCTAGTCATTGTGAGTGATAAATTTACATATAAAGTGTATGTGCTAACCCTGGTCCAGAAAAACAGTTATCTTTGTTCTAACGTTGAGTGCCATCAAGTTTGAAATAAACATTGTTATTGGAAGTGAAATTCTGCTATTAACAGGAAGACATCTTTCACATGGATAACTAAAATTTGTCTCAGGAGTTTAAACTTGACACACTTCTTGTTCGATCCTAAAAGACTTATTAAATTGTATAATCTTTCTGAAGTGACTTCTAAACACAGTTTCAGACTTGATATCTTACCAAGTTTTTGATTTTTTGCCTATTTCAAGCCATAGTTTTAGCTGCTACTTACCAAACTCGAAACAATACATCTGTTGGAATAAATTGACTCAACAACTGAGCTGTACTTAATTGATATAGAGAGCATTTTTTTTCCTGTAGAAGTTAATTAGATAAGAGCTAGCTTTTTATCCAAAATCAAAAACAGGAGAGTTGAATTGAGTGAAAAGGATATGTCATGCAACAATATGACTAATTTTCTAAATCGATCCTACTTCAAGTGGTTTCTAGGATGAGCATGTAGTTTTGTTGAAAAATCTTAGTAACCAAGGATCATAAAACTTGAGAAAACTTCTTTTAACAGGATGCATTTCTAAAAAAGTAGAAGCAAGCAACAATGTAATGGAAAAGTTACAAGCCAAGCCTACGCTAATACCAGAAGGCTGAACTGTTATACAGGCTGCAACTTACTCTTTGGCCTACATTGTGCTATGGAGTGAGAAGTTTAGTGTCTTTTTTTCCTAATCACAGCATCAGCAGAACATTAGATTACAGACCCTTTCCACTATACTAATAATAAACTATGAGCTCTCTCCTCTGATCAATCGATCTTCACTGAGGAGTAGATCTTCCGAACAAACCAGAAGCAAGCATAGAAGCCAATTGTTCCTGTCAACACAAAGAAGGCATATGACGCGATCAACATGTAACCAAAGTACAATATGCCTGAAACCAACTTGCTGATCTCCAACTTGGTGAAGAAATAGAAAATAGAGTAGAGAAACAAGTATAACGCAGAGGATCCAGCAGTCAGATAAGCTCTCCACCACCAATTATAGTCTTCACTGCACAACTGGAAGTAGCAGAGCACAACAGTTATCTCTGCACATGTGATTATCAAGATAACGAAAACAATGAAGAGGAAGCCAAAGATGTAGTAGAACTGGTTCAGCCATATGGACGTCAATATGAAGAATAGCTCGATGAAAACAGCTCCAAAAGGAAGGATGCCCCCAATAAGTACCGAAAAGGCTGGTTTCATATACCATGCTTGCTCTGGTACTTGCCTAGGGATTTTGTTCGTCTTGACAGGGTCTTCAATGGCTGGTTTTTTGTAACCAAGGTAGCTACCAACAAATACTAAAGGTACTGAAATCCCAAACCACAAGCACACTAGAGCCAACATAGTCCCGAATGGCAATGCTCCAGAAGAATGCTCTTCCCAGATAAGAGCATTCAGCACAAAGAAGATGGCAAAAAGTATTCCAGGGAACATGAAAGCAGTTTTCAAGGTAATCCTTTTCCACTCTGTTCCTTTGAACATTTTGTAGAAACGAGCAGAAGAATAGCCAGCTAACAAGCCCATGAAAACCCATAGTAGAACCATAGCAGTCATAAGCCCACCACGATTCGAAGGTGATAAGAAACCCAGAAGAGCAAAAATCATCGTCACAAGTGTCATACCAAATATTTGGACACCAGTTCCAACATAAACACACAGTAACCCAGAATAAGTTGGTGCGCGAAAAACATCCCCATGGACAAGTTTCCATCCTGTTTCTTCCTGAGCCTCATCTTGCGTTTCCAATTGATTATAGTTTGCGATATCTCTGTACAAAGTTCTCATCATGATCATCGCAACCATACCAGAAAGGAATAGGACAATCATAAGGGAATTTATGATGGAAAACCAATGAATCTGATCATCATTCATGAGCAGGTATGTATCCCAACGAGAAGCCCATTTTACATTGCTTTCCTAAAGAAGAACAACAATAGTAACTAAGATATCTGCAGCCAAAGAATAACTGCTTCAAGCCTGACATAGGAAGCACAAAAGTTCAATTAGAGAATACCTGGAAAGAAACATCATAGGTGAATACAACGTCCTTATCTGCATCTACTTCTTGAGGAACAGAGCTACCTGGAACCAAATCTTTTGTTTTCTCATTGCACGTTGTCACCTGAGGGTTCTTTTCATCCCACTCCTTGTACTCATGATTGATGCTATCAACAAAAATCACATGAGAAAAGAAGAGCAAAGGCATAATTCCTCTCCCCAGCCCCAGGACATAGAGAGGAAAAGGAAAGAAAAAAGAAAGACACGAGGCCTAGATGTAAAGCATTGAAACCTGTTTGGTGTCACTTCAAATCCAACAATACGAGCCGTATCAGTTTCAGGATCCTTGTGGTACATGACTCGGAAGCTCAAGTGGTTTAGAGGAAATAGTTTCGCTCTTTGCTCTAGCAGACGTCGTCGTTCATCCACCTCTCCTCTGCGCCTTAAACAACCACCTCTCCTTCGTCACGGTTCTACTAAATTGGGGGACTAAGCTATCAGCCTATAGCAATTCAAAGTCTGTACAAACCCCAGCATAATTCCCCTTGAATCCAACACGGAAACCATGCTCATAAGTAATTGATTTAATTCCATCCCGCCTTTGTCTAAGAACTGCAACTGGAAGGTTATCCAAAATCCTGCATCATCAGATGAACATCAACCACTGGAATTTAGACATAAAAGCATTATTTAAAAATAATGCCTGGTAGGATTAAACCAAATCCTCATGTGAAAAGAGTAAAACCAAATTTGTCTTCCACATCACCTCTGCGCTTAAATTGATGACTGAAATGTGAGTCAGAATCATGTTCATGATGATTAAAGTAAATTTAGGGGAGTAGCAGACTAAATTTAATCTTACATATTAACTCTGTATTCATCATCAATCATCTCCTTGAAGTTCTTTGCAGATTCCGCATCAAGCTTTTGCTTACAAATCACTTTGCATGGTTGTTCTTGTCTCATTTGAAACTGTAAACAATTCACAAGGATAGATTCACTCAGCAAGTTAGCTCATAAGCACATATTAGGGGGAAAAAGACTTTCTTCTTTTTAGTTCAGCAATTATCAGATTAGATAGAAAAAAATTCCTTACATTATACACTGAATTCTCTATGCGGTCACCTCGCAGAACCTCCCCTAAATTCTCTGCACTATTCAAAATCTTGGTAGGCCTGCAGTACTTCAAGAAGTAGTAGTCGTAGGGAAGTTGTGTTTTTGTAGATGACAGCTTGTTCACTTTGATATTAAGAGGATCACCCTGTTAGAAAAAGTTGAAAAAGAAAGCTAGTGAGAAACAATCAAACATGACAGAGAAACCAGCAGTAAAGGACGAGGTTCACAACTCTGAAACCCAAAGACGAAACGAGGAAGGCAGCTTCAGAGAGTTTCCAAAAAAATTTCACGAGGAAGAACAATCAAATAGTAAATAGAAATCCGAAAGATAGATGCTCAAACGTAAAAGAATTGTATCTTTCAACAGATACTCTTTTATGATTTTTCTAAATCACAAGGAGGCTGCCGCGGTGATTCAAGAGATTCACCGGGAACTCCACACACGCGTTCCGGGGGGTTTTCAAGCCTAGCGCCTCACAGAAATGCTGGAGGAGAGACACGGGGAGAAAGGATGGGGGAATCTTCCAGAGTCTTCAAACAGAGAGACGCCATAGCCCCTACTTTCGGGAAGTCCAAACGGATTTCCGAAACTTACGGGTGTTCTGGAGGTACGGAGATGCAACTGCAAAAGGAATGGCAGGGGCTCATGACCCCTCCAGTGAAGAATTAGGGCCTTACAATCACTAGCCAATATGCTTTTCTCTCATGCCTTTCTTCGTTCCCAAGCAACCAATCCAAAATGTACCTAATAATCTTGTATACAATTTCCATAACATGCTATGCTTAAGCCATCAGAAAAATTCGCCAAAAGAACTTCAGTCCTTGAGGCAATCAAGTTCAACAGCCAAAGCAACATTTGCTTATGAATAAAATCCTCACAGCTTCTTCCTCTCTCAAAAAATGAGAATTCAGAGATAAACACACACTACATTTCTATGTTTAGTTCATCTGAGCTGGAAAACACAGATAAATAGAAATCCGAAAGATAGATGCTCAAACATAAATAAAAATTGTATCTTTCAACAGATACTTTTTTCTGATTTTTCGATCCCAAAAACACAATCCAAAATGTACCTAATAATCTCATATACAATTTCCATATATTCTATGCTTAAACCATCAGAAAAACTCAGTCATCGAGTCAATCAAGCTCAACAGCCAAAGCAACATTTGCTTGAGAATAAGATCCTAACCGCTTCTTCTTCTCTCAAAAAATGAGAATTCAGAGCTAAACACCCACTACATTTCTCTGTTTAGTTCAGCTAAGCTGGAAAACACGGATTAGGTATCAATCAAATGTATTCACTCATCAAAGAACTTCGATTAACTGAATGGGATTGGTCTATCAACTAAAATAGATCATTAATCATACCCATTACCCAACAAGGAGAAAAAACAGAACCCCACATCAAAACATGACATACTCTCTCTTAAAACCTCACCAGTCGGTCAAAAATCAACAGATCCAAACCCTTCTCAGTCGGCAAGAACTCAGACTACTGAAATAGCTAAAACCCCAAGATTTCAAAAGGGTCAAAACCATTCAAAAAATGGTTATCAACACTAAATTAACTTTTTTTTTGTAGAAAAAAAAGAAGAAGATTTGAGTGACTATAGAGTAACATACAGTTTGAAAATTGCGAGGAGCAACACCAGGGAGATAAAAGGAGTGAGCAGAGGATAACAACGAAATGAAGATGGCAGCAAGCCACAAAGATCTTCGTCTATTCATCTTCACTTGTCAACTCAATACGCCAAAACAATCGAACTCTGAACAATTTTTGGAACTTTTTTTTCTTTTATGCATTCCAGGCAGTACCCAAATTTAATTCTCTTTTTTTCTATTTCTTTATGATACTCTTTTTTACTCTTTCTAATTTGGATTGAATATTGATATGTTTTACCAAATAATTCAACATTTTTCTAAAAAAGATTTTATTTTTAAAGAAAAATATGGGGATAGGGAAAGAGGATTACTATAAAAAAAAATTCAAAATAAATCTATTTAGACGCCTCCTGTAACTTCTAATTAAGTAAGTTTGACTTTCTACATTTTGTTTAAATGGTTGTTGCATATTTTTACCTAATATATCATATCTTGTTGCATTGTATTGTTCAACGAATACGATGTTTGGATAGATTATATGGTTTTATCAATAGAAAATCTTAATGTAACAATACAATCATGTCAAATTTATCGTTACATAAATGAGTCTTTTCATTATCACTTAAAAATGAATTTATACAATACCATACAATAAAATTTAAATAACAATCAATACAAACATTGTATTTAAGCTAACCAATAGAACGGGTAATAGTCAAGCTAACCAAAACAAGGAAAGGTAGACGCTGAATTTTAACACTGCTAAGCTGGCCAAGTAAATCAATCATCTTTAGAAGACAGTAATTAAGCCAATAACTAGTCAAATTTAAATAGAAATATTTATGTCAGTTTGATCTTCTTTATATATACTATGATGTAACAGTAATATCGCAATTAGTACTAAGAATTAATTGACTACTGGGTGTAACTAGTAAAGCAATTCTTTATTGCCTCACCTTTTCTGAAGAACTAAAAGAATACAATGAATTTTTGACACCATATGTACCCATTTTACTGTAGAGTTGTACCTTTTGTGAATAATTAAAAGCTTAAGATGTACTATGGAACATGAAATCTAATATCGACAAAACATGCAATTGTAATAAAAAGAGATAAGAATTTGATCGATAAGACCTTCATTACAGCTTCAACTTCTCCAAGACACTAATTAGTTTTGAAATCTTTTCTAGACATTGAAATCCCACACTACTGACTGTGAAAAGAAGATGCATGGAATTCTCTCTTTCAACCAAATGCCACAAACTACTGAAATCCCCTTTATATGCCTTAAAGGGGGCGTTTCCATAATCGTTGAATTCAGTTGTAAGATTAAACAAGGGATTCAATACATAAATATCTCAAATGCTAGTCATTTGATCGACTCAGCAAAGTCGTAGCTTGGTCTTAGATCCTCCATTAACATGGCTTGAACATCAGTGACATCGACTATGTGAAAACACTAAGAACAAGTAAGCAGGTGAGACTTGAACTTGTCCAATTCATCCAGAACCTCATCTTCTGGTCTGTAAATGAGATCAATCATTCGCCATATCTGCAAAAGATTGGACAATGAGATTTAAGAAATGTCAATTGGACTGTTACATATTATGAGACAATCAACAATAGGGTTAAGGTGAAGGTCTTTTGCTAACTATGGTGAACTCATGAAAGGGTAAGACGAAAAGAAGATCAAAAATCATAAAAATTTTCACAGAGAAGCAGATGTCATTCAACTTTATCAGGCTTAAGCCAAAGCCTCGTTGAATTTATCGTGCGCCAATCATCATTTACAAATTAATAAATGCCATATGGAATTCAAATGTTAGTTCTAATCAGATACCGAGAATTATAAAATGTTATCTGTAAGTTGACCTAGAGTGATGGATAAAAGCAACTAACCAGCAATACAAGAAGTTTGGATGTTACCTGTAATGTACCACCTCCGCCAGTACTTTCTCCATCATCTGACACACTAACAATCGTCCATGGATCTGCTACATTCCAGTGGAAGTCGACCACCTTATCCCTATTTTCATCCACAAAGATAGTACTTCATATATGGAGTACATATGAATGTAGATGCTCTCTGCTTAACTTCGAAGGCATAAATATACATGGTTTTCTTATAAATAAGGAGCACAAATATAAGTGATCACCCTCTTAACACTCTGCACTACACTGTGCCAATGACTTTAGCATCTACATGGCCTAGAGAATATGCTCTGGAATGCAACTGATACCAATGGCTACAGAGGATGTACATGGAGGGAAGCCTGATCGAAGATGCTTTATGCAGCACCGCATCTATACTACATATACAACCATAAAATTTGACACCATCTTGGTGCAAGGTCAATAAAAAGTTATCACTGCCATGGAGTTCGCTCTTTTCTTTATATTGGACTTGCCACCCAACCCCCACTACCCCATCATTTTCTCTTTTTTTTTCTTTTCTTTTGGGGGCACAGATAGGGGCTTTGATAAAAATCAATCAGAAGCATCTCCAAACACATTAAGGATATAGAAGCAAAAGAAAACTGGAACCATGCATACAAAATTGTGTAAAATAATTGAACAGAAAATGCATACCTATGTCCAGCATGACGAAAGAATAAGCCTGGAGGAGATGTTGGATCTTCCCTACTAGCACCGTCCTCCCAATTACCAATCTGGGAGAAAATAATTTTCATTGAAACTACTAACAGTGAAGTATAATTTCTTTTGACTGTTAGATAGGGACAAAGTCCTTAAATCAAAACAATGTCACCACTTGAATGAACCAAATGATAAACTATAACCTTAACAATGTCTGTCAATAACTACCATGGAGTCTAACAAATAATGATGCCTTACTAGGGGGGAAAAAAAGGAGATTAAATAATACCAAAAAATAGCAGTAATTTAGAGCCTCTCTGGTTTTGTGCATAAAAAGAATATTTTTCTAAATCATTGGAATGTTTTTCTAAATCATTGGATAATATAAATACATTATTTTACGCAAGTCATGAAATGATTTTTTAAAGAGTCAACAACTTGATTTTCAACGTTAACTAGAAGAACTTCATCAGCATATGGAACATAAGGAAAAGGAAGAAATAAGAAGATAACGATCTCTAACCCTTTCATGATCCCAGATGTTCAGGATACCATCTTCCGCCGAACTTCCAAAGACTGATGATTTATCTGGGGACCACTGGAACAGAATTTTTATCAAACACCAGTGCAGTTCTCATGCAAATAGGTAACTTACCAACGTAAAGAAGAGTGGACAGCAACAGAAAGGACATATGTCAGCAGCTCTCAAACCTGTACACAAAGCACAGCAGCAGTATGGCCCTCAAAGATATGTACAGGCGATCCCACTCCCCCAGAAGTTAGGTTTCGTCGATCAAACATGCGGACGGTGTTGTCTGCCGACCTAGAGGAGGCATAGCTACAATTTAAGGCTTCCACAAAAATTGAAAAGCATCCGTGGAATCATGGGAACAGACATTCGCATAAAGGTGGAAAAAAAGGATACACATCGCATAAAAATTACAAAAAGCTTAATGCACTGTCCAAGGATCAACCTACTTAAACATCTTTATTGAGTTCAATAGGACAAACAGTTACAATCATTACCCGGTCAAAATATAATTTACATCGTGAGGATTCCAATCAACACAATGAAGATCAGCATTATGAGCCTTTTCTACCTGCAGAAAAAATGATGAGATTGCACAGTCCAACTAGAGACATGATTATGACCAAAAGACACAGCAAATGTTTAGTACAACCTATAAATGAAATGATGCAGAACGGAACATTCAAGGAATGCAAACAAATAGAGCTAATTAAAATGGAAAGAACTCATAGTGGAAAGAAGTCCAGAACTGCATGGATTACATCTACTTTGGGGGGCTTTAATGGAAAGTCTTTGCAATACAACGTTTTCTCTAACCTATTATCTGAAAAGACTTACCACTAATGTATCAGTGTTTTGGACGGCAAGTTGAATTGAGGCGCCAATTAATACAAAAAATGTAAAATATTTAATTACATATATAAATATCCAAAATCTCAAAAACAATAACATTCATTAGCAACGTCCCTCTTTCTGTTAGCATCTGACGCCATTGAATTCACACAAATAAATACTATATTAATTAGTACAAGTCTAAATTACATAGGAAATAAATAATTATAGAAGGATTAATTTTTAAAAAAAAAAAATAGGCAGATTCCAGCCTAGTGAGCAGAGCACTACAGTCTACCACAAAAGTACAGAACCGAGCATAGTCTCAAACTCTAAATACTGAAAAACAAAGTAGTCCCACCCAAAAATAAAATAGGGTAGTTCCACCAAAAAAAAAACAGAGTAGAGACTAGAGAAGAAGAAGAGAATAAGTAGAAGAGAAGAAGATAAGAACTAGAAAAGAAGAAGAGAAGAACTAGTGATAAGATTTCATACCTGAAGAGGAGGAGCAGTCGCGATTGCAATTCGCGAAGAAGAAGTCTCCATGAAGGAGCAGCAATCGCAAAATAGGAGGAGAAAAGGAAGAGCGTCTTGTGAAGGTCAAGTGTGCAAAAATATCAAAAAAAAAAAACACTAATTTTGGCTTGGTATTTATTAAGGGAGTCATTACCTTAAAAAAAAAAGGCAACGTCCTAGTGCATCCGCACATACACAACCACGTCCATCTTACACACACCTTTCTCGTCACCATGGGCACTCCTTTTTTGAAGTCGCCTCGCCTCGCCGGAAAAAGGCGAGTGCCTTTCATAACACTGAACTCCTACTTTCTGTGTCTTCATATGAAAGGGCTATACACAAAAAGTAAATCTAAGAATTATCACCACCCCTCATAATTAACAATCATCCATCACCATTTTTCCTAAATCCTGCTGCTATTAACTGCCACAAATCGCCAAGATTTACTACACTCCAGCTTAAATTAACTCAGGAAGATGGTTCAGAGAACAGGGTTTTCTCATATAATGTGCTACAACATATATCAAAGGAAACATGACCAGAAGCAACCAAAAAATAACTGCAAGGAAATTACAAAGCATTAGAGATGACAAGAAGGGATAGAGGACCTGGAAAGCTACTTGGAAAAGCATGGCACCTACTAAGATGAAATGCTTCTCCAGGATGGTAGTAGAGAAGGCATGTCTCACCCATGAGGCATTACAGAAAAGGAAATTTTACTTAGCTAGCATATGCCCTCTTTGTATGGAAGCTAATGACACAAACAGTCACCTCTTCCTCCACTGCAAGGTAACTTCCTAATCAGGTCCCTCCTATTCATTACCTTGGCCGGGGAAAGCTGGACAATGCCAGAAGCTCACTGTTGATCTGTTGAGCTGCTGGACCAGAAGGGGAATGAGCAAAAGCCAGAAAAGATGGTGGAACTGTCCCAGCTTGCATATGGTGGACCATATGGAAGGAGAGGAATGAGAGAATTTCAAAGTGAGCTCAAACTCACCATTCAAAAGATCAAAGGGAAGTAATGTATAGTAGATAAAATACAGAGAATGGATTTCCTAGGCTTTTTGTAATTAGCTATCTATCGTAACCACACTTTTGAAGGTGGCCAGCATATCCAACGCTGAAGAAATACTGCTACCCTCCGTCTTTAGCCCCCTTTTCTTCCTTTCTTCCATGCTGTGAATTAGGGTTAGGGTATGAAAACCTGTGTTTTTCGCCTGGCCGGTGTTGTGTGTTTGGTTTGTCCATCACCGGATCTGCTATGGGGAATTTAGGGCACACGGGCACTTATCTATCTGATATCATCACGACGACTATACTTATCTAAGGGCCCCCCCTCACCACAAACAAACAGTATAAGAACAGGCAATATGACAGAAATGCCTCCTGACCTCTACACCCACGCACACAGAAGCAATATATCTGTAGTAAGATTTCACTAATAATCAGAGGAAGTCATTTTCACAAAAGCACAGATCAAAAGAAGCTCTCCACTTATCCACAGAAAAAGGGTAGAAAATTAGTCACTAAGTGCTTCAGTAAAACAAATGAATGTGGGACCTTGACAGCAGGAGAAGAACCAGCTCTTGCATCCCAGAGTATAAGGCAGGAATCGTCTCCGACACTGCAAAACTCCTGCGCACTATATCCAAAAAAAGAATCCAGTAAGGATGTGTTAATCCAGGATAAGCAATGAACAAATTGCTTTTCTTTCTGTTGACTTCTTCATTTTTCTCTCTTCTTTGACATGCGACACGACAACTCATATGTGTATTAGCTCAGCTTCAAACAAACTCACATTACACGAAGGTTTTGGTCAGTGTTCACCCCAAACAACATCAAGTATCACAACTCCTAAACAAAAAAACTGAAGTGCTAAACTTATTCAATGTAGGAGATGCGATAGCTACCTGGAAGGGCAAAACTGAACATCTTCTACAGTATCATCGTGTCCTTGGAAAATACCTCGAGCTTGAACAGTAGGGCCTTCTGCGGAAGGTTTCGAGTTACCTGCTCCAGATCCAGGAGACTTTGTTTCTCCCTGGTCTGCTGCTGCCAAAGTAGACACATGATCATGAATGCTCCACAGAACAACCGATTTGTCCTTCCCTGCAACAATTAATCCATGAGTGCATTAGCTTTATTTAGTACCAAGCTTGGAAAAGTAAAACATATCTAAGGTAAGAACTAAAGGAGGCAATAATAATTGACAGCAGGCATTAACGATAGTAAGAGGCTGGTCTCTCATGTGTTCCAAAAGTTCCCCTAGGGTTAACAAAAGATACCCATTTATTTGTTGTGGCATATATTGTTACTTTCTAAAACGATTATGGGGTTGAAAGTATTCATTATACTGGTCTCATTTTCCTAGCCAGAAGCAATACCAACACTAAATCCACTCAGGAGTCAAGAAGAAAATTGTTTTGAAACAAAATATGGGTTTACCCCGGTAGCTGAAAATTGTTATCCACGGAATAAGCTGCAAAACCATACCCCACCACCCCCACCAATGATCAGAACATGTCACTAAGGGGAAAAGCTAAAATGAAATACTCCCACCATTCCAATTCTTTTGCCTAGTTTTACTTAGTATGGAATTAAAGAAAATAAAGAAGTCTTTTAAATCTTATCGTCTTAAACTAAAGATATGTACAGAAGTGTTCTTTATTCTTGTAATTTTAAATCCGTCATGTAGAAAGTTAGAATTAAATAGTTGCCAAAAACAGGAAGAGGCATTCTTTTTGAAGCAGAATATACAAAGGAAAGAAGGACAAACAAATTGAAACAAGGGAAATAGAAATTTTTTAAGACTGGTCGGTCAACCTCCAGAGAGCACAAAAGGCTCAGAAGGGCACATTGCGAGCGCAAATTCAGCATTGTCTTGATGTCCAGTCAAGATCTGCAAGCAAATATTGACTCTAAGTCACTACTAAAAAGAATACAAAGTTGGCAAACTGAACATGTTGTTTAGAAAACTCACCAAGTCTGGTCGAGAATTATTTACTCCCAAGGTAGCATGGCGATTAGGCTGAGACTCAACATCCCAAATAAGAACCTGATTCCAAAATTTTCCAAGGTCACCTTTTTCAGTGGAAACTAAATATTGATAAGAGCGCCAAAGAAACAGCAGCCACTAGGGAGGAGACAATTGTGTATGATATTGCTAGAAAAGGAAATTGAAATATTCAGAAGCAGATGCTTACATCAGGACTGTCAGTATGTGTGGCCACTATTTTGCTATCCTGAGGCAGTTCCCTAATTCGATTCACCTGAAATCATATTATAGAATGCCAGTGGATCTGTTAAAGCAGATTATTGTCTTTCAAGTACACGTTACATGTTATGAGGGCTTCTGAGACTGATTTTTTAAAGCAACAGAGGTCGGTCCAGCAATTTCCATTTTTATAGTGAAAATAAGGAAGGAGAACAGTTAGTATAATTGAAAGGATTCAGCAGAATTCGATGAATAAATTCATCTCCACGTGAGGAAGTATAACTGACATCCAAAGAATCATGACAAGAAAAGAACAGCTTTAAAATTATGTTGAAAACCGTCTGTGTAAGATTACTTCCCACTAAATGAGGGAAAAAAGGGACTGGCAGAAGTTCAATTATCTAACCAGAACTTGGGGCCTATAAGCACTAATACTCCCTATGAAACTCTTCCAAGTCTAAATCCCAATGTATGACCCCAAATTATCTCAATGTTGGGAAATGACACCAGGTTTGGCTTTATAATATATATCCCTATTTCATTTGGCTTTATGCAATAAGTTTCTCAATTTTTGCTCCAGAGATGATAATGCAAGTGTGAGTGATTCACAGTTCGACAACATTCAACAAGTAAAGCCATTATGTAGTCTAAAACGGGAATTTAACTATGAAACCATGTGACAATTCCAATATAAGCACCTAATGACAACCACCCTCTATTACAAAACTACACTATTGCAGACAAGTTCTCTTTGAATCTGAATTTTTATGTTATATTTTACCTCTATAACAGCATGTATCATAATAATGGTACACCCTTTGAAAAATTATCTATATAACATCCTTACTCCCATATCCATATATATATTTTACTATTTTATAATAACAAAAAATATCTATTAATGACATCTTATTTTATTGGAGACGTAACTTTAATTAATTCTGTAAGTAACAACAAGAAATCTGGAATGTCAAAAGCTCTTGTGAACTTGAATATCTTCTGAGATTTCAAATTTAAATTATTTTTCTTATGTTTTATAGCAGACAATTTTTAAGAAGAATGAGTTCTGAGAATTTTTTGTCTATACAAGCCAAATAAGATGTAAATGTAATGACACTTTGTGTATAAACAGTCGAGCACTATAATAGGCAAAATAGTCCGAACTAATGAGGCTGCTACAAGAGGGTTTGACTCTTAGTTTAATTGAAAAAACAAAATGCATTAAACGCTCCACTGCATTAGTGATGAAACAGCTACCAATAGAAAATAACCATTCAGGAAATTCTACAAACAGAGCACTAATCGCCCGTATTCTGAAGTAACACAAAATCTTAACCATATGATCAACTTTTTTTTTTTTGAGAAAGTAACCATATGATCAAATTATTAAATAAACCAAAAAGAGAAGAATTCATGTTTGGATCCTATAGTAAGATGGGGCAAAGAAAGATGTACCTCACCAGGATGAATAATAGTTTTAAACTTCTTTACAAAAGGCGAACGTGCTTCTTCATTGAACTGAAATATATGCAATCAATATCATAAAAAGTGAATAAATAGAAAGAACAACAGGAAGAAATAGGAAAAAGCTTGCATCTATGCACAGGAGAACACCTGAGATATGTGTTGTGCTGCTGCAACCCTAGGTTTTACAACCTCACAATTAGCTATGACAAGGGTATTCGGAACGCTACCATCAGTCTGCAGGGAGGAGAAAAAGGGGATTATGATGAAAGTTGAGATCGCCTTCGCAGTGATGTAAGAGAAAAATGAGATGACGAAGGATGTGATGATAATAACTATAACACAGACTATGGAATTTAAAGCAAAAACTGAACAAACAAATACTCTTGGTACTTCCAAGCTCTTTCGCCAAACCTTAATTCAAGAATAATGTACCATTCAAGTCTCATTCTTACACATGTTTTTTACCATCATGAAAACATAACATATAAATGTCAAATAGAAACTTCCCTGTTTGGATTACATTCAGGCATTCACTACGTCTTGTTCCTGTTCATATTTAGGCTGAGTTTTTGTCAAATCTTTTGGCATGAAGAAGAATAATCCATCCTTCTTTCCAATGTTCCATGAACCACCATCAACATGGGAAAATTCACTCATGGTAAAGCAACATATATTGACAAGATACCAAATTTTTGCTACAGAAAGATCATTATGCACTTCAAGTCCATACCCGAAGAAAGAAGTCTATCTGTAACACCTCCAAAATCAAACTTAGAACTTTCAGCAGAAAAAGGTGAACCATGGAGGGGTTCACGCCCTGAACAATGGAACCCACGGTCCACAAACCCTCATCGTGGTTCACACCCAGCCCCGCCCTCGTCTGGTTGACTCTAACAAGCCCTTACACGGCTGGGGGGGGCGTGGGAACCGCTTATTGAACTAGGCAGAAGCCCACCAGGCCCACACAGGTGTCAAACCACACACGAGCCTCCACGGGCATGATTCTATGACTAATCATGGAGGCCTGGGTGGACAACCCGTTGATTGACCCCCTTCTCCTTTAAAGCAAAGTACAATTGGTCTCAGCAGCACCACGACCCAACTGACCGGGCCGTGGTCCTTGTTGATGGTCTGTTGCGTAGGGTTTGTGGTAGGGTCTTCTATCAAATTTTTTAATAGCAGAGTCCTTTGGTCCTTTTCCCCCCATGTAATTGGGGGCCCCTAAAACTATGTCCCCCTTTAACCCTAAACTACGTCAAACGCCTTTGGTCAGTTTGCGAGGTCCTAGATAACATAGTCCCAGAACTCTAACCCTAAGCAATTCTTTCACCATAAAACTTTAATCAAACTTCAAGCTGATTAAAGGTCTGAGTACAAGGGTAAAACCCCAAACCACCTCTAAAAACGCTAGCAAGTTTTCTTCATTTGCCAGCCCCGAAATGAAAGATTTCCCTTGTAAATTTGTGGTCGAAATTGTCACTGTGGTTCCTTTTGATCCACTAGGCCCTATTCATTTAGTCCACCTTAATTTCTATATACGTCACATTTAGACCATAGGTGGTTTCACTAAAATTAGATACTGTTTTGACATTTAGCTGTTAACAAATAGTGGTATCTCCTATATTACATTATCATGCTTTCGTAGAAATCAGTGCTCAGTTTGTCAAATTACATGAAAGTCAGACCATCCTAGTTTGCTGCAGTTAGTTTTCTATAAGTTCGAAATTGTCCTTGCCATCATTTTAGATACAACGATATTCATGCGGTAGTTTTTCCAAAGGTTCACAATTAATCAAGTAATACTAGTTACTATTACATTCTCATTTTTGCAATGTCCAATCAATTTTTGACACAGCTTTTTCAACATAGTTTTCTAGCTATAATTTGTCATAATACACCATTCGTTTCGGAGGTAACTTAACACGATGCTTGGCCACTACGATTCCAACATAAACCCTCATAGTCCCAAAACAATCTGCCCCCCATACTGTTGATTAAGTCCACACTAATGTGGTGCAATATACATTAGTGATCACGTCTTCCAAATTCATGTCTACCCCCTGACAGGTTATTCGGGATCTTCTCTACAGGCGTATATATCATAATCTCCCGTACAATTTAACTCACTTTTTAGACTCCTAGTGTGGTTATGACCAGGCATTTGTCTCAGTTAGACTTCCCTGTTTCAATTCAAGCATTATTTCTTTTTTCATGATCTTAAATGGGTCATCTGCATCCAGTTCACAGTTCTTTCCAATTTGAACTCCATATATAATACAATCATATGGTTTCCCCCGTTATGTTTTGAACCTTAACCTTACATATATTGTTTCCATCATTTTTTAATATCGCGCTGCATCCTCAGTACATGGAATGTCATGTGTGTCAACCATACTTTGCTCTTACAAATCCAATCATATCCTGTCCGACATGGAACGGGTTTTTCAGTGTTTATCATTCTCACAGCAAAATGTTCAGATCATGCATCGAGTCGATTCCCCCGATCTCACACTCAGCGCATCACATTTTTTGAGGTCTCTATACTTCGAGGACAACCAAATGTTTTCATTCCAATCATTTGTCAGTTTTTAATTTTTTTTTGGGTCTAGAGTGATTGGTCATTCGTTCCCCGCAACTCCAGTCCAGTAAGTTTTTTCTCACAACATAGTAATTAGATTCCGCATCGTTTTTTGAGTTATTGTTCACTATTAAACTACTACTTAGACATTCTATCAATATATTTAGACCAGTAAAGGGAATATAGTCATTACAATTATGACTCATTTTAAGCTCCGCATTAGTTTCATCTTTTTTTATAGACGTCGTTCCCTCGTGTTTGGTGTTTTGTGTGATATAATTCGCTCAAGCATTAGTCCTTTGGGTCACGTCAGTGACCCAGGTCCCCCCTGTTTTGCAACCTACTGGTACCTCGGGGTGTGACAATTACATTATTGCCTAGTGTCATACAAGCTAGAAGTTAATCCTAGATTAAAGGAAATGAAATGATCAAAATCCCTTGCCTTGCTCGAAAAAAGGTAATCTCAGGCGCCTGCCTGTGTTTGTTTGTTACAGTATCGTCTTTCTCCAATCTGGGTGGCACACCAATCTAAGATAGAAAACACTCTATTAATATCCGTATTATGTAGTTCCATATGATAACAAGCAAAGACAAGTAATACCATTTTACATGAAAGAGGTTGAAGCATATTCAAAACACTTAAATTCTAAATAGACCAAACAGTTCAAGACATCAATAAAGATTTCAGCACACTATAACAAGGAATAAGCACCATTGTGGCCATGTAGCAGTCTGGCAACACTCAAGTATGTGGGCAATACATCCATGCATCCCAACAATAGATGAACCAATATTCCCTGCCAGGCACATCACTCAAACATATGATGATGAAACTGGGTTTTTATTAATTTGACTGATCAAACCCACGTTGAAAATACTTACGGAACTCTCCTCAACGGGCGCTTCTATCCATCCCTCACTCCCTGTCCGCGCAACAACAAACTTATGTAGAGAAGATGACTTAAAAAGTAAGTAAAATCCAAGGGTATCATTTCTAGACCCTTAATTATGATTTTCACATGGATGTCTAGGTTTACAGGAAATCTATAAACACCAGTTTCTCAAGAAGTAGCTTCACGAAGCACTACAACCCCCCATGCACTCACTCACACCTAGGCACTCCAATATATCCTTGCCACGTAGATTATCCTTAACTCTATAGGCTCATTTCGGCACCCCATAGTTATTAGCATTCTCTCGGAAAAAGAACTAACCCAGATATGCTTACTTCTCTATATCAATTTGTTTGCTTACTTAACTTTCTAGTTTTCAAAAAAGAATGTCTGTTTCTTTTCTTGACATATCTTTAGTTTTAATTTTAATCACATTTTTCCATGTTTAAGACACATAGATATATATCATTTTGAGGTAACATATAATTTTCATGTTCATGGACCGTAACATATTCTTTAATTCTGTGCAACATCATGTCACATCACACGTCTCAACAGTTGTGTAAACTAGTATTTTAAAAACATATTCGTGTAACACTTCTGGGATACTCAATGTTCAAGATCAAAACACCAACAAAAAAAAATTTGGAAACAAAGGGAAAAAATCAAACCGTACTTTTATGTTCTTGATACTTCATGTCAAGATTCAAATCAAGACACAAACAAACCGAAACAAGATTCAACAGTATTCTTTAATTTCTTGAACTCCGTATCAAATTAAAATTAAAACAGAGGTTTGAACAAATGCTCCAGACTAACATTGAGTAGTTCAACACTCTACAATAGGAAGTGCTGGTTAACAAAACCCTAGATATATAAAGTAATGGGGATGTGAGTGTAGTCACCAACAAGATTCCACAGTATTGTCGATAATTATATTCGTGAACTGTATGTCTATGTTCAAACAACCAACAAAAAAACTCAAACTCAACAAAATCCAACAAGCTATTCTATTCGTTTAATATTTCTGACTCCGTGGTCCAAAATCAGAAAATGTGAAAACAGCAGAGAGGGCTATATAAATTATCCCAAACTAACAATGAGCAGTTGAAAACCCTAGAGAGATAAAAGAGTGTGGTATAATATATTATATAGCCCTCCAAACCGCATATAAAGAGATAGATGCCAAACGAAGGTGTGGGTTTTAGCAACGCCAATCGTAACACGAAGAACAGGAACCAGAGACTTCCATTGTGTGTACCGTTCGTCTCTACCCGCACTCCGGCGTGCTATATTGCTCGGCTTTAACATCTTCATGACTCACGTGTTCTTTGACCTTCATTCTCTCACACGGGTTTTTCTTCCTCTGTTAACCTTTTTTGCTCTGCTTCTTCTAATATTGTTACAACCAACCAAGTCTTTAGTATACATACTTTCTACTTGATTTATAGCCAAAAATATTATATATATTGTACCCTGGTTATGTTTTTCAACATGCCGGTTTTCTTTCCTGCCACATATTTGAGATAGTTCTAAACAATATTTGTGTGGGTGGTGAGAAGAACACAATTGATTAACTTACATTAGATTCGGTTTACTCAAACTAAGTTTTTTTGTCACGTAAATAAAACATGAATTGAAGTTGAAGTTTTTTACTTTGTTAAAAAAAAAATTTAACGTGTTTAACTTTCTTTTACACTACATTTTTAACTTTTTTTTTCATTTATCAAAAAAAACTAAAATTTTAAAACTTCTAACTCCATTTTTATATCTTTTGTGAAAATATTGGCATCTGTATAATACTCTTGAAATAATTTCCAGTACTACTAAACATAACGTACATTGCCAACACTCATATTAAGATGCTCCACAAAGTGTTTATTGATTATCAAAGGACTTAGTTAGCGACTGTGGTTATTTAGAAATGTATAAAATACACATAGAATTTTATATTAAATAAAAAAATGAAAAAAAGTTATATTACAAAAAATTTTATATTGAGTAATTTAATGGGGAAAAATGATTTTAATGTGTGAAATAGAAAATAAGAAATAGAATAAAATAATAAATAAAATATTAAAAAAGCAAAAATTCATTTTTTAAGAAAAGTAAATAAGAAAATTGGTTTAACGAATAGGTTCTATGTTTGGTACAAGTTTTTGAGAAATATAATCATTGGAGTAATAGAGTTTAAAGCACTAAAGATGTCTTTTAACTTAATGTATCTCGATATCATTTTTTACATGACCTTACCTTTGCTTCCTTTTTTTTTTTCCTTTTCATATTTTAAATAAAAATGAATTGTGCTTTGTATTTAAAAAAACCAAAGTTGAGAACGTGTTATAATAGTCTTTCAATTTTTTTTTGTTTCAAAAAACAAAATATTGCAAAGGTTTTTTTTTTTTCCAAACAAAAAAAAAAAAACATTAATGTTATCGCCAAAGATTCTTTAATATACGGGTTTTCTTTTCATGGGTTCTTATTCTGGATTGGGTCAATCCCTCGAGTAATCGACTGATTGATGTCAACATGAAAGCGTAACAGAACTTTTTATATTTTTGAAGCGTAAGAACTTTTATATTTTTGATATATTAAGTCTCCTTTTTAAGTATTTAAAAAATTATAAATTTTGGTCCATTAGTTATACAGCTATACGTTTTAGTCCCTTAACTATATATTTGTCGATTTTAATCTTTTAATTATTTAAAAATTTATTAGCTTTGGTCTCTGTCAATTTTATATAAATGATTTGGTCTTATGTTAACGAAATTCATGTCTCGAAAAAATAAATCTCTAAGTCATTTTTTCAGTTGCTTCTCTCTCCCTCCTCCAAATTATCCTAATGCAAAAAACTTAACCTCAAAGATTCAAAATAAAGTTCACAAGAAAAAAAAAGTTATAATTTATTCAACGGATAATACAAATGAAGCATACTATTGCTAGAAATGACTTGAATATGCTAAATTTCATCATAAAAGAAAAAGATTATTACCCGTTGAATTTAAATTTGTACACCAACAACTTTATCGAAAGAATTTGTTTATTTTTTCATAAGTTGAAATTTATAGAAATGATAGATTTAAAACTTTTTTTTTAATATAAATTAGTTTTATTATTTTATTCATTTATTTTACGTTTAGAAAATTGAGCAATAAGATCAAATTAATTATTTGTCTTTTGTATGTAAAAAAAATTAAAAACGCATTGGTCGTGAACTATTAGCCACCAAAGAAAGAGAAAACATTATATTCATGTCATTAGCAATAACTATATGCTTCATTTCAAATAAAATAAGACTTATATCTTCTTTCCTCATTAATTTACTTTGAATCCTTAAGCTTATTATTCTTTTTATAAGAGTAATTTGAAGAACGAGAATAGAGAAACAACTTAAAAATTGATTAGAGATTTTATTTGACAAAAATTCTGTTAATATAAACCTAAGTTATTTGTGTTAAAAACAGACAAAGACCACACATTTTCAAATAGTTAAAGAAATATACAATGAGATGTGTATAAAAGAAATGAATAAGTTTTCGACTAATAATAATCTATTCGTCTTATGGCGTGGTTTCGGTTTTTCTTATGGGTTACTTGGATAAACCGATACTAACCCAATAAGAGAGAGTCTATTTACTAATCTTTACCCTCCTCAATATTAAAATATACATCAATTTAACTACATAATCGATTCAATATTAGTTTTCAGGCTAGGTGATTTTGGTCGGAAATTTGTGGAGAACTTTGTTGATTATCATGTAGATCAACAAATGTTCAAGATTGTTCTCATTGAATATTGATTTTAGTTAATTGAGTTCGTAATTGTTAGGAGATAGCTTTTGCAAGTTTGTGAAAGTAAGTACTTGATAACATTCAATGTTTCTATTATGTTTTGGCGCGTAAGTTGGTAAGCATGTAAATTATAAACATCGTACTATTATATATTATTTGATCGACATTTTCTTATTGGGTTAACCGGAACCGAACCGAGAACATCAAAAAACGATAACCGATAAAAAAAATTTATTATTGGTTTGTTTATTGGCGTTAAAACAGATTTTAAAACGAAAACCCCGATAACCGCACCGATTATAGTAAAACCGAAACCGAAACGTCGGAGCACACCCCCTATCGGACTAAGGATCTATAGCATCTTACTCATCAATTACAGTGGAAAGCTAATAATAAAAGGAAATGATCATATCTCACTTTATTAATGCAGCTCGACTAATTGCTCTTAATAATTGAGTTTTTTAGTTAATAATATTAAGACTCATGTTTTATTAGAATAACATCGTTAAGTTGCTAATTGATTTTCTGGAAGATTTGATTAAGATATCTTTTATTGTATTTATTTTTTTTTGATATAAATTAATGAAACAAAAAACGTCAAATTGTGTAATTTCGATCCATGTTATTTAGTTGTTTAGGTCACCGACATGAATTGTAGTACACTAATGAGAGTGTTTCACCCATAATCAAATGTCTCGAATTTAAGTCTTGAATATGAAAAAAAAACTATGTTACCTCAAATGAGCCTGATAAAGTGCGATCTAGATTTAGGTAGAGCTTTAATAAGAGTTTCAAATATATAAGGAAAAATAAAAATAATTATTTAAATCGCTTGAATCATTTGTTAATTTGAAGAATAACTAATTGAGTTAATATTTCTGGGACCATTTGAAGTACATGATTTAAAGTAGAGGAATATAATTATTTTCTAACTTTCCCAAAGAAGCATCTAAGCAGATTTGGTCTATATAACTTTATTCTATATTACGGGCCACACGCGCCGCTGGACGGTGTCTCACCTTTTTTTTTTCTTAAATTTAAAAAACTTAAATGGACGGTTGGTGGACCGCATGTCGGTCATTTTATTAGACTTCGTCATGCTAATTTCCGTTATTCTTTTTATAATTCGTCTGGTAGAACCAAGTTATAAAAATGGGTCGGAATATAGCGACACGCCACCAAACAAATGATATTGAAATTAAAAATGGTGGTAAAATAAAATAAAAATGACATCACATACATTCACGCGGCCCAATTTTTCACAGTAAATTATAATAATAATAATTTATTATGATTTAGTAAATCTTAATAAATAATATTATTATATATTTTTTAATTTGCATTAAATTTTAAAAATATTATTAAATAATTATTTTTAATAAGATGATTAATCGTAATACGGATTAATGGTTATTGTAATGGTTGGTGGGGTTGATGAAGCATGACACGGTAATTAGTAGGAGACAGTTAAAAGTTTTTACCATTTCATAATTTCATTTCATTACTTTTTCAGCTTTCCCAATAAGTTAAATGATGAACAAATTCAATCCTCATGATTGACATTAAAAAAACCAAATTATTTTTCATAAGAAAAATAAAACAATGAACTTGTATGTGCTATAATTTTGGAGTAATAAAGAAAACATTGCACTATATTTGCAATAACATTTTTTAAAAAGTCAACGAGGAATAGAAATAATTTATTTTTAGAAAGAAATCAAACTTTGGAAAAAGATAGATAAATTGTTTTATTAATACGTAAACGTATAAAATAATAAATTTAGACAATTAATTACAAGTAAAAATAAAATATTTAATCATGATTTTTTGTCGACATAATATAATAATTTTCCACAGTTACTTATCAAATATTTTACTCAATTTCAACAGTCATATTAGTATTAACCATATCAAAATTAAATTTAGACCTGTATTGTCTTTAACATTTTCATCATTACCTACATGTAATATAAATATTATAAGAGAAAATATTATGATAATTATTTAAAGTTCAATTTTATTAATTTTAGCATTAAAATTTCTCATTTCTTCTACTTTAAATAGGTATAGTCGTGTAGATAAATTATTTTTTAAGAACTCTAATTTAAATAAAACTCGTCTTTATATCTTCAAATATTTTTTTAATCATGTTAAATTCTAAATAGATAGAAAAATTAATTTCAAATGAGTCTAATCCGAATAAAATTTATCGAAATGCCCTTTAATTCTTTATCCCTTTAATTATGTGAAACTAAAACCCACTCATGTTCTTGTCTATTTGAATTTTCAACCTAAAAAATCACCATTTGATTTCTTCACTTCTCTGTGAAAAAATTGGAAAAAAGGTTTACCAAAGTGTTAGTGCAAAATTCTTGTTTTGTTCTTTTTGTTTTTCCTTTATATTTCACCTGTGTCCTTTGATCATCGGATAGTCTAAGCACACTTTTTAAGACAAAAAGGGGCTGCTGCTTGCTACCCCCCTCCATCTGAGATCGCAAATTGTCTACTGCTTTACAAGTTTCAAGTCTTTGCGATCTTTGATTGTGACCTTTTGATCGAGATTTCTACTTCTCAGATGGGTATGTTTTACTTTCTTCTCTTCGGATCCATTCTTGATTCTTGAAGGTTTATATCATTCCCCCTTCTTCAAAACCCCTAAAATTTAGCGATTAGTTTACTGATTTTGTATAAATGGATGTTATGAATTAATGGGGTTTCATGGTTTAGTCCTCTTTTCTTGGGTTTATTAGAAAGTTTATTTCTTTTGCTTGGGAAGATTGGTTTTTGCTTATTGGGTGTTTGAGTTCTGTAAATCTTGATCTTGATTTATGGGTTTCTTGTTGATTCAATTTGATTAACTATGCTCTTCTTGTAGTTTGGTTTAGAGATGGACTGAATTTGAGTCACCTTTGATTTCGTAGATGTAATTGGGGTTTTGCAGCTCATGCATGTTTTCAAGTTGGAATAGTTTGGTTGCCGTAGATAAAGTAGTTTAGGAAGGATTTGATTCTTGGAAGTGTTCTTTTTTGGGGGTTGGAATCTACTGCACACTGTGAACGTTGAACATACTTTTTGTCTGTTGTGAGAAAATGTAGGGTGCCCTCAACAGGGAAGGTTGGTTGGAACTGATAAATAAGAGTAGATTTTACTTAACCACTTGATTGCCTAACCATGGAACTTTCAGCTTTTCTGTATCAACTGAAGCTTCTCCATTTTCCATCTTGTTATGAAGTAGTATGATGCTTTATTGAAGGTTGTTCTGTTCATGTACAGAAGTTGGGTTTTTGTAAATTAATAGTCTAATGCTTTCAGATAACAAGGATGAGTGTTGTTCAACTCACCTCATTGATGGGGATGGAATGTTCAATGTTGCTGGAGTCGAGAACTTCATGAAGGAAGTTAAACTAGCAGAATGTGGTCTTTCATATGCCGTAGTGTCTATTATGGGCCCACAAAGTAGCGGTATGGATTATCTCTCAAAAAACCTCAAATAATTACCGCTTTGGATTACAATGACTTCAAATTAGATTGATGAAGCTTGATGAATAGTAGGTCTTTATCATATCTTTAAGTCCATGTCTTTGAGTGCCTCAAGTCTTATCCTCTCCTTTTTGCCGGGTTTCTGTATTTATACGTTATGCTGACTGCACTAAGCATTCCTGAATGTTCCTTTGGAACCATGATATTTATCATGGTTTTCCAGTAGGATAAATTTAACTGTGGTAATGCAGGGAAAAGTACTCTGTTAAATCATCTTTTTCATACTAACTTTAGAGAGATGGATGCATACAAGGGAAGGTATGTGTAATTGTTTTATTTGCTAGATTGTCTGCTGTTTAATTGTAGGGGTCAGCTGATCGAATCAAGTGTTTTCTAGGTCGCAAACTACAAAAGGTATTTGGATGGCTCGATGTGCTGGGATTGAGCCTTGCACCCTTGTCATGGATTTAGAAGGCACAGATGGTAGAGAACGAGGAGAGGTGTGTTGAAAATACTTTTTAGATGATGATTTATTTTCCATTGGTTGGGCTTATGTAATAGACTAAATTCACCAACAGGAATGCTCATGCAAACCAACACCTGATCATCAGTATTTTTAGTGTGACCTAGATGCCTACGATCTTAAAGCATTTTCCCCAAATGCCGTACACCTTTAATAAGGGTGCAGATATCAGATAGCATCATGGACAACTGTGTTTTACTTGTTGAAAAATTAAAGTATAGATCATCGATTTAGTTCACATTGCTACTTCTTGCTCTATAAAAATAAATTTCAAAATCACTGTAGCTTCCGATTTGTAAATTGTAATCCTATGATGAACTCACTGAATAACTTTTGAACAGATTCAGTAGATTCCCGGTCTATGAGATCTTTTATCTCAGTATTCTGCATGTTATGTAGTTGCACTGTGTTCAAAGATGTCTATGGATTTCCTTGCTCGACATAATGGGAACTGTTAATTGTTCTGTGATTAATTTGGAGCTAACCGAAATTTGAGATGATCCTTGCATAAACTTGCTCATGACGTGGGATAACTAGCAATTGAGCTTATTTTTTCTCATTCAGGATTTGCTATTTTTTTGTAGGATGACACTGCATTTGAGAAGCAGAGTGCTCTATTTGCACTTGCTGTTTCTGATATAGTGCTCATCAACATGTAAGTTCCTCTATTATGTGAAATATGCAGTACATGAACTTCTAATAAATTGAAATTAGAAGAAAATATGTATGTGTCACTCAAAAGTTTTAACAATTCAGGTGGTGTCATGATATTGGTCGTGAGCAGGCTGCAAATAAGCCTCTTTTGAAGACTGTCTTCCAGGTAAAGTACATAGATGTTTCTTTATATGAACATTCCTTCCGGATGTTTTACAACTTGCTCTTTTTTGACCAGGTTATGATGAGGTTATTTAGTCCACGTAAAACGACATTGATGTTTGTTATCCGTGACAAAACAAGGGTAGGTGCCTTCTTCTCTCAGAAGTGTTTTTCTGCTATTTATAGTATCTACCTGTCCTGTGAAACAAGTGTATTTAAGCAGGTTATTATTTCACTTTCATTTGTAGACTCCCCTCGAAAACTTGGAACCTGTTCTAAGGGAAGACATTCAGAAGGTACCATATTCATGGGTTTTTTTGTTTTTTTTTCCTTCTAAACTTAACATTATTGATTTTATTGCTGTTTAGATATGGGATTCTGTCCCAAAGCCGCAAGCTCACAAGGATACACCGTTAAGTGAGTTTTTTAATGTGAGTCACAGTAAGATTTCATCTGCTGTTACAATCTCCTTGTCTGTTTATATCTATGCTTACAGATTTGGTGAATTGAATCTCCAGGTCGAGGTCGTGGCTCTTTCTAGTTTTGAAGAGAAGGAAGAACAATTCAAAGAGCAGGTATGTGTTTTTTTGGGAGCATTCGTTAAACATATATGTTCCTTAGTAGTTCACATCTATTTTTATCACATATGGTTGTCTGGATATGTTGTAGCCAATGTTCAGATCAGAAGACTTAACTCTTTTTGTTTAGTTGACTCTGATTTACATATTTGTGTTCCTTCATGCTTCTTTGTTAAGGTGGCTTAGTTCTAAGAAACGATTCTTGTCATTCTATGCCCCTGTGGGCTTGTCTGAGATAAGGCGGGCTGGTTGTCCTGCATCAGGCCTTTAGGAAAATTTAGTTCACAACAGATATGGAAGGTTATAAAGGAGAACAAGGACCTTGACCTGCCTGCCCATAAGGTTATAACCTAAAAATTTACTGTTATTGAAATTGTCAGTTAGTTATATTAATGACATACTTAATTTTGATCTAATTACAGGTTATGGTACTAACGGGTGCGGTTTGAAGGTTGCCAACTGAAAAATTGTTTCCTTTCACTGAAAATGAAGGTATACCCGTTTTTAGAGGTTTTTATTTGGAGAAGTTATTCTATCTTGTTCTGTTTTATCTACTAATTTGAAGACCATTGTTAATTCTAAATTGATTGACCTTGTTGTAGGAATGGTCTCAATTAGAAGAGGCAGTTAATTCTCATTCTGTACGAGGCTTTGGAAGGAAGGTCAGCTCAATTTTGGACGCTTGTCTATCAGAGTAAGGACACAACTTTCGTGTGGTATAACATGGTTGTGCTTCTGGTAACACACACAAAGATGTTGGAAAGCTAGTATTGTCACATGTGAAGTTCATCTGGAGTGGATGTTCTTAATGTGATATTTCTTGCCTTCCAGAAGGACGCATTCTAAGCATTCTTGTGATTAGAGCTAGGAGAATATATGAATTAATTGATCACTGCAGTTTCATCACATTTGATAAAGCTTATGGTATGAAAAACAGCTAGAAGAGTAGCATCAAAGAGCGTTGTGGACAAAGGATAAGACCAACTGGTTTCTCTGAATTTTGTCTGTATCTAGTTCTCTTCTAGAATCCTTGAAAATTTGTTCTTATCAGATGCTCCTCCCTTCTCTAGCTGTTTAATGACTTAAGGTGTTGGGAAGGAAATGCTGCTGGAGCAGTGTTTAGGTTGATATACACAAGAACTAATGATATGCTAGAACTATGGTTGAGGTTCTGGCGGACCTTATTTTGGTTTAGCATCGATATAGGAAATCAAAGAGATTTAGATGAGTACTTTGTACAATATGTTTGCCATATTGTGCTAAAATGAAGTATTTTTCCCGATAAATAGTTGTGAGGTGTTACTAGGGATGTTAAAAAAGGTTTTTTACGGACTGATAAAAGAAAGGGTGTTACAGTATTGTGGTTGTTGTGGCTGGCTGTGGATGATCCACCTTCTCGCTGTGTTTTTGTTTCCGGATTTACTCTTTGACTGGAATGAAATTCTTGGGTTGTGTTCCTGAAATCTCTCTGGATATTTTAACAAATATGATTACCTAAACCTAGGGTACAATAAAGGAAGCAAAGCCTTCTCTCTGGTTCCTCCTTCCATCCATCTTCTTGTCCTTTCAGTTATTGGAGAATCACCTCTGGTGCACTACTCTTTCTTTTTTAAAGTTAGTCAATT
The DNA here is from genome assembly GCA_027704765.1 of Solanum habrochaites. Classification (NCBI taxonomy): domain Eukaryota; kingdom Viridiplantae; phylum Streptophyta; class Magnoliopsida; order Solanales; family Solanaceae; genus Solanum; species Solanum habrochaites. The sequence continues at coordinate 66,487,136 of JAKWJA010002491.1, forward strand.
GCCAAAGGTCGAGGGGTTTGTGCCTTTGGTCACATGTTCGAGCTTTGCGCCAAGCAACTCACTATAGTGTTTAAGTGGGGAAGGATAGAAGAGCGGGCTGATTGTTTGTCCCCGAGTTCCTGTAAAACTTTCTTTTTCTTCTCCCTCAACCCCAAGTTTAGTCACCCACCCCACCATCTTTTTGCAGGATTATATTTCTCTCCTCTACCGTCTTTTTTCCATTATACTCTTAGAGTAATAATAGTGGATGGGTAATACTGCAGGGCGCCTGCCATTCCGCTGTCCAGTTCCTTTTTTTTTTTTTCATTTTGTGCGTTCTTCCTTATTTTTTCTATATCAAAGATATAACAACTACTGAGCCTTTACCACAACTAGTTGGAATCTATTCTATAAGTACTCTGCTTTTTTGTTGTTGTTGTTGAATCTCCTTGATTCCATGAGAATATAAGCGCTTTTTACTTTTGAAACTTATCTACATGTTTCTATCTAAGCACTTCAACCATCATACTCACATCTACAAAATGGCACATTTTGCCGGATGTGACCCATTTCCTAATTTTTTCTGTTCTTGTATTACTGCACATATGTCTAACATCTGCCTTTTTGTGACGATTATCCTGTGGATTTGTTGGGCTTCAATCTCATATCACACTCATTTTGTGACAGTATGGCCTGAATATGAGTGTGAAGCAAATACAATAGTAGTAACTGAGAGTTAGTTTGATCAAAGTATGTGACTTTGATCAGTTGAATGAATTTGATCTTTTAGAGCTTGAAATAAGTGGTTATATGTATAATTATAGCAGGGAATTTTCTGAGGTCCTGAAATAGAAAGAATCATATAAATTGAAATGGAGAATATTCTTTTTATTGTAATTTTCATTTATGCATATATACATTATAAGGAGGTCACACATGGATAATAAGATCTTTTTCTTCATAGGTATGATGTCGAGGCTACCTTCTTTGATGAAGGGGTTAGATCCTCAAAGCGAAAGCATTTGGAAGAGAAATTGCTTCAGGTACCGGGCTATGCTCTACTCTCTCGGTCTCTCCTAAACCTGTTTTTATCATACACACAATCCTTTGGGTATATTCCCTGCATTAGCCATTCTAAATTGACCAACACAGTTTTCTGGTTCTTGTGTCCTGATGAGAACTCTTTGGCTTCTTAGAGTAAACCAAATGAATGCACATGCTAAAATTTCTAAACTTAATGGTACTTATTCAACTAATGATGCAAATGCATTTTCTAAAGACAATATTTTACTCGTTTTCCTCAAAATGAAGGGCCTTTTTTTAATTGCAGCCCTCTTCTGATTTTATGCTGTCTTTTGTAGCTTGTCCAACCAGCCTACCAATCTATGCTGGGACACATCCGATCTGATGCTTTTGAAAGATTTAAAGAAGCGTTTGAGAAGGCATTGAAGGGCGGTAAAGGGTTTGCTCTGGCTGCTCGTGAATGTGCTGACTCTTTTATGTCCCATTTTGATGAAGAATGCTCAGGTATAGGATGCAATCTTCCATTGCTGTTACTGGTTTACCCGACTTGATTTATATCTTTTTCTGTTGATGAGGACATTATCATTCATGATTAATCCCCTCACTAAAAATGATCAAGGAGTTGATACCCTATCTCAATGTAGGGAGCGTAGGCCAGTAGTCATAAAAACTGTTGATACTCTGGGACTAGACTTGTAGATCTGATTAAGCTTCTCTTTAATGTCAACTAGTTGAAGTTGTTGCTTATTACTGATAGATTGTTTCTTGAAATGTTCACTTGGGTTTGCAGGGTAGATTTCTGTTGTTTTTTGTTGCTATTGTGTACCCACTTTTATACCTTTTTGGTGCATGGGATTTGAGCTGCTATGACTATTGATATGTTCTTCTTCCCCTCTCTTGGAGAAATAACAACTTTTCTGGTTGGAAATATCAAGCCAGAAAATATTTTTTGCTAAGAGATTGGTGTATCACTTGCCGATTTTCAGCATTTGTAGGAAACTATTTTTCATTAATATTTTTCTTCTAAAGATCTTGCCGACCCTGTAGTCAATGAAACACACAAAATAGGTAATATTTTGTGCGGGAAATAAAATGCTGAGCACAGAGTCAGCAGCTTGCCTTTTGAAATCTAACAGCTGATGCATTATTTTTTAGATGCTATTATTGACCAAGCAAAATGGGACTCATCTAGAGTGAAGGATAAGCTGAGGCGTGATGTAGATGCTCATATTGCTGAAGTTCGCAGTGCCAAGCTGGCTGAAGTGACAACCCTCTATGAGGTATGAAATGTGACAACCTTTATAGTTTACCATTAAGTCTCACTTTTTAGCTACTGTCTCCTGAACATTTTTGGAGGGTTCTCGTTTCTGGAGCTAGTTTTTGAGATTGAACAATCCCCAAGGTCCATTTTCTTAACATGATAGGAAAGCCACACCAATCTTTCTCTGTTGTTTTGTTATCCAACGATAAACCCATATGTTAGAGTGTGTTTTGGTTGAGGTGGTAAGGGTCCCACATCAGACCAGTGCATGGATGTCATCTCCCTATTACCACGCCTTCTCATGTAATTTTCGAGGTTGAGCTAGGGCCAAAGTTTACTATATTAATCTGACTTTGTGGAACTCACTTCGTTTTCTTGTAGTGTTCTGTTATAGGATTTTGAGGTAAAAAAATGGGTTTTGGCATACTTAGGATGTTTAAGATCATTTCCCTGATTAAAGGAACATGCCATCACTTAGTTGCCTCTGATAGCTCAATCAGGTGGTCCCAGATGCATAATATTTACAACTATTTGTTGTTGTTAATGGATCCTACATGATAGCAAACAAGTGGGAGGACCGTTTGATTGTAAGTTTAAATGTTAGTTTATCCTGGAACTGAAGAGAAATTCTTTGTTAGACAAAACTGAACGAGGCATTGGCTGGACCAGTTGAGGCTCTTTTAGATGGAGCTGGCGATGATACATGGCCGGCAATAAGAAAATTGCTTCAGCGTGAGACTGATACAGCAGTCTCTGGTTTTGCTGCTGCACTTTCTGGTTTTGAAATGGATGAAGAAAGTAGGGATAACATGGTTTTGCGGTTGAAAGATTATGCACGAGGAGTAGTTGAAGCAAAGGCCAAGGAAGAAGCTGGAAGGGTCTTGAGTCGCATGAAGGACAGGTATGGACATTAGTTGATCTTTGTTCTACAGCTCTGACACACTATTTATTATTCAAAGAATATGATGATGAGCTGAAAACTATTTGGCAGGTTTTCAACATTGTTTAGCCATGATCAAGATTCTATGCCACGAATTTGGACTGGCAAGGAAGATATTCGCGCAATCACTAAAACTGCACGATCAGCTGTATGATTGGCTGACATAAGTTTCCTTTTTTTGGTGTGTGATTTTACTTGTCAATTATTACATCTAAGATTGTACTGACTTTCTCAATTTTCTCCCAGTCTCTGAAGCTCCTGTCAGTATGCTGCAGTTCGCTTGGAAGATGAGAGTGACAGTATAGACAAAGTACTTATAGTTGCTCTTGTAGATGGAAAAGCAGGGGCTTCCTCCTCAAAGAGCATTACATCAGTTGATCCTCTAGCATCTAGCACTTGGGATGAGGTAATTGGCTTACTTGTGTCGTTTGTCTTGGAACAAGCAAAAAATTGGCTGACGAAAGGGGAAGATAAGATTCTTTCCATTAATAGGCCAGTCAGCATTACACAGTTCAGAGTGTAAATATTTTGTTTGGGATCTTGCTGGTGATGACCAACTAAATTATGTGAAATTTTTCATTGAATATAATACAATCAAGTCCTTAACGTACACACTGATCTCCACAGCATAGTCTGAGGCGTTATTTGCTTCATCTTAATGATTTGTTTTTTCGACCTGAAATGACTACAAAGGTCCCCAAGAATTTTTTGGTCTTTAGGAACTATACTCTTTTTTTTGTATGATTAAGTAATCTTTGCGTGGTATCAGTTCAGCCCATCAAAGTTTTCATCTTGTGGTTAATTTATATTGCAGGTCCCTCCATCAAAAACTTTGATTACACCTGTCCAGTGCAAGTCTTTGTGGAGGCAATTCAAGACGGAGACTGAATATGTTGTTTCACAAGCCATTGCTGCTCAGGCAAGATATTAGATTCTACTCTGTATCTCTTTCTGCTTTTCTGACAGTGCATTCTTTTATGTTGTTTGATTGTCGGTTGAAGGTCGAGAAGTTTCAACTAGGGTAGGAAGGTATTGTAAATGCTGGCTATATTCACTAAAAAATGGTATTAAAAGCAGATGAAGTTACCATGTCCATTGAAATTTGAACACCCGAGACTTGTTTTAATTGGGATGAACCTTTTGGTACTAGGAGGTTGATTGTCTTTCATGCTAGGTGTATGAATTCTAACTTTGTAGTGCTAAAAAGTTGGAGAGTACCTATACACCTGTAGGTTATGTTCTGGCATCAATAATCTTTATTTGAAGTTTTGCCCTTTGTTCTTTGATAACTTCTGATTTTCTCTTATTCATCTTTCAGGAAGCTAGCAAGAGAAACAATAATTGGTTACCACCTCCATGGGCAATTGCTGCCATGGTGATTTTGGGTTTCAATGAATTCATGACACTTTTAAGGTATTCTTTCTGACTTGTAGTTCATGATGCCCCCTATATTTTACAGTATAACATGATTTATCTCTAGCTCATGTGGGTTTTGCTTTTTTTTTTTTCCTCTCCAGAAATCCTTTATATTTAGGGTTTATATTCGTCGCCTATCTGCTCTTTAAAGCTCTTTGGGTGCAAATGGATATCTCAGGCGAATTCCGCAATGGAGTTGTAAGTGCCGAATCTTCTTTCTCGGAATTCTAATGTTTGCAAACTAGAAGCAATTCAACCAAATATCTATTGAAAAAAGCAATTCAACCAAAAGTCTTTATAAAAAGGAAAAGCAATTCAAACAACCACTCTGGTGTATCTTATTTATCCTCTATAATTGCTTCATTAACATATGTGGAAACTTTAGAATTAATGGTCTTCTTGGGGATGTGATCTTTCTATATATGTTTTTTGGCAGCTTCCTGGACTTCTTCTTTATCCACAAAGTTCCTTCCTACAATCATGAATCTTCTTAAACGACTAGCAGAGGAAGGACAAGGTGTGGCAAATGGTCAACCTCAGGCTAACCCCGCTCTTTCATCAAAGAGCTTCCGCGGTAGCACAAATGATCACGGTGATGTATCAACCAGTGGTACATCCGAAGTAACTTCAGAAAATGGAACAGAATACTCTAGCTCCTCCTTACATGACAAAGCACAGTAAGCTATTGTTTATAACACCCACTCTTATTCTGCGACAGCAAAGTTTTAATGCTCATCCAGACGTGGTATGGTGCACAAGTATGCTTGGTTGCGGCTAGCACTTTTAGAGACAAAGCATATGAAAGAATCAGACACTGAAGGCATTGATTTTTGTACACTGAATAGGCTGTGTTTTAATTCTCTCTTGTTCTTTTTACAGTTGATTTTTATTTTGTTGGTGAACTAAGAGGGCCATTCTTTTCTGTGTTGTTTGTTATCATTCTCCTTGTTTGCCATCAAAATTTTCTTGTGAGAAGCCTAATATAATGTCTGTATTTTATGGATAAGCTGATGAAAGATATCAGAAACTATATTTCTAATGAGATGGGATTTTTGTCAACATTATTAGTGAATCCCTGAAATGTTATTCTTTTTTGATGTAGAATATGTGAATCTAGGGAAAAGTGAAGCTACATCGTAACACGTTATGAATTCGATCGGTTATATGAATTCTCATTATCTAGGTTTCCACATTTCAGTTTTTGTATCTTAAGTTTTAGTTTTATGAATTTTTGTGGATCATGTTTTTGAATTTAAGCTGTCTGTTAGCCTATGGTAATCCTCATACTTTTAGTAGTTTCTATAATGATGTATCAAAAACTAGCAAGCCATAAAAAACAGGTGAGATGTAGTTGGTACAAAAATGAAAGATTGTATTACTATTTTTAGAGTAAGAAGAGTGTATGGACCACCAATTATTGAATTGCTAGGCTGTAATATACATTATTTATCTAGCTATATATTGGTGGTTAGTATTTTTCTTTCCAAATTTTGTCAATTATTAGTTGTGTAATAGCTGAGTTATTATTATGCTAATACTGAGCCATGTGAGAGACCTATAATTTTTAATTTTTTGAGAAACCTATAATTGAATGAGTGAAATTGAATTTTTCAAAAGAAAAAAAGAACATAATTTTCTCAAGCCATTTACAAGAACTATACTATATTCTATACTCTCTCAATGGCTGTTACATTTGTTTTGCGAGTAAATTTGACTAATTTTCAAAAAATAATTAAAATTTATATTCAAAAAAAGTTATCGACAGATAGTATAAATTGCATCTTAAAATATTGGTTAAATTTAATTATTTGGCATAGAAGTTGTTTTGGAGTTTATGGTCAAATAGTTTTTTTTTTCCCACTGTTTTGACAAAGACAAAGTGTTAAACTTTAGAAAATAATTATTAAAAAACCATAATAATTTAATGCATCTTTAAAGAGAGGCTATTTGAATCAAAAACCCTCAACCACATGAAAACCATTTTTGTTATTTTCTCAGAGAAATGTGACAAATATATCAGGTCCAGCTGGGTGCACTTATAATATTTCTTACAAAATTATGTATAGTTATTTTCAAAGGTCTATTTCTTTAGCGTCTAACTATGTTATGTGATTGAATACTTGGAAGTTGGAATCTATATATTCACAATATTAGATAAAGGAAAGAAACTTTTTTTTTTTAAAAAAAATAAAATTTCTCATCCGATGTAATATCTGCATTAAGTTTGACTAATTTGTACTCACGCATTGTGAAGTGGATTTTAAACATAATTTTTCTCATATTCAAGGCTCAATTCAAGACTTCTAATTTATGATGGAGATAAATATTACCGCAAAAAGAATTATCGACTATTGAGTTCATGATAATGCATTTAGAGTCGCTATAGCCCTTGGCGACATTTATAGAACACAGACTTTTAATACTCATGTATTATTACCACTAAATATAACATAACAATAATTATACTATTACCGAAAAAATCCTTCATTTGTTATGGTGCCCATCAAGAAATTAAATAGCAAATGTTTTAATTAGTTAGGAAGTCAAGTAAATTAAAAAAATAAATTATATGTAATTAGTTCGATCTGTTCTGAGCATGAACTTGTGTACTATAAAAGAGAAAGGATAACGGTTTTGAAGAATCCCAATAAAGTATGTTGGGCACAATATACGCGCAACATAATTTTATAAGTGGAATCTAAAAAAAATATGACGTATATAAATTTTATTTTTATCTATATAAGTTAGGGATAGTGTTTCCCATTTATCCCTTAACTCGAAAGTAAAATGTTTGTGATAGAATTATAAGCAAAAAGATAGTAAAATAACACATGCATAAGTAGTAATACACATTAAAGAATATGAATTATCATAGCTGTTGAATTTCATTTATTACTTATTACTGCAAATTAAAAATGTAAGTTTCCTTTAATTAATCAATAACTGAAAAAAGAGGGAAAATGTAAAAGAGGAACAATTAATTTCCAGCTGGATGGATGGATAGATAATAATAATATAATAATAATAATAACAATAATAATAATAATACTAGTGAAAGATAGCTCATTTATTTATTTTATTAAGAAGGTAGCTAGATCATGAGCTAGCTAGCAAAAAAAAAAAAGGTGAACTTTTCTTTTTAATCAGTTTAAAATGAACGGCTTTTTTTTTCACGATATATAAATTTTAATTTTTTACATAATGTACTTAAAATTTTAAAATTTAAAGAGCATTTCAATACATCTGACATAATTTAATTTTAAAATCATAATATTTTTTTCTCTCTTTCTTATATTTCGTACTAAATCAAATTATATCATATTTTTTTAAACGAAAAAGATTATTAAAAAAATTATGTGAAATAATGTAGCACCTCTACCTCTATTAAAGATTTGCTTCCAGCTTTTGTTTAATTTCACTCATGTACATTTCGACATCAGTGCTATATAATAATATGAATTAAATATGTTTGGTAATAATAATAATAATATGGGCTAAGTATACATACATATATTCCTGTATTATACATATATATATATATATATATTCCTCTAACTAACTAAGATATTATAATATCTATAACTATATAAACCATTAAGTGGTCGGTGAAAAAGGGACACACCTGAATAAGGAAAAATAATCTGCTGAGCTAACTATATTACTTATTACTATATTATATATATATATGCAAAGACAAATAATATATATTTTTTATATACTATATTATATAGTTATATATGTAATATAAAAGATACCACCCTCTCTCTCTATATATATATATATAGACACAATGATTAGTGACGTGGCAAATAGTGTGGTCATGTAATTTTATATATTCCTCCTCCTTTTTTGGAAGTTGGAAATTGTTCATTCTCAAAAATGTAGTTTGGTTGTCCGCGTAATTATCGATAGATGTTAAATAATTAAAAGTTTTGGATTTGATTTTTTTAGATATATCGGAGAGATTTTTTTGCTTTTTAATATGAAATTTTCTAAAAAAATATAGATTAAGTTGGATTGAATATAAGATATCAGATGAAAAATCGATAAAAAAATTTAACTATGTTGAGCTGAATTTGAAAGAGTAAAATGTGTGCTAAATTGAAAAATCGATCAATTTATTGGGTCATAGTTTTAATAAGTTAATATCGTCACCTTTAATAGATCCGAGTCTTTTTGAGTACGTAATTACTTTTGTTTGGTAATAATATACCTACTAATTAATATGAAACTTCTTAGCACAAATTTGAATTTAATCAAACGTAATATTAAATACAAAAAAATTAAAGTAAAAAACACAAAGAATATTTTAAAATTTATTTTATTTAAGTTATATAGTAATTTTTTTATTTACAGCTTTCATTCATGTGCTCCTTTGATAAATTAATCCCACAATCTTTAAGTTAAACACCAATAATATTTATCACATGAACAACCTTCTCTGAGCAATATCTTTGAATTTATTGTTGTGTACATGTTTGGATTAGATTTTTTTTAATGAATCATTTTGAATTTTACCCTTTGTATTAAGTCAAACAAACGAATCTAATACACTTCAAAGTGACTTGTACCGTATTTTACCAAAAACTTGTGTAGTTGAGTTGTGTGTCCTCTCTTTATTATATAAGTAGTACTCTCTATATCTAGTTTTATTCATATCGACTTGTCACATCATTTATCGATCAATAAATTGATATTTTTAATATATTAAACAAGTAAAAATTTACGAAAATTTTTATATATAATAATAGTGAGCTGTCATGAGAAGAAGGTAATAAAAAGTAGTACTATTAGTAGATGGTAATGAATCGAACGGCCAATATGAATGCATTGATGATTCAGTGTAGCAGTTGGCATTGATTTCCCACACCATTAATGGCCTCTCTTTGAATTTAATATTTCCACCTAGCTCTTTCAAGTAATTTGCCATTTGTTTTCAAACTAAAATGTATTTATTATTTCATTTTAGGTGGTTGTTTGCTGGTATAATTTGATTTAAGTTAGCATCTATTAATATTTTATTACTCTTTTAACTTTGTTTTCTAGTTATTTTATTAATGAATTAGTTTACGAGGCAAAACGAGCGAATTGATATGTAATTTTATGCATGTATTGATTATTCTATCGTTTATTCTATATAAAATAATAATATTCATGTATAGTTTAATATGCAATGTCCAATATATTGTGAGTGATAAGCATCGGTTTATTTTTAGTTGTCTAATATTACCTTGTTAAAATTCGTCTTTTGATAGCTAGTTAGAGTTATGCGAATATTAATTATATAAGAATTAGTTATGATGAAACTTTATGCATATATTAGTTATGTATGTATTAGATATTCTATCTTCTTTCGATAACATGAAATAAAAAAAATCTTTTTGGCTAGAAAATTTGACCAGAATGATATCTTTTCTACGTTATTTCACCTTTTAATTTTACCCTTTTAACTTTAATGGATTTTAACTAAAAAATAGAAAAAAGATCAATTTATTTTAAAATTAAAAAATACTATAATTTTTTTTAATTTTCTGATCATTTAACACTTTCTCATAAAATAATACATCGATCCTCTCGTTAACTATTTAAATTATGTAGGTTTTTTAGATGTCAACCAAATGTTGATTTAATTCATACATGATCAATTTATTTCTTATCTATCTACCAAATATTGTATAAATTATATAAAAATTTAATACATATAATTATTCGCATCCATCCAGCTACATTAACCCTTTAATAGTATAAGTAAATATTTAAAAAAGTGAACATCTATTTTTAATATAGTGGACTAGTAAAATGTACTACTAGTGAGTAGTGCTATATATATATATATATATTGGAGTTGGACACTCAAAACAAGGCCAAGTAGAATAAGCCACATAGATCAAAGGCTTTGTTGATGTCCTAAATAGAGAGTAAATTTTTGTTAGTGTAGTTTGTGTCTGAACTCAAATGGCTGTGGTTGGTCCTCTCTCTGTGATTTTCAACCTTCTTCTCTCTTTACTTGTATGCCATCTCCATTTCACCATTCTCATTCAAGGTACCTTTTTATTATTTTCTCTTATAGTAGCTAGGGATTTGAATTTCATTTTCCATGTTTTTTCTCTTTTTTTTTTACTATTAAAATTCCCTTTTAATTTCACTTGTTTAATAATCAATTTATCATCCTCATCTTTGTAATCCACCACCTTTTCTTGCAATTCTTCAAAATCACTTCTACTAATCTATTAGAGATCCATACACTTAATTAAATTGCATCATTTGTTGTTTAAATCAATGGTTTCTCATAATTTTCGTTCGTTTCAATTTAAGTGTTATATTTTTTTTTTCTTTTTTAAAAAATATCTTTTTCTTTTGTGTATTTATGAAGTGTGTGGTCATATCATCTGAATAAACGTTACATGAGATAATCATATACTATTATAAATTTTTTTTAATGTCTTCTACCCATAGTATGCATCTCATGACTTTTCTAATTTTTTTATAAAATATTGAATTCAGTTGAATCTGCTGCAGGTGGTGGATGGGAAGATAAGTATCCATTTATAAGAGAAGCAAGTAGATTTGATAATTATAAGAATTCATATGATTATATTATAGTTGGTGGTGGAACAGCTGGTTGTCCTTTAGCAGCAACATTATCAAAAAAATACAAAGTTTTATTAGTTGAAAGGGGTGGAGTTCCATTTACAAATACAAATGTGTCATTCATGCAAAATTTTCACATCTCTCTTGCTGACACTTCATCTACTTCCGCTTCACAATTCTTCCTTTCTACCGATGGGGTTTTTAATTCTAGAGCTAGAATTTTGGGTGGAGGCACTTGTATTAATGCTGGCTTTTACACTCGCGCTGGTCCCAGGTTCGTTTCATTTCATTTTACTTGACTCATATATTTAAAAATATATTCATTATAGATTGAAACGGATAAAGGAAGGAGGAAATATCAAAAATAAAATTATTTAAATTTTTGAAATATAAATGAAACGTGTCAAGTCCGATACGAACAACTGTGCAACTACAATTTCCTTGTCTTGTTATGGATTTCTTTTTTATGGTGAGACAAAAGGGTAGATTCTCCATTTTTTATAGAGTTTTTTAAAACCCTTATAAAATTTTTTATTATATAATTAGTGGATTAATTTGTTATAATATAGGTCATTTCTCTTTGGTCGGATAACTATTATTGAAAGGAGAGTAGTTTTTTTGAGTCGAGAGTATATAAAAAATATTTATATTTTATTTTTTGTATTTTATATGTAAAATTATACTGAATATATTTGTTGTTACGGTAGAATAGTTGTTAGCATATATAAAAAAAATTCTACAGCCTAATTTTGGATTATTCATGGATATAATTTGGTGGTTGAATAATGAATTATATCCCCCAACTAGAAAAGTGAAATGAGCAATGTGGTTTTTAATACCAATAAATTTTGGTCATATTCTTGTACTCACGTTAAGTTGATTTTATTACTTCTTTGAATCAAACATAGGAAAAAAAAAAGTAGTGGTTCTCATTTTATTTTATTTTAAAAGAAAACTTTAGATGAAACAAATAAATAGAGGAAAATACCTACCTATTTGTATGACAAAAAATGTGTTACTTTCTAGTTTCTCATTTTTTTTTTACTTTTTTTACTATACTAAAAATAAATGTTCATTTTTTTTTTAGATTAAAAAATCTTCGGATAATTTATTATTTAGTATTTTTAATTATAGTCATCGTTGTTTCTTGAAATGTGTGTTTAAATTAAATCTGGACAAGTAAAAATAGTCGGATGAAGTATTAGACTAAAATTTGTTTTATTATAAATGAAAAATGATATGTCATAATCAAAAGTATGACTACTAATTTCAACTAAATGTTTTAAGATTCAACTAATTAATGTGAGCATTTACAGAAATGTTTTCCATTTTGGTCAGTTACCAAACATGATTTAGACGTTTTAAAAAGAACTCAACTACAATTATATTCCATTAATTGTCGTGTGAGACCAAAATATTGGACCCATTAAAACCTTTTTTTAATTATAAAATATCCTTTTGATGACCTGATAATGTGAATTTTTTTTTTAATTGATGATATATACATACATAACTAAAACTCTTTTAATTTATCCTTTTGTCACTACTAAAAAAGCACTATTTCCCCATTGAAATTTGTTACTAAAAAATTGTTCCCATCATGCGTCTTCTCGGAAGGAAAATCATATTTTATAGCACAAATTTTTCATTAATTTACCGCGCTAGTAGTGTGTGGACAAGCTTTAAGGCATTGTCCTTGATCAATTGACTAAAGATAAACTTTTAATAAAGTATTTGATACATATATATGATGTTTGTCTCCTTTATTTCTTAGCCTTGAAATAAAGATTTTGATAGGGAATGCAAATGCAAAAATATTTAAATACAAAGCAGAAAATGAGTGTACACAGATAAATTGAGGCCATTGTCTATTTAAAACAGGCCAACTACCAAACTTGTATAGTCATTTATTCTACTTATACCTATAAAAGGACCCTAAAATTTAAGTTTCCTATTTATGATGTTTATTCAGTACTATTGTTTAAGCATGAAGGTTTATGATGAATCCAAAGAAGTAGGTGCACACTAGCAGTTAATATCTTGGCCTAATGCTAGCTTGCAAGTGCTAAATATAACTACTTGCTTTCAGTGGCGGAGCTAAAATTTTATTGTTTTCTCTTTTGAAATTGAGTATTGTTAAGTAGGTGAGCTCATTTTATGTCCATTAAGAAAAATAACAAAATACAAAGTATATCGGATGTTTCTTGAGAATTGAGCACTATTAAGAAGACGTAGTTGGAAACAATTACTATTTTTTGTCTTGAATTCCTAAAGGGACACTTGTTTTGGGACGGAGGAAGTAAATCGAACAGGGTCTAGGTATAGAGCGAGTCGCAATTGTTGTGTTGAGTTGTAAAAATTGATTGTAGATCATACATGTTGTTGATGCTGCGATCTTCTTGAACTTGCAGTTACATTAAGAAAGCGGGATGGGATTCTAAATTGGTGAATGAATCATATCCTTGGGTTGAGAAACAAATTGTTTATAGACCAAACTTGGCTCCATGGCAAGAAGCAGTAAGGGAAAGTCTACTTGAAATTGGTATCTCACCTTTCAATGGATTCACTTATGATCACATCTATGGAACCAAGGTTGGTGGGACCATATTCGACCACTTTGGACGTCGTCACTCTGCTGCTGAACTACTTGCCTCTGCTAATCCTAACAAGTTGGATGTTCTGGTGCATGCCACAGTTCAAAAGATTGACTTTGATACATCAGGTACATCTCGATTAGTTAACATGTTGGTTAACTGTAACCTGAAACATGGAGTATGTGTAATAGTAGTAGTGATAATCCGATTGAAATAATTATACGCAGGAAAGAAGCCACGGGCAGTGGGAGTCATTTTCAAAGATGAAAATGGGAAAGAACACAAGGCATTTCTTTCGACTAGGAAGGGAAGTGAGATTATAGTGTCATCTGGTGCAATTGGGAGCCCTCACATTCTGATGCTTAGTGGAATCGGACCAAAGGCCGAATTGGAAAAGTTCAACATCCCGGTGGTTCTTGACAATAAGTTTGTTGGTCAAGGAATGTCAGACAACCCCTTGAACACGATCTTCGTCCCCACAAATAGGCCCGTTGAACAGTCACTGATTCAGACCGTAGGGATTACGAAAAAGGGAGTCTATATTGAAGCAAGTAGTGGATTTGGACAATCAGGAGATAGCATCAGTTGCCATCATGGAGTCGCTTCAGCTGAGGTTAGTGGCAATATTTCAACTTCTATCAATCACATCCTGATTGGATTTCGTTTCGTGTTGTTTCATAACGTATTGTATTGTATGTAATTGGTAAGTTTACTCAAGTATAACTCTCTTAATCGCACAGTAATACTAGTCTCTACGTCCATTAATTGTGGTTTTCCTAACATTGTGTCCACATCTTGGAATAATCAGATTGGGCAACTGTCCACCATTCCTCCGAAACAGAGAACAGTAGAAGCAATTGAAGCATATCGAAAAAGCAAGAAAAACATACCACACGAGGCGTTCAAGGGAGGTTTTATCTTAGAAAAGATAGCACTACCTTTGTCAAGAGGGAACATTAGCCTGGTGACTACTAATCCTGACGACAACCCTTCCATCACCTTCAACTACTTCAGCCATCCACGTGATCTAAAACGATGTGTAGATGGTATACGCATTGTGGAGAAGATAGCGAAATCTAAACACTTCACCAACTTCACACAGTGTAACAAAGAGACACTAGATAGGCTGCTTAACATGAGTGTCCAAGCTAATGTTAATCTAATACCAAAACACACTCATAACACAGAGTCGTTAGAACAGTTCTGCAAAGACACTGTGATCACAATATGGCATTACCATGGCGGATGTCAAGTTGGAAAGGTGATCGCTCCCAATCACAAGGTTCTTGGTGTCCATAGGCTCCGCGTCATCGATGGTTCCACATTCAAAGAGTCTCCAGGCACAAATCCTCAAGCCACAGTGATGATGATGGGCAGGTAATACCATTATACTCCCTCCATTTCAAATAAGGAAGAATGCATTCTTCCTTATTTGACAACTCTTTAATTCTAACCTTCCAAGTGACATGATTTCCTCATCATTCTTGTTGTCCCATTAAATGCAGGTACATGGGAGTGAAGATTCTGAGAGAGAGATTAGGAAAAGCAGCTGGTTTGTAAAGACTTAGATAACTTTGAAGTAGAAGAAGATTAGACCTATTCTTTAGTTTGTTTTGTTAAGGGGTCTTTACTATTCTAATTCTTAGCAAGCAAGTGTGTGTAGTCTGTCAAGATTGGCTTGCACCATTAAAAAAGGTGTCTCTGTGGTGTCTGTGTGAGGTTGGAATTGGAACTTTTTGTGCTGTTGTGTTCACATTGTAATGTCTGAAGTTCATGCTTAATTATTATCTAACCTTGCATCTATATCGTTATCAATCTTTTGGTACATTCTCTTCCTGTATACGTTATTTCATGAATTTGACTGGACTTGCAAGTATTCGCCCTTGCCTAGTGAGTTTTACTAATACCTCAAACAATAGTCATTATGTTCACAAGGCAGTGAATAGACACATAAGCAGTTAACCATCATGCTGTAGAAATAGCAATGTGAGTTCAATGAAACTGCAAACAAACAGGTTTTAAGTGGTTCATTTTGCCCTAGCAAAATGAAATCATGATCTTTTTTATAATTAGTAATGGTCAATTTGATTAGTTCCCTGACTGAAGGAGTAGTAGTGAGGGACTGGAATTGTGGCCTAGTAGTCACAACAAACAAAAGATTTCACAAAAAGAAGAAAAGGAAAACAGACAATAGAGAATGATTAGCACAACAAAAATGCCCAGCATAGTCCCCCTACCTCAAACTCAGAGGCAGTGAGGTTGCAGTGAGGTTGTTTGAGGTTGTTTCAGATAGACACTCGGCTCAAGGAAAGAAGCAATAACAAAAACAAAAGATAGTAATAGAACTAAAACTACAACAAGAAAAAAAATACAATAATCGAGGTACAAGGAACAATATATAGTAGCATAAATCGAAGGACAAAAAACTATTGGAGCAATACTACGACTAATAATATGAACGGACAATTACAAGACACTGGATTACTATGTACTAACCTTCTATCCGAATTCGTGTCCTCCACACCCTCCTATATCTAAGGCCATGTCCTCGGTAAGCTAAAATAGTGTCATGTCCTGTCTAATCATTAAGAAAATACTTCTGAAAATAACTTCAGATATCAAAAATTACAAAATAAGATGAATTTCTCATTAAGAAAGAGGAACTACTAAGTTTTAGTCCCACATTAAGTTTTCCACTTAAAGTAGAGAGGGAAGTACATAAAATGGACATTTTAAATCATCTGGAACTGAAAAAATACTACAAATTGTCAGGTTCAAATCTTCTTATGGTAATATCTACAGACAAAATAAGATAACTCCATGAACAAGAACACTGAACAACAATTATATGTTCTAATATAATGTAGGACTTAATGTTTGTGGCTAAAAGTTCTCATCATGTTTTTGATGAAAAACTATGTTCACTCATGCTGCCACTTGAAAGAACTCTCAACCTTTGCCAGAAATTCCTTTTTCTTCCCATTTTCAAAGGAGCAGAATTAAATTGTCTCCTAAAAGACTCAGATTCCACTGTTCCATATCTAGCTGATGCACTCTTTAACTCTGAAGCTGATACTCCCACTTGGACATTTAAAGGAGAATCAAAACCTGGAATTGATTTATGGACTAGTGAAGTATCTGTCATAGAAAGGTCCTCGTGGCTGCAACTTCGTGACATAGGCCCTCGTGTATCATCAAATTCATCACATACTAATTTCAAGGCTTGAACCACTTCTCCCATGAAAGGGCGATGCGATACTTCTGGCTGTACACACATTGATGCTATTGCTGCAACTTTACTGATACTATCAATTGGGATATCAGACTCTATAGCTTTATCTATTATTATTTCTAAACCTTCCTTCGTTGTCAGGAGCGGACGAGCCCAGGCTACAAGATTTTCTTGACCTTGAGGTTGTGATAAATCCACAGGTTTTCGTCCGCTCAAGAGCTCAAGGAGAACTACACCATAGCTATAAACATCACTTTTCACCAGGAGATGGCCAGTCATTGCATATTCTGGAGCTAGGTAGCTGCAGCAAATAATTAGCAAAAAATTAGGTACAAGCCAAGATCATATGTCAGGATTATTTGCCATGTTGCTTATTAGCAGAGGTGGATACAATATAAATTTAACGGGTTTAACCATATAAGCAGTCCACCAGTCCATTCCCAACCAATGTAGGACTCTAACCTACTCTAACACTCTTCATCACTTCCATGCCCAGACTGAAGCTTGGACCAGGAGCCCAAAACAAGGATGGACTTGGCTCTGATAATATGTAAAGATATGGCACACAGGCGTAACTCAACCCCAAAAGTTAGCTCATGAAGGAAGGATTGCCTAAATCCATATAGGCAGACCACTAGTCCATTTCCCAATCAATGTCAGATTCTAATCTACTCTAACAAAATCATAAAAGCTGATAGCATCTAGTTCAAATTTTGACTATGCTTCTGCATATTAGCGTTGTCGCCTATCAGCACTAGTAGAAGTATAGCAAGACAGAAAATTTCACTCAATGAAAGAGTGCATAATGCATACCCAAATGTGCCCATCACATGAGTGGAGATGTGTCTGTTTCCCTCCTCCAGTGCTGTTCTAGCCAAGCCAAAGTCTGAAACTTTTGGTGTAAAATCATGTTCCAGCAAGATGTTACTAGACTTGAAGTCCCTGTGTATTACACGAGGGCTCGAGTCCTCATGCAGATAGGCCAATCCTCGAGCTGCACCTAATGCAATCTTCATTCTTGCATACCAGTCAAGAGGAGAAGCTTCTTTATCAATTCCTGAAAGAGAAAACATAGAAACCAAAATCACTTATTCAACCAATATATAACATATCAAATATAAGTTCTGGTGTATTCATTTGTCAGATATGTACTAACCATGTAAGTGTGATTCTACACTCCCATTAGGAACAAGTTCATAGACCAGGCAGCGACAGTTTTCCTCGGTGCAAATACCTATCAATTTGACCAAGTTTCTGTGATGCAGCCTACTAAGCATCTCAACTTCAGCCAAAAACTCACGGCCTCCCTGCCGATCATCTCTCTTTAGAACCTTAACTGCTACTTTCCTTCCATCATCAAGAGTTCCACTGTACACAAGTCCAAAACCACCTTCCCCAAGGACCCTTGAAATGTCAAAGTTGTTAGTGGCTCTCTCTATATCGTTTGTACTGAAAATTTTTGCAGTTCCTGTGTAAGCTAAAATACTAGAACTGAAGGACATGGATTTTGAGCAGGGCTTACTTGCCAAAATCATAGATCCAGCATCACCTGTTCAATATGTAGTCATCAGCTCTAAGACGCATTATGTAACAGTTTATCTGCATTTCCTGTTTACTACTCCTCCATTTCAATTTGTTTGACTTGACACAATGTTTAAGAAGGAAAACTTCTGAATCTTGTGGTCTTAAACTAAAGACATGAAGAATGTACCAAAATATCCTTTAATCTTGTGGTCTTAAACATGCCATGTGAAAAGTTGAAATTAAAGAGTTGCCAAAACATGAAAGAGACATTCTTTTGGAAACCGACTAAAAAGGAAAAGTAAGACAAGCAAATTGAAACTGAGGGAACATATTCAGGATATTGCAATTCCTATCAGTAGAGTTTACCTGATGTTTTCTCCTGGGAGGAGACTAAAATATGGGGAGGTTGCTCAGGTGATTGAGCATAACATCCTCGCTTAAACAACAGAAGCCAAATTAATCCCATGCACACAACAAAGGCTGTGATAGATGATATGACGATCACAATAATCATACTTCTAGCTATACCCTTCTTTCTCATTCTTGATGACACATCTACCCCCAGAGGTTTGATTGCCATTCCATTATTTTCATTGCCAGGATAGGCTGGTAGATCATCAATAGTAGCACTGCTCGAATGACGTGAAGGTGGAGAAGGTGGTAACCCTGGAACAGAATCAACTTTATAAGAACTCAAACAATTGATGTGTATAACACTAATAAAGTGCAGAGGCACAGCTATTAGAGAATGGAGAATAAGCAAAATCAGCATGATAGAACTAATTTAGCCAGTGAACATTGACATTACTGAAGTAACAACCAATTAAATATTAATGGTACTAATTGACAACCTGGATAACGGACATAAACCATCTCATAGGCACCAAAGTCCGTAGTCTTAATGAATACTGCCCTCTTCCAGAACTTCTGATATATGGTAAAAGCTGTGGTACCATCAAATTTTCCATCTGTAGGAACCAAGTTGATATGTACAATTGTTTTCTCAAGCTGTTGGTCGGCTGCATTTGCTCCCATAATCCGCACTTGACTCATGTTTAGCAAAACACCAGCAGCAATTTCCTTGGCTAGCTCAGATACCAAAGGAAAGAAGGTATAGAGTGTGACATTGAGGCGTATCGCTACCTCAATGGGCCACACACAGCCGCAGGGTGACCCAGGAGGTGTGTACGTCAACGGCTCAGTGCATGTCAAAGAACTACAATCTAGTAAACATTTTACTTAATAAAAAATGATAGATAAAGGAAACTGAAAGAACATCAATAAGAGAGCTAAAAGCACTTGTCTGCGTACCATGATTCGGAGGTGGTGGTGGCAGTGTCATAACAGGTAAAGGTGGTGGTCTCAGTTTCTTTCGTTTTATAGATGAACTCGTTGGCGATATTGTCGGTGTACTCATGGGAACTGACAACAATACAAAGAACCAGATAATTAGCATTGTTAAGTGTTACCTTTTATTACAAAAAAAAAAAAAAAAGAGATGATGCATTAGTATTACAATTTATATACATACTTCCTGTGTGACTAGGTTGGGTTATCGGTGATGATACAGGTGCCCAACTTATTGAAGAAGGAACAGGAGACATGGACGGAGAGATTGAAGGACCTATATGTTTTATGAAAAGAAAAATATAGTCACTTGTTTATTTTCTATTTACAAGACCGAAGAAAATACATTTTTAGAATAGCTTACCTGACCAGCTTGAACTGGGTGGATGGAGGTGATCATTTGGTTTAGCCGTAGAGTCACTGTGTTTGTTTCTCCTGTGATGATGCCTAATAGAGGAGATTATAGGCGCAGATGCAGAACTGCCTACTTGCTTCCCACCAGAATTCCTAAAATGGGTTGAAGTTAAAGGTGCATCCGCGTAATTTGATGGTTCCAAGATCTTGTGCTGATAAGTAGCTACAGAAACAAATCTGACTATCAGATTTTACCAAATTCAGCACATAAATAGTTCTAGCTATTTAAAATACCTTTAGTTGGAGGATGATATGGGTACGGAGCACTGTGAAATGCCTCGAGATGGGGCGCAGCAGCAAACATTGCATGTCTCTTCGATCTAGAAGTTGGAGTGGGGAACAAATCTGCAATGTGTATGTGATGCAACACCATATCAAAAGATCTGCTAGTCAGGAAATATCTATTACATTTTACATGACAATAGCTTTTGTCATTTTCAGTTTGGCACTCATTTTTGCATAACAAATGTTGTTCTATAATATCATAGAAATAAGCTTTAGGAGGCCTTAAGTAAATGAAGATACATGAATGCTGACATATGAGGAGCATGATTAAAAAATGCCCCAAATTGACGAAATCAAAGAGCATATCCTCGACTTCCTTTCTAATCTTTAACAGTGTATCGACAGGTAGTTCATCTCTCTCAAAATCATCAAGAAAGGACTAGATGGAAAGTACATTAAAATAAAATGAGTGTTGTAAAGGTCAGAGATCAAACACATACAAACGGAGAGAATGTCTCACCTTCTTGTAGGAGGGATTTATGTGATCCTGCATTTCTCTGTACACTAAGATCAATTCTTCCGTCCTTGAGAAATGCAGAAGCTGCTGTTTTCAGTGATTGTAGGTTGAATCCTGCAATGGTGCTAAAGCTACTTAGTAACTTCAGAATACTAATACAACACTAGATCATAACTTCATATCCCTACTTAATTCTTACAATCATCCATTGCATTTACTCCAATTTCCTTATCTTTTCCTTTGATATCTTGAAAACAAAGAAAAAACTACTAAACTACAAGTTTGGAAGCAGATGAGCTTATAATCAACGTGTTCAACCGAACTCAGTACGCATAATATACATATACAAGAGTGTGTCGTGCTTGAAAAACTGAAGTATACAATAAATTTTAAATTTTGAACCTATAGTTATGAAGGAGAGTTTAGTGCTAAGATTTAACTCATAAAAGTTTAAATCTTGGATCCATCATTTACTAAAACAAGCACAACTATATACCCTTCCTGACCCTCTTTGATTGAGCAGACTCACAATCAAAGCCCTTGCTCAAACGATCAAGAATTGCATTCTTGACACAACAATAACAACAACATATGCAATGTAGTCCCACAAAGTGGAATATGAGGAAGGTAGAGTATACGCAAAACTTACCACATTGTTTCCAATAGACAATCGGCTCAAGAAAAAACAGTCAAACAAGAAGTAATGGAAGTGAAAGCATAACAAATCATACTGAGCAATAACTAGAACAAAATAATAGGATACTCAAAGTACAAGAAACAACATAAAGCAATAGAAATCAAAGGACAAGAAACTAGATGATCAATGTGATCACAATATCATACCTGCAGATAATTGGATTGAAAGAACACTTAGAATCACCAAGAACCTCAACAACATGAAACTCTGCAGCAACCCCATTTCCCTCCTCAAGAAAAATGCAGAGAGGATCAAACTACAGAACCATTCTTAGAATGAAAATTGTACTATTTTTAGTACAATGTGTTCAGAAAGAGCATGATTATATGTTTCAAGGACTACAAAAATACAAGTATCTTTAGCTTATGAAAATAAAAGACCCCAAAAATGGTACCATCAAGAAACCTGTCCAAGTTAGGTGGGGAATAAGTACTAATAAAACCACAAAATTTCTCAGATTTTTTTTTATTCTTGGAATGAAATAATCATTTTTTAAAAAAAGGGTTTTAAAGATTGTTAAAACTGATCAAAGTAAAAAAAAAAAAAAGACAAATAGTACAAGTACAACACTAGAGATTGATCAAGAAAAGAGCTAAAGCTAAAGCAAGAGAGACACTGTGAAAGAGAAAAGCTCTTTTCTTTTCTTGTGGGGATGAAAGAAACAAAGGACAGAGATGAAAATTGAAAATTATTCATAGATCCATTTGACATCATTTGTTTAGTTGAATCTTACTACTAAACATTCAAATCTTTTCAGTTGAAATTGTTGACAATACTGTTCAAGTGGAATGCCACACCCCCATCTTACTCACTTTTAATTTTTTTAATGCACTGACTGTGTAAATTACACTAAGTTTTATTTAACTTATAATAATAAATGACAATTAATCGAGAGTCACGAGGTTTTAGATTTAAATTTCTTTTTATTTGTTCAATTATTGATTGATGAAATTATTCGTTAGTTTTATTGTTAGAAGGTAGTAGGTACTCATGAAATTAGTCGATATACGTATAAGTGAACGTAAACTCAATTCTTAATTGTGGTATGTGTAAACTGATATAAACATCATAATTGAAGTAATAATAGGCGACTCCGAGGAAAATTAATTTTGTGGGCCATTTATAAAAATAAAAAAAATATAATTTTTTCACGATCATATAGAAATATCATTTCTTTCTATTTAATTTGTACGTGATGAGAGATCTTATTTCCTACCATGGTAACATGAAAATTTTTAATAAAATAATGATTTGGTATAATGGTGAGATTATACTGATAATATTTTTAAGTATATTTTTTAATCTTTGGCAGGTTCCATCATTATGGAGTAATGGTCCACTTGCAATGTCATTTTCAACTCACTAACTTGAAAAGATTAGTCTTTGATTTATTAATTACACTCTAATGAAAGCTATTAAACTTAGGGATAGTAAAAGGTAGTGTCATTTCCACCTTTTACTTTTTTTAAAAAAAAAAATGGAAGTAGCAAAATAACATAATACCCCACGTTCCATACGTGATTAGACTTTAATCAATTATTTAATTATCATAAAGTTTCAATCTAGCTACCATCATATTTTAAAATATTTGAAAACATTTAATTAAATCAATACTATTGTAGCTACTTCAATTCCACTCATTTCCTATTTACAAATAACTTTTTCCCTAACATCATCAATACACCAATCTTACGAGAGTTTTCTAAATGAACTTTTATATCTTTTTCGATATATATTTATATAATCATCGTTTTCGAATTAGGTTGTGTGCCACAATGATTATTTTAAATTATTATTTACTATTTTCTATTAGAGGAAAAATCAAGATTAAATTTCAAAAGATTTAGTTTGTTACACTTGAATTCATTGCAATTTTAATTAAAATTATGGATCAAAACTTAATATTTGTTTTTTTACGTGTACTATATTTGTATTGCGTCCTAAAAAATGATTGGTTGAATTTCATTATTCGCATGTTGTGTGTGCCTCCAATAAGTGCAGATATTATTTTTTTTTAAAAATCATTTTAAATGTTTTATGTTTTTGATCTCTTGCCGAGAATAATATCTTTTCAATTTTACTGACCACTAAAATAAAATAAAATATCGAATTACACTTCATAGTTCGCGATTTATCCCGTATCTCATATCTAACCTTTTAAAACCCTAACTCTAAATTTAAAAAAATCAAATATCTAATTACATGTACATATCAGGGTATTGTCTCTGCCATGGGCCGGCCATTCGCCTTTTAATCCCTCTTATTGGCTCGCGCTCAAGGGAGAATCGAACCCTGACCTATGGCTCCTTTACAATCCCTTCCCCAGGAGATATCGCCTCTTACCATTGATTTTGCAATTGTTATCAAATTATAAATTAAATTTATTTTACTTTATTAACTACTAAATCACATTGCAAAGTGAAATATATGAATATTGGACTTATAATTAGAATGGGTAAAATCTAAAATGTTATGTCTATTAATTGTCTGGTGGGTACTGTTCAATGTTTGGAAGATATGGTGAATAATGAAAATCAGAATGGGTCTTCATTTAACAACTATTTCATAGAATTGGAATAATATGGGTTATGTCCCCGCTTGCTCAGATACGAGTTCAGTTAAATTTAATAATTTTTATATTAATTATATTTTAAAAATTTATTAATATATATATGAATATTAAATCTACAACTTTTAGTTATTATCATTAAAAATCATCATTTTAAAATTTATAAAATTAAAACTCTGATTCCGTATTTTCGATCACCAATTGATGATGGTTAGGTTAACTTAGTTGATTTTGGAATGGGGTAGTTGGACAGCATCTTCACCACATTACATATCTCTGTATAATTTTTTAATTTTTTTAAAAAAATGATATACTGTCGGTGCTCTTGGCCCGCTTCCCAAAAAACACTTATTTATTTATCATTATATAAATTGTATTTTTTAGGAATAATAGCACTTCTAATCCCTCATTAATAAATTGCAGTTTTTAATATTTTTATATATGCTTCAACACACTTAATTGATCATTAATATGTTAAAAACGTACGATTTTAAGTCTCTTTGTATGACATATGATTTTACCTTTCTTTTCATTTACTCAAATTAATTAGTTGAAATGTAAGAATCAAATAAAAAAATTTAATTTCGTTATATGCGTTTAGTCTCCTTTAGCGTCATGTACAAAATAACATTAGAAAAATTTAATCTTACGAATCTTCTTTAATATAGAAAAAAAATCTAGCAAAATAATAAGATACTTTATTCAAACATTAAGAATACTATAAAATCGACATTTTTAAGAAAAAATATTTTTTATTATATCTTTAATTTATTAACATTGAGCTAATATCTTTAAAAAATATAGCGAGCAAATACATTTAAAGTTCTATTAATTAACAAAGATAAAATGGTAAGTTTACTACATTTATTATTTTCTTGATAAATATAACAAAGTCAAAAGTTGACAAGTTAAAAGATATAAAGGGAATATATTTTTCATGAAAAATGCTTTTTTATTTATTTATAAATAGCCAAATAATATTTTCTTAATGAATGTTGCCCATTCATTTAGCAGGAAGGCTATTGGGTCTCCCCAAGGCCCAATTAGACAGAAGTGGGCTGCTGATTGGTAGGTTCAGTATTTTGGCTTTTGGGCTTACATAGGCCCATCAAGGCCACTACTGGGCTGCTGCTATATCTACGAATCTTAAACGGGTCTACATATACTATATTCTTCGCAAACCTCATTTGTGAAATTTCACTAAATATGTCATTATTGTTGTTATTCTAGCAAATGCTACTAGAATTCGAAGGACTAACAAGTCGAAAGGAAAAAATGATTCACTAAGTTCAGAACCAAGGAACGAATTCATAGCAAATTCGAAAACTAATCCTTCCACCTAAGGGTGGGCATTTAGTATTCGGTATTCAGTTTGGGTTTTTCAAATTTTGGCTTTGGTGATTCGGTAATTGGTAGTTCAAAGTAGACAAAAATATCAAATTTTCAATTTGATAATTGGGGAAGCAATAAAGTAAACTTTGGTTCAGTATGATATTTAGTAATACCCTATTGAAGTTATGGTCAATTGTATTACAAAGTTAATATTATTTCTCCAATCATTTCTATTTTTATGCGGACACACGATATAACGGAAGATCAACAAGTAAGAATACATCAAAAAAGGTAAAACGTTAC
This sequence comes from Solanum habrochaites, assembly GCA_027704765.1. Lineage (NCBI taxonomy): Eukaryota > Viridiplantae > Streptophyta > Magnoliopsida > Solanales > Solanaceae > Solanum > Solanum habrochaites. Next base: position 66,513,100 of record JAKWJA010002491.1, read on the forward strand.
ATCATAGAGACATGTATTTGGGTTATTCATGTTTATTCTTTAACTTTCTCTTTGAACTTGTACTAATAAGTAATAGATATGTTAATATATGATCTCCATTAAATAAATAATTTGATATTCTGAAAATACCAAATACCAAATGATACTAATATCTCATAAAAATCCAATCCCGAATATCATAATTTTAAAATCTTACCAAGTACTAAATTATTAAACACCAAAATAACCAAAAATTTCAATTCAATTTGATAATTCAATTTTCGATATCCCTAATCCCACCTAATTTTTAGGTTCAACAAGCCTAATTGGGCAAACGATGCAGTAAGAAGCAAATAATCAGATTTTCGTAATTGAAAGTAGCACATAATATGTGCAACAAACCAAATATAGAAAATGTGGGACCGACATCTTCTGCAACAAACCTCCTTTGCTTTTACATTCACTAATCCACGCAGCAAAGGAAACCCTAATCTCAAATATTCAAACGAGTCTTTCACTTTGCTATTTTTTACTTTATTATTTAAACAATTAAAAAATATATATTTTTTATTATAAAATTTTCAAATACCTTTTAAATAATTAGAATTATTAACTATTACGACTTACATAGTATATCAAATCTACTAACGATCAATTTAAGAAACATTGATAAAAGAACCTCGCTAAAAATAATCAGGTATGCAATTTCATCAAGGGCAAATTTTATGACTCATTATTTCTTGATTATTTAAATTGACAATTAATTTTAGACATATATTTTCCGTATATCTACCAAACAATTATGAACGAAAATAATATGTTTAAAATATTAATTAGTTTGATCTTCGTTAATTCGAAGGTGTGTGCCATAGTTGTTAAAGTGGATACATCTATTTTAGGTTCAAATTGCACTAATTTAAGCCCCCATACGTTTTTCACGCGACTGCACAACTAATTCAACTCCTACTCTTTTTTTGGTTTTATTATTATTGCCAAAATTCTTAAAATCTAATTTCTTTTATGCTTTTCTGCAATATTTTCCTCACACGTTAGAGAAAAAGTAGTAATCTTTTTTTTTCTATTAAAAAGTACTACTAATAACAAGTCAATAATAAGATTTGCTTTAATTGTTACAATTAATTAACTTTTCCTTTCTCCTTCAATCTTACTCGTTGACAAAAATACTTAAGAAGAAAATGAAGGCAAGTGTCTTTATAATAATCAATTATTCAGAAAATGATTAAAATTAAAATATGATTTAACTTTTGTTTTCCTTTTTCTCCCTCATAAAAAATACAGGAATTGTTTGGTTAGATATATAAAAATAGAACTACTAAAGAAAGTGAATTAATAATATTGACGTATCAATAACTTTGATATTGCTAATACAATAAATTAAGTAAGATATATTAATTATACAGACGTTGAAATATCATCAGATAAAATATTAAATTATTTTAAAACTAACATATTCTATCAAACAGCCAGTAAATTTATGAGCATATTTTTTTTAAAAAATAAAACAAGATCGTTGACCTGCTACATGTAACGTGAAATTGTAATCAATAGTTGCAACTCAAATGTCATCTAATTATTACATTTTTATTTATAAAATAAAAATATTTTGAAATAAGGCAAGTTTTTTTATGACTTTGAGAAATTAATTTTTTTCTTCTGAAAATTGAACCATTAATTAAATTAAGAAGAAAAAAAAAGGGAGTATTAGCGAGATTTAAGCCTGGATCAGTTAACTGTGGGCACATGGTATGATATTGAATTCTCCAGTTAGCCAATTTTGATTTTTGACTTTCAAAATATTATATTATTATTATTATGTTAAATTAATTAAGTATGTGTAAGCATAATTTTAATATTTTATGATACGATAAACTGTTCGATTTTGACTTATATATTATTTCGATTTTTGAAGAAGTCTTGAATTATATTATTCATACACATGAAATATGTAAAAGTACTTAAAATAAAGCCCAAACGATTTATTTTGTTAATCAATAATACAAAAAAAAATAAAATCAATTGGGATATTATAATAAAAAATTCATTATCTAAGCAATTAATTTCTATAATAATATGAATTTATATATTTGTTAGTATTATAATAACTAGATAAATTATTCGCGTTAATATTTGTTTGTATTACAATAATATATATAATAAAATTACATGCTTCGATATGATTGATATTTCTTATACAAACAATACCGATATGAGTCATTCCAATAATAATTATTCGTTATTGACTTGACATATGAATTAAGAAATTGTAAGTGCTAAGGGTAATTTGAAATTAACTTTTATACAAATAATCCTCTAATATACAAATAATATATTTCTTCATTCCCATATTAATTAAATTTTTGAAGTTTTTTTCATCGTTCAAATTAATAAAATTGTACAAAGTTCAATATAAATGTTTTTTTTTTTTAAAAAAAAATTTGTCTTTTTCTTTAATGAAATTAGATACTCCATTCATCCTATTATATATGTCACATCTTTACTTCGCACTTACATTACGAAATGATGTGACTTTACCCTTCTATTCTTATTTAATATTTTTCTTAAGTCAACTTTCTTTATCATAAATGATGAATACATTTTCTAGATTAATTAACTAATCTATCAAGGATATAATAGGGTAAAAAAATGATAATTTATGCATAAATTTCATAAAGTGACAAATATTATGGTTCATTTATATATATAAAAAAGACATATAAAATGAGACAAATAAAATATTTTTTATGAGATAAATTACATTACTGACAATGTTTATATTCACGATTTCATAAAAAGCAATAGTAGGAAGTAAGACTTAAATTATGTCCATCGATGTTTTTTTTATAAGTGTACATTGTCTTATAACTTCAGTTAATATGGATAAAGAAAACATTTAGTAGCAATGATAAAATAGACGCAATATGATAAAGTATACATTGATTTTATAAATCAAATAATTTTTTATTTTATTTTTAATTGCTCGTACATTTTTTAATTGACATATTTATTAAGAAAATAATGATTGATTAAGTGAATTTATCATTTTACTTCTATTAATTATGAAGTAAATAAATGTAAAACTTAAATTGTTCAAAGTAATTAATAGAGGTATAAAAGACAAAAAAAAAGTTATTGTTTCTTAGTTTATAGAATAAACTAATAAATAAGAATAACTAAAAAAAAGTGAACAAATAATTAGGAATAATTATTTCGAGTCTTAAATGTCGAGATTTATAAATTAGATCAGAATAAGTGTACCGAGTATACAGTTAAAAGGCAATAAAAATAATTAATGATCATAATTAGTGCTTGATTAAACACTCGCTAATCAAAAGCGTGTGGTGAATAACACCTATAATTTGATCATTAGTTATAAGGTACTTGTCTCTTCTAAATTCTCCATTTTTGTTCCTTTTTTTCACCTTCACCAAATTCACCATTAATTAATTCTCCATTTTTTCTCTATATATAACACACAAAGAAAACCCTAATCCTTAATTATTATTTTTTTCTTCCAAAAGTTTCTAATATGGCGGATAGAGTATACCCAGCTGCTAAACCAGCTGTCCCTAATGGCACTGCTGCTCCGGCTCCCGCTCCTGCCGCCGCTGCCGCCAACGGCGGAGCTAATCAGACGTTTCCGGCGAACAAAGCTCAACTTTATAACGCTGCTAGACCTACTTACCGTCCTATGCCGCCTCCGCGCCGTAAACACCGACGGAGCTGCTGTTGTTGTTGTTGCCTGTTTATTACCTTATTCATAATCACTATTGTTCTACTTGCTGCAATTGCCGGTGCGATTTTCTGGGTACTTTACCGTCCTCAGAGACCTTCCTTCTCTGTTTCTACTCTTCAAGTCTCTCAATTCAATCTTACTTCTACGAAACTCGCGTCGAAATTCAATCTCACCGTTGTTGCTCGTAATCCAAACAAAAAGATCTCTTTCTTCTACGATCCTATTAACATTTCGTTCAATTCCGACGATGTTGATATCGGAGACGGATCGTTACCGGCTTTTACGCATAATAGGAAAAACACAACGACGTTGAAGACAGTAGTGTCAAGTTCAGGAAAAAACCTGGACAATTCTGCGATTTCTAATCTGAAATCTAAATTGAAGAATAAGAAGAGTCTGCCATTGGAGATAAAGCTTGATACAAAAGTTAAAGTCAAAGTTGGAAGCTTGAAAACGAAGAAAGTTGGAATTCGAGTTAAATGCAGTGGTATTAAAATTACTGTTCCTTCCGGCAAAACTCCGACTAAAGCTACTACTTCAAATGTGAAATGCAAAGTGGATCTTCGAATCAAGATCTGGAAATGGACTTTCTGATCAACACTTTGATTTGATTTTTCTTTACCCTGTTTCTTTGCTTGTTCATTTCTTTGTTTTTTTTTTTTGTTTTTTTGGTAAATGGATGTTTGTAGGATATTGGTTTTTGTTATATATACATAATCAAATTTGTTCAGTTAGGATTGGAAGTAGCAGCATATATATTCATTCTTAATATACATTAATATTTGTATTTTGTTATTTGATCATATATTGAATTTACATTTCAATTTCTGTTATCATCAGACATATCGTTATCGTAATTTAATGAGAAATTTGCTGTCAATGGAAGTTGATGAAAGCTGTCAAGGTAATAATATTAATGTGTATGATTAAACAGGGTGCATTGACTTAATTAAACACATTATTGGAGTAGAGGGCAAGTGCCTGCACACCAGAAAACAGCTGTGTTAATTTGATAGTCAAAATCTACAAAGGGCGGTGGGACACTTGTAAATTTCAAATTCTGAATCCGACGGGTTAAGGGGGACATAATGAAGATTAGTTTATTGTAGTGAATAGGGTGAAAAATTTTGTCGGTGAAAAAATTGTAGTAGTTGGAATAGTAGGACCACTCGACGTTTCCCCTCAAATTCAGAGATTTGTCATTAGTTGAGCCTTTCTTTCTCATACATTTATTTAATGTTATTTGTTTGTAACTTGAGGGTGTCTGGTTTGCAGAAAATTAGGAGCATAAATAAACTAATGAAAAAGTATGTCAACGCATGAGATTTTGGTGCCAAGTTACAAAGCAAAAAGCACCTTGAAGGTGGTAAAGTAGTGTAGTAAATGTTGAATGTACAGCTTCTTGTTGATATTGAATCTCGTTGGCGTATTTGTATTTAATTTTTTTAGTGAAAATTCTGACTCTGTGGCTAACGCAAAGGCAATAAGTATGAAGTATATGATTGACATATTCTAAACATGTGAGTTTTTGGTGCCTTAGGTGTTAGAATTAATTTGAACACCTAACAATTGAGGATTTTAATTTTTTTAATAAAATAAAGAGTCATTCTCAATCTGTCATGTGTAAGTGGCAACACAACACATTTGATAAGGCATAATTTGAGCAAAGAAAATCACAGTATGACACTTGGGATGATAAAGATCAATGAGAGAGGAAGACATCTCTTTCATAGTATTGAAGAATTTGAGTTAATGTGAGTATATAGACATCAAAGGCTTGTGTAAAGGGCCACTCTTTCAAAAATCAAACTACAAAATGGAATATACAAATTGCAATTAAATTGGGCATGTGGACAATGCCATATTGATGTATATTACTAACTAGTCCACCAAATAGTAACATGCCCACATGTTTAGTCATACTTGGCTATGCTTCTTAAATCATTCTAACTCAACCAATTCTTCAGCCACCAGCTCATATTTAGTGCGACCATTCATGTAATTACTACTCTAAAACGAGATTTTACTGTAATAGTTTCAGACAAATAATATTGTTATAAAAAGATTTGACGGTATTTTATTCCTTTGTAGTATATGCAAACAAATTACAACTATCATGAAAGTCAGTATACTCCTCCTATCCTATCTAAGTTCAATGATTGGGGCCAGTCGCCAGATAAGCATTTCCTAATTCTAGACCTGTCCACTACAGCTCATTTATTAATTATTTGTAAAATATAATTAAAAGAAGAAGCACACTATATAAGTTGTAAAGTCTCAATTGTTCGATTTTCACAACTTTATTTATTTATTACTACTTTCTGAATAAAGACTCACATAGTTTCTTTAATACGACTAATATTTCTTTAATACAAACTTTTGGAACATGTATGACGTATGTTAGCAATTAATAAGATCAATAAAAAAAATCTAATTGTGCTCTATTTATTTAGGGTAGGAAGTAAAGAAATGGTAGGTTTTTTAATTATATTGCCAAAAATATTTTAGGCAAAATGTTGGGACAGTGGGCGTAGAATGTGAAGTTGGATATCAAAATTCATTTTTTTCTTTTGAAGGTTGATAGTATTAAACATATAGATTTTCCTTTCTCGAGCCAAAGGTAAATGAAAAAACGTCTCTAAGGTCGTAGTACACCCACCCTTCCCAAACTCCACATAGATTTTCGTTTCTTGAGCTCAGGATCTACGAGAAATGATCTCTCTATAAGGTCGCACATTCACTCTCCCCAGATCCCACATAGATAAATCTAGATAATTGATTAAAAAATGGCACTTAAACATTCAATTTTCCTATAGGACAACGACCTAGCTACTATTCATGGGGAGAACTAGAAACGTGCTACCTAAAAAATTAGCATTTCAATTACTTGATGATGATTTCATAACTACTACTACTAATGATTTTACATAATTTATTCGATATTTCTGATTTCTTTTCTTTTCTTTTCAACAAAAGCACCAAACAATCTAATCACATAACAGTGACAACCCATCCAACCACCTAAAATTTTCAAAGAAATTAACACAGTACCACAGCTTGTATTTTAGGATACATTTCAACTAAACCGTAAACTATAATGTGCTAGCTGGCCTTTCCTTTAAGCGACCACCTTTATCTATATGAAATTGATAAGTATGAAAGCTATAGAAGCAGCTAACCTAGAGGCCCTTATGATATACACAACCTGCTAAACAGTAGCCGAGCGACAAGCTCGTAAACATTCCAATTCAGTGGTGTTCTTACACACTTTTTGCCTGCTATAGCTATTTACATTACCTTCAGATTAACTTGTAAAATTCTTACCTTTGTACCTGCCAGTTAATAATTTTTTAGCTTGCTTCATGGTTTTCTGATTGGGAAGATACAAAAGCTAGTTCTCATCCTAACCACTCAAGAAGTAGAATTAAAACACAAATTGGCTATACACATTCTTTTCCCTAGAAACCTTTAAACCTTCCCAGTAAATCACAGATGTTTAGTCCTATGCTGCAGCATAGCCAATAGAAACAACATTATGCCTCTGTCCCAAAGTTAATTGGGGTCAGCTATATCAACCTTCACTATCCAACCATAAACATATAGCCTAGCAGACAAAGGAATATGTCTAAAACTACTGACAAGGAAGCTGCAGGCCAGCTTTTTGAAGAAGAAACACAGGAAACGAGAGCATGGGACTTGTCTGAGTTGGTACGCTAAAATAAGACCGAAGATTCTAATTCCTAAAGCAACATCACATGAAAATAATCCAACAAACCCAGCTCCTCGTTTCCATTTCACATATTGCAGAGCCTTTCACACCGCAACACCAAAAAACATGGAACTTCAGGAACTATAAAAAAGCAAGTCATTTTTTTACATTTCAGAACGATTGTGCTGTTGCAGGTGCACATACATTAAGCATCTAAGTTCAAAATCATATATATATATATACATAATAATATACCTTTTTCATTTTGAGAGGAACAGACCAATTAATAAACACAAATTGTTCCTCCACCAATACTTGATATATGTCCCTTCAATTTTGTTCCTGCAGCATCTCTCCAAGTAGTTCCGCGCCTCTTTTGTTAATGTCACCACCTCTTAACAGTGTTGTAAGGAATCTCGCAGGATTGTACAGGCTACTAGGCATATCCTACAGAAATTAAAACGCAAAGGTCAGACGATGTTGTGCAAAATGTAGAGATTGCTGGTCATAAGTGATAACAAAAAGAAACAACACTTAATGTGCTTACCTACAACAACATACAACATACCCAATGTAATCCCATAAGTAGGGTCTAGGGAGGGTGGTGAGTATGCAGCCTTAACCCTACCTTTGTGAAGGTATAGAGGTTGCTTACAATAGACCCTCGGCTCATGCAACTACATTCATCTTATGATGAAGTAACATCATTAAAAAGACATCAAGGACATGCAAATAGAGGTTCGAATGATGATGATACATTAGCTCTGCATCATATAACTTCATTCATGCCATGCTATAGGACACTATTGGTGCAATACAATACAAGTCAACCAGAACTATATTATGTAACTAACTTGACCAGACACTGGGCAGTTATGAGCAGAAATAGAATTACAGGCAACAGAGTTTGATTGCAAATCAACAGGAGTACTGGAACCTGGAAAAGAAACTATTACTTTTTCTGAAACATAAATCTAAGGTTCAAATAGTCAACAATTTGCCACCTAACAGAACCTTTATCTCCCGTTACTTCCATCTTTACCATTTAATTCGATAGACCTTTTTCCGCAGCAGATTACAACAGCATCTAGTTTACTTTTAGTCATTGTTCAGTGGATAGCTGTACTCCAGATGCACACAAAGATACAAAATCATGTCCCCAGATGACTGCATTAACATCAATGACACCACCATCCATAAATAATAAACCTGAGCCTCTAGTTGTACCTTCTAGCTCGTCAGTTTTTAGGTGCATCAAATATATCATATATCTGTCTGACTATACTACTCTGTTCACTTTTACTTATCCACTTTGAACTTGGCATGCTCCTGAACAAACGATGATTGACATGAGTATTTTACCACAATACCCATATTAATTGATGTTTATCTTAGGTCTTGAAATGAATTGGATAATAATTAATTAATGTTATGGGCAAAACATTAAAAAAAATGCTTATCTTGATATGCTATAAGTGACAACTAAAAATGATATATTTGATGGTGGACAAATAAAAATGACCGGAAGTTGTATTATATTGTATATTATATATTATTATAATCAAGTTTAGGGTTTTCACTTCCAGGTCCTAACTCGCCAAAGCTACCGCCTATCGATTGAAATTTCCCTCCTCGGCCGGAGGCAAAACCGGCTCCCCCCGAACCATCCTCGGAAGAGTAATGAAAGAGAAGGAAACAGGAGTTTCTCGTCTCCCAAGAGTTTAAAGAGGTGGAGTGTAACCCCAACAACCTAGAGGCGAACAACTACATGAAGGTTCGTCGAATCATCCATGGCAGCCAGGCAAGCTCCCCGTCGAGCAGCCGGTTCGCAATCAAGCTTTATTCCCTTTTCAAGTTGGAAAAAAAAGAAGTAAGACCCCTGTGAAGCTTTACTTTTTTGTTATCGGTTAGAGCTCCTAGCCTTTTTGATTCTGTTTTATCTCCACACCTCTATCAATTCATTCTTTACCACATATTCTTTCTTGTTCTTTGTCGCCTTTTGAAAGGAAAGTCAGTCCATAGAGTTCCATCCCGCTAGAAGTGATCCTATCTTGTTTGGGGATTTCTATATATTATAGACTAATCTAAAAGTGGGAATCCCCTAAGTCCAAAATTGAATTACCAAAATGTCCACCATAAGTTGAACGACCATTTTAACCTTCAATCAATCACTACTTCTATAACAATTTTATACAAAAATTCAAAATGCACATTTAAATCAATATTACTCTCATCAGATTTGAATACTATACAATGAATCAACGTCCACCAAATCATGTCTTGAATATATTAATTACACAATGTGTTTGGTATTCCTTGGGAACAGATTCTCGTATCTTTGTCTCCGTCATGCCAGACTTGAACTCAAACCAGCTCTCTGATATCCTCATTCTTTGACAGGTAATTTTTTGGGTATTTAGGTTTTCCATAGTTCTGGATTTTTATTTCTTTATATTACTATAATTCTTTGGCCAAATTTAGTATGTTTATTTTATTTGCTAGCTTAATCTTGCTAACTAAATCAATGTCTTCCTTATTGTATCTAAAAGTAATTTTCAGTTTAAAGTCTCATTTCTTGAACTTACTCTGTGATTTTGTTGGCTTAACCGTAGGGGTTTCTATTTTCAACCTTTCTGATTCTATAATGTTCAGAATCTTTTGACTTTTTATTCTGTATGAGATCAAACAATTAGAGGATATGTGACAAAACTACCTTTTCAACACTTGAGAGTACTATATAATGTTACCAAAAGCAATTGAGGAGATATAATAGATGAAGAAATCATCAACATCAAAACTAAAAGAATTATGTCTTCTATTTTATAATAAATAGAAAAGCTTCCTCATTAGCTCTTTATCTTTTGGAATCCACCTCATCGAGCTCAACGTTTGTGGACTTTTTTATGAAGGCCTAACTTAACAGTCCGGATGGTTGATCCACAAGGGTTCTAAGCCTTGAGGAGGAAAATTCAAATTGATCAGAAGGCTCCCCGAAAAGATGACACGAATCTCCGGACTGTGAAACATCCTGATGCTCTGAACCTAGATAGCAATCTCCAAATAAAGAACACCAACTAACTAAGATTTATCACTACCCAATTTTAGAAAGACACAAAAACAAAAAGCCTATGGAATCACTTATGTAACTGGATAACCTAAGGACAAGAAACTCATCAACAATTGGTCCAAAATGCACCTACTAAGTCTAACTAACTTAGAAAGACAAATTCTTTACCACCCAAAAACAATGTTAGCAGTCAAGTGAATTAACTTCTTATTGCATCAGGGTGCTAAGCTTGTATTTCTAATACTTCATTTCTTTATCCTTTCTGAATCCTATTTATGGGCCTAACTTTACATCGAAAACCTTTTATTAGGGTGCTTATCGGTCCTCCAGTATGATTTTGTATATTCGATTCATTTTATTGGTTATCAGTTTGTAAGCACACTAAGCCAATGACTAAACCAATAATTAATCAGTTTTCAGTTAAACAGTTAGACATCCTAAACGGTTCGATTTTCGGTTTTCCTGATAAGAAAATGCTACTTTAATCTGCTTTTATAGTCATTGAACCATAAACTAATATCTGAAAATCCAAAACCAAACTAATAGTCCAATAAAAATATTTAACGAAGTGTTTTTAAATATTTATACCCCAAAACCGATAAACCAATAACATTTTTTGATTTAGTTTATCGGTTAAACCGGTTTTGGATACTCCATTGAACCATTAAGAGTATGTCCCCAAGGCCCTAAGGCTGCGAGTGGGTCAAAAGGTGTATGATGTGTTGCGTAGTCGATAGGTTCAAGCCCCCACATCAAATGAGCCTGTATTGAATGGAGACGGGTAGAGGGGCTGGGCCCATTACCACCCGAGTTTAGAATGTTGTGATTTGGTCCTAAGCGTGTCACAGACTGATTTTTCTCGGGTTATCTAAAGAATAAAAAATTAAAAGTATGAAACGAGGAAAACTTTTTCCTAAATGTTCATGTACCTACCCCTTATCAATGAGATCGACAACACTGATAAACCAATAGCATTTTCTTCAGTATGGCTTATCGATTAAATCGATTCTTGCTAAAGCCCTACTTTTAATACCAAAAGGCAAAGGCATAGTAATATAATTAATAGGGGTATTCGCGGAAAATCATATCAAAAGGGAAAAAATATGATATTGTTTGGTTTGGTTTTACTTTTAATTTTTTAACTTTAAACCCCGATGGACAAAGAAGATGCACATTGATAATATTTGGTGATTTGTGCTAATGTTTCTTTGGTAATTCAAACTAAGGAGAATCAAAAATAAATTCTACACACTGAGAATTTCAAAAGTAAATCAGTAGCAGAATGAGAATAGAATAAAAATATAGCCAAATCTAATACTCCTCCTTGTCCTTTCCTTGTCCGTCTCCCTTGCTGTCTTACTAACCTCAACTGTTATTCTACCATTCTTCCAATAATGTTTAATAGAAACAACTATATTCTCTCATCTTCGGCTAATCTCTTTCTTGTATTTTATGGATATGGCTTCAACATACTGCTCAAAGTAGCTGTCTTTTACTAGAGGTTGTTCAACCAATATAACAATTCACAAAAAAATAGAGTTAATCATATATTATTTGCACCCAATACTCTTTAGCAAGATCTTTTACATATTGTAGATGTATGCATCAGTCCTTGTTCATGAGTGGGGAGCACGCAACCTAATCTTTTATTTGATTGTAACGCTTATTATGCATAGGTATCACATTCATCATCTGTCACTAAGACTTAGTTTAGAATTACAATTCTTTTAATAAGGTACTTGGATTATTATATTGAATCACAAAAATCAGTCATAGTTCTACACTTCTATAATTACCATATGTATAAAATTATTAAGTAATATTCTCATATTTATTGCCAACTATAGTTACTCACTTTTCCAATCAAAATACAATAATAGAAGTGTTTGGTTATGATAGAACAATCGGATTGTCGAAGTGGAACATAAACCAAGAATATCGTCTATGAGAAAGAATTTGGTAACATATAAATACAAAACATGTTTGCACTAAATTTTATTTTATGACAAGGTTAACATGTCGTCGCTACCCTTTGGGTGCATACAAGGTAAAACTCTCGCTCTTATGCTATAGCTTGCAAAACCACACTAGACAGGTAATCTGCACTAGGCAAGCCTGGTGCGACGAGCTCCACACAGAAGGCAAACCCCTTGCTTTCGAACTTGAGATCTCCAACATAGAAGTCTCAAGCCCAAACCATTGGGCCACCCCGAAGGGTGTAACTCATTGAATTTAGCTGCTCAACTTTTTTTAATTGTTCAACTTTGAAGGTTAGATAATATCTTGCTCAACAAACAATTATTCGTTAACTACAACTTGTATTTTTCCACTATAGATTTATGTTAATCATTCAACTGCAGTTTTTATATAATTCAAATCAGTATATAATACTTACATGAGACACACACTATATCACGTGCTAAATACTAGTTATATCACAAGTGGGAAGCTCTAAAAGTGAAAAGTTCCGTCACCATATTGCCCATGAAAAGTTAAATAACTTTTTTATCCTTAAGCAGAAATTATTACAACATCATTTTTGTACAAAGTTGAAATTACACATTCTAATAAGAAAAACAGCATATTAAAGTAGACACATTAAAAACTCTTTTCTTTACTCTCAAACCAATAGCCAACTCATATGCTATACCATGTTTAGAGAAGTTAAAATTTTGGATTGAATAATTAATGAATTAATAAATTTATTAAGCTATTGAATCTTTTCATATGTCGTGTATGTGAATGTTATAAATACAAGTACTTATCAAATTACGTGGGTTTACATTGTTCTTGCAATCTAGAAGAATTAATAACCACTCATTTATTGTGATAGATGGTAGGTAATATAAAAAGTCATTTTAAACCTATATAATAAGCAGTGGCATGCCAAAATTTTCATTAAGGAGTGTCAAAATAAAAGAAAGTTACAAGAAAGCCAACAAAATAAAAAGTAAAAAATAAAAAAAATGGATGCGGTCAAAAAGTACTAACATGTTGATAGCCTAAGTTGCTCAGATTCGGGTGCAGGTGTCAGATATGGATGCGGATCCAGAGATCGGATCCTTCATTATCTAATTTTTAAGATTCAAAGATTCGGATCCATGTAAGGATACGATCCCAAGGATTCGCCTAAAAATAGAATTATAAAACCTAAAGGAAGGAGATTAAAGGAAAATGAGTGACATAGAAATTTCTATATAAAAGAGGTATTCCATATTCTTCAATTTTACCTTGGCTTTTCTATTGATTATAGAAATTTAAAACTGTATGGACTTTTCCCATCGATTTTGGTCGAAGTGTCCAAAATTGGTTGACCAAATCGAACAAGGTTCCCACACCCACACCCATGTCGTGTCAACCCGGTGCGACACCAAAAGTAAAGAGTCCGAATAACTTAGCTAATAGCAAAGGGAGAACACACAACCTCAACAAATTTGGCAAGTCCTTAACCATGACACTAAAGCTTCAGCTTGTGTCACAAGGTGCCAACACTAATGTATATATTTATTAAACCAAAATTAAACATATATATACAATGTAATTTTCGGTGAAGGGGTGTCACTAGACACCCCTCGGCAAGGTAGTCTCCGCCCCTAATTATAAATGAGCAATAAAGGAGCAACAGGTTGAAAACAACTCAAAGTCTCTTTTCCTTCTCCATTCTTTCAGCATGTTTGGATCAGCTTATTTTAGGTGCTTTTAAGCCAAAAATAACTTTTAAGCACTTTTGTTGTGTTTGGTAAGATTAATAAAAAGGATTTGATAAGCTACTTGTTTGTAAGCGTAAACCACCAAAATAGGGGCAAAGGTAGAAGTGCGGGAAAACCTATTAAAGGAGTTAGAGGGCGTATAGTAAGACATTATAAAACTTCCAAACAAACTCACTAAACGTGGCCTCCGTGTACATTTCCGCCTACAAAGTTATTTAAATACTTTTAGATTGGCCTATAAATACATATGAAGCAGAGAGATTATAATGAAGTGTTTTTGTGAGTCCAACCTTAGGAATCAGAAATGAAATCACTTAAAAAAATTCAAGTCAGGCTTTTAGCTCTTCGTTTCCCCACTGGGGTTTTAGTTTCTTATATATACTGATACACGGACCACAACAATTGTTATTTATATGGGGTTGTCAATGTTTTGTAGTAAAAAAGATTCAGTTATGAGAATAGTATCTGGAAACCTCATTGACGATTAAGTGAATGCAGCGCTTCCCACAGTTAACCACCCAAACGATATTTAACTCTTGTCTAGAGGTCAATGCTTCGTACATAGTAATTACGCCACCAAAATCCAAAATTGTAATATGTATATCCAAGTAAGTTCCCCCACAACAAGGGGTTGCCTTCGACATACCTGTCTTTTGGTAAGTGTTGGTAATGCCCCTGCTGATATTGTGGATTTATCAAAACTGGCCTTCATTGTGTTACTTGTACAAAGTTCTTCATTTAGGACTAGCCTAAAAAATACATATGAAGCACAGAGATCCAGTCATGAAGGTTGTCAGTCAAAGCTTAGGAGACCAGAAAGAGAATCACTTTAAATGTCAAGTAGGCTTTTAGTTTCTTTTATTAGCTGATTTTAGTTCTTATTGTGTATATGTAGCAATTCTGTCATAATTGCTTGCAGTCATATGGAAACTTTTTCATGTTGACCAGTCCGTTTGGCGAGAAGGCTCCTCCTTAGTGTCCATAGACAAAAGGCAGGTGCATAACAAAGCAACATAATCATCACCAGGATTGCTACCATCAACACATATAAAGATGATGAGCTTACAATGATAGGGTCTCAAGTTGTTTTCTCTCTTAAGTATGTTTTTGTTTTATTATTTTCCATGAGGTAATAATGTCTCAAAAAAGTGTGACTTGTTTGGTATTGAAAGACTAATGCTAGCAGTCATATCTAAAGTTCACATCAATCTTACACCTCAGTACTGTAATGTTCTCTTCATTCCATTCTGTAACAGGCTTCAAACCCCACTAACGGAACTGTCATGTAAAGGGATAACTCAAGATATGACTTCCATTTAATAAGTACAGTTGTTGGCATTTCCATTTTAATACTTTTTGTATATTTGTTCCTCATTGTACATCAATATTTTGTACAGACACTAAGGAAATTATTTTGTTTTTTGAAAAGTTTTTAGCAATTATCGGGCAATCAATTAATATTAATTGCTGTATTAAACCTTTTAAATTTATATATTCCTTCCTTGTGTTGGCTATATAGCGATCAGTATTTTATCATTATTTATTAACAGGATTATTCTTTTTTACTTTTTTAGTTAATTTGTAATTTAACTACATAATTTTTAATGTTATTTATGTGAATTTGTAAATTTATGTTCATATGATAAGGGGGTTACGCGATTGCGCGTTTCCAGAAACTAGTGTTCACAGTAAATTCTTCCGAGGAGCTCCAGTAGATTTTTTGTGTAAAAGTACACATTTCTCTCCACTCTCAAACCATTTTATATTTCAATATCTAAAAGCAGCGAATAAAAAACCAGAAAATTACAGAATAAATAACTTACTTTATGTGACTCCTCTAATCTGCTAAATTTCTAAAACTGGTCCACAGAGGTCACTTCTTAACCTCCTCACTACAAAGCAAGAGTATTTTCATTTAAATTAGAGTAGGTGCTTTAGAGATAAACACCATTTGAGGTAAAAGTCATTACATTGGGCACTATTTTTCAATCTCTTGGCATCAAAGGTGCCTGGATAACTGAAAAACAACCTGTAAGAGGAAGTTCTCTTTAGGTGTGAACTTGCAGCTGACAAGAACAAATAAATAAAAGGACATGTAAATAAAAGTTCCTAACCTTTCCTTTTTTATTAGAAGTATTCTTGTTGCTTTCCCTTTCATTTCCAGGATCAGCTCTTTTAGAACCCTTGCTTGTCTGGGCTGCTTCACTGTCAGGCCCTAGCTCTCTAGCTGCAAGGGTGTTCCCTTGACCATGCTTCTCACTTGATATCAGGGATGTGCACTACAACACTGTTTTTAAGATTCTTTAGCGTAAGAAGTATTTTCTTTGAACATACTTTATCAAACTTGGGGGAACATCGGTCTCAAGTATCTACCCGGAGGTACAATTTAGCTGCAGAGTAACTTCCTTGTGACTGCTTTTCGGGGACGGATGCGGCGGTAAGGGCAACACAACAGCATGTTGGAGCCTCTCCTGAGGCATGATCCCGCTTCACCCAAAATTTTGCCCGTCGACACAAATCATTGGTAACGACGGACCTTAGCCGTGGTGCGGCAGAAAAAAAAAAAAAATACGCCGTTCTCGTTCTGGAATCGCTGTGCTTGTGGCAGCATTGGGCCAGGCGCGTTTGCAATGATGTACTTGGCGATAAACGAAAGACGCCAAACATTTGAATGTACCACACAATTGCTAGTGCCTATCAAAAAGGTGACCTTGTACTCCAAATAATAATGGCTGAACAGTAAGGTCAGACACTTTTGTTGCATCACACTGACACCGCACCACAAGTCCCTGATGTGCGTCAAAAAGCCTCTCTGACACGGCAGATAGGTTAGAGAGCGGTCCGGCTTCGGATTCGGGTTGCCAGGGGGCAGGCAGTTCAGCTCCCGAGGACGAGTGCAACTGGAAAAATTTCCTCCCGGAATAGGTCATGCAGGAGAAACAGAACTTCACATCTGGTGTCTCCGAAGGCAGAGGAGACCAATAAGTGCGAGGGCGTCTACGTGCCATTGCACTCAAAATTAGCCGTTTTCGCGTCCCTCGTCAGACCATGGCTGCAGAATAGCGCTCATGTTGTCCAATAAAGCGTCTGTTCTTCACGAAGGAGACATTGCTCACCATGGATATATTCGGTCAAAGAAGAGTGTACGCTGTCGGATCTGAAAGCCATAAGAAGAAGTTGGCAAATGACCACTGATCCCTACCCTCATAAAAATAGGCACCCAAAGCTTGCGATCTTCATACAATGATTGTACCACTCTCTCTCTAAGACGGACTTTTCGATCACTTTCAACCATCATGTGTTCAAAGGCGCGTCAGTCGCATGACTTTATTGCCTGCCTAAACTTTGCCATAAATGTTTCATGCCACATGCTGAGATAATCAAGACGGCTTTGGGAGCCGGCTCCAAATATACGCACAGGCTGAAGTAAGTGTTGGGTATTCTGTCAAGCATTGCTCCACTACGCTGCTTTGATTGTTCCATTTTTGTATCAGACCATTACACGAATTCTTGGAACCTTCTTTTCCACCATTACGCCAGGCACCATGTCCGCATCAACCATAGAAATTGTATTCACTGTGGTCATCACATTATTAGCCGCACCAATACTACTATCACAACCTAGACGGTGGTTGAACAGGATCGGGGGGCTCCAATGAAGAGAACCAAAGGTACTTTATATATCTTGTTTTGCGTGAGTAATCTTTTCCTGTAGTAATCAAATTGACACCACATAACCAAAGGTGGAAGAACTAGCCAAGGGCCTTTGGCCGTCACAACCCAGTCATAAACATGTCTTAAATCGATGCTCCTCGTTTAAGTCTATAGCATAAAAAAATTTTGGATTCTCTTCCTGCATGTGCACAAAAAGTTCAAGCAAAACCTGAGCATCTCCTTCTTCTAAAGTCAAACTTCGACCTCTGTCATGTTGGTTCCTGAAAAGATTCTCCAGATTACCAGAGAATTGATATGCACCATACTGTTTTGATACAGAAGCCAACATATTCTTCCGTCGAACTTTTGCATCATTGTTAAGCGGATCAACGTTTCTGTGGCTTCTGAAGAAGTGCACTTGAGCTGGTAAAAGCTCATGGTTGTGTTCTCTGATGATACTATTATATTACCATACTTTCCACTCGATCGACCTCTCTTTCACATGCATACGACGCTTTTACCATCACACCTATTTTTTAAGGAGACAGGGCACTGGGGGTTGATCGCATCATCAGACTGCTAGCTTGTTTTACTCCATCATCCTGAATGCAGGGAAAACTTTGCATCAATAAACTCTCTAGTTGCCCTAGAACGACGGCTGCTCAATTTGGCAGTGCCAAACCCCTCTGATTTTGCATATTCTTTGTAGAATTCATATGCTGCTTCGTGTGAATCAAATTCCATATCATCTCGAACCTCCACATTACTGTTCCCCAGCCCAGCAGCTGATTCCATTGCTTGAATTTTCTTCAAGCTAAGATTTCAGTAACCTTGTCAAGAATAAGATACAATGTCAGTTTTAAACATCACACAGAGAACAGAACATAAGTGAAAATCAAACTCTCGTACATTTCCTTTATGTGTTGACCCAACTCACATATAGGGGCTACTCTTAGATGCAAGACCTTGAAAGTCTCATAACCTAAAACAGTTCAGCATTTCACAGTTAAAGTGCCAAAATTTTGAACTGGTTAGAATTTTTTTTTTTAAAAAAAAAACAAAAAAATTGCCTCCCTAGCTGCCTACCAATTCACAGATTCCTACACAGCACAAATCTGCCTCAGCCCACATATACGAGTCCGCACTTCCTCCATCTCGCAGCGTGTCCCCCCCCGTGCCTGAGCAAGGCGCTGGTGACACACAAGTTCGCTATGAAAGTACAAGACAGAAGGAAATCAAGAGAGTGAGTATGGAAACTAATCTCAGGAACGAGAAAGCCTGGAGCGAGAAAGTAAGGCAGAAAAGGAGAGGAGACAATCACAAATCCGGTAGAACCATTAAAAACGGGGTAGGTTGTTTGATATCGTTAAATCGGAGAAGAGAATTGGAGAGACGGAGACTCACTTACGGATAATTTCGCCCCGGAGAACAACGAACGGAGCGTGGAGAGTAGTGTCAGTTTTTTGGCTGAAAAAGATGATTTTTGTTACTTATGCGTGCGTTGACAGATAACTGAAGAGTATTGGTGTTGAGCACAGTGGCGGCCTGGCGAGTTATCACAAAGACTAAATGATCATGTAGGTATTCCGCCAATTTTTGTCTCCAACTATGTTGGTTTTGGTTTCAAATTTGCACCCTTATGTGTTTTTACTCTCACTTCATCCTTTCCGCCCCTCAATATGTAAATTAATCACTATCAACCAATTCAACGAAGACTTTTGTTTTTAAGAGACAAAACTGAATGAGAGGATCTGTTATTGTTTTGAATTATAAAGATCTTTATAGTTTTCAAGTAATGTTATTTTTGGCTTTTTTTTTCTTTTTCATTTTAGACAAGATTGAAAGTATTAATTTTTTATGGTCTACATTATCATATCTTTAAATATTTTTTTCAAGTAGTGTTATTTTTTATTGAAAAAAATAATTTCTTCTCAATTTAATAGATTGGATGTCTACTTTTTTATTTACTTGAATTATTATATCTTATACTTTGTCAAGTAAAGTGTCATGTTGTGTTTCTGAACGAAAGATCATTATTTTTCGGTTTTACTTTACCTTAATTCTTCTTAGTTTTTACACTTTTTCTTTTTTTTCCCTGTCCACATTAAATCTATTGCAAATTAAAACAAATTGTTTTTTAGTAGATGAAAATTGGAATTATAATGGATCATGAAGTTTTGGAGTTATATGATCTTTTTGTTTTCGAGTGGTAACGTTTTTGAATGGAAAAAAGATAATTTTGAAATTTAGGCGTACATTACGAAGTTAAAGAGCTGAGTGTTTGACGGATATTACAAACCAAAATTGAATTTGCATCCGTGATCATGTACTTTTCTTTTTCGATTTGCATCATAATGTGTTGGCTTCACACTTTTCTCCCTCAATGATAATTCACTCCTTTATGGAAAGCAATAAAAAAAGTTTTCCGTTGCAAATACAAACTAAAAATTGTATGATTTTTTTCATTGGTTGTTGAGTTGTATTTTTTTTCGCAAATCAATTTGAACTGTAGAAAATCCAAGCGTTTAGAAAGGTAAAACTGATTCGCGAGTCATATTTTTTTTTTAAAAACAAATCTTTAAACAACAGTTTTTATATCAACAAAATTATGCTAAAAGTTATCTACAAAATTTTACACTATGGTTTTTGCGCACAAAGTACATCCTGTGTCATACCATTTTCGTATTTTGGACATGTGAAAAAATATACTGTTTCTAAATTTTTTTATTTTTTTATGCTTAATTTGCTAGGATATTTATGGGCAAGAACAACTTGCGCTTCTTTGAAATGTTACTAACTTAAACCAGAGAGGTCATATTGAGCATTTTGACATACCTCACTCACCTCATGTAATTACTATTAGAAAACGAATATATATATCTATATATATATAAATGTTCTATTCTTATATTTATATGTAGCGTAATGGGAAAAATGTGTGGTTTGTGAGATTAAATCTTTATAAAAATAATTATTTTTCTTAGGCAAACACAATCTCCATGTTCTGGTAAAATGGAAGGACAGTGGCGGAGTTGAAAAAAAAGATCACAAAAGGTATCGTAAACGTTGTAGTGCGGGTGGGAGAAAATATAAGCTTATGCGAATAAGTAAAAATTCGATTATTCAAGTTAAACGGAAGTCCTAAAATTTTGAGCGAGAGGAATGGAGGAGGGACGGAGCAGGGACGACTATACCAATTTAGCAAAGTAAAAAGGTGCTCATTTGATTATTTTTATTTTATTTTATACATCTGATTTTATTTTTCAATAATTGTCAATTAAATTAACAACAAAACGGTATAGCAAAGAGATGAGTTTGTTCGACTAATTAATAATTTATGATTTTGAAACGATCAAGCAACTAGAGGGACGACCATAACAGCAACAATTTTAGCACCCGTCAAAAAAGTGCTCATTTTTTATTATTTTTCTCTTTATTTTATTCTATATTTGATGATTCTTTTTTCATAGCTATCAACTTAATTTAACAATCAAACGGTAGAGCAAAGAGATGGTTTGTCGACTGTATAGTAATTTATGAGCTTGAAGCGACAGTAAACATAACTTTGTTAGATAAAATCAGAAAAAGACATATAAAGTGACTCCCATGAACAGGATAAACCAAAAAAAAACCATATAAACTGACACCATCGGCGTTGTGCACTTATTGTAGATTTTTCACAACAAAACACCGTAATTATGTGTGACTTAGTCAACCCGCCTAAATAATCTTAGAAAGGAGAGTACTGTAGCTCCCTTTTTGGGGTGGACGTTGAATAGATTGCTCGTGCATCTTTTTCTTTTGCGTCAGAGAAAGCGAACTAACCCAAATAACTAGATAGGTTATGTTGTACCAAGGAGTGTATTATATAAAATATATTATCTGAGTCTTTCATAGTCAAGTTTGGTAGTCCATGTGTAATTTGTTCGCGTTGGGGGTTCTGAAAAATTCAGGTGTCAGCAGTGAAACTTTTCACTTATCAATTCACTAATTTTGCACAACTTCAAACTTTCCTCTTTTGTGTTACTATACATAGTCTTTTTGTACGTCTTTGTTTAAAGTTTATGCAAATATGTTTCTTACATTTTGGGTAAGAAGTGACGACAACCGAGAGATTTCTAAATTGAGCAGTGGATAGGATCCTCGAAAAAGTAACATCTGCTATTGCAATGATGTGCTTGTGTCATTCATTCAGTGTTCAAAAGGTCAGTGAGTCGCTGGTGGAAAATACCAGGGCTAAAGGGGGGGAGGGAGATAGAAAAGAGTAAGGGAGACTGATCTACCTTCTGTTGGAAAAAACGAAGGAATAGTGCGACCAAGAATTATAAAATCTACAAGAGTATGCAATTTTCATGTTTTTACATAAAAAAATCATTTGAAATTACAAAAAAAATTAAACATTTCGAGAAATAAGAAGAAAAAAGAAAGTAACGTAAAAGGGAAATTCACTTGTATGATATGGGTGAAGTGAAGAAAGAAGACAAAAAAATAATGGCGATAGATCCACGCGCGTGGAAGATGAACTGAATTTTAAGATATAACTCAAAATTAATAATTAAAACAGTAAAGGAAGAAAGTCAAGAAAAAACTTTTTAAACAAATAATACACTTTTAATTAAATTAACACATGTTATGTAATGATTGAGTGTTAACATTTTTGCTTTTAGAGGTGTACTTGGTCGTCGGTTCGGGTTTTTCATTACAAAAAACTAATCGAAACCAATTAGTTGGTTTTCTCAATCCAAAAAACCAAATTAAAGCACATATAAAGGTCAGTTTTTTTTGGTTTCACCTTTAAAGTCGATGCTTTCGAATTTTTTATGACAAAAACTAATGTGGATGTTGAAAAAAACAATCAAATATTTTTTTTTTGTCAATTACTTGTGTATAAACTAAACGTAACACAAAAATGTTAAGGTCAATAAAATTTTTCAAAAGACGCGCAAATTGCACATGAGTAAAAATATAATTGTGTTGAAAACATCATGTACATTATTCTGTTAATTAACAAAAATTAAACGCTAGAAACAAACTGAATACAAAAAAATTTTATAAAGAAGTTTGTTAACTTCTAATTGAAAATTATAACATATCATTGTCACTTCATATCTTAATACAAAATAAATCTTTATCAAATTCTACAAGTCCGAAGTTGAAAAATAAAAGATATAAACTTGAAAACTATAAACTAACTACAAATATATTTAACAACTAGATAATAAGGAATATTTCTACTAGCTCCAAATAAAATTATATATATAATAAACTTGAAACTATACATATAATTAAACACACTAGATTATAATAATATTTTTTAGCTATAAATAAATTCATGTATATATATGAATGAAAACTCTAAAACTAACTCAAAATATTCAACATACAGTATATTATATGTTAAAAATATTTTAATTCTATAAATGAAATATTATCTATATACATATACTATTATAATATTATATATCTCTATAATCATATATAAATATATATATCAGCTATATTACTATAATATAATATTTTCCAAATTTACAAGCCCCAAGTTGAAATAAGATACATATAAAACCTGAAAACTTAAACTAACTAAAAATATTATTCACAAAGTGAATATTATATGTTCTTAAATAATCTTTTTTTACTATACCTAAAATAAATTATATATATATATATATATTATCATTAGTTTATAGGTCATGTCATCCACTATCATATATAATTTTATTTATCTCTAAAAAATATTATTCATAATCTTAATTTTGTGTTTTACATATATTTTCTATTTTTCAATGTCTTATAAATAAAATAAGTTTTTTTTTATATATATATCTGATAGATTGGTTAATGGATTAGTTCGATTTGATTTTTTTCTTTTAATACTAAACTAAATTATAAGTTGGACTTTTTTTTCCAATTTAATTTAGTTCGGCAATTGAATTTAACTTTACGATTTGACTTGTACATCCCTATTTGCTTCTTTAAAATCTGAGTTGATCAAAAAATAATATAATATTATTTTATTCAAAATTGTTTGATTGGGGCAATTTATGTCATTTCTCAATTTATAACTATAAACAACCAACATTAAAGCAAATAAAATATTTTTTCTTAGCTTAAAAATATATATTTTTTTTTTAAAAAAGGAGCAAATGAGTGCTAAAATAATTAAAAATACATTTAGAATTAAAATTCTTAAACCATAAACCCTACCGAAAGCGTTTCAGCACGAAGCAGAGAGAACGTGGAGAATTCCCAGTCAAGTCTGCTACTTCCGGGGCAGCCCCCCCCCCCCTCCATTCTCCCGTTTCTCTCCACGTTTTCTCACACTGTTCGCCTTTCGGGTACAATGTTCGTACAAGCTGCTGCAAGCTGTGCTTCATCAAAATCAGGTAGATACCTCTTTTGTCGCAATTTTTGCTTCTTTCAAACACTTCTCCGAATTCAGTATATACGGAACAACACTTCTATGAGTTCACTAACACTTAAAATATGCTTAATTGCAGGACCCGTGCCAACTCCGATAATGGTATAAATTTCCCCTAGTATGATTGTGATTGGAAGATGTTATTGATATTCTCGATAATGCTCGTGTAATTTTGACTTTGGGGATTAGAATTTGTTTAAGAACAATTGACTGAGTCAATGCATCAATGACTGATTTGATTGATTTTTGTTTTGTTTTGTGGTTAAGGTTTCTAGTAGGATTATTTCTAGCAGAAATTATGCTGCCAAGGATATTAGTTTTGGTAGCCACGCACGTTTAGCTATGCTGCAGGGGGTTAATGAGCTTGCAGAAGCTGTAAAAGTCACTATGGGACCAAAGGTAATTAGGATTTATGTTATGCATCTCTTGATCTGTTGCTTATAGAATTGGCCACTGATATTGTATACTAGGAAGACAATTTGAATTAGATCTTAATGTTAATTGGAAAAAGGAAACTAATCAAAGATGTTACTGATATGAAACATATGATACTTATTATGGAGCTTAGCATTTCCCTTTTGGTTTTTACATTCTCTTACATTTATACTCAATATGAACACTTGATGAGGAACACATTGATACACTTGAAAATGTTTCTTGTTTTGGAGTACTTGGTGAAGAACAAAGCCATATTGGACAGAGCAAGATAGACTTTTGAGTTTCAGTTTTCAGCAGTGATTTGTGGAGGAAACTTTCCAAACGTTCCTTTTTATTCACACACCCAAAAAAGGATGCAAAAAGGTGCTTACTTAGGTTACCAATTTTAATTTATTGGGTAAAAGATGTTATAGCACTAGAGGATGCTAGGATTTCAGTTATTACCATCACCCTTTTCTTAGGAAAGGTTTAACATGCTGTAAATGACTTCTCCTCTAGATTTAAATGAATAATAGCCCGATTTTTGCATTTCACAAGGTCTCTTGATCGAAAAGAATAACTTGAGTCATCATAATACTGAAGACAATTCTTGTCTTTTTGACACAATCCAGGGACGTAACGTGATTATAGAGAAAAGCCCTGGGAATCCCAAGGTCACAAAGGATGGTGTCACTGTAGCCAAAAGCATCAACTTTAAGGAAAAGGCAAAGAATATGGGCGCTGATCTTGTGAAGCAGGTTGCTAATGCTACTAATTCAGTTGCTGGAGATGGTAAGATCTCAACTTTGGATTAGCTTATTTGTGAATCAAAATAAATTTGTTAACTTGCCGTAGATACTTTTACATGGTATAAGGAACTTTTTATATTCATTGGTATCTGTTTCCTGAAAAAGATCTTTAGTGATATCACAGTTTTGAATTTTTTTGAGGTTCACTTTTTGAGTACGATGGTTTTAGCTTGCGGGGTCAAGCTTTTCACAAATTTGTCTAAATTTAATGTCATGTGGCAACAGGTACCACCTGTGCAACTGTGCTTACTCAGGCAATTTTCACAGAAGGTTGCAAAGCTGTTGCTGCAGGTGTGAGCGTGATGGATTTGCGTAATGGTATCTTAAAACAAAAAAAAAAACTAAAAACTAAAAAAACACAAAAAAAAAAATAAAAAAAAAAAAAAAATAAACAAAAAAAAAAAATACAAAAAACCAAAAGCCCCGCCCCCCCCACCCGCCCACGCGCCCCCCCCCCCCCCTCCCCCCCCCCCCCTTCCCCCGTCTCCCCTCTCCACTCCCCTTCCCTCCCCCACCTCCCCCCCTCCCCCCCCTTCCCCCTCCCCCCCCCCCCCCCCCCACCCCCCCCTACCCTCATCCCTCCCTCCCCCACCTTCACCCTCTCTCACCCCACCCGCACCTACCCCTCCACATCGTCCTCCTCACTCCCCATCCCACCGCCCCACCCCCCTCAGGCCACCGCCACCCCCCCCTCACTTCCATGGATTGCGGTTCGATGAGCCTCATTGATGCTGTGTTGACCCCCCCTCTTGACAAGAGAGAGCAGTCTTAACTTCTCACCGCCCGGAGAGATTAACGACGTGAAGGTATATCAGTTGGACAACCACTGAACAACTCTCAATAGACTAACCAAATGCTAACTACTGGGATACGGAATCCTTAACTAATGTGGGCTGTGGAGAAACACACAAGTCATAAATCTGAACCTTATTTAAGCCTACTGCTGTCTGCACAGTCCAATTCCATTTTCACACAAAACCCACTTCTACCATACTGCTCCCTAACCAGTCCCGATATTTCTCCTTTCCATTTCCAATTTCCTTCCCGGGTTCAAGTTTGGTTTTTTGGTTCTTCCTTTTGTGCAAAAATGACTTGTCAACTGGGAAAAAAATCATCTTTCTGAAAATACTATGAAAGACTTTTCTCTTTCCAGAATTTTTTTGTTGCTGCTTTCATTTTCCCTTTTTACATTTTCCTTCTACTTGAGAGCACAATGCCTTCATTTTTTTCCCTTATGTTGGAGCTAAAATCTGGTCTTTACAAGTTATGATCAACAATGATGCTGCAATTTAAATTTAACAGCATGACATGTGAAGCGAAATAGTTTACAAATACATCTGTAAATTTGTGCATTCCTTATAACTTATGTAAGAAGACTCATTGACTGCTAGTGCTGTTAACTGAGAAAAACAAATTTGGAGTTCTTACATGTCCCCTCCCTTCCCACCTCCTAAAAAAAAAATGTCCCTTTTGAGGATCATATCTCTACTTTGAAATGGGGATACTATATCTGCAAATGGTGAACGTGAAATTGGGGAAATAATTGCTCGAGCCATGGAAAAAGTTGGGAAGGAAGGAGTTATTACTGTTGCGGTAAGTATTGCTGATATTAGTGTTCTGATACAAATGCACTGACAACTATTTAAGCTTGAAATTGAAATCTCATATATTTTGAATTTACAGGATGGAAATACCTTGGATAATGATTTGGAAGTGGTGGAAGGAATGAAGCTTGGCCGAGGTTATATATCTCCTTATTTTGTCACGGATGAAAAGACTCAAAAATGTGTATGTAATGTTTCTACCACTGAGAATTTTCTTAATTGGGGACTTGGGAGGTTTAAATGTTTAAGTGTAGACTGAAATTTCAAAAAACTTGAAGTTTAGACAATCGCTTGATGATGTAGATGCTAGAAACTTTCATTATTACTGCAGAAGAACATTCACATTATGTTCTCCAAATTTTTCCATTTAATAGTGGCCATTGGCAACATTTCCTCATTTGTTCCTGACTTGCAAGTCAAAAAGTAGTTCTGTCAGCTAATGGATACGCGACACAACTATCTCTATATCCTCCATCAACCTATAAAGTTCATAACATGATAATATGACTTGCATGTAAACAGGAATTGGAAAATCCGTTGATCCTTATTCATGACAAGAAAATCTCAGATTTGAACTCGCTTGTGCGGATATTGGAGCTTGCTCTTAAGGTAATTAGTATCTTTGAAGAGCTTGTGTTTGCATTTTTTTTTTGGATAACTGATCTTATAGCTTCTAAGTGTGTTCATCACCAACACTCATGACACATATCTTTTCCTTTTTCTGTTTCTTTTCTGGGATAAAGGAGAGCTTTATTGCTAAAAGAAAAGCAAAGAAATATGACGCTTTGAAAAAACAGTTATAATTCACTATGGTGAGGAGAAAATGTCCTGGTAAGAAAATGGCAAATGCTGAAAAACAGCTTAACGAACCATTTTATAAAGGGAGCTTTCCTGCGATGTTGCATGGCTGTAAGTGCCACATCCCAGAGAGGCTGTTACTTTGTTAGGACAAAATTAAGTTACAAATGTTGAATAATAGCTGCAGAAGTGAATACCTGTGAAAATGGAAAGGAATTGTTCTTTTGCAATAAATGTACAATAATCATCGCAATATTGTTTTTTCTATCTCTGTTGTAGAGAAGGAGTCCTCTGTTAATCGTTGCTGAAGATGTGGAAAGTGATGCTTTAGCTATGCTTATCCTAAACAAGCATCGTGCTGGGATTAAGGTATTGAATTCTCTAATTGTTTTCGTTTTTTACTATCATGTTTCAGCATATAAATTTGAGGATAATTTTCCTGCGTGTTTTGTAATTCATACCCATGCTCATACCCGGAATGTCTTTTATTTTCAAGTTACTTGTAGGTTTTCTATTTAATGCTGTCGTTTTGGGGTTAATAGAAGAGCCAACTTTGGCCTATTTTTCGTTTTTTATTATATTGTTTCAGCATATAAGTTTGAGGATCATTAATTCACACATTTTTGCAATTACTCCCTGTTGATTAGATAAGATAAGTGATAATATTAACCATGGGAATGGAAACACCTGTATACACTAGATCTGGTTATGGTTGATTTAAAGAAGTCGGTTCCCGAAAAAGCCATTGGGGCTTTCTCCCTAGCGGGAGATGGTGTCCTTCGGTACCAAGGTCGGTTATGTGTCCGAATGTTGATGAGTATACCAGAAAGTAGAAAGAATCTACGTCAAAACATGGTTCTCTATAAAAGACACCCAAACATCTATTCAAGAGGGAACTACAAGGGTGCACCAAAAAGTAGTCAAAGGAAAAAAAAGGCTATTTCTCAAGTGCGCAGACTCATTTTCGATCACCTCAAAAGCTCTCATATTTCTCTTGTTCCATATAACACACATAAGAGCTAATGGAGCAACCTTCCATGCGTTTTGCCTCTACATCAACGTCTTCGAGCCCAACTGTGGAGAACATCTCTAACGGTAACCGTTATTACCCATTGTACACCAAATTAATTCAAAAGCACCCTCCACAAACTCGATGCCACTCTATAATGCACTAATAAGATGATCAACTTCTTCACCCAAACACTTGCACATAAAGCATGAGCTAACATGAGTGATATTTCTCTTCCTTAAGTTCTCAGTTGTCAGAATCGCTCCCCTCTCTGGGCCTCCAGGGATCCAGATCAAAAGATATGGAAAAGGCATCTCCTCTCTAGCGAGCAAGCTCCGATGGAGAGATTTGACAGTAAACAAACCATTGCTCCTCAAGGTTGTGCCTGACTTGCTTGTAGAGTAACTTCCTGTTGATACCCAGAATTTCATGTATTTTAGGTATGTGCCATTAAAGCTCCTGGTTTTGGGGATAATAGAAGAGCCAACTTGGAGGACCTAGCAGTTCTTACTGGAGGAGAGGTAAGATACCCATTTCATGCCTTAATTTATTGTTGGTTTATCACTTCACTATAGTTTCAAATTCTTAATGTTTTGTACAGGTCATTAGTGAAGAACATGGTTTGGATCTGAGCAAAGTTCAATTTGATATGCTTGGTACTGCCAAAAAGGTTCGTATATTCACTATTCAGTATTATTTTGCATCAATTTGAAGTGTTATATACATGCATAATATACAACTCATTTTTTTGAGCAGGTTACTGTTTCCCTTGATGACACCCTAGTTCTGCATGGAGGTGGGGACAAAAAGCTAATTGAAGAAAGGTGTGAGCAGGTAGAGATGCTTTATCCCCTTTTTCATTTTATTGTATTTCGAAATTTTTTTCGAAAACCTATTTCCTTTGTCTATAGCCTCCTACTTTGTCATACCTTCGAAAAGCCGAGATGTCATTCTGGCGTATGTTTTATATTTTCCTGTTGAATGAATTTACTCTGTTTTTATTTCAAATTCTTATGCGGAAGGTCTGAATTCCTTGTGGGCATATCTGTAATAGAGAGTCATTAATTTTGTAGATTTTTTTGGTTAGTGTCATTGAAAGTGCATGTTTCCCCAGTGAGTAAACACTGACAAGTTATGCATCTCTGAACAGCTAAGGATAGCTAAAGAAAAAAGTAGTGCCATGTTTGATAAGGAGAAAGCTCAAGAGCGTTTGTCAAAGCTATCTGGTGGTGTTGCTGTTTTCAAGGTAAATTCCTCAGGGTTTGAGCATCTTCTGTTTGCATTTAGTTACATTCTCTGCGTCCTAATTGGATCTGTACACTATTTCAGGTCGGTGGGGCCAGTGAGGCGGAAGTTGGGGAAAGGAAAGATAGGGTTACAGATGCCTTAAATGCAACAAGGGCTGCTGTGGAAGAGGGCATTGTTCCAGGTAGGTTATTTTGTTTAATGAATCGTCTCTTTTTCTGTTGACCTGAAAAAAACAATGTTTTTTCCTTAGGTGGTGGTGTTGCTCTCTTATATGCAACCAAATGTCTAAAAGGCCTTCAGACTGCAAATGATGGCCAAAAAAGGGGAGTTGAGATCATTGAGAATGCTCTAAAGGTTCACATCACCTAGACTATGTTCTTTTTGTACTTGTTTCTCTCCAATTGGTTAGTTTCTGTTTTGACATGGGAATTATTTGCCACCTCACAGGCACCTACGTTTACAATAGCTTCAAATGCTGGTGCAGACGGTGCCTTGGTTGTAGGCAAGCTCTTAGAACAAGATGATCTGAATCTAGGATATGATGCAGCCAAAGGTTTGTGCCCTCACATCTATTTAACTCAGTTTGTCTGATCGCATTGTGTAAATGTTGCCTAATATTCGTGAAATGAATTTGTTTGGTTAACTATTTATATATGAAAACAGTATCTATTTGTTCTACTCATCACATACACTTCATTTTTCATGTAATCTAATTTCCAGAGACACATTTAATAAACTAATCCTCCCTTTCTTCGTCTCTGAGGTGAATGCACTCGGTTTGGGAGTGCAACCATTTAAATCTTTGAATTTGAACATTTCCGCATCAGATCAAATTTTTTTGGAGATTGTAATTGTACATTCATATACTATAGATATTGGACTTTAAATTATTTTAGAGCTCTTTAAAGGAAGTTGTAAACAAAAAGTTGTTTCAAAATTATACTTGTCTCATCTGAAATGGGACATCAAAACTTCTATTATCCTAATTTGTAGAGAACTCCCCCCCTCAAGCCCCCCTCCCCCTAACTTATACTACCCTGTGAAGAGTACATTCTTTCCTTGCTTTTTTTGGGAACAGTAACATTATGAATTTGAGAGAGCTGTCCTGTGTCCGTCGCATACATAGTGCTCTTATGTTCCAGAAACCACCCTCCATGAAAGAGTTGCAATCTGACAGCTGTATCTACTTTTTTGTTACTAAATTTCACGCTGTTCTAATATATGATTGAGAAATCTATATGTATGCTTCTTAAAACGGCTATATCAAGTTTTATTTGCATGGTTCAGTTAGCTGCTATTAACTCGTATTTCTGTACAAACACATGTTTCGTTCTCTTTTGCATAAGCAGGTACATACCTACACATGGTGAAGGCTGGAATTATTGATCCCGTGAAGGTAGTTAGAACAGCATTAGTGGATGCTGCCAGGTAAGGATCATAACATATTCCAGTAAGACATTGGGTAAATCTTTCACTTCTATTAACAGAGACTGAAAATATATACTGCAGCGTCTCTTTATTATTGACGACAGCTGAGGCTGCCATTGTGGACCGTCAAGGAGAGAAAAACCCACTTGCAAACCGTATGCCAAACATGGGTGGTATGTACTAATTTAGAGAACACAGATGAAACGGTTGATGATCTTGCTGTGGCTGTGATGAAGCAGTCCTTTGGCGTTCCACGCATGGTCCCTTCATACAAGTTTTTTTTTAGATCTTAAATGGTTTCTTAGTAATTGATTAGGAAGCTATGTGAATTCACCACAAATATTGAAGAAATTAATTATCCCAGTGTATTAAAAGTTTTTGTATGGGATTACTGGATAGCTCAAGGTCTCATTGACCTCTTACTTGCCATGTCCAGAAAGAAAATAATTCGCTGCTGCTATTTATTTGCAGTGTGTATTATTTGTTGGAATGAGATTATGCGAAAACCATTTGGTTCGAGCTCAAAGCAATAAATTCGGTTGAATTCTCTATATTATGTTATCAACCATGAAAGGGATTGTAAATTGTACAACATTTTAGCTTGATTGAAATTGACTATTAGTTGATTGACTGTATGAGAAGTGAATTTAAAATAATTTGCTCTACGTAGAAATATTAAAGAAGATGATTTTATTTCAATTTTAATATAACATATCGATTAAATCAACACGAAAGAGATAAATAAAGAGATCATTGTATTGATAAGTTATGAAAAACCAAGATTGTCCATATTTTAATTTCATTTTGTAATTAATAGAGTTGTAGTAATTAATTTATAGTGGCATTACTTTTTACAATAGAAATATAGACGGTCTTGATTTCATCGCCCTTGCCCCCTTTCAATTAATCATATTTTGTTGATATGAATTCCTTTATTTATATTCATTGACTTTCTAAATATTACATGTCGGTTTTTTAAAACGATAAAATTTAAAAGGAAACTTTTAGTCTTTAATTTAAAATTAAAGATTAAAAAAAGATTTTCCATTTTATTTTTAAATTTCATATTTACCTAAATGAAGAAACGTAAATTGAAACATAAAAAATAACAAAATTTAAGTTTTACTTAAATGAAACTAATGTCACATAAATCTTATGCTTTTCAATAATTAACAATAAATAATCGAGAGTAACATCGACCATTTATCTCCTTAATATATCACTATATTTTTTACGTTGACCATTTTGACACTACGACTATTTCTAATTAAGCACATGAAAGATAACAAATTATTTTCATGGACATTTTTGAATAAAATTTCAAAAGAAAATAGTTTGGTCTATGTTATATCTTCTTAAGCACACATTATATAGATTAGTTAGTTGTTTAATTCATTAAAATATATCAAATATAGTTCGTGAAATATTTGTTAGAGAGCAAAGCATATTAAACATAAGAGGTCATTTTTTCCCATCATTTTCTCTTCTATTTTGAGGGTAGTCCCCGTCACATTTAACGGATAGAGTTGGAGACTAAGAATGTTAAGTTTTTGACAAACTTAAAAGGATCAAAGTTGCCAAATTCAAACTTAATGGACCATTAAAAAGTGGATATTAAGTAAGGGTGGGTGCTCGATTCGATTTAATAAAAAAAAATTCCGTTCTTCGAATTCGGTTTTAGAAATTGTGCAGCATATTTTTATAAAAACCAAAACTAGATCATTCGGGTCTGATTTTTTTTCTCACTTCCGTTCTGTTTAGTTGGTGTTTTTTTAAGTCGCGATTTGTTTGGTGTGAATAAAAAATTAATGGGGAATATGATAAGTTTAAGAATTCCATAGGTTTTTAATAAAAAATAAGAGGTGCGCATAAAGATAATTTTTCTCTAGCAACAATTGCCAAACATCATGATTTGTTTTTTATTTCTTAGCAAGATGGCTACATGTTTGCTAAAGGCCCCTAAACTGAATTTTGTCTAATAAAACAGAGAGCAAGCAGCCTAGCCAAATACGATGTCAACGATGAAACTTTCGAACAACCAAAATAGTAATTCTACAATGTACAATTTACATAAACAAAAATACTTTCTACAATTTTATTGACTTACTATTTTGTTGCTCATTTAAAAAATAAAAATTTAAATGGGGAATGTAAATATCTTGAGTCAAAATTCAAATAAAAAGTCTATAACTATTAATATTAACTAAGCGATATAATTTAAATATTTTTAAATTTAGTAAATAAAACTTCGATTCTTCAGTGCACCTTAATTTCAAAACTCTTGCACCGAATTTCAAATTGAAGTTTTGAAAAAAAAAACCAACATCGAAAAATTGAAATTTTTCTATTCGATTTGATTTTTCGATAATTATGCCCACCCCTATTATTGAGGGACTTATGTTGAACATATACTCAAATATAAGGGACCATTCTTGTCATTTTCTTTACCTTATATAACACAGAATGTTACACATGGAGCTCTAGAACCCGCCAATTTCCTGGATTTCCAATGTTGTTAACAAAAACCCAAACCCTGCCTCCGCACAAAGTAAAAATATCAGTATAACTCCGCTGGAAAAAATTACCAACGGCGGCGATGACGACGACGAAGATGGTAATCGAAAAAATGGGATTAGGAACGGTGAATGCATCAGCCTCACCGGCTTACAAATCGCCCTTCACCATCGGCGATGAAGTCGAGGTTAGCAGAGAGGAAGTGGGTTATAGTGGAGCTCTCTATGAAGCTGTCATTGTTGAACCATTGAAGCCAGCGGCTCCGTCTCCGTACCCTAAAAGCGAAAATAAGAAAAGGGGGTTTTGGGTTCAGTACAAGCATTTATTATCTGACCAAGGTGAATCGGTATCTAAACGCGAATTCGTCAGAAAACAGTCCCTTATACGACCTGCACCACCGGCTGCGAAGTGGGATCAGCGGCGGTCTTTTCGAATGGGCGATGTTGTTGATGCATTTTATCTTGCAGGGTGGTGGACTGGTGTTGTTGTTTCAATTGTTTGGGATGACGGTGGTAATAACGGTTGTAGGTTCCGGGTGGCTTTCAAGGACCCGGATGAGGAGATTGAATTTTCCGAACATGACTTGAGGTTTCATCTGGATTGGATTGGTGGAAATTGGGTCCGTCCTGATCCGCCACATGAAAAGGTACTCCCTTTATACCATTTTTTATAAGAATGGTGTATGGGTTTGCACACACCTCAACTAGTTCCACGGGATAACAGATAAGAAGAAATCATGTAGTGTTTTTGTTTCTGCTGGGATATGAAACTGAAACCTTCTCGAATGCCACGTCCATTTCTGCTTTGGTTCATTCCAATGAATTAACTTGGGACAGGGGGAGTAATAAGTTTACCTTCAATTTGCTTGTGTTTATTTAAGATCAACTTGGCCAGAACTTTGAACTAAATAGCGAAGTTTTGTTCATGCTGTTTTTATGCAAGGGAGTTGGATATTTACTTATTCCATGCAACAAATTTTCTTATATATGAACATGGAATCTTAATAAGAAAATTATCTAATTTGAAAAATGACAACCAGTTCGAAGACAGTTTTGATGATGTACTGTATGGTGTTCTTACTAGGGTGGTTGATGTGTTTCCTCGTATGTGCTGGGTGACACTTCTCTGTTATTGACTCTATATCGTGCATTTTCTCAACACTAAATATGATATTGCATTTGCATTAATAGATTGTTCAGCACACTCTATTTGCATATGCGTCCAGTTATAAAGAAGTAGTGTGAATCAACTTGGAGCTCAAAGTCTCGGTCACTGGTAGCTAGTGTATATTTGTTATTGTTGAGTCACACGTTGGTGTGACGAGTAGAAATGGCCCTCTTTATATGGGTCTTGAGCTATTCTTACCTATTGAGCTAGCTTTTAGGGTTGAGTTAGACCGAAAGTCATTTTCATTATGATGGTATCATGGCTAGACCCATATCAATTCATTGCTTATTGATGTTGGCCCCCATATTAAATTGCCCACACTCTAGATGTCCAGCCTTGGTCGTGAAAGGATGTTGAGTTCTACATTGGTGGGCTGAGGAGAAATTGGTTATGATCTTGGGCAATCCTCACCTCTTGAGCTAGCTTTTGAGGTTGAGTTAGACTCAGTGTCCATTTCTAATATGTTTTGGTTGGACCTCCCATACCATTGATAACGATCCTTATGCCCATATTGTGTCAACAATATCTTTATGTTCCCTTATCTTCACAGTTCAATTAGTGCAATGATTAATTTGCTCGTCCAGTATATGTTTCAGGTAAAATAGGTCATTTTGTCTTGAAGAATATCACTTGCTAGTATGATGGTGGAGCATGTAATTGTTGGTTTGCATGACGTTGATAATAATATCTAAGTTCATCATGTTCTAGCCTAATTATTTACCTGCTCCAAATTCAATGGATATCCATCTGTTTTAATAATGAGGTTATGTCCAAATCTTGGGAGTAGTTGTCTATTGTGAGATAACCAGAGTTTGGCTAAAAAATTGACATGTACGGTATAAGTTTTGGAGTTTTTGATACGTTATCCTATCACGATGTCTTGGAGATGCCATTGTACATCTAATTTTTCCCGGTTTTATTTCTTCAAAGCTTTTCATCATTAAGCAATATAATCATTTACTCTTGTGTCAATTGTATCAATTGTATCAGATGTCTCGTCAATTGGGAACTCCAAGTCCTACATTAAATCATATGATCAAGGGAATAACCTCTTCTAAGATGAAACTGGAAACAGATACTAGGACTGATGAGGTACGACCTCCAAAGAAGTTAAGAAGTAGAAAACATGTTGTAGAAGCTTTGGAGAATCAAGAATTACCTAGGCCTTTTGTATTCGGGAAGGCATTTGTAAGTGGCTCGCTCATGCTTTTTACTTTTGATGTTTTGCATGATAATCCTTCTTGAACATTTGTAAGTCTTCTATCATTTATTTCCTTTGATAACTGTTTTATCTCGAGTAGCTTGTCGTACCTCGACTTTTTTCATGGGTTACCTCCCACTATCACAAGAATTGGTAATTCTGTCCACCGAGGCTTGGATAGATGGGAGGAAATCACCAATGTTGTTGCCTCTACTGAGATTTGAACCCGAGACCTCATAATTCTTAATCCACTTCAGTGCAATCCTCATGGTAGCCTACTTCATTGAGTGCGGTCTACATGGTTCTTTATCCACTTCATTTATTTAAAAGAAAATTATGCGATTAAGCAAACTTATATTACTCATTATAGCTATAGTTTGCTATAATTATCAGTCACGACTAACATTATACATTAATTATGTGGGCTGACTTTGAGTTTGTATAATTAGCCACATTTGTATATATATAATTCGTTAGGAATTAAAAAAAATACATATGAAATATACATTTATTAATCAATATACATATACACATCACACATCTATCCCATTCTGGCGGTCTCTTGCAGGCTTTCTCCTTCTGTTCCCAATATTGCTCGCTCTCTCTCTCTCCCTTATCGCGCTTGCTTTTATACAATTGCATAGATAATATATAATTATCTAACCAAATACATATTACGGTTCACCTAGATCCCAATCTCAGCCCTCTCTCGCTCGCCTCTCTCCTCCATCTCGCAATCTCGCTCGCATCTCTCCTCTCTCTCCCAATCTCTCTTGCCATATATACAAATACATATGTATAATATACAATTATCTAACCAATATACATATACAATTCACATCTCTCCCACTTTTTGCTCTCTCTCGCCTCTCTCCTCCCTATAACATGTAGCTACGACTATATGTGAAAGTTCCCCTTTATTTAAATGTTGTTTTCAAATAGAATTAGTCATTGTAAATTTTACTCATAATATTTATCAGTGGTTGTTTGTTTGCAGAGATAAATGATTATCATGATTGAGGTTTTTAAATTTTAGTCAATCTTGCTTATTTAAATTTTGTCCATAAACACTAATTTGTATTGTAATTAGGTTTATGAGGTTATATTGGGTATCCAAACTTGTGATGGGATGTGTTGGGGGGGGGGGGGAAGTCAAAATATATATATTAAATATACATAATATATAATAAACTTTGAGGCTACCTAAAAAGAGAAGAAGAGAAGAGCCAAATTAAGACTAACTAAGATAAATCCGATACATTTCTCAATGTTGTGCAATCAGTTCCATTGTAAAGCTTTAAAATTTTTTAGGATTAAGCCAAAAATTAAGTAACTAATATACGATTATGAACATTTCTAGAAGTTCAAAGTCAATTTCATTCTCAAGTGCACATCCAATTACTGCACATTTTGTTATGTATAGACCTCATTTCCGCTAACAACTTATTTGTTCACATAGCAATAAACTATAAAAAGTTCATCTCCGAAAAATAATCTTCGTGTTTACGCTTTTGCATCTAGCCAAACTCATATGCTCAAACTGATCATGGAAACCATACTCCTCAAAATCATCTAGCCAAACTCATATGCTCAAATTGATCATACAAATTCATATGAGGACTAAGATATTATCCCAAAAATCT
The DNA here is from genome assembly GCA_027704765.1 of Solanum habrochaites. Taxonomy (NCBI): domain Eukaryota; kingdom Viridiplantae; phylum Streptophyta; class Magnoliopsida; order Solanales; family Solanaceae; genus Solanum; species Solanum habrochaites. The sequence goes on from JAKWJA010002491.1 coordinate 66,551,229, forward strand.
GCCTTCCAACCTCGTATCTAAGATAAGACTGTGTCAAAGTACTTTATACATGAGCAATTTAATATTGCATAAATGTACCTTGCATTTTCCTTTAGCCCCATTTCCATATGCATATTCTTACTTCACGCTGTGCTATATGTGGCATCATATATTCCATCTTGCAACCTTAATAATATTAAGATTTTACAAATTAAAAACCTGATGCTCCATAAAGTCCAGAGGAAACTTGCCTGAAAATTGACGTTCCATAAAAGCCAAAAAACAATCTTACACCCATTGTCCCATTCTATTAAATCTTAGTGTACAAGGAAAGCTATTCTTCTAGGAAAATGTTTATACTATATTTTTTTGTTTCTACCTGTAGCATTCACTCACACACTTAATTATCCTTCTTGCCATATGGTAATAAACTAATCAAGTTATAAAAGATAAATACATAGACAAAAAGAATTTATGCACCATAACCAAGTTTTTTCATGAAAAAGGTCGGATGGTACCTAATGCACTTTCTTGAATCAACCAAGAGAAAACAAAAAACCCACTCTAACAACACAACTACATACTTCCTTCAATCCTCTGACTTGTGAAGATGAATGTAACTACTTTGTACTCTCTAGACTTAATTGTATACAATGACCATCCTAAAGAATCTACAGCAACACTTCAAGGTTTGAGATGACCACCTTTTTGAATTACAACATTTGAAAGATAAGTAACCCAAATATAGCTACAATAGATTGCTGGTATAGTTTTGTACGGAACTTTGTTGCAATGCATTTTGTGCCGTATCTGCTAAGAAGGAAAAGTTGGTCAAATTTACATCCATGGAAAACTTAATATATCCAAAATCAGCAGATTAAATTAATGACAACCCTGCAAAAGAAACAGAAGGCTGTGATATGGGCAATTTCAACTTTCACTGAATAAAGATGTTCCGACTTTCAAACATATTTAAGAGGAGGCCGTGAAGAGATAAGTAAAACGGGCCAGCAAATTACTTTCATTTAATAAAAACGTTTGATCTTACATTTGGATTTTTATGCTTATCATAATTATCCTTGTTGAGAAAGGAGATAAAAAGGATGTTTCTTTTGGTTTTTGAGGAAGTGTGTTTTATATTTGTGAAAATAGTATAGTAGATAAATAGGGGAAATAGGATAAAAGCCAAAAATTGACAAAAAAAGATAATCGGGTTTCTTGCTTAACGAGCGTGCCACATCACCAGAGTTATGTCCTACAACTATTTATAAAATATAATCGGGGATCCTGTCTTAACTCTTAAGTAACAAGGATATAAAGGACTTCTAAACCTTATTGATTTCTATGTTGTCTACATGTTTCATTGTTTTCTCCGTTCAAGAATAGCTGATACAACATACTTATTTGTGATCTTTGGAACACCCAAGGAAAAGTAACATGTCGGAAGCATTCAAAAGCTAGTTTCTGTCAGAACAAAATTGGTTTTTCAATCTTTCTCTTAGTTTGTCAACTGTGAAAAGAGACATTTTTGCTATTGCTTGAGCAACCCAAAAGGATTTTAAAGGTGGTTGTTTTTATGTTCCATTGAATTGATTCTCCTTTCATTTTCTCTTGTTCTGGTTAGGGTTTCAGTGATTCTAGTCCTTGAGCTAAAGAATGAGTGTGTTGAGAAATTTGACATTTTTACTTTAGAACCTTCAAGCATTAAGAGAACATGAAAAGTTGAACTACCGTTAGTTTTTTCTACATTGTTGATTGTACCCAACAATTTTCTCTCTACGGACCTTCTCTTTTAGATCCTGCTTTCCCGTTTTGTGAAAACTATACGTCTCTATGCTGAAAGGAATGAGATTCCTGAATATCCATTCTTTCCTTCTTGTTCTCTCCATTCTCTTGGTACAAACTGAATGTCTGATTTTCTCTTTCCCAGCTCACTGAAAAATTGAAAGAAACAAAGAGATTAGATCCCCAAATATTGTGACTTGAAGAAATAATTTTGCTTCTTAAATATACTTCAATAATCTTCCCTTTTTTTACCCGTTCCTAGGAACTCCCGGCCTTTTATTCCTCGGTGACACGAAGCCACAACCTTAACTTTGGAGGTGGAAGGGTACTTACCACCTAAGCAACCCCCTCTTGTCAACAACAGACAGCAACAACCCCCTCTTGTCATACTTCAATGTCAAGTTGCTCTGTGGGTTGTTCTATGTTAAATTGAACTTTACTGGCTACTAATACGTTCAGTTTGTTTATCAACTTTGCTAGACTTTTCAGATTATAACCTAATCAGCATTGTTAATAAATGTCTGTTCATCTGTATTGAAGCAAAAGTTGTTGGTTTACATACCTATGTATCTCTGTATTGTGGTTGTAATTAGAAAGGGGAATAGTTCGATAGAACCCGACTCTTCTGGTGGTTTATGCTTAAACTTTTGCAGACGAGAAAATCAAGATTACTTGATTTTGTAGAAAACCAAGATTACTTTGAAAGTGTGGTTGATGTGGGAATCCTTTCACCCTGTGTCCAGTCTCTCCAGCACACCCGAGATGAGGATGCGAACCTAAGTGATTTTGAATTTCCAATTATTGAGGTAACTTATTGTTATACGGCTCATTCATCTGCATCTAATCTATTATTTAGAATCTGGGAATTGGCATTTGCATATGATACTTGGATACCAGAATATCATCACCTAGATGCTTTGTTCTACTCCAGCATGGGCCCTCCCATAGAACCCCTATTCCTCCCACCACCCTGCCCCACGAACCCACCACAAACCTTCGCTTTTTACCAACTGTTAACAACTCGTCACAATGCCCCACATCCTCCCCACTACCCCCACTTTGTCCAACCCTAACTACATATCCCCCCAACACCAAAACCAACCCGCGCAACAACATACCCATCACCCCCCCCACACTTTGCCCACCCACTGATTCCACCCCGACCCCATTATACCTCATCTCCCCCCACTCCTGTCACCCACATACTCTCCTCTCTCTTAAACACATCCCCCTAAACCCACCCATACTTACCCTTATGCCCATACCTTCCATACAACCCCCTCCTCGTACCCTGCCCAACCTTCCATCCCCTCCTACATCCTCCCCGTTACTTCCGATTATACTCCCCACCTTAATCCCTAAATAAAGATTTCGATGATATAAAAGATGTCATTGATTAAAGTCTGAATTATCCATAGGCTTGAGTTTCCTTGCCTTTCTCCTCCATTAGTTCACTTTTCTGTTCATTTCTGATTTATTCTGGTATTTATTTTCTATTTTATTTTGTCATCCAGGGAAGCAACGAAAGAAGTACCATGGACCTGTCTGCCCATAGATCACTTGCTGTGACACAAGGTAACTGATTTTGGAATAGGTTTTATTCGCCTGTTGCATCATTGCATAATGTTTTGCTTGATGACAGGCGTGGAGAAACAAGTACTTCAAAGCACTCTCCATGACTCGGTTAATGAAAAGAATGCAACAAATCAAGCTGAGTTATCTTCAAGAAAAACTGATGGTATAAATACTTCAGCAGGTAAAGCATGCATTTCCAGTGCAATTTTAACAGAATATTTCTAGTGTAGTCGTGTATCCTGTTGCAATTGCTAATCTTAATGGTGTTTAGTAATTCCTATCTGTTTAGCTTCTTGTTTCAAAGTTTGTAGTTCCCAGAGAAATTTAATTCGAATGCTAATTAAATTATTCCTTTTTGTTTCAACTTTTATCTAGATAGCTTAATAACTACTTTTGTTGTACCAAGAGCTATTAAGAACTCCAAGCAGTACTATTAAAATATGAAAGAGATTTCTAAAACTAAGCGTCATCTATTTCTAAGTGCGTGTGTTCACTTACAACAAACTGCGGTTGAACAGAAAAAAATAATATCGAGGTGTTTGTGCAAGACTGAAGTTAGTTATGGATAGGTTTTTGAGTTTGAGCTCATTAGATCTTATAATCCGATACAGGGCTACAAGCTCAACCTTGATATTTTCAAGGACTTGAGAAAGAATTAATGTACTTATACACTTCCTTTTCAGGATAAGCTAGCAACATTTCAATTATTCATTTTGGTATCTTCCTTAAAAAAATATAGTTGAATAGTTAGTGTTAAATATTGGATGGAAGATGACCACTACCAATCAAAGTAGTACTCGAGTGAGGTTCCTAGGCCGTCGAATAGACAACTATCATTGATTTTCATATTCAAATGCGGTGATCATTTGAACCATTTTAAAAAATAAAAATGTTAGACCTGAACTGTTCTGTTTCCATCTAAAAATCTCTTAAGCAGTTGCTTGTCATTTCTGATATCCCGCAGTTCCCTTGTATTTATAATGTCACGATCAGGTTTGGTTAATCTAGTCATCATTTGCAGGAGCCTCTGCTGCAGCAGTCCAACTATGTAGTGAGACCACTATGCCTGAGAGTGAGCCAAGGTTGGTACTACCATTTAAGAAGAACTCTGCTCTTTGGAGAGAATTTGAATCCATGGAAGTATTTACAAAAATTCCGCAAAATCCACATTTTTCACCTTTAGCACAATATGAGGAGAATAAACGAGAAGAAGTAGCTTTACTGAAGATGACGAAGTATGTATTTTTTGTTGAGAGGATACCAAAGTTAACCGTTGCTGAACTTAGTAGTTCAGCTCTCATTAGTGAAATGCTGGACACTATCAAGGACTTGGAGGAGTATGGATTTGATCTAATACCGATTAAATGTCATTTGAATGATTTGATGTTGAACAACGATAAGCAAACTCAGCTCCGAAGCAAGTTACAAGAAGAGGAGGGTAAACTCAAAAAATGCTATCTTGAGAAAGCAGTTGCTAACAACGAGATTAACAAGATTGCTTTGAAGATAAAGGATCTAGAGAAACAACTTATGTCAGCCAAAACCATGATTGAGACAGTGGAGCATCATATCAAGGTATCAGGATCTTTAAAGGGTACCATTTGTGATGACATTCGTCACGCTGAGCGTGATTTTGAAGCAACAATGGCTTCAGTGAAGCAAATCTTCAGCTGAAGAGAACTTCACCTTTTGTAAATCTTCATATGAAAGACGATTGATTTCGTCGAAATGTTGGTAAGTTAAAAACAAATTTGGTACAGAACTTAGTTATGAAGGCCATATTGTGTAAGCTTTGCGATGTTTGATTCTAACAGTGATAAAATTTAAAAGTGACTTTTTTTGAGTTTTGTACTTTTTTTTTCTTTTTGGAGAAAGATTTGTTGTAGCTAACTTAAACTGTTTGGGGTCAAGGCGTAGTTTTTAGTGTTATTAACTCAGTGTGCATGTGTGTCAAAGTGTTTGTAAATCAAGTGATGATACTTAATAACACGTAATTAACGAGGAGTAAACCACATCTCGATTATAAGACTAGCGGCCACCCACAACACTGATCACCAAAACACCCCCCGCCCCTCTACAAGGCCAACACCCACCTCCACGTATCCGCCACCCTAAGTCCCGGGCCGACCATCACCCAACCACGGCCCCACCTAACCTCCCAAAAAATCCGGGCACCACTCCGCACAGCCGCCCCCCACCCAAAGTTACGTTACCAACTACCAAGAGACCTACACCTCATATCTCACACGGCGAAACCTCCCACCACCCCCCCCCTTATCTCTCCTACACAAACAAGTCAAATCTCCCCCCCCACGCCCTACACCAGCCATCAACACTCCTCCACCGCTTCACTTGTCCCCTTCATCACGTCGAACTCCTCTAACGCTACCCCCACCACCAACCCCCATGCCCCCCACCCTCCCTAAAACTCCTCCAATCACAACTACCTAACCCCCCCCTCATAGCACCGAACCACCCCTAAACCACAGTATCTCGCGCAACGAACCTCCCCCAAGCAATTTCTCGCCCTCCCAACAACTTCTCTCCACCAATCTCTAACAAATACAGTACACCACCACTCCCCCAACCTACCATAAGAACCCACTCCAGAAGCCCCCCGGCTTGTATGATCCACCCGCCGTAGGCAGTCAACTGCCTATCCCTTATAATCACGTCAACCTACCTGAACCATAACTTATCCGCCTCCCCTCTGCACGCACAGCAACTCCACATCTCACCCCCAACTCGCAAACCCCCCACCTACTTCACTTACTCCATCCGCACCCTCAAACCCACCAAAACACCCTACCTATCCTTTCCCTACAGCTTGGCTACGTTTCACCTATCTAACAAACTCCTCCCCCACAGGCCTCCCTATCATCAAGAGACCACACAACATCGGTCCACCACTGCCACCCCCAAGCACTAAGACCTAACTAACCTAAGTTACTCCACCCCATACATACCAACCACCTCCAAACCCGGGACTCGCTTCTTCTACGTCCGTCTTCCATCTCCCGTAATCGCCCGTACAACCTTACAACCCACCCAAAACCACACCCACGATTCCATCCCGAAAACACGCCCCCCACACATCTCTTTCATGACTGCCATCGCCCCTCCTTGCTCTCGGCCAATAAGCACTCCGCCCAGAGCCTTCTAACACCCTCTTTTAAACGTGTCCTCAATCGCGCCTCCCCCCAACCCATTCATCAGAGTTCGTAGTCACACCCTACGTACTCCCCCCTGCTCACATCTTTCTCCTCCCCTCTTCTCATCCCACGACAACCACCTCTAACCCCCCGCCTGCCCCGCCATACCCACCTCCCCATAACTTCCACTAAAGTCCCCCACAACACACCTCCACCAGCCCCCCCACGCCCCCTCTACGTTGCAACGACCAGAAATCACCACTTCTCGCCTCCCCCCCCCTGCCCTCACTCTAGACATCACCCCCAACTAACCCTCCAACCCCCCTTACCTCACCCACCATCTGCAAGCTTCCTACGTCATACCACTCCGAATACCCGCTTTCCCACCTCACAGCTCTCGCTAACTGGCTCCGCTACAAATCCTCCAGAAAACCTCAGACTCATCCCTCCAATCCCAACTCCTCACCTGACAGCAGGCCCACCAAATATAGTATCAAACCATCCACCCCTCCGATTCGCACCGCCTCTCCACACCAACTCCTCTACCCCCCACCTGACCACCAACCTAAATCCCCTAGCCAACTAACAGCTACTAAACCAAAACCCCCACCTACAGCAGCCTCCCACCCTCATACCCAGTAACCCCCCCCGCCCCACAAGCACCGCCGCTTTCAGTCTTGAAACCGCACCTACCCTCCCTCTCTTAACCAACCCCAACTCCCTTAACTCCACCCCCCTTTCACCAAATCTCCCCCCCCACTCTAACACCCATATCCCCTCACTCCCACAGCCCACAACCCCCCCCAGCCAAACCATTAATAACCCCATGCCAACCCTCCCGCCACCCACGAGATGTGAACGCACCAACACAACCATCCACGAGACACCCACCATCTGATAACATTACCCACCATCTGAATCCAAGCCACACCAACTAGCTACCCCCCCTCCAAGCTCACCTATATATTCCTATATCTCGAAAACTCCACCCACACTCCAAATCAATCCCCCTTCCGCAGATAACGTCCCATAACCCCCCCACACCACGTCCCCAAAAGCACACCACGCAACTTCCCCAACGCCCCAAGTACGCACGCGGCCACCTCTACAAATACCATTCTCCACCACCAAACACCCCCTTGCACCCCCCATAAGCGACAGACCCTTCCGCATCACATCCGTTCACGTCCTTCACGCCGTGTCTTAGCCCACCAACCTCTAGACATCCACGGATACTATTCTCCCACACCACCACCCACCCGCCCCTAGCAATCACATCGCAAGACCAAACCCTCCCATCTTAACGCACCACTTACCGCTTCGCAAGACCCTCTCCCGACTCAAAACTCTCACCCCAATAGCAAATAAAGACCCTCGATAGTAGGCTCGCACTCACATATCCCCCTACCATCACACGAATGCAACCACACACAAACCCCCACCCCCTCGCTCCAATACCCCCATCTAACACCACCGGTCTGTAGAAACCCCAAACTCTACACCGCACACCACCCAATCCGCTGACCCAACCCCCCCTATACATTATATTATTCCCATCACCTACCCTTCCCGCGCCATATTCTCCATAACCTGTATCACGCCGCGAGTAAATCATCTCCAACAACACCACCATAGTACATTCGACCTCGCCTCCTGTCTACCACCAACCTTCTGGACGCACTACCTTCACAATAAAGCCACAAACGCTCTTCCCCCGAACCACCCCCCATCCACCCCCCCTCCCTACCCCATCGAGACTCCCCGCCACCCCTATGCTTGTACCCATATTTATCTCCCCCCACATCTACACCTGATTCTCGCACCCACGACATCATATACCTTCGTCCCCCCTCTCTATCCTCCCTAGCAGCCAAACCACCCTCCACCCCCTATCCAACCCCTCCTACCTCCCCTACCCCCACTCCTCGAATCATATCGACACCACCTATTATCACCCATTAACACCCCACCCACCTCTATACCGCAAACCACACACCGAACAAACACAAACCCAACACCCCTTTGCATCCTCACAAATGCTAGCTCCCCCTCCTTATTAGCTTGTACCCCGCCTCCCCCCCTCTTCTCCTAGTAACTATTTTAACTATAAACTATTGTAACCCACCACATTACCCTCCAATACCTACACACTACCCCCAGTTTGTTCATACAGACACCCTCTCCTCAGAGGCACGTGTCGAAAAAAGAGTACTCAAACTAAGTACTTTTAATAATATCGACCCGCATCACACCACGCCACAACCTAACGTCTCCCTTCCTCTGCTCAAGCAGCCCTAAATCCGTAATCCCCAAAACCCGTTTCTTTCCCTTATATCCTTACTATATTCCTCATCGACCCGGTACTCACTAAACTGTTCTATATAAATGGTGACGTTCAAAATGGGGAAATAGTAACTTGAGCAAGGTAAAATTTGGGAGGCGAAAGAGATTGTTGTTGTTAGTATATCTATTTTAATTGTGCTGCTACTATTTAAGTTTGAAATTGAAATTCATATATTTAAAATTAATAGAATGAATGATATAATTTATTAGGATCTACATTCGTTCTGATTAATTGTAATGCGTTAAGTTGATAAACACTTGGACCTCAAAAATAAATCTATATTAAGTCTCGATAATAGAATTATTGTGATCAAATTTTTGATTCTCTTTTATATCATTTAATGTTTTTATCTTGTCTGTTTGATTATTTTCATATACATATTCATCATATTCTAAGGAAAATTAATTCATAGAATCAATGTTTTAATGAACATGTGTGAATCTTATAGTTATATGTGTTTCAATCTTTTAATGAATTATGTTTGGATCTTGTTAATGAGTTCATTAATTGTTATGACCTGTAATATGTCATAGTATATTCTTTCTTTTTTTCAATATGTAAATACCATATTTTTGAATTTTTTATACAATTTAATTATATCTTGTATCATATAATCATGTGTATTAACACAATGATCTTTTGGATAATATAAAAAGAGAACTTGTAACATTCAATTTAACTTCTAATTTTTCAATTATATCAAATTTCGTTAAACAAAAAGTTATTCATTTGTGTTGCATTAACTGATCACCTATAACAAGTAAAAGACTATTTATAGTCACCCTTGATAAAGAGAAATTTAATTTAATATCTTTATTACTCAAATTTAATAAGAGATCTTAAACCTCTTTTCAGTATATATTGTTTCTTTCCCCTTGTTATAAGATAGTAGAAAAACTTTTAGCTACACATATTAATGCTTTCAAATTGACAAAGATTACTAAATCAAACTAGTTAACGTGTTAATGATTTTTTACCATAGATTATGTTGGATCTTGATACAAAAAACATCCTTTTAATACTAAAGATTCAATGTTTAATTACATTTACTACAACTATTTATTATGGTTAAAAATTTAGTATAAAAGTAATTCAATATTGTATTGTCAAGTTCTGGAAACTTCTTAGTATAAAAGTAATTTTTTGTATTAATCAATAATTATTCGTAATTCAAAAGAAGTTTTAATTCGTTGATGTTGGTTATAATTATGAGTAGAGTTTAATTTGAGGGTAATGATAAATATATGAAAAGGTCTTTTGCTTTTTTCCTTTTTAAGTACTTTATTTCCTTAGTTTTCAAAAGCTCTATGATTAGAGGTTGCAACAAATAACAAAAAAGATAGATGTTTTATGAATTATTTAGCACTAAGGGGGCATGCACATTTCTATATCTGTTTAAAAAGTGAAAAGATGATTGGAAATCCAAGATTTGTAATTATTATTATTCTTTTTTTTGTTAACAATTATTACTATTATTCACATAAGAAGGGACCATGATGTATCATCTTTACTTTTTTACAAAAACTTGAACACAACAATATTGATAAAGGTCAACTTGATTAATTATAGCATAAAGACGTACACGTTAATTAATTTCACTTGATAAATGAAAATTTACTCTAAACTATCAACAAATCACAAAACATCGTCGTTAGCCTCTAGACTTCCGCTATGACTATTTTACCGTTATTCTTCAATCATATATCTTTGTAACATAAAATTTAAAACAGATGAAAAAGATTACCTATTATTTTTATCTTTGTCGAAATTTAAATTTAACACTCTCACCAAATGCAGTTATTTGACCACTACAATAATGATTTTATTTTTAAAAGTTGTGAGTTATTAGCTGTTCACGTGGTTTTCAAATATTATTATCATTTTTATTTGTAAAATAATTAATAATCTATATATATATATACCTAAATTTATTTAAATATTTTTTTTTTACATAAAATTAGAGAGAGAAAAAGAGAACTTTTAAAAGTTGACAGGGATGAAGGATAGTAACATGACCAATTTTGACTGGTGGTTGGTTGGGAATCGGGACTTTGGTAATTGGAGTGGATTTCATATACAATTCACTAGGTTATTTTGATTTACACGAAATTTAAAATTGATATGCTACAAAATATTTCATAAGAGTAAATTGTGTATTTAAGTAAATTATTATTTAATATAGAATATGTATCGTTCTTTTTCTGTGATTGATTAAAAAGGAAAATAAATCATATAAAGTGAAATATAAAAGACTATTTAATCTAATATTAAGTGAATTATTAACGTAAACTATATTTTTTTAAAAAATATTTAAAAACACAAATTAAAGATTACTTTCTATTATTACCCTTTCAATTATTTCCAAGCTAAACTTCTAAAAAATGTAAAAATAATTAATAAATTTATTAAATAAAAATCAAAGATGCAAAAAAAAATCTCAAAAATTTTCTTCTTAACTTTTAATAATATACTTGTTTTGAAAAATGAGAAATAAAACATGTGACACATTTGACTACTCTAATAGATAATTGAAAACTGTGCAAATAAAAAATGTAGAAACATGGTGACTGACAGAAAATGACACAAGATGAAAATGGAGTGCATACATATACTGCCTTCATTATAACAAATTCTTATATAACTTGCCTTTCTTCATTAACAATAAAAGGACAGGTGCTTAATTAGTTTGTTTCAATTTATATGATAATAATTAAATATATATTAATCGGTATTTAAATTTATAATTAATAATTATTATGATAGGAAGTGGGCATCTAAAGAATGTTATGTTGACATAATGCCGGTAGTAAATTGGTAAAGTCACTTTCAGTCTTAGCTTGATTCCACAAATTATAGTATCAGAATCATCCGGAATTGCATAGTTATAGCAAACCACTTGTATAGTCATTCACTGCTGCAGTTCATATATGTGGCTTTACTATGTTTCACTATATAAAAAAAATAAAAAATTTCCAATTATTTTTTGTATTTTAATGATTTTTTTTCGAGTGAGATGGTTTGATGAAGATGAGATGGAAAAATAATGTTCTATATTATAAGTTTCTTATTCGTCTGTAGTAAAAAATGGTCTTTGGGAATGGTACCGTGGCATTGAGTTTGGAATTTCATGTGGGCATCTCAACGTTCTATAATTAAATCCCTTCTCACGAAAGTCAGGGGTTTTCCTTCTTTGTCAAGCTCGTTTCACCAGGCTTGCCTAGTCAGGATTACTTTTTCCTATGTATTTTGCGAATTATTACATAGAAAAAGAGGTTTTACCCTATACGCATTTGAATTATTGCATAGAAACAGAGATTTTATCTTATACGCATCCAAAAAAAAAGGAACTATAGAGTTACAAAAGACAAATCTATGGTTCCTACATTTGTATGTATTCATGTGTTTACTTTAATCATGCTCCATTTTATGTTGCTTATATTCGCACACATACACGTGCACGGGAATGAAATTGTAATTATTAATCTAGTGTTTGCAATTTCACTGTTAATTTACTTTACACCATGCATAAATCAAAATCTCAAATACAAAATCAATGCAAATTAATAATTGATGAAATCATATTACTTTATTGTTCAGACAATCATTATTTTAAACAAAGTAATAGGGACTCCGGGCCTATTCTTTAATTATTATTTTTAATTTTTAAAAAAATAAGTATGTAGACCCAATTAAAATATAATTGCTTCGTTAATAAATCCAAATTTGCATATGCCCATATCCAAGGGATTTCTTCGTGCGGGGTCGTGAGCTTTATTTTGGAGATAAGGGTTGCTCACTCTATATAATTTGACTTTGCTATCGCTCGTAATAGCTTATAGTATTTTTAATTTTATCCACCTTAATTATTTAGAGTTAAAAGTTTATAAAGAATTTTATATCGATTTTTAAAGGGATTAATCGATTGACGATCTTTTTAATATATCTTAGATAATCCTCATATATAAAATGATCTATTCTAGTTACTATTTGACATAATTTTCGTTTTTAGTTGCTATTTTAAAAAATGCATAAAAAACTTGTTGGTGGTGAATTTTGACCAGTCAACCTAATGTATGCAAAATGGTGCCCAAAGAGCCTTAGTTATTTTGCTTAATTACTCTCTCCATTTTATAAATAATTATCTGATTTAACTTGACACGGAGTTTAAAAGTATAAAGAAAATTTTTATATTTTGTGGTCCTAAATTAAAGTAAGGTGAAATGTACAAAATTATCCTTTCATCTTATGGTCTTAAAAATGCCATGTAAAAAGCTAAAATCAAAATATTACCAAAAAAATGATATCATTCTTTTTTAAACGAAAGTAATAAAACACTATGAAAGAGCCTTCTCTAGAAGCATCTCTTTCGCTTCCATTTTATACAAAACATAATTAGCAAAAGTAAGTCTATTTTTTAAAAAAAATTCATACGAGACGATATTGTGTGTGGTGTCCCCGTTGTCTTCAAATAAACGCTATAGCGCGCAGCATGGTTAAGACATGCGTGGGAGTGTGTATATGTGTTGTGTGTAGTGACATTAGACTGGCTGGTGAAAATAAGTTAAGGGGTAGATAGTAAACTCAAAAAGAAGGTAATTAACAGCCTTTTGTATGGGCTTCAAAATTGATCCCACCTTGGGATTGAGGCTGCCCACATTGCACCCCACCTCAGGGGTCAAACAGCATCTCCTTTCTCTTTTTATCTTTTTTTTTTCTATAAATATAAATCAACCACACTTACACTTGCATGCACCTGTCTCCCTCTAATATCCAATATACATTTAAATATTATGTGTTAATAGTAGTGAAAACTATGTCTCAATATCAAATAAAGTGGAATCGAACCTATAAAAAAGTGCATTTATACATGTTCAAACCATATCAAATTCAACCTTGTAACGATCGTGGTCATTGTTTAAAACAATTACTTACTGTGGCTAATCTACTTCTACTCTAATTAATAAGTTTCACTATAAAAATATGCATATATCCATAACTTTTAAGATCGACAAGCCACCTGCCCAAATATTCATCTTACTAATTATTCTAAACAAATGAATCCAATGCTAATTTTCATTTGGTACCACCAACCGTACATGCAAATATAATTTACTATAGCAAAGACAAATTTTCATGCTGGTATATTTAAGATAAGGTCCTTTAAACGGTAAACGATGGTCAATTTGGGTTGAAATTTAGAATATCCATATATATATATTACTATGTCATAAAGAATGCTTTGTGCTGGTCGTTTACATGTGCCTCACCAACTCGACAACGAGTATAATAGAAAATTTTGTCCTATATTATACATGCTTATGCAGAACCCACTTCCACCTTATAAAATTATACCCCAATCTTTCGATCATTTTTATTTGTTCATTATATTAAAAATCAATCACCATCGTATATATTTAATAAATATAACAAACGGGTTGGCCGGTCATCGACGGCTACTTATTATATATCTTTTATGAATTGCAATAAATGACACTACGTACATATTAATTGCTTATTGTTAAAATTAATATAAAGAACATGAGTTCCTTATCAACTGAATATGAAATTAATTTGGATGTCACTATCCAAAAGAGTTCATACAAACATACCATTTATAAGATCATGAACACAAAATCAATATAAAAAGATGGCAGTACGTGGCCAAGTACTTAACACAATCAAACTACCATCATTTATGGAGGTGATAAATAAAACTATCAACAGACTAATAAATTGATTGGAGAATGGAAGTGCAAAAAGAGATGCTCTAAAGACAAAAATTCTTCCATGAATTTAATTTTTACTCATCCTTGTGCTTGAGAATGCACTATTTTTGTATAAAAATGTCACTATCCATAACAGCTGGGTAACAACAAAAGAGACTATCTAGGCTAGGGTTTTTCTTCCCAGTTCTAGCTAGCTATCTCTTTATTCTGAGCCAAAAAAAGAAGAAGAGCATACTAGTAATACAGATGTTAACAATTACAGACATAATTGACTAGAAAGGGGAGAAAAAGAACCTGCATTTTGCGGTTAAATTGTACTTAACTTTGCCATGTTTTGTGATTTTGTGATTGAGTTTCGTTCGGAGTGCTATTAACTAGACCAGCTATGTTGAAAATGTCGCTATGAGAAAGAGGTCTTAAGCCTAAGAAATCTTTGGTCATATCATCGTTACCACTGCCATTGTTGTTTTTGGGATTCAAAATGCTAAATGGATCTTCGAAATTTGATCCTTCGAATCCGGTAGGATTAACGGATGAGAAAGAATTCATCATATCCTGAAGAGAAGAAGGAGTGGGATGAGGTGCAGTTGATAATGGGATTGTAACAGGAGTAATAACAGCAGAGGGATTAGCAGCTTTATTCCCATATGAAGCCAAGCTATTGAAGAAACCAGTGGTGAGGTCTTCACGTGAAGACAAATTGAGTCCAAAATTTGTTGCGTTGCTAACAGACTCAGCAGCAGTAGCAGTAGCAGACACGTGAATTTGGTGGGGTCTCATCAGCATGGCTGGGCCTGGGCCTGATGAAACTGCAGAAACAGTACTCGCTTTGTTACTCATGGTCGCACCCATCTGAGCTGCCTTCTGCAACAACGCAGTGCCAGACAGAAAAATAGTGGAGAGGCCATTTGCTTGCTCCAGTGTAGGACGGAAGATAGGGTTAGGTTCAATGAAGCCTGTTGTTGGTGGTGGTGGCTCTGCGTGTAGTCCTGATCACTGAACCTAGATGATTGAAAGATCGATGAACTTAGGCCAATAGGTTGTGGTTGTGGAGGACCTGGTCCAGGACCAGGACCAGGACCACCACCACCTCCAACCAATAGCCATGGCGGAATCTCAGGCCTCAAGTTGAAACCAGTTTGTTGCTCTTTCTTCAAGGAAAATGTAACTGGAATTTCATGGTTAAATGGTTGAAACTGAAAATTCATTTGAGATGTGGAAGAACCAGCTTGAGACGGCAGAATTGGATTTACTGTTATCGCTCTTGCACTCTCTTCCGCTAAAGCATCGCAAAATGCTCTGTGAGTTATGAAACTATCCCTCCTGAAAAAATACAAATAAATATATTCAGTGCTGAAATTCTTCTTCTAAATATATTCAGTGCTGAAATTCTCCTTCTGCCATTGACGACCTCAAGAATACAAATTTAAATTTGAGATAAATTAAAGAGCATGAAGAGGAGAGAGAACAGTACTAGACTTTTTGGTGTTTTTTTTCATGATTCGTTTTCATATGCTTTTGGAAAATACTGTATATATGAATAATTCCCATTGTTAGTTACCTTGAAAAAAGCGTTCCACAGTCGCATCTATACTCTTTGGTACCACAAGTTTTGGAGTGAGCTTTCCAGTCAGATTGAACTGCATAACGCTTTGAACATTTCTCACATTTCCACTTCTTCTCTCCATGTTTTCTACAAAAGTGTTTTTTGATTCCAGTGAGATCTCCCAGAGCTCTTGCTGGGTCATGATGAACACAGCTAGATTCTGGGCAAACATACACTTTTTTTCTTATTTCTTTGCTTGTTCTTTGCTTGAGCTTCCATGGCAAGTTGTGTCCTCTTCTGTGAAGCTGCAGGTTCTGATCTCTTTGAAATCCTTTGTTACAGATTTCACAAACAAATCTATTGGTTGCCATTAGTGTCTTTGGTGACAAAGCTATCACTTCAGCTTCTGGGTCTGTTACCACATGATTGGTCCCAAAAAGGGGAAAAGAAAAAAGTTGAAAGGATTTCATAACCAAAAAGAAAGCATATAAGAAAAGTACTTCAAAAAGCTTTGAATTCAAACCTGGATTTCCTGGTTGATTTCTCTTCTTCTTGTTTTGTTGTGCAGGTTGTTGAGTTTGTTGATTTGGAGGAGCAAAGTTATAC
This sequence comes from Solanum habrochaites, assembly GCA_027704765.1. Taxonomy (NCBI): domain Eukaryota; kingdom Viridiplantae; phylum Streptophyta; class Magnoliopsida; order Solanales; family Solanaceae; genus Solanum; species Solanum habrochaites. Next base: position 66,567,942 of record JAKWJA010002491.1, read on the forward strand.
TGATGATGAGGATAAATATTATTATTATTATTATCATTTCGGTTCGAAGAAGATACACTTGCTTCACCAGATGCAGAAGTTAAATTGGACATGTTCTCCTCCATAACAACACCAGGTACTTGAGCTTGTTGATTCATTGAATCTTTCATCATCATAATCTTGATCTCTTTCGTCTCGCTCTTCAAGCTAATCTACCAACTGATTTTGATAAAAGAGACTTTTTTTAAGACACTCATGTATGTATATATAGCTAGTCATGATGGGGTAGCAAAGATTTTTCCTTAAAACAAGTATGAGCTAGAAAGATATAAATATGTTAAGAGATCTAAAGACAAAAAACAAACCTAGAAAAAGATAAAGTAGATGATATATATAATGGACAAAACTACATAGAGGAAAAAAGAACACTAAATTGGTTGAACCTGAAAAAAAGAAAAGAATAAAAGGAAACACCTTCAGCTACCTCTCTAGTCTTGTGGTTTCTTCTTCCTTTGGCATCAACCCAACAAACAAATCTTGTTTTTTCCAAACCCCAAAAGAAAATGAGAAAGAAAGAAGACTGTTTTTTTTTTTTCATTCAAGTTTCCAATAGATATATAATCAACTTGCTAAAATCAAGAAAATCCAATAATAAACATGCATATAAAAACAAATAAAACTGGACCAAATTTCTTACAACTGTTAAGAAAGAGAAAGAGATTTGGATGAGAAGAGGGAATCCTCTCTGTAATCCTCTCCACAAGAAAGAAAGAGACCACCCTACGGCTAACTCTGACGTGCACTTTCTGTCTTTTCTTTTGTTCTCTTCTCAAACCCCAGAAACAAAGAATTTTTTTAAAAAAATATCATCTTTCTTTATTGTATTACTACTAATAATTCTGCCTTTTAACAAAGTCTCAAATGAAAAAAAATAAAAATCACTTTCCTTCCTTCTCTCCACTACATCAAAAAAGGAAAAACATCTGTACAAACGACCCCGCTTGTGTGATTTTTATTATAAGATTGAGATTTGTGGGAAAATGTTTGATTTTAGAACATCATTGGTGTAACACACCAGGGACCCCTTTACTCAAAATGCCAACTTTATACACCAAATAGGATATTTTTACAGTGATATGATTGAGTAATTGATTTAACTCTTAATTCTACTTCTAATAAGTAACACAGATACCACTGTTGTCTAAAAGGTTACTATTTTTTCCCTTCCCTTTTTTTCCACCTTTCATTTCATTAATCATTCAACCTTAATTTTTTTTTATTTTTGAAAGACAAAACTCTGCAGAAATTTCTGACATTATGCAGTCTATTCTAATTTTTAAAATTTTTATAACAAGTAAAGAAATTGAAATAGTGACCTCTGCCTAACTTTTCCCTCCATCCTCTTCCCTCATCTTATTATTAACTTTAGCAGGCGAAGGTGACTAGAGAAAAAAATTTCTTCATATTGAAATTAAAACCATTATTAAAAGTGGTGGTTATTAAAGCAAGTCACATTTTTTGTGTGATAACTATAAACAAATTAAGTCACACTGATATTATCACTATTTTGGCTTTTGCTGATTTTGAATATGGACCATTAAAAGTGAGGACTTTTAAAAAGCAAATTAAAGCGATGGACTAGTATATCTTTTGTGGATGACTTAATTTTGTTTTATATTTTTTGATAAATTATTTTGTTTACTATTTAAATGTGTGAAATTGACAAAACTGTAAGAAAAATTTAAAAGAAAGTAAATTGATCAAGAACATTTTCGAAAGCAGTGCATCTTCACGGATCCCAATTAGGGAGAAAGTAATACAGCTATCAACCTGAAAAACTGGGTAACTTTCTAGGGGTAAAAAGACTTTACACTGAAAAATAGTGTGGTTTCACGGACTAACAATGTTTATATGAATTAACCTGCATTATCCGGTGATAAGGTTTGCGTATATTTTATTTACTTAAAATTTTATTTAGTAAAATTATATATGATTTTCGATTGTTGGCTATAGTAATAATGTATATCGAGTGTAATTATATAAGTATAGGTTTCACATAAAGAGTAGTATATGTATGCGATCTTAATCCTATCTGGCCGCTCACCCACCTCGTGGAAGTAGAGCTTTCGAATGAACTTTTTGCACAAATAAAACATATCAAAATTAAATACGAAAAGAAAAGAAATATAGTAAATGTGATATCTCAAAATTAAAACTGAATTTGTTTCTTTCTGTCGACATCCCTGCAATGTACTATAGGTAACTACTGTATACTAAATATTTTTAATGATATTATATTCGAGTTTTTCAGCATTAATAAAGAAAGTAATTAAAAACAAACAATACATTTATTAAAAAATGAAAGAAAGTATTGTCTTATTAGGTAGTGTTCAGATAAAAAATATACATCCACAGTTTACGAGGAAAAAAAAATGTATGGTAAAGTATAATAAAATAATAGTATTGTTTTTGTCATTTTCTTGTTTATTCCTCAATGATTTAGTTTTGGAAATGGGATCTTGCTCTACCCAAAGTATCAGACATGCTCTCCCAGCTCATTTCTCACTTTTAAAAAATTAAATATTACTACTATACTGTATGATCTGCTTTATTTTATAAAAATCAATATAGTTTAAAAAGGTGATCAGAAAATATATATATTAAGAAAAAAAACTCTAATGTGAGCTCCCAGAGTGCTACTCGTGTTGTTCTCCACAAGTTTTTTAGATTCCATTATTAATTTACCATAAGCATAGAGATCTCTTAGCTATTCATGCATGCATCTGAGTAAAAGTAGATTGAAACAGGAAATAAAATAGGTGCTATATTGTTGAACAGCGATAGAATTTAAATTTTCATTAAAACGTATATAATTTTAGTTATAACGTTAGATAGGATTTGTTGTTAACAAATGTTCAACTTTAGTTTAGAGGCAATATAACTTTTTTAAAGTTATATATATACATATAGTATATAAATAATTTTAGGCCTGTTTAATATAACTTTCCTTTTAATTGATTTTGTAGCCTTTTAAAATTGTGTCAAAGTATGTAATCTTTTTAAGAAAATAAAAAGTTATTATTTTCTTTTTCTTGTTTACATTCCTTAGATATCTTTCAAAACTTATTAACATTTCAGTGCATATACTAAAGAATCTTTTAACAAAATAATCAACTTAATGAATGTTATCAGTTAATTGAGTCATGATTTCATGATAAAAATATTTATAGCTAAGTTTTTTTACAATATGAGAATTGTTACCTAAAAAATAAGTGTATATTATCTGCTTAAATGTAAAGAATAATTATGTAAACTAAAACATTAAATCGAAGATAAGATTTATAAGTAGAGAAGTAGGGAATGCCAACCAAATAAGCCTGGGTATTGATAACGTTTAGGTAATTTTGATCAAACTAAGCTATTATATAAAGTAATTTTTCAAAAATAATATGTTTTTTTAAAATTTTACAAAACTAGTATAAACGTATTTCACAGTAATGTTTTAGGGTATATTTCATTTTTTAAAAACTAACAGCGTTAGGTTGATATACGTTACTGTAAGTAACATTTTACTTCTAAACCGTTATTTTGAGTAACGTTTTACTCCTAGAAGTAAAATGCTACTGTGAGTAACGTATATCAATCTAACGCCGTCAGCTTTTAAAAATAAAATATACCCTAAAATATTACTGTAAAATACATTTACACTAGTTTTATAAAATTTTTTTTTTAGAAAATGTATTATTGAATTATTTGTAGATAATCACTTGAAATTTAGTCAACTCTAATTTAATAAGTATAAGACGTTTTACCTCTACATAAATTTATCACACATAAATTTATGTTTAAATTTAAATTAATCGAGTCAATAAATTTGATAAACCAATTAGTAATACAGTATATTCAGAGAGAAAATCACGAGGAGGCATATAAGTGGGTCCGATGCAAAGCTAAAATGATTGAGCAAATAGAGGACCTACTTAAAAAGGAGCAGCAGTATATAGTCATATTATGCATGACAGCAATCAAGCAGAAGGGCTCGCCGACCTATTTGCATCGTTTATTCTTATTGTTTTATTATTTTAAATTTAAATTATTGAATATCAAAAAAAACAATAATTTTTAATATTAATTATTTATTTATAATCATCTTTCAAGAGTTAATAATATACATCAATTGAATACTAATGAATACGATAGCCATATTATTATTATATGCCTATAATTCATTCTTATATAGACATATTTAGAATTTTAGAGAAAATGGCAATCTGTTTTTCAGAAAACGAGTCCATGCTATGTAATGGAATAGAATTTAAATACCCTTCAAACGCTAAGAATAAACAAATATGAACAAATATATGTGGCTTAATCCGCCAGTGACTAAGCTCGTATTGTCAAAAATTGCGTGTTTGCCCAAAAATAAAAACAAATAAAAATAAACGAAAGACCGTAGAAAAGAATTGTTGCTTTGAGAGACAATTCGAGTTTCGCAGAAGGAGTTAGGAAACAACTACATACAGACAATTCCAATAACCCATCGATAACGATGTGTACATGACACTTACAATTCTAGCTTTTTGAAAAAAGTAACATTAAATTATATACATCGATAGTATAAAGAAAATTAGATTTATCTATGTTCCAAGTTCTTTAAAAGCATATTTGATTACAAGTAAATCATCTTAAAATGTAGGAGTACGATTGAAAATAAGTAAAATTACTTCCTTTAAATAATTCATCCATCTTATTAATTATCATGTGAGACTTTTGTTTTTTTTTTTAACATCCACCTCACGCCCTATGCTTAGCATCTGGTGTGTGAGTAGTTTTTATTTCGGGGGTTCTCAACATCGGATGAGACAGGTCCTGCTTTGATACAATGTGAAATTAGGTATTAGGTCTAACTCACACCCCAAAAGCTAGCTCAAAGAAAAGAGGATTGCTCAAACCTTATAAGAAGTCCACTCATCTCATTAACCACCGATGTGGGACTTTCAGAAACTCATAGTATTAATTATAACCTGTAGTTTATCAGTCCTTAGCTTACTTTCTATTTCACTTAATTACAAGCAAGTTGAAGTGTATTGCAAAGATTGACAAAAGACATCTAGAATTAGTTAGAAGGTAACTAAATGTATATAATTGATTAAAAGAGAATTTAAAAAGTGGTACTCCTATTTTTAAATTTATATGACACAATTTATTTGTATCGGTTAAAATTTATAAAGTGGTCCTCGTGTTGAATTTTACTTGTTTAGAAGAAGTCCATACTTTTCTATTTAACAAATTTAATTATTTTAGAATAATTTCTGGAAGATGATGAAATATTGAAATTGTTTATTTTTCTTAAATTCATAAAAATTATATTATATAAATTGAGATATAAAAAATATTATAAATAAATTTAAGCGTGTGCATCGGATATTTGTGGCGCGTGTGTGCCTCGTCCTACCTGTGAAGAAATTGCCAGTAGAAGTCTAGAGAGGAAAACTGTTGTGGGGACCAACAGTACACGTGGCCCCATGCCGTATTCCACATTTCAAACCCCATGCAAATTGCGTCCGTATACTGTCCTTGTCCACGCTTAGCTTTCTTCATTTTTTTATATTGGTTAAACAAAATAAAATTTGAATTAATAAGTAGAAATTAATAAAAAAGAATGTCTTCTTCTGTTTTCTATTATTTTTAATTTAACTTTTCTCGTGATATAGTTTAAATCATAAAATTCAGCACCTATTTGGATTAAGCTTAAAAACCCAAACTTTTAAGTTAAGAAATAAACAATAGAGAGTCTTACTTCTGATTTCAACCTTTTTAAAAATTTATTTTAAGTTATTTTAGTTTTGCTGAAAACTCTCAAAAATTAAAAATAACTAAAAAATAGATCTGATTGACTTTCAAATCAATTCAAACAGACTTTAAGAATATTGTAATATATTGTATAAATATATATGCTAAATTCAAATATCTTCTATACTTTTCATATGTGAGATTAAACAGACAAACTACCTAAAAACAGAAAGGACTGTATTTTAGCATTTAATTCTTTACTAGCCAATAATTGATTGGGAAACTAAAGAACCCTAACAAACTTTAAATTTAAAGCAAACGTGTTAATATTATAACTAAAATATTAGCGCGACCTCTTTTATTATATCCTAAGTTTCGATAGGTTTGCATGGATGTCTTAATAGATATTTCCTTTGTTCCTAATTATTTATTTATTTTGACAATTTTTTTACGTATCTATAGTTCAAGTAATTATTTTTAAAAAAGTTAAATTTTTGGAAAATCTTAAAATTTATTTCATCTACTTCATAATTGAATAAGTGGTAAATGAAAACTTATCTCAGTCATAATTGTATGTTTAATACAATGGTGTCAATCAAGATAGACAAACTAATTAGAGAAAAAACACAATCCTATCTATTGCGGCTATTTAATTGAGCAATTCACATGTAGCAAACATTTAAATTCATCTTGTAGGTTTGTAGTAAAGTTTGCACATAATTGCCATCCATAGCAACATATAAATGTATAATTCATTACACATATCCAATGAAGCGAATTGTATAAACAAGTGTGGTAAAATGAGGAAAGAGAAAGAGACTTGCGATAAGAGAGGTGTTATAACGAATTGTATAATTATAAAGTACTATGGGCAACGCTGTATATATAATTCGAATTTGTAATATAAAAAAAAATTGTGAAAGCAGAAAAGCCGCAAAAGAGACTTGGCAGGAAATCTACAATTAATTGAATTGTCTAATAAAACGAGAGAGAGAAATCTATATACAATTGAATTTGTATTAAACGAAAAAGAGATGAAAGACAAAAAGAATGCAGACAGGGGAGTATTTTTATTGTATAATTACAAGTGTATAGGACGAAAATATATAGTATTACTCGTGTCATATACAATCTATCTCTCGTTTTCTACAAACAGAACACAATTATACATTTAGACTTTATCGTTTGTCATAAGCTGCAGATGGAATAAGGTTGGCTGCACAGTAGTGCCGAGGCGAGCCTCTGGGACGAGAAGAGACGAGGGGCAAGGAGAGATGGGAAACAAAAAGATAGCATATATATTACAATTTTTCCACTGCTTCTAAACAAATAGAAAACAAATCTTATACACTTGTGTTTGACTATAAAAAGTGGGCATGGAAGCAAGCTGAGAGAGCAAAGGGGCCGATGGAAAATGTTTGAATAGAAGAGAGTGTGACTTACAAGAAATTTGTTACGAAACAAATTAATCAAAAGATGATTATCTACATTTAATTTAATGTATTAATTGATATAGTATACATTTTCTCTATTTAAATTACACCTGTGAAACATATGGCGTGGTAGATAAGAATTCAATAATGAAGAATATGTCACAATTTGAAGAAAAAAGATTTTAGTTGTTACTGAGCACATAACCTCAGCCCTCAAGTTGACCGGCTTTGCAGCTCATGCTTATTAAAAAGAGCAGTACCATACTCAATTATTTCCGTATATAAGATGTTGACTCCAACATGTGTCGTGTTTACAGAGAAGAAAATTGTCATTTGCCTTGCCTGCTCATTTTCAACTTTTCTCCACACCCTCCATTTGTTATTTATCTTTTCTTATGTTTGATCCTTTTTCTTCACCCCACAAAAATTCTAATTCTTCCACTCTTTTCCATTATCAACGCAGTGATGTTAAAACTTGAAAAGACCACGATACGGTTCCTTTCATACTACACTCCAACAAATTGCTACTTTCTCATATCATTATAAAATGCTACTAGAAAGGAATTGCGAAGGTGCCTAGAAGAGTCATGAAAGAAGATTTTGTTATTTCTTATAATTAAGTTTATCCATCATCATTTCTTTTCATCTACTTGATATGTTTCCTGAATTGAGAGTCTATCGAAATAAAATAAAAACTCTCTACATCCTAATTTAGGACAAGGTTGAGTGCTTTCTACTCTCATCAGAATCCACTCACGAGATTACGCTAGGTATATTATTATTCGTTAGTATGTCATAAAAACAGGGGTGGAGCTAGGAGAATTATGGTGTTCATTTGAACACCGTTGCTAGAAAATTATATTGTATATTCTAGAGCAATTATTATTTCTTTATGTACACTTAACGGCAAACCCCATTAACTTCTCATATATTTAATTCTCTCATATTTTGAATTTCCGTGAAGACACACATAGGAGACAAGCGTCAAGATCGTGTTGATCAGTGCGTGCACAGAAAAAAAACAAAAAGAAGATGAAATAATTCAAAATATATACTGTTGAAAATAATATTCGTATTTAATTTGCAGACCTCATCCATCGTCATAAAGAAATAATGATCGTGGATGCAATTGTAATTTTGGCGTTTGCCAGCAGCTGACTTAAAATCCTATATCAGTCTATCGATACAAAAAACATCTCAAATTTGTGCTAGTAAATTGTTTTGGTAAACAAAGTGCACCTATTTTCCTTCAACATAATTGAAACTAAAATATGCATATGCAAGAATTAGTGGGACTTCACATTGGCCCTAAAGAATTATTGATGCAAAATTCTGAATGATCTTCATTTATTCAGAAAGAATAGCCAGGTTTGTTGAGTCAAACCTGAAAGCTTACAAGCTCACGGGTACTCGAAGCCCATCATAGCTAAGTTGCACATCGATGCCTTCTGTTTCCCTCAGTTTCAGTAGCCTTTCAGTTACAACTTCATGATCCATGAGATGCATCATGCCTTCAAATAAACATACAAAACATGGCTGTTTGTACGCTGTGAAAGCAGTTCGTGATGATGCCCTCCAAATTTCAATCATATATTGACTTATATCGGCATTATATTTGGTATAACCAATGTCATTCATATAATTGTAGAGTAAAAATCTTCCTCAAAGATAAATAAAAGCTCTGGTATTTGAAGATTTACTATGGTCTGAAAGGCACAAGCTGAAGGAGGATACTAAAAGCCTAGCCTATCATGTACAGAAGTAAAATAGAAAAAAGAAAGAGCCAACATAGGCATGTGCACAAAAAATTGAGAAGAGAAAACTAAAATACGAAAAGACAAACCACCTAACAGCTGAAAAGCGTTCCTTTATTGGTGTGATTTTAGCAATACCTCCAGAGCCTTCATTGTATGTATGAATGTCAATGACAGAATGTATAATTATTCAACTGTTAAAAGCTCTTGATACCACTGCCCCCAAGCCAGCCCAAAATAGATTAAAAATTAATAAATTAGAGCTCACCCTTGGAAGTCCAAAATGTGTTGCAGAAGATCTATCTGGTCGCAAAGCATCCTAAAAATGTGACAAGACATTGGTTAGTTGGTTTAGCATTTAACATTAACCAATTGCTGGATAAAGGATCACAGAGTTCAAAGGATTAGAGAGAGAAAGACCAACCATGATAAGGAGTTCACAGTCCTGTAGAAGTGGGTAAGTTTCTTCTGGTATATCACTTACATCGCTAGTAAAGGCAAGTCGGGGTAGGAGAGAAGGAAAACGTTAGTGGCTCAAGTTCATGCCTGCTGATGAAAACTTCAAAATCAGAGAATGAGGTTTACCTGATATAACATGTATTCCCAAATCGAAAGCCCAAAGAACGATAACCAGAACCATGCCAGACTGGTAAAGGAATTACCTACTAGGGACCATGGGAACCATTAGGCATGATAATAAACAAAGCCATGATAACTAACCGTTTCAACTTATAACGCACAAATAATCAGAAGACCGACGGAAGGCCTAAACAATTGCTTATGAGAGAGACAACATGATAATACACAAGCCCAAGTCAAAGAAGTAGGTACATAGCACACTCTGCCCTACATCATATAGTTAATGTTGTGAAAATTCTCTATCCATATAGCAAGTATATAGGTAACTGGTAAGCATGAGATTTCTTAAACAATACGCTACAGTTTTTCATAGCCTTGTCTAAGTTATTTACCACAGATTCATGACAACGGCAAATTTTTTCCCTCTCACTGCACCCTCCCTAAGATGCTACTCTCACTAGGACTTTTGAGCAATTGGAAATTAAATGCATTCAAGTTGCTACAGGTCAGGCGGTCACAACAATTTAAATCTTAAATCAAAGTCTACATTTTACAGTGTCATGGCCAAGTACTCATGTTTTGACAAAAAGGATTACCTACACAAATATTATAGTAAGAAGCTAGGATTCCAGCCAAATAATAAGTGCAAAAATATGGTCCGCACGAAAACAAGATGGTCAAAATATCACTTACGTTGGAAAACAGTTGCTATAGACATAGTAGCACATCCTTTAGCAGTAAAATATTTAAAAAGGTACTAATGAATCAAACAAAATCAACTAGTAGAGTAAGAAGCCTCAACCTTAAGATCATGTACAACGAATGGATCTTCCTTTATGATGTTAAATTGCAACTCTGAGACTGCAGCTCCCGGGATGATATCACTTTTGTCTATCAAATAATAGTGAGTTTTCTTCATCACCTAAAATGAAAGAACAATTTGCAAATTCTGAGCTGATAAAAATAACATTTTCTGGAGCAAGTTGCTATCTCAGAGTGGCAAAAGAATACCAGTGAACTATAAAATAAATATCGTAATTTCTGAGAATTCCAGCCAGTAGCTAAAAATAAAAATCCTTCAGCAGAAGGACATGATTCAATATGTAATGATTCTTGGACAGTCCCATCAACCTAGCTTAGTACTTCAATAACTACGTATCATCGTGCATTCTTGCAACCTGGTTGTTATATATATAGAATCTACAAGTTGAATCTTTTCAGCTAGGACAAGTTCTTTGTTTATTTATAATTTTCTTGAACTTGCACTGCAATTTGCTCAGTAATACAAACTAACACATGGCTAAGGTATTAGCTATCAAGAAAATGATAAAGGCTGAATGGATTCATTTCTGCAATCACTCAGCTAACCAACAGATGCTAAAAATTAGATGATGCATTCTCATTTAGAGGCACGAATGTTTGTATCAGTAGTTTCATGATGAGATATCAAGCACTGCATCTAATAAATTTCAGATGAACTCAGCCTCAGTCACGACTAAGGGCAATAAATTGCGAACGGAGGGGCTGCGACGTCCTTTCGATTAGCTCCAATCGCGAAGATCATCCATATGAGAGGTGTGACTTATATTGCCTTAGATATCAGAGGAAAGAGAACTTTTGGTATGGCGGTCAGGGTGCCACAGAATATAGGACAGAAAAGACATCCACATTGCACTAAACGTCACAAGTGATTTTATCAGAGACCTCCAATTGCATCAGCATGAGAATGAGTAATAATGACCGCGTCAAGTGTTCTTATCCTGACACAGAAAAACTAGACACGAGTAAATCCTACGGAACCCTCCCCAGCAACAAGTATTCGTACGTTCTTTTACTTTAAAGAGAGAAAGCAAATACTTCAAAACGATATATCCATGAAAGGAAAAAATAGAAGGAAACAGTTAATCCTAGAAGAATAACACTGATCGTTGTGTCTAGAACATTTCACTTCGCCAGTTCAAAATCATTCACGCACTAGTGTGTCAGCTTCTGCAATGAGATAATCATTTAGGTAACAAAATTAATATATGAATTCAAGTGGAAGTGGCTTACCCATAAGCGGGAAACCATTTCATAGCACTATGGTAGAAGAACCTGGATCACACATAGAGAAAATGCTCTTAGACAATAAGGAACTAGAATCTAATGATTTTTGTTTTCCCCACATATATATTTATCTGGAAAACTTTTGGGGTAACCCAACATGAAGCTACATAAGCATATAATTGAATCAGGATTAACTAAGTTTACGGAACAAACAAAATATCACAACATCAGTAAGATTATGAGTTATCTCAGAACTAACAGAAACACAAACTCATTCACAAAAAATTATGATCTAAAAGTCTCTAACATACTTGCCAACATCTATAAGAAAGTTACGATTGCCGGATGGCCTGGAGTGGCGAATAAGGATGCTGGTGTTCAGTCTCCTATTTTTGCTACCCGGTTCAGCAGCTTTTGAGCACACCTGTAATAGAACATTAACAAAGCCATATAGTCTAACCACTTATTGTAATTCGAAAAACTACACTAAAACACATTGCTGTATTAGGTTTCTCAGGCTTACGGGGCACGTCTTCACGGGGTTAGTGAGACAGCTCACTCGTGGAATTCCTTCACTTGTTCCTGTTCCCAAAAATATTAGCTCAGACTGATTTGTATATATCTCAGCTCCATTTGGAGAATTTGCAGAACCTGTAACATGATTAACATTACAATCGACGTATGTGAAGTATCTAATGAACTGTAATACCGTTAGAATGACCAAAACTTAGCGAAAAATATTGAAAAATTGGGAAGATACTTACTAGAATGAAGAGAAGCTGCGACGATGGGTTTGAATCGAGAAAAACTTTTTCTAGATATGGAGATTGAATTGTTATTGGTGAAAGAAAATTGACGAGTGAAACGAGTGATAGAAAAGAGTGAATGGGAAGGAGGACGAACAATTCCGATAAATACCGCCATTTTGGCTTGTGATTTTGCAGTTCCGATGTAACTCCGGCAGCTAAACTCCTCGCTCCGGTTTCGTTTCAACTGTTAGATTTGTAAGAACAAAGCTGCTTGCCTAACGAAAATACAGTCTAAGGGCAGGAGTTTTGGTTGAGAAATTTCGCATTGTGGCGCCCAGCTTAATATCAGTTTGGGCCGCAGCCCCAATTAAGAAAAAAGTCGGGAAAAATTCAATTTCCCTTATTTAAAATATAATCAGTTATTTTAAATATTTAAAACATAACCAAGAGTTGATTTTACTAGCATGCTTGAACCATCTGATGAGTTAGGTATCTTTCCCTATCAGTTTTATGTGTTCGAAACCATTCATCTTATTTTCTATTAATTTCTAACGTTCATTGACATGAATATTATTTATTTAAATCTAGTTTGACATTCTAGAAACGAGACAAGATGAAAGGTCAATTTTATTATATCATTACTTATATTTTGCCCAAGTCAAACTAGACAGATGAGAATACATTGAAAAGTAGTAATTCACACTTTTTCTTATAGTGGACATGCAGTTGGGGCATGGGAGAAATATTCATTAATAAATAAATCAATGATGTATTACTGATTTCCAATCCATTCCATACGTACAATATTAGATTTCTTATGTTAAGTCAAATATACAACAGAATAAAAGATAGTTTTTCCAATGTTTTATGTATATAAATTTGCTTATTTGGCCTTGTATCTTAGTTTATATAACACTTTTTTTTTTAGAAATTCAAATTATATAGACTTTTAAAAACTATACTTTTTCATCTGATGACGAGAAGAATCTAATTTAATTCTAAATATTAATAAACGTGATTCTCGGGTATCAATGTCCATGACTCTACTTCTTTCTAGTTGTAGACTCCGGTCTACAATTTAGAAGAAGTAGAGTCATGGACACATTTGTCCATCCGCTTCTAGATTGGGCCTACACTGATGCAAAGTCAATGGTCCAGTTTTTCGGTTTACCCGTTCAGGCCCAACTTGAGATATGGTCTCTGCATTACTGCAAGTAACTTTCGATAAAATTACACGTTGTGCTCTTTAAATGAATTGATCTTTAATTATGGTTTTCCAAATGTATTGATCCGTAATTCTTGTTTGTTAGCATTTGAATATATTTCTAGTGAGGCATAAAAATTTTAAAATTGAAGCCATATCCGAACATAACTTATGAAATATTATGATATGAAAAGATAAACCTATATCCCACGAAAAAATTATTTGTTAGTAAGTGTAAACAAGAATATAACCTGGTAACTTCTTCCCATACATACTATTTTACCGCGTGCGAAGACAGAATGGCTCCCGATTTACTTTTATCAAATTGTGTATAACATCATTCAAAAACAACTTTGCCACATAAGGCAAAAAGGTAAGATTCCTTTTGTTTGGTCCAATTTTGTTTTATTTAGTCCGTTTAAAAAAATATTTTTTTTAAATGATATTATTTAATTTTAATTTTTCACGTAAGGTTATTAATTATTTAATTTTAATTTTTCACGTAAAGTTATTAAATTAAAAAATATTTTAATATATTTAATATAATTTTAGTTTAAAACTATAAATTTAGAAAGTCTCATTTCATTTTTTAAACTTCAATTCAAATTAAATTAGATCTTTCTTTTTTGAATATATTAGTCACCATGTCTCTAATAACTTCACCAGTTGTACTTTTAACACCCACTACTAGTTGATGAAACTTATATATGAACTAGATAATTTAAGGCCGTTGATACGGATTCAATAAAATAAAAGATCCGTTAGAGGCTCGATATCTACAATTATATACATAATGTATATATTAAAATTAATATAGTTTTCAAGAAAAAAATATTATAGACATTGTAAATACATGATAATAAACTAATAGTCAACAATATTCAACTACATACGCTCCAGTGGTTATGTTAACATCATGTCAAACAGATATGCTCCAATTAAAAATTATTAAGTGGTATTTTTATAGTATTTGAAATTCTTTAGCAGCGATAGATTAAACTAGTATGCAGTTCAACATATTAGCAATTTTCATAAACTATGTGAAGAAATATAGTCTATTGATCCATCGATAGATTAATTTTTAATATACTTAAAATTTGTCTTATAGGTGTTTAACAAACAAAAATAATGACCTACTTGATGAAAATTAGAACGAATCATCTCATTCTTTACAAAGTGATAAGAGGATGAAAAAAAAGTATTTTATATCTTGTATTTATATTCATTAAAATTAGGAGAAGAATTTAGTATAGTAAGATTTTTTTTCTCTAACTTAATTTATTACATGATGAATTGAATGTTTTTACTTAAAATAATGAGAATTTTAAAATATAACAAAGTTAGTATAAGTATATAGCGGAATTTAGCCAACTAGCAAAAATCAATTATTTAGGTAGATAATATCATACTTTAAGAATATTAGTAAATTATGTCAAAATAGTCATTATTTTAAATAACTAAATATCTCTAGAATATTATTATATTCTTACTCATTAATACTCTCTCTAGATTACACATTTTCCTAATATTTATGTAATGCTAGAGATTATAGTCATTTCTATTTTTATCTCTCTTTTTTATAAGCCTTATCAATTTCTCTCTTTACTTTCTCTAATCAAATCCCAGATTTCTCTCTTTCTTTATTCTTCTTTTCAATTCTATCTCAACAATCTCCAATCAATTCCACCAGATTTTTGATCATCTATTAAATTTCTATTATCTCATTAATTTCGTATTGCCAGTATATTGATTTAAGCCTTAACATGATGTTGGGTATTATGTTTTCAGCATTCATTATTTATTCTACTACTAATTAAGTGTTTTTTTAATATTTATTGATTTTGCTTGTTGTCTTTAAAAAATTCTTTTAGGTTTGAGACTAAATAATTCTCTATCTTCATATTGACGTTTTCAAGCAGAGTTATAGGGTATATGCGACAAAATAATCAAAAGTCTTCAGATTTCCCATAATTTAATTTTTTTACTCAAGAAATTAAACAAAAATTGTAGGGTATACGCGTCTAATATAAGCGATGGATAGAAGACAGAAAAATGTCTGGAATCCGTCGATTGTGCAAATTTCCACACAAATTCATCACCATGAAGGGAAGAAGACTATTTGGTTGGAGAAGCGTTTTTTTTACCATGTTCTGGTCTTGCTATGTTGCGTTTAATCTTGTTTATTATTTTTAAGATTCAGAAAATTCAGTTACAATGCGTTTGAAAGTGTATATGAAAATTTTATGTATGTTATATTGTTAGTATTTATTTATTTGCTATTCATATATTCTATTGTATTTGTGGAATTGATATTTTTTTTTGTGAGGTGTGCTTAGTCTATGTCAATGTCCCAAATGCCTATTATGAGTGCATGTAGTATCATTCAAGTTTTTGATGTTTTTTGTATATAGATTTGGAAAGTGCTATATGCATTGTGTTGTTTAGTCAGTATGTATTTTGATATTTATCATATGTTTTTATTTGTATTTTGTCTATCCAGCAGATTTGGAATCGCTAGTTTCCATATAATTTAATTCAGTTTCAGTATTCTATTTTTTTTTCTGATAGTTATAGCCAATGCATACCACAAATAATTTATTTTTAGTATTCATAGTTTAATTGTTTTGGTATTATTAATATGGAAGTATATATTATTAATTTTGATACTTTATTAGTCAGTATGTATTTTACAATTGAGTAGTTGTATTATCAAAAATTATGTGCCAATATTTCTGAATTTGACATTTTTTACTAATTTGTATTTATCTAAAGGTATCGTCAACTAGTTATGCATTATTATATTAAAGAATTAGTCTACAAATATTCAATTAATTCTCTTCAATTTATATATTTCACACTTATTTTCATCATACTAATTTTTGTATTTTATATATTATTTCTACAAAATTCTCAATAAAACCTAGAATTATAATAGAATACAAAAAAAGATAATAAAATGAATACATTACAAGATTTTTGAAGAAAAAAATAACATATAGGGAAAAAAATGTTATGAAAATACAAATATATTTCTTTAAATAACTATACGATAGATTCGGCAACCATACCTCTTGCGAAATGAATACAAACACTATAAAAAACTATTAATAAATATAAATAGAATATAAGTGTGAGATAGAATATAATTTTGAAAAGGTAAAAATTCTGAGCGAAAAAAAATTTAAATTTATTTGCAAAAGTAACTGATGCGAAATTTAATGATCTTATTATCTTTGTTCAAATATTCTCTCCCCTTGCATTATTCTACCTGTTGTATATAAATAATTTATTCTTTAATAAAAACAAATACATAAAAAACATAAATAAGATACATACCCCAATTAAAATTTGATATTTTACTAAAATATTGAAAATTGCTAATAAGCCCTCTTAATATCTGCTAATAATATTGTATTTATAAAAAAAACTCCAAAAATATTAATAACGAAAACAAATCCCACTGCCCAAAGGAGCCTGCAAATAAAATATTCTATAATTAAATTATATTAATTTGGAATGTCATTTCCTAGTTACAGGTTACAGTTCGAAAGCCTTTTAGCACGAAGCCCACCCAATCTTTCATCAATTATCTCAAGCTAGTAATAAGTTTATTCTGTGACCAACTAAGAGGATTGTATATAAATAGAAGAGATTATGAATGAATATATTTTAAAAGTCTGTAAAACTTCTGAAGCAAGAAAAAAGAATAAAAATTTAACATTTAATTTGAAATGTAAATGAAGAAGAATTTAAGCGAGTTCTTACCTTTTTTCTCTGAAATATTCTCTCCCGTGATTTTCTTCTTTTGTTATTAAATAATAAATTCTTAATTAAAAAACAAATAATAAAAAGTAAATAAGCATCAACAACATTAAAATTTGACATTTTTTAATAAAATATATGCAAAGTATTGCATTGCCTAATAAGCCCTCCTAAATGCTAAAATATTGACATTTTGAAATAAATTTCCCTCCAATCATATAGTGCAGTAAGTAACAGGAGAGTAGTTAAATTTTAACTCTCGACATCTTAAAGACTAAATATATACTATCTACTATTCATTTTTATTGTAAAGTTATTTTTTTACTTTCTTTTCTTTATATTCAATTTAATTAGATATTAGTATATAATTCTTCACACTTATATTTTCAAGTACATTAATTAGAGTCAAAAATACAGGAATCGAAAATAGTATTTCATAATAAATTTTTATATAAAAAGTAAATACTTTAGATAAGCATTAAATTTAAGCATTAAATTTAAGTAATGGTAAAATAGAATAATTTTTGTTATCCTTCAATTATTGTTAGTGTAAAATTATATTTTTACCTCGATTATTAATTTTTATTAGAATGAAATTAAATTTTAATCTTTCGTCCTTCCATTTCACTATTCTATATAATAGAAAAATGAAATGTAGTTACCATCTTCAACTAAAAGATGGGATATTGCTTTTAGAATTGGGGGTAAGTGTTTGGCTTGCGTTTTGTAGTCTTTCCATTACATAGCATATTGGCAATATTAGAACTATTTGTTGAGGCTCTTCTCGTGGTAATACAGACACCCGATACAATATATCGCCACTGCTTATACAGTTTCAACCTGCCAGTATTGAAGACGAAATGCGTAATATCTAGCATGATTAATTAAAAGCGAGAGAAAATTAGATAGATGATCATTTCTACCTTGTGCCATATAATCCTAATTCTTTTTATTGTTTTGTGTTGTCAATGGTGATCAAATTTACAATTGTTGGTTTTCGTTCCGCAGATCCTAATGGTAAGTTTCTCAAGTTACTTTGTGTTTGGTACGACAAAAGTCATTCATGAAATTCGTTATGCATGCAGGACCAGTGATATACATGGGGATTTACCATTTGTTCTATCAGTACAATCCTTACGATGCACAAACAGGTAACATTGTATGGGGCCATTCCACATCCACTGATCTCGTCAACTGGACTCCTCAGCCGCCGGCGCTTCTCCCATCAGAGCCTTACGATTTCAAAGGCTGTTTTACCGGTTCTACAACTCTTCTCTCTGGCGGAAAACCGGCAGTTCTCTACACCGGCTTAGATTTCTCCGGTATCCAGGTACAAAATCTAGCAGTCCCCAAAAATGTAGCTGACCCGTACCTTAGAGAATGGGTAAAATCACCTTATAATCCATTAATCGCACCGAATTCGGTGAACAAAATTGATGGACAAAATTTCAGAGATCCAAGTACTGCTTGGCTAAATCCTGACGGAAATTGGAGAATGGTAGTTGGAAATCAACAAAACGGGAGCGGAATTGGGTTATTGTATAGAAGCAAAAACTTCATTGATTGGATTCAAGCTGAAAATCCACTGCATTTTTTGAACAATTCTGGAATGTGGGAATGCCCTGATTTTTTCCCTGTTTCAAAAATCAGTAAAAATGGTCTAGAAACTTCCACAATAGGTCCAAATGTGAAACATGTATTCAAGGCAAGTACAGCAAACACTGATTACTACACAATTGGTACATATAATCCGAATAAGGATATTTTTATTCCGGATAACAAATCACTTGATATTGGATTAGGATTTCGATATGATTATGGTAAATTTTATGCATCGAAAACTTTTTTCGATAGTTCTACTAGTAGGAGGATTTTATTTGGATGGGTTTATGAATCGGTTAATAATCTTGAGATTAATAGTATGAGAGGATGGGCTGGTCTTCAAGGAATTCCTAGAAGGATTTGGCTTCATAAATCTGGAAATCAGCTGCTTCAATGGCCGATAGTTGAAATTGAAAAGCTTCGAATGAATCCAGTTATTGAAGATACTACAGTGCTTATGCCAGGATCAATACGTGAAATTTCTGGAGTCAATGCTACGCAGGTAAAGAAAATTTTTCGCTGTCAATATATTTTTTAACATTTTCGAAATCCTGGGCCGTGGCCGAGCCAGAACTTCCCAAATATTTTACTTTCTTTAAGGAGGTTCAAGTCACAAGCACAAATATCACGCCCATCAATAACATTTTATTGAAGTGTCACACTAACACATTTCTATAGGAAATTGCTTGTTGACGAGCCAAATTCCGAAGTGATATTGTCCAATGATCACCAAAGCTTTAGATTCCTTCGGTTTTTAACTAATTGTAACTATAATTTGGGTTACAGGCAGATGTAGAAATGTCATTTTCAGCTAAAACATTGGAAAATGCAGAGAAATGGGAAGCAAATTGGACAAATCCACAACTAGTGTGTAGCATAAAAGGTGCAACAGTAAAAGGTGGGCTTGGCCCATTTGGGTTACTAGTTTTGGCATCTAAAGACATGCAAGAGTATACTGCAATTTTCTTCAGAATATTCAAAGGAGATAACAACAATTTTATAGTCCTAATGTGTAGTGACCAGACCAGGTATATGTTTGATCTCTATTTCACTATTTATCGTCTGTGTAAGAAATTTTTTGATAATTATAATACCTTTTTTTTTCTTAATTAAGTTTCCATTTTTTTCCCCATTTTTGTAGGTCTTCCTTACACTTGCCTTCTAGTGATTATGACAAAACAACTTATGGGGTCTTGTTGAATGTGGATCCTCTTCAAGAAAAATTGTCTCTCAGGACTTTGGTATGATAAAATTTTATGATAGGGAAAATATTTTTCAAAATATAGAGATTATAAGTCAATTTTTTATTTAAAGAAGAAATGCATGAGAAAACATTTGTACGACTATCAATCTTTAATCTCTCCATACATTTTCTAAATGACTTCCGTTATACCAAACATATTCTCAGTTTCAATGCGAATACAATAAATATGTTTTGTTTAATTTTATTTTTGTAGATTGATCACTCAATAGTGGAGAGCTTTGGAGGAGAAGGAAAGGCTTGCATTACAACTAGGGTTTACCCAACTAATTTAGCAGTGGATGGTGCAACCCATTTATATGTCTTCAATAATGGTTCACAGAGTGTTGACATCTCTAAATTGACTGCTTGGAGCATGAAAACAGCTCAAATCAATTGATTAAATCCAACATATATAGATTTATTTTCTTAATTTGATAACGTTATATTTTATTAATCTACTCTATAATCTACATATAAACTGTATTATATTTCTCTTTATTTTATACTCGAGCACAAGAACTAAGTGTTGTGTTCATTAGTGGAGCGATGTAAACTGAAGGTTGATCATTTTATCATTTCTCATCAATAAATTATAGGATGGTCAGTCGAACACTTTTTCTTCTAAGAACATTAAATGGTAATTGGTGTATACAAAAAAAAAACACTATATTGTTCATATATATATATATATAAATAAGTAATTACTTTTATTGTTGAACTATTACATAGTAAAAATCTTCAAACTGTTAGGTTGAAAATAAGATGCACAAAAAGACCAAACGAAAACATCCGTACAACTTTCTTAAATAATTGAAGTCTACATTTTGAATTCGCCTTTAATGCAGATCAAGAAAGATTAAATTCTAAATTTTAGATCTGCCTCTATTTACGAATCAAGATGGCAACACAAACCGACAAGTTGGACAAACCCTGTTTACCCTTAACCAATTCATCAAACAATTCCCATGATACACATGAGAACAAGGCATTTTTGTTGCTTCACTTCCAGCTTCCATCTTTTCCATACATATCACACATACAAAATCACTTCCCAATTCTGATTCTTCAATTTTCACTTTCTCCAAATCTTGTTCAACCAATTCATTAGCAGGACGAATTGTCACATCACTACTTTCATTTTCTTCAATAAAGTAATTAACAGGAAGGCTAATATAAACTTTAATTGGCAATATTTTCTTGTTCCTATTATAAGGCTCATTAGCAATTCTATCAGCAAAATTACATATTTGATGTAATATCATTGGTTGTCTATCTACCGGCACTTCCATTATATGTAACATTCTTGTAACGTTATGCCACGATAAGTTATTATGGGGTAATCGATCACATCGCTCTTGAAATATTCCTGTTTTAATAATGCTTTCTAAACGAGACACATAGAGTTCTTCATCATCATCATCTTCATCTTCTTGTTCTCTAAGAAATTCGACCTCGAATTTGATGAAAAATTGATCATACGATGTTGGTTCAACACTGCTCACGTCAAGACTTTCATCTTGATGAGCATCACAATAATCATCTCCTGCAAAATCCATTAGGAATTTTTTAAATGGAATTTGTTTTAAGATGATGTATTGTATTATGAGGTTTAGAGTAATATATATATATAAAAAAAAATTAAAACTAATGGAGAATGAAACATCTAAAATTTGTTTTCAAGTGGGAAAAGGATTAAAGTGATATCTTAAAGGTATAAGGAAAGGTATTAGAGTGGGTTAGGAGAATATTAACGTTGGTTATAATTTGGAATGATAATAATGAATTTTCTTTTTATGGCTTTGATATGGAAAGATATTAATATACGGCTTCTATTCAATATTAAGTGAATTTGTGAGATATTACATACTAAAAATAATTTAGGACATAAATTGAATATTATTTTCCATTGTTTGTTCTTTTAGTTATTCTCATACTATTCTTGAAAATAAAAATAATTCAAAGCAAAATCATAAATACAAGCAATTAACTCTCTTGAAATTATCCTCTAGACAATATAAATAAATGACAAAAATGAAAAAAATTTAAATATTTATCTTAAACTTTGAATAATTCACTTATTTTGAATAATAAAAAAGAATCAAAATTCAATTAATATGAAATAGAGTGAATAATGATTGGGAAACATTTTAAGTAATATTTTGACTACATTGGGATCTGAATGATTGTTGTTAAAAAAAATTGTTTAGTAACTTATGTATTTCATGTTTTTTCACTTGTGAATTGTGATCAAATAAAAAAACATTAGGATAGAAATTTTGATACAGTGTAAAAATTTAAGAACTATTATTGGTTTATAAAATTTGAAAGGATATTAGGAGGTATAAATCGTGAAGTCACTATAAGCAATTGGATAGATAATATTGCCGTATAAAAGAAGGAAAGTCGCATTATTATAGTCTAAAAAACAAAGGGATCATGGAGAAGTGATTCCATATTAAAAAGTTATTATGGACTTCAGGAAATTCAATACGATTGAAAATGAATATGTGGTTGGTAATAAGATGGTACTTAAGTATTGAACTTTATAATCTGTGTCCCAAAAAAAATTATTTTCTAAATGAAATAAAAGGGCCACTGTACCATTGGCAATATTAGCAAAGTGATATAAATGTAAAGCGTTATAAAGTCCATCAAAATATAAGTGAAACAAGTATTTCTTTGACAACGCAACATTCTATAACAGGCAGTTTTGCCAACATATAAGTTTTCTAACTGTCACCAAAGCAAACTTGTCTATAAAAGATTAAAACCACAAAAATAAAATTTTTGGGTAGTGTAATATCGATAAAACTAATAAACTATATATTAAGTAAAACGTAAAAAGATACTTAATATACAATCAGATTTTGACTTAAAAGCTACAAAGTTGATAATAATTCAAACCTAAAAGCCTAAGGATACTTATGATTTTAGAATAAGAAATGGTTCAAAGAGTAGAAATTTTAAGCTCATCCGGGAAGAGTTTGTTTTTCTACCTTTTTCAATGCCACGTCTCTGCTTCCTCTTCTCTTTTTTTTCTTTTTGCACTATAAAAATTTATTCTTTTAATAAATATCTAACCAAAAAAAAAACGTTTACAAATGTATCTGGTTCATCAATTTAATCAACAAAATTAACTTGAAAAATGTCTTCGGGTAATATATAACGCATCACGCTATTTTATTTAATCTACCCCCTTTATTTCAAATGCATCGTCCTCGTTTGGAACTCGAGATAAGAATTTAAGAAATTTTTTTTTTTGAGTTTTATAATCACAAACAAATCAAAAGGAAGACATATGCGTTTATATACCCTCACAGGTAAAAATTTATGTACAATAAAACAAACAATAACAAATAAGTGAATATATAAAAATCTATTGAATATTGTCCTTCCTTGATTATGTGTAAACAGATGAATTGCGTTCCATTCTAAAAGTACTAGAACTTCCTGCATCAATATATTCACAAAGTTATCTAGCAGTTGACACCAACAATAAAATGCCTACGAAAACATTACTACAACACCTAAAATTTTATATATTAGATGGATGCCTTTTCACTTACGTAGACAATCTGTTCTATACCGTTCATGTTCCTAATCAAACCTCTACTAGAGTCACAAATCAAAGCAGTCATACCTTACAAAGATTACTTTTGCAGCAATTTTTGAAGTAGCTCACATTCCACATATTTTTCTATGATATCTCATCGAACGTCAAAAAAATTTTCTCCTCATAATTACATACCTGAATGCAATCTCCAGTAAATATTTGTAATAGTTGGAAAGATATGTGGTATCCATTATCATGACCAGCTATAAAAGATATTTAGAATGGTAAGCAATGTAAAAAAATCATAGGATTGAAATTACAAATAAAAATGAAATTCTACAATGAAAATACATGTAATAAACAATGATAAGAAATATATAACTACTTTTATCATTATCCTTAGATTAATGAAATAAAATTTGAAAAGAAAAAAATGTTTATAATAGCACATGTATGAAAATGATAACTGGAATTGTCAAACTATTAAAGATCGTAGAAACAGCCATTTTGAAAAAAGTAAATAATATATAGTGAAAGATAGCCGTTTTGGAAAAAGAAGAATTTTACACATTAGAAAATATAAACACAACAAACATATGAAAAAAATAACCATTTCCTTCTACTCAACTTGTTAGTAGTCGTAGGTTATTTCCTCCGTGTGCTAAGTAACTTTGATGAAACAAAGCTAAAATTGAGAGATTTGTTAGTAGTTATAGGAGGTCGTTTCCTCTCTGTGTCAAATAACTTTGATGCGTTAAAGCTAAGATTGAGAGATTAAGGGCTTGTTTGAACACGTGATTTGGAATCATAATTTGAAATAAGATCAATTTTAAATTAAGTTTAAGTTTTGTTAACCATACAATACGAACTTCCCAAGGCCTTGATTACAGAATTTAAAATGCACATAATTTTCAGTCTAAGTTTTACATTTTTTTTTTATAAAAAATGGAATCCCTTTTTTAGAGAATTTGGAATATGAATCATAATTTCACATCACATGTCCAAATTGTTGCTTTGAATCATAATATGAAATTGCATGTCCAAATACAGGCTAAGAAACTATCTATGACCGCTGAACAGCCGCGTAAGTTGAGCTAAAACACAAACTTAAACGAAACCAGATGTTGATATAGGCAAAGAACAGGACATAAATATGAAATTCTTGTTATAAGCAAAAGCTTACCCCAAGCAAACACACACAGCCCCATTAGATTTTACAAGATTGATAACCAAACAAAAAGGAAGATTGGGAAAAAAAACAAAGAATGAGCAGATATAACAACACGGCCAACGCGAAATCAACAAGCAATGACATGCTTGGGGTTTATGAGCTGTTATGGGCACACAACACAAACTACTGCTGCTTGCACTCGGGAGGACGTTCTCCCTGTAGACCTTCTCCAGCTTGTGCTTTGGCACTCTTCTGCAATTTTGTCAAATAAATACACATCACATGCTCAAGAAAACGAAAGGAAATTTACATTATCACCTAAAAGAAATGATACATCAAAGCAGTTCGTTCATCTAACCTTTACTGTTGAACGACTAGGACAATCGTATAAACCATTCGGGATAGACACAAAAGAAAAAGAAAGAAGAAAGAAGAAATCACCAGAAAAACAAGGGGAAAATATCAACAACTTTTTAGAAGCAAGCTAAACAAATAGTACCTTCTTTTTGCTCTTCTCCTCTTCTTCATCTTCATCCTCCTCCTCATCGTCCTCTTGTTCGTCCTCTTCTTCATCCTCCTCCTCATCATCACCTTCGATATCTTCAAATTCATCCCCTTCAGCAGCCTCACCTGTGAACCATGACACAGCATGGGGGATGATTTTGTCCCGGATTGTCGAGCTGCAAACATGGAAGTCCCAAATGGAAACATCAGATTCACTCTTTCAGTTTAACATATTAACACCACAGAATTCCAGAACATGTAGAAGTTATTGGGACCAGGTTCAAAGGCAAAATCTGGACATAATCATGAGACTCCAAAGGGTAAAGGAAAATCGTTGGGAGGTAGCGACGAACCAATATCGTAAATCGGGGTTCATTAGATTCTGCAGGTCTTCAGCCTGTCAAGACAGTAATCACCAAATAAGATCAAGAACATTCTCCATTGCATAGTAAAAAAAACAAAATCAAAGTTATTGAACCTACCGCATCTTCATCTATATCATCATCATCTTCAGGTACTTGTGGTGGATTAAAGAAATTGAAAAAGCTCTCACAGCTCTCAGTCTTAATTACGGGTTTAGCATTCTTTGACCCTTTCTTTGGCTTCCTTTTTAGGATCTTCTGTGTCAAGCATTTACCGGGATACCATTCAATGTTGGTCCTGCAAGACAACACACATCAAATAAACATACAAAGAATAGGATAACAGTATGTAAAAACAGAACATTACCCTATGGCCTTCTCCAATATGGGATCATCATCATCATCAATCATGTGATAGGTTTTAGTCAAGACAGAATTCTTGAAGAAAGGATTTGTATCGAAGAAGAATTCAAGCTTAAAGCCCTTTCGATCATCAAGCTTGCACCACTTGATATCCTTGAGGTACTTCAAGGCTTCTTCATCACGCTCAGAGATCTACAGCAGTCAATTGCAATCAATTAAACAACCAATAACTCAAACCAAGAAATAATATTATTATTATTTACCTCCTCTGCCAATATCTCGTTAGTCTTCATTGCAGTCAGCCAGAAGTTGGGAACACCTTTCTCTGGCACTAAATTAACATCATAAAAAATTAAAGTCTGTGTCAAGATCAATCTGCATGGATGAATGAAATGCAATAAATAATTTACCATTTTCAGTCTCGTTATCGTCGCCCTGGATCATGGGAGCTTCATCAACACCCTCCACTTCGACAACCCCATTTACTATTTCATATCTCTGCACACATCCACAAAACAGCCAAACCATATCATTTCCTTTCTCTCTCTCTTTTTGGGGGGTGGGGGTGGGTTAGGGAGAGGTGGGAGAACTAATCTCGACGCTACCATGGACAGAGTTATTCTTCTCACCTTTGAATACAATGGTTCATACAGCTTTTGGTATTTAGCTTCTAGTGCAGCCCTCTCCTCGAAAAACTTTGCTTCCAGCTCATCATGTTGGCTCTATATTTAGACAAAATCATGTTAACCCTTTTTCTTACATTTACAGGGAGCAAATGGAAATATGCCAGCCCCGTGTAAAAAGCTAATCTAATCCACATATAAAAAATGGTTGGAGAATATGAGAATGGACACCGCAAATTAATCATTATGTTAAGAATTTAGTCCTCCGTGACCATATTTCCGAAGTTTTAAGCCTTACTGGAGAAAGAAAATAGAAATGTCTGAATAAGAGGTCATGCCATCACAAAACATAGCATATTAATATGCAATATGTGTGTCTTTCTAGATGGGCAAAACTTATACCAAGTTATATTAAAGGACAACCAGCTGCAACAGGGCACAGTCACCAAAACCATGGTCATATTCATCTGCCAGTCTATCTTCCTCCCATATAAATGTACATAAAAATCAGGCATGACTAGTAACACACCATGATCTTCACTGCTATCTGTCATAAGGATATTCCTAACAGCCTGCTATTTTGTTAAAACAATGAATTAGATGGTCTAAGAAATCTAGAGTGAATATTCATCAAGAAAAAGTGTGATATTAACTGAAGGAAAGGAGAATTTTAGGAAAAAGATATTTTTTCCAATCCTTTTTCACTTGCTATTTAATATCATCGAAGTACTTTTTTCCTCACTTTGGATCATATAAAACATAGTTGTCCAACATTTTCTGTCCAATAAATCTTTTTCTACTGTATGTTGGTCTATTTTACGTGAGACTGGACATTTAAAAGCTGAAAAGGTGGTATTTGTTAGACATCACTTTGGAACAAGGACCCTGACCATCTATCTATGGAAGTTAAGAGTCTAATAACTTCATGTATGGTGGAATGTTCTAAAACTTAAATATACTAGGAGTATAATCTAGATAATGAGCATCCGAAGGGTAGCGATTGTGAATTCTCTTGTCACAAAAAGAAGTCCAAGGTAGGGACGGTAAAAACAAGAGACTAGGCTCCTTAAATAGCTTAATTTAATATTCTTGCAAAGATATAAATCATTGGGTTATTGGTTCCAATTAAGAAACAGAAAAAAGATAGAAGAAAGGAAGCACATGATCAGTATCTATTGTGAGAATTATTTAGCTTATAGTTGGTTTACAGTCTATACACGTGCTAGCACAGGCCATACCCTGTCAAGTAAAGAGACAAAGGAGTTCAACCAATTTGGTGGAAAACAAACTCTACAGATAATAGCAAAGCCTATCTAACACTCCTAAAATCTTACCGGGCCACGCCCCGTCCTCTCCCTTCCCAAATCTAAAAATCGACCCCTTTCCTCAACCCCTATCTCTGTTCTCCCCTATATGCCCCCATGAACATGAAAAACTGGAAGCTTCCAAAAAGAACAAAGTTGTTCCCCTAACCTGACCTAAAACCTTCAGATATCACTCACATTCCTCTCTACATTTATCAACCTATACATTATATTCAAACTATAGATTGAATTACAACGCAGCTTTAACTCAATCACTTACATACTAAACAAAACAGACTAATCAGTCCTACTATACCATCAAATACCAAATTAAAAACGTATATAAGAAAAAAAAAACATGAACGTCTTAGCGATGAATAAAAGCACCTGAAGCTCTCTTAGAACATCTACACGCTTCCTAACTGGTGGCGTCAAAGTCTCGAGTATATCCATATGCTTCCCAGCCAGATTCTGAAGCTTATCCTACAAATTCCACAAAAAAAAACAAAGATGAAAACCGGTAGCGTTTAGATATAAAACAATTGGAACCAAAATATTATCAACCAAACCTTGAGAGCGTTGACTAAGCCAGCACGATCCTCGGCACTCAAAGCTACACAGAAACAACCATAAAATCAATGGAACTAATTTTAATTCATCAATAAAAAACGAGCGATTACGGATTTTACCGGCGGCAGCGGCGGGGAGGGAACCGCCGAGATCGGACATGTCGAACTGATCTTTATTGGAATTATTACTCATGGTGAACGGATTAGAAATCTGTGTTGGTTTTGAAACGACAGAAGTGAATAAGGGGAAAAGGAGGGAACTGGTAAAAGGGTTTTGGGTGCGAGCGGTTGTTTTTGATGGTTTCAAATTTATAAAGCCACCTTCGGCGGTGCCGCTCGAGCGTGTTCGAGAAAAAGGCAATAAATCAAATCTAATTGAAAATAAAATAAAACTATCATATAAACACGAAAAATATATGTAAGTCAAATATGAATAAGTCAAAAGTATTGCCGCTTAGCCCCGTTCATCTTCGGCGCAAGAACGCTCGATCAGTGAGCTATTACGCACTCTTTCAAGGGTGGCTGCTTCTAGGCAAACCTCCTGGCTGTCTAACGTAAAGCGAGGAGTTGAGCCTAAACTGGCGAACCAAAGCCACTTTCGCAGTTGGAAAGTTTGAAAGCAGAGCAGGGGTCTTCATTTCAAATGGGCTTTGATAGATCTTTGAAATTGGAAAGATGCTCAGTCCACTCTCTTTTCGATCTAGTTACAGTTGGAGTATTGTTATGATTTTGTAGAGGTGTTATTTAATTAATAAATTTATATATATTAACTTAAAAGTCTTTTGTGAAAACGTTATTTATGAACTTCAAATTGTGATTAATAATGTCGATTACTAAAAAGATTGACGTTAATAATATTTTGGATTATCCGGTTGAAAGTGATACATGTTTAGAGGTTCATTTGTGGATGTCATAAGAAAATAATGTTGATGATGAAGTTGAAAATAATACATTACTTTTGCAATTAGTGACGCATAAGAAAACACTCATCGTAACCTTGAAATTAGGAGTTAGGTCATAAATTGAGGTCGAGAGTAGTGTTTCTTAATGGAAGTGGAATATCAAGTTAAAATTGAGTCTAATTTTGAATTTTGAGCCTCAATTTGGGGATAAAATTGAGAGTAGTGTCTTGAATCAATACTGTTTTTCGCGTTAGATTCTGAATCGAATTTTAAGGTTCGGATTCAAGCTGAGATTCGCAATCTAATTTCGACTATCCATAGAGGATTTAATGTTTCAAATCAAATATAGTAGTGTATTTTAGGTCTTTAAATTAAATCTTAGTGGGGATCGAAAGCTGAGTCTTGGATTAAAGTAGGGTCAAGCTATGTTGGGTTAAAATTCAAATTTCGAGTTTTACTTGAGATTCATTTTTATTTTTTAATTTTTGTTATTTTTTGGGTGGAAAGCAACTAAAAATGAAAAATGGAGTATTCCTCATTTTTTATGTGAACTCATTGTTATTAGTCGTATTTTTATGCATGATCGTAAATCAAAATTTTACCTATTTAATAAATTACTCATAACTTATTAGTATAATATAGGTGAATTATGGTTCATCGTACTAACATCAGTTCAAATATACTATTAACTTGTGTGTGATTTAACTTCTATTATGATGTTATAGAAAATTTATTTTTATTTATTTTAGATAAATTTTATCAGTAATTAAGTTTTTATCGATAAATTATTGAATAAGCGAATCAAGATACTAGCGAAATGTGATTCGAAGAATAAAGTGCTAGGCCTATCCCATCCCATTCTATTGAGTTGACGATATGAAATGATGCAAGTGAAGTCAGTAAGTCGTAATAGAATTAAATTTATAATATAAAAATAAAATTTGAATAACTCATGTATTTGTACTAATAAAAAAAAATCAATTTTTCTTATATTAACATATATTAGTTGTTATTGGGGTTAAAATAATATTGACACAACTTTAAATGTACATTTTTTTAATCCTATATGAATTTAATAGTAAAACACTATTCATCAAACATTATCCAAATTAAAATCAAATTCATATGGTAATTTACAATTTATCAAGCATCTTCCTATAATGAATGAATATATTTGGAAATAATTTCATCAAGTTTTTCAATCTCCATCTTTTATTATTCTGTCTCTAATTAATTGTACATTTTTAAATTTGTACACATATTAAAAAAACAATTATAAAAATAATAAATTTATTAATTTTTTTAATATTAATTATGAAGTGAATGAATTTAAAATTTTAAAATACTACCAAATAATTGATTAAAGATATAGTAATATTTAAAAACATTTTGTCATTATTTTAAATTATCGAAATAGACAAATAAAACTAAATAAAAAAAAGGAGAATCAGTAATTAAAAACAAACTGAGTAAGGTAGAAATCAAATTAATAATCATAATATAATATATACGCTAATTTTCATACACAAATAATGAATATTAAATTGAATTTTATTCTTTTTTAAAAAAAAAATGTAATGGAACAGAACCTATAAGAAGTCGGACTCGGCGGCAACTTCCCCGTCAGTAAGAAGAGCAAAGCAGCTAGGGTTTTTGCAATTACAGGCACTCTCGGTCTTCCGTCAGTTTCGACTAAATTCACAAGCTACCTACGCCTCTGGTATTTGTCAAGGTTTTGTTAGGGTTTCTTCTTTTTCCTCCCTCTAGGGTTTAGACGAAAACTTGCGGAACCACAGGTAAAACAAAAATATAGGGTGTAGTTGGAAATAATCTCGTATTCATTTGCAGGTATCTTCGTAGTTAGAGAAAGAATAGGAACCAATGGATTATGTAGCTGAGCAAAATTTCTCAGAAGAGCAGGAACGAAACGATGGTAGTGCAGGACATGAATTAAAGCATTCACTCGATGATTCTTCTGCAGGGTTAGTTTGTAGTTTGTAGTTAGTAGTTTATAGCTTATAGTTTGGGTCTTTAGGTTTTAGATAATGGCAAATCCCCATTCCTGCATGAGGCCATGCCGAAATTATTGTAACTGCTGGTTTTGCTTGTTCATAGAAAGCTTTTCGTCGGAGGCATTGCTTGGGAGACCAGAGAAGGTACTCATGCTGTTAATTTTCCATATTACTTATTTGTCGTTTTAATGTCCCTTTCACCTGTTTTAGCATAGTCTGTTTATACTTGGTGTGTACAAGTATTTTAGCTTTTCATTTATATATGAATCAATGATAATTTTGAAGACAAATATTAGTTGATTTCCTAGTATAGCGGTATAGCAGTCCTGCTTGTTCA
Organism: Solanum habrochaites; assembly: GCA_027704765.1. Lineage (NCBI taxonomy): Eukaryota > Viridiplantae > Streptophyta > Magnoliopsida > Solanales > Solanaceae > Solanum > Solanum habrochaites. The sequence continues at coordinate 66,599,786 of JAKWJA010002491.1, forward strand.
TTTTAGAATTTGGTTCTGATGTAGTGGAAATTTTGAGACCTTACTTAATATGAGCTTGTGATAGTAAAATTTCCATCTTGCATGGAAGTTAGTATTTTAATTACAAACAACAACATGCCCTGTGAAATCCATGCAAAGGTAGATTGTACACAAACCTTATATAAGTTGTTTCCAATGGACCTTCATCTTAGGTGCAACAAATGAAAGTAGTTATGAAAAGAAAAAATGATATTGAAGATAACATAACAATCATTAAGAAAAACAGTGTAGATCATTCAAGAAAGGAACATTAACAACAACAAAATGGCGCGATAATTGATACACAATAAACAACAAACAGTGATAGATATGAAAATCAAGGACTACAGGAATAAGGCCAACATGACGAATACCAACAAGCCTAAATCTGTTGAAAAGCAAGACAACACTCTACTACCAACTAAGTACTAACCTTGTATCCTAATTATCGACCTCCACACCCTCCTATCTATACATGTCCAAACCATCTCAGCATCACTTCCCTTATCTTGTCCACCACGGATGCCATTCCCACCTTGGGTCTTCATTTCATAATTTTATTTCTTGAGCATTTTCTTGCCCAACGAATATGAAATGTTGGACTTTTTGGAATCTTATAACTCATATCCATCTTTGCTCACTGATTTATTCACAATGAAGTCATGCTGACACATTTAGCCCCATCACTAGGGTTAGTTCTATGGAGGAAGTCCCCCTTACGTTTGATGGTCTTCTTTTTTCAGCATATATCAACCATAATGGAAGTTATAGGATCACTACACATGGGTGGGGCTGTCAAAGTGATGCGGGAGAAGTGTGAGTGAAGTTTGATGTTGTGGTATTCTTGAGTCTGCAGGATAGACATCTGAAACAACATACCTATTGTAATTTAGAAGTTGGGTCTGGGTGGTGTGAACCCAGACCTTACCTTCCTCGTGAAAGTAGAGATGTTGTTTCCGAAAGACACTCGGTTCAAGTAAAGCAATTCCAAGTAGGTTTCACAAGGAAATACACAGTAGTGTATAGGATAGACCTCAACAGAAAAGTAGAAAACACTGCAACCTTTGAGTCATGCTTCTTTGACATGAAAATTCTGCTTTGTTTTAGCTTTCTTGTAACTATTTGCGAGTTCATTGTCTCCTTCCTTATTGGCCTTTTTTTTTTCTGTTTTGGGTGAATCTTTGTAATTTTAAACAGACAAACAGTTCTATTGTTGTATAAATGCACTTCCAACTGGTGTATGTTAGTTAATGCATGTGTCCCTGTTCGTCTATACTTTGTACTCTTATATCCTATTCTCAGCCCTATGCTTAATTTGTACATGTTATTTTTGCAGAATCTTTTAGGAAGTATTTCAGCAGGTTTGGAGAGATAACAGATTGTGTAATAATGATGGATAAGGTCTCTGGAAGGCCACGGGGATTTGGCTTTGTAACATTTGCGGACCCAGAAGCTGCAAATAAGGTTTTAGAGGAAGAGCACATCATAGACGGTAGAACGGTAGGATTTATGTGTGGGAGTATCTTGTACTATCATGTTTTATCTGGTTTATTATCCTCCTTTATGTAAGTTAATGTGTTCAGTAAATATAATGCAATTTGTGTATCAGGTGGAAGTGAAGAGGACAGTACCTAAGGAGGACATGCAAGTTAAAGGATCTCCGAAAACAAAGAAAATTTTTGTTGGCGGTCTTCCATTAACTTTAACTGAAGGTATTATTAAAGAAGAGTTCTTATTGTCTACGATCTAAAAGAGATTTTTAATCCAGCGATTCATTGTAGATGAGTTGAAGGAATATTTTTCTTCTTATGGCCAAGTTCTGGAGCAACAAATCATGCTGGACCGTGAGAGTGGTCGATCCCGAGGCTTTGGCTTTATTACTTTTGATAGTGAAAATGCCGTTGAAAAAGTTCTAAACAATGGCCGTATGCATGAAATCCATGGCAAACAAGTAAGTTATGCGGACTCTGTGCTAATCATGATTGTGCTTATGTTAAATGAAATGTATACAGCTCTGACATTTTGATATTTTCAGGTTGAAATTAAGAGGGCTGAGCCAAAAAGAGCTGGTGCTGAAAATGCAATTGAGAGCAGGCAGCATCGTGGTGGCAGTGGTTCAAGATCGTATAATAACTTCGGTGGGTCTGAAGTAGCGTATGGTGGTGGATACAGTAGAGGGTATGGTGGATATGGAGGCTATGGCGGCGGTGCTGGCGCTGGCTATGGGGGTTATGGAAACATTGGAGGAAGTTATGGTGGAGGTGGTGGATATTTCTCTGGATATGGTGGATATGGTTATGGATTTGGGTTTAGTGGAGCTATGTATGGGGCAGCTGGATACGGAGCCACTAGCTATGGTGCTCCTGGAAGCTATGGTGGTGCTGCTGGGTATGGTAGCGGTAGAGGATACACAAGCAGTGATGATGGTAGCTGGTATGGTGGGGCTAGAAGTTCTGCATCTTTCAATGCTAAAGGGTATGAAACCGGGGGTAGCACTGGAGGTGCTAAAGCATACGGTAATGGTGGTGCTGCAGGTGGAAGGTTTCATCCTTACAGGAATTGAGACCTTCTTGACGAGTCTAATGTTGCAATTGTTTCGACTACTCTTGGTTGGCTCAAGCTAGACGTAAAATCTTTGCTGCTGAGTTTGTTTTCTTTGTGGTTAATGATTCAGTTAGATGTAACCTGCTTATTTTTCGAGTAAACCATCTGTAGATTGTATTTAGCATATACTGATCTGCGAGAACTGCAACCACAGTCTTTTGGCTCAAGTTATTTTACCCTTTCTGTTAAGGTAAGGGAAGAAGTTACTGCTCTGAAATTTGGATGATACGGTTGCTTTTACCTACATGGACAATTGATAGTTGGTAAATTAGATATGTACCGTACCATAGATTCCGAAATTTTTTCTATTTTATTTGAAATTTATGAGGTTGATGTTGAAGATTTGAGTAGTGCTTGGTTAATATTTTTTGCACAAGAGATAATAAAGCCCTTTTCTCATGTTTGGTGCATTTTTATCAACTTGAAATTAAAGATGAAGTTGGAAAACAAATTTGGAGTAGTTTTTAAAAATTTGAAATTCAACTTCAAGTTAGAATTAAAAATTTTCCTGTTCATGAATTTTAAAAATAATTTGGGTATAGTCTGTTTTTAAGTTGTGTAGAACTTTACAAGTTTGTTTGGTAGTTGATTAATTTTATGATGATGGTTGAAATAAAAATTATTTAATAACTTATCTTAAAGTATTGAAATTCAGTATTAGGCCAATTTAGTGAGGGTTAGCAAAATGACAAAAAGTGTAGAATGCAGTAGCAGAATAGGAAAAGGCATTAATGGGTTAAAACCCAATTGCAGTTTTGAACATCCTCCTATCCACTTGCACTGTTCAGCCATGGCAACATTTTGTCCCCGGTTATCCTTTCACCTGAATTGCAAATCCTTAGCACTTTTCCCAGTTAAGCATCGCATCTTTGTTACAATCAAGGCCTTCTCTTCTCAAACTTCTGCTCCCAAAGGTACATTTCTCCTTTTCCTCCAATTTTCACTGTAACTATTAAAAATTGTTCTCCATTTGCACACCATTAATTGGGCTATCCGCTATTCTACCTGCTACTGCTGGCTCTAATGTGATTCTAATAGATGTAGAAAAGGGAAGAGAACGACTTTTTATTCCTTCTCTTTTTTTAATGTTTTTGGTGGTTTGGACTTATCAATTTAGATAGTAATGATCTATTTTGTTAAGCATACTGAATTCTTATCTTAAACAAAGGCCTCTTTCTGTAGCTAGAAAATTGGTAAAGTCTTTAGGACTTGCTGATATCTAAAGCAGTGATATTGAAAAGTTGAACGGCAAATATGTTGGATAACATGATGATGAGCTCTTTAAGTTGATTTATCCAGGCTGCATGATATTGAGTCTATATTGCTAAGCCTTAAATTTTAGCAATTTTTACACTACTGTAATGTATGTTATAGCACCATCAGCTAGTAGCAATAGAAAATTGACTAGGCATTTCTCTTTGATCCACCCATCCGAAAGCAAGAAGAAAATATTCGACATCACGCAAAAATCGAAATAGTATGAAATTATTCATAATCAAAAACCTGATATCCTCTTTTAAGGTGTCATTTTCCATCGAGTTACAGATACCTCCTTCGGATGCTATTTTACAACTGACAGAAATATTAGGTGTTTATTTTGTCTGATGAAATTTGTGTTTTCTGCAGCTGATGATCTTCCAGCAAGTATTGGTTTTTTAGGTCTTGGAATTATGGGCAACCCAATGGCACAAAATCTCATAAAAGCAGGGCATGTTCCAATTTTTACTTTGATAGACTAATTTGATGGATTTCAGTGAGCTTTCACTTTGTGAACTTCATTACTCACTGGCACAGTGTGTAGTTAACTTCAGACTCGTCATTGTTATCGTTCTTTGTTAACCAACTGAATTATGAGTACTCTAAACTGTTCATCTTTCAGAAGTACACATTGTTAATACCAATGATGTGCAGTCTGACAAAGTGGTCTTGTTGGAGCAATGGGACATTATTTTTATACTTCAACCCCTCTTTTTCTGAATAATCGAATTTCAGTCTCTTACAAATTTATTGTGTTTGTTCTCATGCTGCAGATGTGATGTGACAGTTTGGAATAGGACCAAGAGCAAATGTGAACCCCTCATCTCCTTGGGTGCAAAGTAAGAATATGCCAATTTGGTTTATGCTGCAGACTTAAGTTTCTTTATGTTGGCATCCAGGAAATGTTGGTTTAAACTTATAAGAAAACCCAACAGTGAAGTACCCAATGATAATCTATGCTAATCATTAACATCAAAAAAACAAAAGATCCATGCAAATGCTTGTATGAAATCACTTAAAAGTTTTCTTGACTGTTATTACTGCTTGTACTTGAGGATAATTTGCATTTCAAAGTAAGTTGAGGTTCTTTTCTGCAGATACAAGTCCTCCCCTGAGGAGGTTGCAGCATCTTGTGATGTCACATTTGCCATGCTTGCGGACCCTGAGAGTGCAGTGAGTTTAAAGTTTATTTAAGTGCATTTCTCATCTTTCTGTATATTGACATGTCTAGTAAGCTGTAATCATATAGAAAGTATTACCTTACTTTTCCAGGCGGATGTTGCTTGTGGAAAATATGGAGCTGCAAAAGGAATGGGTCCAGGAAAAGGGTATGGTTTACTGTTAGTTATGTGATTGAGTTTAAAAGAGATTCTAGTCAAGAAGTGCAGCAAAATGCTTTGTTAGTTTTTTTTAATTTGAAAATGATTTTTTTTCTTCCTGCTGCTTATTGTGTTAGATGTCTGTCTTAGTTATATCTGGAAACATGAGGTTTATGATTGTTCATGATGCAAGAAATTGGAATGGAAAGAAATCCAAAGTTGCCAACCTTTAGGAGGAACTAATTATAAGTTACACCTTCATGGCAGATTTTAAGTCAAATTTTTATATAATCTGAATTTTTTGGTACTGCAAATATTATTTCAGTTTTAACAAACTGTCATATGTAAAACTGGTGAGTACATCATTCTTGTTATTTGTTAGAGCAGCGTTTTCTGAATGCAAGTTTCTTTGGTTGCTTTTTTTTGGCTCTTTCATACTGCTCTCTGAAATTTATTTTTGCCTTTTTACTCTGTTTGGGTAAATGCAGTTATGTAGATGTCTCAACAGTTGATGGGGAAACATCTAAACTGATCTGTGAACATATTAGAGCTACTGGAGCTCATTTTTTGGAGGTGAAAAGTTCCCTCTCTGTCATGAATTCTTCATATGAAAGCTTTACTTCAGTTTTTCCCCACCTTTCCCCCAGACCAAAGAAAACCAGACAACAGTAAAATATTGTCTTGTGTGCGTTACCATGTTGAATAATGTTCCATTTTCTCGAACAGGCTCCAGTATCAGGGTCCAAGAAGCCAGCAGAAGATGGACAGCTAATATTTCTCACTGCAGGTGAAGCTTTTCCCTTTAATGTATTTGAGTCATTGACAATGAAACATGCATTGGTTAGATACTGTTACAAGTTTTTAATATAATAAAATTTGCTTGTCCTTACGCTTTTAAGTTCATTGTTATCCGATGACGATATATGGTCCATATCTAATTGCCGAAAAGATTTCGCTTTCCTTTTGTCTTGAAGAAGGAAGTGTAAATGAGACAGCTCAGTGATTACTACAAAAATGAGGCAGTTCTCTCTACAAGCTAATCTCTCATATCCAAAACCACCCTCTGATCATATAATAAATATGATACTAAGACAAAAGAAAAATATCTCAATTAGGGAAACTCTCGTTAAGTTGGAAAACAGAATTAACGCAGAAAAGAGATATACAGTGAAATATCAAACATCTGCATGTCGCATACGTAGAGCAATTGGTCATCAGAGGGATGAACTTTGGGTAGCGTATAACCTATCTGTGGTGTTAACTGTATTTTGATTTGTGATTTCAACTGGAAGACAACACACCATAACATTATGTAAATCGATTGGGTAATATATTTCCAAGGGATGGGGGTAAACTGTGAGTTGTGTATAAATCTATGGATGTCATACTTAAATTGTGATTCATAAATCTAAATATAGATGCAATACCTAACTCTATCTCTCCCTTCCATCATCACCCAGAGAAGGTGTGCCCTGTATCGGGGACTGGATTTTTAACTCTTAGTTGACATTTTATGAAATGTACTAGTTTTAGAAAGAAAAAAAATGACGGGCTTGTTACTGTTAACTTAGAAGCATGAGGGCTGGTGTCTTACAAATTTAGGAAATTAGCAGTCACTCTTTCATTTATAATTAGTTTGTATTGCTCGAACTTTGTTTATAGGAAAACGTATTTTTGACAAGCAATTGACTTTTAATTTGTCCACATGATACTTTTACCTATGAAACGTATCCACAGATAATGCATGTATATCTCTAATTTTGACAAAAGCTGTTCAGTCAATTTCTTGTGACCATCAAAGAAAAAAGAATTTTATTAAAACTATGGATGCAAACTATTCAGGTGACAGCGTGCTGTATGATAAAGCTGCTCCTCTATTGGATATCATGGGGAAGGTCTCATTCTGCCTCTTCACTGAGTGTGATGCAACCCTTTCCACCTTCTAATATTTTGCCCTTTATCTCAGTCAAGATTTTACCTTGGTGAAGTTGGTAATGGAGCTGCAATGAAACTTGTCGTCAATATGGTTATGGGAAGGTGCTGATTTTAATCCATTTTCATCTCTTCAGAGTTTTGTTCTATCAACTAAAAACTAACGTCATCCTTCCTTTCACTAAAATAATTTGCAGTATGATGGCCTCATTTGCTGAAGGATTAGTTCTCAGCGAGAAAGTCGGGCTTGATCCAAGTGTATTAGTCGAGGTATTTCCTGATAAACGAGTAGCTTATTTTTTAGGTTGGTCCCTTGTGAATATGCTTCTTGTATCACTTTATCTTCTTAAGTATTTATAAATTATCATGCACAATTTTCTGTTCTTTGCCTAGTCACAAATAACTCGTCTAATGAAGAGACCAATGTAATTATTTTCTTGAGGAGGTAAGCAACTAATATAAACCAGAAGCATGTCTGTGCTCTTTAGAGTTTCTGAACTGGATTTCTGTAGATTAATTAATGTTGATAGCATCCCAAAAACTTCTTCTTGGATTTCTAAGGAAGAATTTAATTCCACGTCATTTGAAGTTGTTGATGATTTACCTTTACTCGGATACGATTTGGCCAGCAGTAAATACAAAAAGGAAAACAAATGGGAAAGCCTATTCCATGACAAATTCTATTTGCGTATGGATAAGTTATAGAGATGGCTACTTTGTGAAAAGTCTGCACTGACTTAAAAATATCTGCTGGAGTTTCGGGACAATGCATGGTGTGAAAAAGATGTAAAATAGATAACTGTGCCCGAGGAAAAGTAAAATGAGAAAAACGCATAAGATGAATCCTTAATTGATTTTCATCTTTATTTGAGTATGCAGGGTGAAGATTTGCTGCCTTTCTTTTTGCCTCTAATATGCTAGGAGATCTCTTCACCTCTTTTCAAAGGATTTCCTACTATAATATTTCTCACAGGGGGCATTGAACCTGGAAATATGTCTTTTAAATCTGTCGCTAATTTTTGCTCCATGGTCTAACACAGGTGATCTCACAGGGTGCTATTAGTGCTCCAATGTATGCCGTTAAAGGTCCTTCAATGGTTAAATCTTCGTATCCAACAGCGTTTCCTCTGAAGCATCAGCAAAAGGTTCTCTTAACCCTTCGAGGACTGCCTAGTGTATGCAAACTAAATTGTCTTCTAACCGAAAAAATATGTTTGTCTCAGGACCTTCGTCTAGCTCTGGGTTTAGCGGAATCTGTTTCACAACCTATTCCAATTGCTGCAGCAACTAATGAACTCTACAAGGTTGCGAAATCTCATGGACTTAGTGACCAGGACTTCTCTGCAGTAATTGAAGCATTGAAAGTGAAATTGCAACAGTAAACATAAAAGCAGTCTTTGCCTGGTAAGCTTGTGTGCATTATGCTATTTATCCACCATGATATGTTAAATCTGTTAGGTTCAAAACTAATGTTTTCATTGTTAACCCATTTCAAAGGGTTTCACATGTATACCTCCTTTCACATTTTTTCAAAATCTCTCTGGTATTTGTTGAAACAACGTGAATGATCTTTAATTTGGTTTGGTAAGCAAAGCCTTACGAGGAGACAACGTAGTCATTTCCTCTCGACTAACTTGGACTTTAAACATAATTACTATAATTATTATTGTTGTTGTTGTTGTTTTATTGTCATCATATATGTTCTTATTTTATTTTTATTATTATTGGCAAAATTGCTTAAAAAGATCGTTGAGAGGCTGATTGTTTAAGCACTTGTATGATATCATAACTGGTATGGTCTCCAACGCGTTGTCCCATAACCGGCATCGCATCCCCAAAAGGGTAAAGAATAAAGAAAGGAGTTGGTGAAGTATGTTGGTCTTTCGAGATATCAGGTACCGAGACACAGATCGTTTAATTAATTGTGGTATATTGTTAAAGTTGATGTGTGTGAGCCTATCCGGAACTATTATTGAAAAAAATATAATACTTAGCTTAAAAAATTAAAACTTGGATGGTTTCAGTAGATCCGTCAAAGCCTAAATTTGCTCTCCGAATATTCTGTTTCCGACATTTGTCCACGTTAACCACTCTTTTCTTTTCGGTTTTTGGGAACTTGGTCAGATGTTATCTTTCAATATCTCCAAAGTGGTTTAATAAATTTGTAACTTAAACCTAATCTAATTAAAGCCACACTTTCTTAAGATGACAGATATTTAGAAAATCCATGAAACAAAGGGAGTATTCAGTAGGAAAGAAAATATTTTCAAAAAATTAACGAGTTCTTTTAATTTATATTTTATGTGATAGATAAGAAAAAAAATCCTAAAAAGTATTTATAAATAATTTAGAGAGATACTATAAGAGAGGTGGTTGGTAAGGGTCGGGGTGTTGGGTGATGGGATGAAAGCTACGAGGGTAGGGTGAAAATGAGGTATAAAAATTGGAAAACACTTGAGATGGTTGAGGTGATGGAAGCTACGAGGGTAAGGGTGAAAATGAGGTATGTTGACTAACGAACATATAAAAAAAAGGGAAACCCCCTCTCTTCCCCTTTTAAAGATCTGATTGCCAGATATAAAGTAATTATTTTACAGCTAAAAGATCAAATCAACTTTGATATATGAAATTTTCATTTGAAATGAAATGGTGGGTCTGAGTATTTAATTTCAAATGTACTAGTGCAAAGATAAGGAGTATAAACGAAGAAGAGTGAATCTAATAGGACAAGAGCGATCTTCTTGTATAGTAAAAGAGCATTGTTGTAAGATCTATTTTCATACAAATGAATGAATGGTCCCTTTTTTCAAAAATATAGACCATGTCCTTTTCTCATCAAAATATTAGAAATTAAAATACATAGCATTAGTTTTTTTTTGGTAGGTATGACTTTGGAATTTCACAATGTGAAGCACATTGAAATGTTTAGAGCATACTATTAAATTTTATTAAGTGAAAACATTACATAATTTATCTATTCTTTAGTATAAAAAGAGTAATATTTGAAGTTAAGTTAAAAAGAGTATTTGAAAATTGATATGTATAAGACATCTTTATTCACATATTTTTGTGTATAAGAATCACGTAAAGGGTATTATAAATGTATTAGATAACTTTATTCTAGTTTTTTTCTTCATCTTACTCCATGTTGATGCTTAGATTCCTTTTCCAGCTGATCTCTCTTTCTGATTCTAGTCCAAAACAATACTCTATCCTCTTATATCTTACTTCTTTGTTTCAGTTTGTTTATTTAATTTTAATTTAATACAAAATTTAAGAAAATAATTTTTTTTTTAATTTACAGTACTAGCATATATCAAAATGTCATTTAATGTTGTGATTTTAAATATGTCATATAAAAAATTAAAATTATGAGTGTTATCAAACTATGAAAGTAACATTATTGCTTAAACAAACTAAAACGAAAAGAATAACAAAATGGAAAAACTACTTTCTAGCTATATTGACAAATACTCAATTACGTACGTATTATTATTGTAATTTGACGTATTTACCTTTATTAAACCTCTATCTAATAAACCTTTTTGCCTTTTCATATCCAAATTATTCCTTTTATCTTTCATTGCAACTATAATGTAATAGTAGTAATTACTACAAAAAATTAAACTTTTAATAATTATGAAGGTCAAATTAACTTTATTTGACGGAGTTGAATCATCAATATGAGTATATTAGTAATACGTTACTGTTTTTGTTGTTGATTAATTATTAATTAAGAAAGTTGAGATTATGTAGACAATGTCAATTTACAGTACATTATTGAAAGGCTAAATGCATCATTAATTAAAAAATGGGACCCAGCTAAACAATTTCGCAATTGCAGTAGGCCACGTTGATAATTACTTATACATCGTCTAGTACTTCTTTCACGCTCTTTCACACTGCGTGTCAGGCACGTTGCCAATTTCAAAATCATTGCCGCCCAAGAAACGCCCATACGTGTTTCGATTCACGATGAGTCGTTTGATATTTAAAAATTATATGAAAAATAATATAATATAACTTTTTTTTCTATACTAATAAGAATATATAAGGTATAATTTGACTCACGATAAAAACAGAAAAAAGAGTATATTGTCTTTTGACTTTTTAATAAAATAAAAGATACTACTATTAAATGAGTTAACAAGAAAAATTGGTAAAAAGATAAATATTAAGAAGAAATTTGTTGAATTCAGTTATTTGATCATTCAAAATTTGAGAATTGAGATAGGATTAATTGAATCTATAAAAGAAACATATTACTATTAATTCTTCACTCGACAATCATATTAAGATGATAAATAATTGTAAATATATGATATTTTTATTATATTTAATGGGTGTTCATGTATATAATGAATACTACGGTATAAGATTTTAATTATTTAATATGAACAAAAAAAGTCACTAGCGTATGATATACTACATCTCAAGATTCTTAATTTTTATGTGCTTTTTTCTATTGTAAGCGCTTAAGCTTGATAGTGAACCGCTAAGATAAGTTTTTAATTTATCAACTTCATATTTACACTAGGGTATGATGTGGAGAGGTCGCACAAGTTTCGTAAATTTATTATGTTAAATATCTTATTTTTTTAATAAATATTCGAATTCAAATAAATACTAATTATAACACTTCTCATCTCACTTGGGGTAAGGGAGGGAATCTTTTCAAAGTATATTACGTGATGAACCCGCCGGTTTAAAATATCATTCTAGTTTCGTTCTGAACATAAACCAGTCACTTTAACATATTGGTTGAAAAACTAGATACAGTACATAATAATACTTCACAAATAATGTCCAATATTGCATGGAATAAGATTTCAGACCGTGTCTAATTAATATGAAGTTCAGCCAGATATCAATAGTTTCCGTTGTGTTTACAATTACACAGACTTATTTAGACTTGTTATTCTCCACAGAATACATGTATAAACTTATAGCCATCAAATAAGCTGCCAGCATTTCTAGTCTTTTTTAACTGCACTTTGGAATTGGGAGGGGACTTTACTCATCTTCTGTAAGCCAAGAAGTTGTTACACACTACGTTCTGGGTCAGGAATCAAGATCGGTTACAGTCTGAATATAGAATAAGTTATGTGATTTAATTATTAAGTATTTTTTGGAAGTAAATTTGTTTTTAGTATATGTTGATGTGTATTTTGAACGGGAAATAAGGCGAACGTGTTATATATACTCAACTAGGTTTGATTGTTTGGATGGTTCGAAAAATCTCCAGCCATACAGATTTGCTTGTTTGATTAGTATCGTGATGTCGAACGCGATTCGTGCGAATTGCGAATGTTATTTGTGCTCTTTCTATTCCGTTTGACAGTTAGGGGCTTATGGGGTTATCCGGTTCAGCAAACTTTCGCTCTGGGCACGGTGTTCCTCGCAGGAAGTGGTGCGGGTGAGCCTGCGGGGATCCCACACGGGGAACTCCCAGATTAGGTGAGTACATTAAGCACCCTGGCCTTTGCTCTTTATTTTCTCTCTCTAGAACATAAGTCGGCTAGTCGAATGCTGCAGGTTTGCGCGCGATTCAGAGGAGGACTGTGATGTGGTTCCTCGTTTAAAAATTGTTTTCTAGGTTTTGAATGTCGGGGCCCCTGTACCAGCACAACGAAAAAGGGGTCTCATCCCGCTTGGTCGTTACATCATCAAAGAATTCACACGTTTTCTTCTGTCTTTCTCTTCGAAAATGACAACGCATCTTCTGCTGTGAAGAACAACTTCTTGCCACCGGGATTGGTGTCAAATCTTCAGGAAGTTCTTCTTAACAGAAAGGGTGCTCAAAATGATAAAGATCAGCAATCGAAGCCGAAAGATGATGACCCATCAACTCAGCCGTCGTCTTCTGACTCGGTTCCCGATGTTGCCGCTGATGACGCTGACAGTGCTAAGCCAGTGGTATTGGTTACTAATGCTGATGGGATTGAATCTCCTGGTCTTACTTGTCTTGTTGATGCTCTTGTTCGTCAAGGTCTCTGTAATGTTAATGTCTGCGCTCCCCAATCGTGAGTTTCTCTACTTGTGTATGTTTCTTTTTTCCACATTATTTAAGTTTTGTTTATGATTTTATCGTGGAAAATTTTGATATAATTTTGTGTTTTTTCAACTGATATTGTGTTGAAGTTTGAATTTTGAACCCGCTTTACCAGTGTCCTTTAGTTTGAGCTACAATGCATACCCAAGATATTGAATGATTTTGGAGGTTTTTTGTTTTGTGGTTAAAGCATATCAGCTACTGTTGAGGCAAATGGTGGTGGGTCACTCTGTGTTACTCTATTGAAGTTTAGTGTAGTTATTTTTGAAGTTCTTTTGTATGTGTTCAACTGAGTCTTGTGTTGATGTTTGAATGTGGATCATTGAGTCTACTTTGCGAGTGCCTTCTGGTTAGAGCTAAAAAGCAACATATCGTGATTTTGAATGATCTTGAAGGTTCCATTTTTGTGATTAAATCTTATCTGTTATTGTAGAGATAAATCGGTGGCGGGCCATTCTTTTACACTTAAAGAAACCATTGCAGTTACTCCGACTGACATTCAAGGTGCTACTGCTTATGAAGTATCTGGTACGAACATACAATTACTGTAAGGGTTATTTCGATTTTTTTGTGTTGAAGAGCTTGCCAGACGCATTAATTCTATCTTTTAGAACAGTTTGTATGTTAAGAATTATATACCATATTTTATCTTAACAGTGTTATTCTTTGTGTATTTAATCTTCTTTCAGGGACTCCTGTAGATTGTGTGTCATTAGCCTTGTCTGGGGCACTCTTTTCCTGGTCAAAGCCAGTCCTGGTATTTTTAGGCACCCTTTCTACAGTATATCATTTCTGTTTTAATAAATTGGATTTAGTATTGCTTACCTGCTGCGTCTCTGTTATTTCTTCCCCCATGGATGTTTAGGTAATAAGTGGAATCAACAGGGGTTCAAGTTGTGGCCATCAAATGTAAGTATTATAGTCTTTGTTAGTAACTCTAATTTAGTACGCATGATTCCTGAAGCTCTTTAGTCACTAAGTTATTCAAATGGTTATTTAAGGCTTCTTGCACTCGTATATTTCTTGTTTTTGTCTCCTTGGGGATCTGTGATTATGTTTATTACTCCATTGTACAGGTTTTACTCAGGTGTCGTAGCTGGTGCTAGGGAGGCATTGTTTAACAGTGTTCCATCTATATCGATATCACTTGACTGGTACTTACCTTTCTTTTTTGATCAAAAGAGGTCCTGTTCGTTCTTAACTAATAGTTTGTTCCCTAATCTACTTCAGGAGGAATGATGAAAGTCAAGAAAGTGATTTCAAGGACGCCGTGAGTGTTTGTTTACCATTGATAAATGCAGCCATCAGAGACATAGAAAAGGGAGCATTTCCTAAAAGTTGCTTGTTGCATATTGGAGTTCCGAAATCTCCTCTGACAAACAAGGTCTGTAAAATGATCCTCCATCTCACCTGCACCTCTTTTGAAAACAAAAAATGAATGAAATCCAGCCTTTTCATTTCTCCACACAGGAATCTTAAATTTGTGTAACTTGTTTTAGTTTTAATCAGGACTTCCTCTTATTTCTATTATTAATACAAAGCAGTGAGATTTGGTTTAGAGGGGACCTGTGGTGATTAGAGGTTATTTAGGGGTAAACTACTGTATACTCCCCCCGTTTTAAAAAAAGATGGCCTAGTTAGACTTGGAACAGAGTTTAAGAAAAGAAAGAAAACTTCTAAATTTTGTGGTTTTAAATTAAAGTTATGTCAAATGTACCAAAATGTCCTTTAATCTGGTGGTCTTAAACATGCTACGTGGAAAGTTAAAGTTAAAGTGTTCTCACAAAAGGAAAGGAGTCATTCTTTTGAAACAAACTAAAAAGGAAATAGGGACATTCTTTTTTAAACGGAGGGAGTAATAGAAATGTCTACCTTGGAATTTTGTTGTCTGTTAATGAATATACGACATAAAAGAAATAGTTTAAGTGTTATACAACACCTAATATGCCATGGGACAAGCCTAGGAAATACTGCTAAATGTATCACACCTGTGTCTTCCTGTTGTGGGTGAGCGCTAAAACAGGCATTCTTGCACCGACTCCAGTTTCCAGAAAGGGAAATGATTTCATAATCTTTCAAATTGGGAAGAATAAAGTAGAGAAACATTTGATTTATGATATGGTCTACTGACAATTGCATTACAGAGAGTTAATGCCCTACTATTAATCATACCTTCTGCAATGGTTGCTGAAGCACATCTCATTTTTTCACCAGTCCACCTATTGTTGAGATTTCAAACAACAGATATATCATTTTTGAAACCTCTACTTGACAGGGATTCAAATTGACGAAGCAAAGTCTCTGGAGCTCTAAGCTTTGCTGGCAAGCTAAATCATCCACCAGAAATCTTGCAGCTGGACGTTTTCTTCCAAATCAACAAAGCCTTGGGATGCAGCTTGCACAATTAGGTCGAGATGCTTCTGCAGCTGTGAGTAAATGACACTGTATCTGGCATAACTGCTCTTTATATAATGTGTGTTGCCTATTAACTGCATAGTGGTGTAAACAATTCATAATAGAGTGATCCGATGAATCTTTAGAGTAGAGTGTCTATGGACCTAAACAAGTAATGTTCGAATTGCACATTGTTGTGTTACAGTTGTAGAAAATCATGAATTAAATTATCCCATGTTCTTCATCTAAAAGGAACTTGTAAAGCGTTGAAATTATCATGGATGAGTCTAGAAGTATCAACCAATCAATTATGTCTCTATCTGCTGTATTTAAAACCCCATTTAGCAGTACAATCTGTCGACCCAAAAAAAGAAATAGAAAATCAATACTTAGAACAGAAAGGAAAATAGTATAGGATTCCAAGTGCTTAAGCGAAAGGCTATTTATTAGGAAACTATTCGGTAACCAACTTCAAGTTTGCTGGGTAGTATTTTAAGATACTTCTTTATTCCTTGTCAAATTAATTGAGACAATAATGGGCATTAATTGTTTGAGAAGTGTGGCATGTGTTTGGACACTTAGTGGCATATCCCTATTTCTTGTTGGTTGTCCCAGTCCTCATGTCTTTCCTTCCTCCCTTGGACATCATCAAACCTCTGCCTTCTTATTTTTGCACAGGGTGCTGCTCGCAAATTAGTTACTCAGAGAAAGAACATAGAGGTTGTTGAATCTGTTGGTATTGCTGGGAAATCTGATCCGGACAGGAAAGTTAAGTACTTTAGATTGGAGGTATGGATGCTTTTTCCTTTTTTTGCTACGCTGTATTTAGTTGCTGTGCTCAATGAGTACAAAGGGTCAGTTGGATTTTTAATTGAAACTGCAAAATTATAACATTATAATAAGTAATTTTTAATTTCTCTGCTAATTCTTTTTTCTATATATATGGCAAGTGTTGGTCATTTTGATGGTATAACATGCTTCTACAGTTCTACTGTTGATCCTTGAAATGCTGCAGAATTGTGGTTTATACGGTCAAATACAGACCAGCATTCCTTCTGTGACCCTTCACATATCTGCCATTTGCTCTCCTTCCCCTACGCAATCTTCTTTTTAAATGTAGTACGAACTAAGTTAAATTTGTTCTCTTACATGCCTTGTTTATTATTTGCACTGCAGTTGCTTGACAAGAAACAGGAAGAAGAAGACGAGGATTTAGATTTTAGAGCTCTCGAAAATGGATTTGTAAGTTCATTTCTGCTAATTCTTGATAATGGGTTTCTTTCTTCTACATGACACTCTGGGTATTCTGCTCCAAACTAAAAAGCTTTCTAGTCTGCTTAAAGGATGAGAACTCATAGTCAGAGAGTTCTGTGCTCCGAGTGTCATATTATTCTCTGCCATTGTAGAGGCACATGCAATATCAGAAATTACCTTTTATGTTTTGGACCTTAGAACTATGAAAAATCCATCATTGTGGTCTTAACAAGTAGGTCTTTTTGTGATTTTTCAGGTGGCAGTCACTCCAGTATCTCTTGTAATGCATGTGGAAACAGATGTTAATGCAGCTGCATCACAGTGGATTTCTTCTGCATTAGAAGTGGAACAATGAAAAGATGAAGCTAATATTCAGTATTGTTTGTTGTACATCTTTAGATGACTTTGTTCAGGTCATATTGCAAAATTTACATGGGCCATAATTGTGATGCCTCAATTATTTATTTGGTTTTTCAATCTTTTAATTTGTGTCCCGCGAAGCCAATGCTTCCACTGTTTACTTAAAAGGCCAGAGCATGTTGTAAAAGTGCCATACTTTTTTGCTTGGTACCACAAAATTGTGTTTTAGGTTGGTTTTTATTGGGCAAGTTTGTGCTGTTAGGCAGGGTGGTGGAATCCTTGTAAACTGGAAATAGCTTGATCAAATATAGTGGAATGCTGTTGTCTGTTTTTAATGGAGTTGATTCTCTTCTTTCTTGAGCTTTTTATCATTTCATATTTCATCAGTTGGGAGTTTGTGAAACCAGAAAAGGACTTGAATTTTCATGGGCTCAAAATATTGGTTGGATTTAAGATTAAGAGGCCATTGACTCAGGATTTATTATAATTTTCATGATTTTGCTTGGATTGCCCTTAATTATGATCCAATTTTACCTTGTCTGGTATAAGTTGTATAGTAGTAATATTTAATCTGTAGGAATATGTTATGCCTCAACTTGTGCTTTGATATTTTAATTGTATCTTCTTAATGTTTGGGCCTTTGGGGTCATGAAATTGTTTTAGTTCATATACTAAGCGATTTATTAAAATGTTTGAAGGATAAAAAATAAAGATTAATCAATTCAATAACAAAACTCAAATACCACCTCAAAATTGGGATTTAATCTCTTCTAAGTTATGTTTTTGATCGATTTTATACGACTTCTTCAGCCCTTTTTATCGTATCAACTTCATAATATGTGTTCACTTTATAAGAGCAATATTTTTTGTAGGTGTATATATATTCTTTTCACTAAGCAAGTCAATACATTTCAACAAATGAAAAGATAGTGTATACGAAGACTTTACTCCTATCACGTTTCAATAAATGAAAAAATAATGTATATGAAGATTTTTATTTCTATCTTGATAAGGTAAAGAAGTTGTTTCCGAGTGGTTAAAAGGCAAAACATTCAAATCTGTACTAGGATTGTGGAAGGACTAAAATATCAAAGGTGCATATTCCATCATTATATTTTCTGAATTGTATGTATAGTACTTTAATGTTTGAGGAGTCAACCCAATATAATATAGTAATATATACGATTTCAAAAGATAACGTCCTTTCACACAATTATATGCACATATCAGCAGATTTATCTTTTTACAACTTTCAACAACGCCAAAAACTCGATGGAATTGTTCACGTACTCTCCTACTTATATACGACGATAGTTGACTGGACACTGACTCTAAAAAAAAAGTTGATAAATACTTTTGACAAATATCAAAAGTTTCTTAGAACATGTAGATTAAGTATTTCATAACATTTTCATGGCTAATAACATTAGGTTATAAAAATGAGAAGACTAAAGTTAACAAATTTTCAAATATTTTACAATTATGTCTTTCTTTTCAAAGCAAATTATAAGTGAAGTATTATTTATAATAAACAAACGTATTTGCTTATCTTCTAATTAATTAGCATAATATTAATAAAAATGAAGTAGTGTGATCAAATTTGATTAGGAAATTTATAGGATGTTGACACCTCGTAGAACAATACGATCCAATTAATAATAAAAACTTTGATTCATTGACTGACATATATTCTTAATTAAGATATGAAAAGGAATAATTAACAAATGTAGAAATTAGAGATTTACGTTGAGAAAAAAAGAAAAAAAAAGACTAGAAATTTAAAAAATTTCCAATATAAACAATGGTCCCCTTAGTATCTGCAAATAGGTTGGGTCTAAATTAACTTTTCAATTCAGTATTTTGACCATCAGAGATTAGGAAAATTATTTACTTCTTCCATTCTCATATTATTTGACAATATTACTCAAAATATCTGTCCTAGAATAGTTGTCAATTTAATAAAATTAAAAAAGAACTATTTTTTTATTTATTTTATCTTTAAAATTATTATTTTTGAAAGCATATATGTGATGCATTTTTTCTTTTGATTTGTCATAAATCAACTGTAAGTAAAAACAAATTGTTGAAAGACATGAAATTAATTAACTACTTATAATATTGATATCGTAAGTATTTATTGATACAATATAATACAATCTAGTAAAAATTAACATAAATGTAACTGAAGTTCTCAACTTAACTATGCAAATTTATATTATATCTGCACAATTATAATAATCATAAAAACTCCCTTAGAATATAAAAAGCTTACCATCTTCTTCTTTGGCCATTTTCATCAAAAAAAGTCATCAACATGTCTCTTATGAATCCCAAGTTTTAGGGTTCATCATAAATTGGTTGCATGAAAGTGCTGACCATGACGATGATGTTGATGATAATGATGACGATGATGATGATGACATGTGTAACGATTCCATTAGCTCAATTTTATTGACGACTCTATGCACATTATTATGTGGATTCATAATATAACTAGTACATGGGAGACTACTATTGACCACCATGGTGTCACTATGTTGTGACACAACTGGAGTTGATTCTAGAATGCCATCTTCATTCTCCTTTATCATTTCAGAAAGCTTAGGCAGTGTCTGTTGAAGATATAATTAAGTAATCAGAAGCGTTGAATATTATAAGATGGCCACAATTGACATAGTATCAGAAGAATAGCTTAAACTTTTAGATGGATAGTATACGTACCATCATCAGATCTTGATGATTTTTGATAGCGGCGTTTGTTGAATCCATGACATTCTCCCCATTAGTGCAATTCAATGAAATGTTGGAGGTGAGCATGGCATAAATGGAGTTGTCTTGTTTAATAACACTAGGGTTATATTCAAGATCATGATGAAGATGATTAGGATAATTGAAATTAAACCATGTAGGATCATTTGAAATTGAGTCAAATGAAAAATTAGGAAGGGAATTAGGCATGATCACTTGATTAGTTAAATTCAAATCCCCATTATGATTAATGTTGTTCATTTGGTCAAGAATTAGGGGATAATTTATACTTGACATGAAACTATTAGTACTAGGAACATTGGGATTGAATGAGTATAAATTATCAAAAGAGGGAAGTAGGGTGGGAATTAGGATGAATTATTTCTAAATTAGGACTTATGATTGAGTTATCCAGTGAGGTTCCATGAGAAAGATGGAGCTTCTTCTTGATACTCGAATTCCAAAAATTCTTCACTTCGTTGTCTGTTCTTCCAGGTAAATTCTTCGCTATTTGCGCCCACCTGTAAAAACAAAACAAAATGTCTCTTTTGCATGAAAATAATACCGGAATGGTTCTCTTCATCAAAAAAGTTTAAAAGATATTTTTTGTTCAAAAATTCTTTTATCAAAAAGTTACACTGTATATATTATTTACCTGTTACCAAGAATTCCATGGAGCTCAATGATAAGTGCTGCTTCTTGAGGGGAGAAACTCCCACGTTTCAAATCTGGTCTTAGATAATTTATCCACCTCAATCTACAGCTTTTCCCGCATCTTTGAAGTCCTATGCCATAGAAACGAATTCAAGATATAAATTTAACCTAAAAAAATGAAAAGAAAAGATAGAAAAAAATCTTTGATTGTTTGTTCCACATGGGCATATATTCACTAACTATACTAATGATGGAAAAAACTAGGTGAACTCAAAATTTAAACTCAATAAATTCAATCATTAAAATTGAATAATGAAACGAATTCTGGATCGAGATATATAGAAATCCTAGTGGTTCTCTAAAAAATTGACTCGGTGAATTAGACTACCCGGTCAATCTTTGCATCATGACGTTGATTTATTCAACGTTATGATACAAAAAAACCCAAAAAAAAAAAAAAAAAAAAGAAGAGAATAAAACCTGCAAGCTTAGGAACAGAGCTCCAACAAGCATGACCATAAGTAGTAATGTAATTAATAAGTTTTTCATCTTCTTCAGGAGACCATAACCCTCTCTTCACTTTTTGTTTGTTACAAGACATTTATGAATGTCCGCACCTCCCCTTTTTTATTTTAATTTTTTATACCATCTACAACTTCTTACTCCGTTACCCAAACAGATTCTACAAATAGACTACAAATATTGAGTTTGTGTGGAAAGAGAAGTGGAGGGACTCAATGTCTTATATAATAGATGCTCATGAGAATTGATGAGTACTACAGTACAATAATTTTTTGGATTCTAGTAATATCGATATTGTAAAGAATTTTTTATGTTATCGATGTTATAATGGTAGTTACAGATTCGACAAATATATAATTATTTTGAGTTGTACTTATATTAAAAATTTATTTTTAGAATTTTTAATTTGTTTATCTGATTTGACTTGATATGAAGTTTTAAAAAGTAAAAAAAAAAAATTAAATTTTGTTACTATTACCATTAAGATCGTAAACTCTTTTCCACTTTCCTTTTACTTTTTTTTCTTTCAACCATTTCCCCTGCACCTTCCCCTTCCCATTACAAAACCACCCCCTCTTTTTTGAACATATTGAAACGAAAAAAATAATATATACTTACAATACAATGAACTTTTTATATCATCATTATTCATTAGGGGCGGAGTTATAGTGATAATTGTGGGATCTGATAAATTTGATTACTTTAACTCAAATTTTGTAATTATATTAAAATTTCACACAATTCAAAACCCGTAACTAAAACGAAAAAAAAAATTATATACTTCACAATTCATAAACTAAAAAACTTACTTATACCCTGTTTAACTTTGTTATAACTAGTTATCAACCATCTAGTTCAGATTACTAATAAATATTATTATATAAAATAATTAATTACTTTTAAGTTATTTAGGATCCCTTTTTGAGACATAATTTGAAATTATAAGTTGAAATTAAAATTATTTTAAGATGTGTAATTTAAATTTTTTAAGCTGTATTTTCTCTCCCAAAATAAAAGAGAAAACTATCATTTTTCCTAATTTTTATATATAATCTTATCAAATGAGAAAATTATAATTCATAAATATAGTCTAAACGATTTCTTCATACCGATCATAATTAATTTTGTTTTTTTAAAATTTCCGCATTATAAATCTTCTTAACACAAAACAAACCTTTTATAATTCAATTATCTATTTTCCGTCAACCTACACTTCTACTCTCCCTTTCCCATTTTTATTTCCTTACTCGTATTTCACCTCCCACATTTTCTTCGCTCTTTTAATATTTTCTTAGCATAATAAACAACGCTACGATATTGTATGGGGCTTGGCAAGAAGCACCAATCATCCATGCAGAAATAGTAGGTCCCACGTAGTTTTACGATATTTTGACTGCTGTTTATTTTATTTTTTTAATTTTTATTTCAATATTCAAAATTTATTTTAAAATTTTGTCAAATTTAAATTTATATCAAAAAGTAAGACGATTGCTATTTTTATTTTATTTAAAAAAAATTAACTATGCTTGGATTTGCTTCGTTGTAACACCGGGAGCCCCTCAATTTTACATTTGTCTTCACAAAACTAACTAATCTATCTTTTTTTTTTCTTTATTTCAAAAAGCCTGATATTATATTGAAGTTTTATGTAATTTAAATAGCATTGTATAAGGTTTATTTAAAGTAAAAGTATTCTTTTTATATTTGGAGAATAGATTTCGAGATTTTTGATTCAGGATGAAGCTAAAAAGTTTTATTCATTATATTTCATTACAGTTTATATTGGTATAAAACTAATCAATCGCATAAGCAATTATTTTAATTAATATTTGAAATATTGTTTAACGAATATATTTTTCCCAAATCCAAATAAAAAAATTATAAAAAAATACGTAAAATATGTAGTTCCATACTTATTTTGAGGCTCATGATAAAGGTGATTTATGTAGAAGGAGAGGCTGATAAATTAAGGGGTACATATATATGTCCACTAAAGAAAAATCATATAAATTCAGATACTATAAACATTTTTAGTTTTGATAATGATCAAAAAGATAATATCATATGCCTTTTTGAGCCCTTTGGATAAAAATCAGAGATTTGTATTTAAATACAAAAATTCATATCATAAACTTGAATCTTGATGTATAAAATTTTCTCTCTTCATACTATAGTTGTTGAATCAAATGATTCTCTCTTTAACAACAACATTTTAAAAGTTAATTTAACTTTGTGATTAATTTGTCATAGATACTTGATTTATAGCACTTGCTCTCGTCACACTTTAATTGTTAAATTCTTTCTAAAATAATAACATTTTAAAAATTAATTCCACTTGTGGTTACGTCCTTTATATGATTTTTATATAAAATCTTGTGTTCCACAAAATATGTATGTACATCGTATGAATGGAGTATCACTAGACATACAACTTTCTTATGAAGAAGTTTAATCAAATTTATCTCTCATCGAAAGTTCGAACAGTGTAAAATAATCGCAACTATTTAACTACTTATGTTAGGACATGAAAATGTAGTCATAACAATTATTATGTCGCACATTATGTCAACTATGTTTTTCTAATTAATTATTAATCTGGGTCTCATGAAGTGACGGGTAATTAATTGAGAACACTGGAAGAATCATGATACATATGAATATGATTGATATGCAAGTTCATGAATAATAGTAATAGTACATATAATTAACATATCTAAATAAAAATAAATAGATGGTCCATGAGTGAGTATGTTCTTACATATTTAGCCAGGTGAAGATGATGCAGTGTCGGTAAAAGTACCTAAACGATAGTAGGCCTCATTGATTTTATGATATCGATACGCAATAATAACATATCTAGGTGAATGACAGAGGTATTTGAAAGCCATACATGAATAAAGGATAGTTTTATAGCATTTTCAATAATCATAAAAGAAACTAGACAACACACAATTACCTACTAAATTTCTAATCTAATTCTTGACCTTTATACCCTCCTATCTAGGATCGTGTCCTCAATAGCTGATATGTGTTTATAATATGTAGCTACACACAAACAACATAACAATTATCGATTTGCCGCACTGTTATAAGTTTTAGTAAATTCGAACTAACTTTCTGTTAGAATTTGACTCGTTTATTAAAGATTTTTTTAAAAATAGAAAATCATGCAAAATGTTAATAATCAACGATCCAAATTTTATCGAAAATGAGAGATTTTATGATCATATGGACTAAAAGAATTTTGACTATAAAAAATCATTTTAAAAAATACGTCATAATAAGGGATACTAATTTGTAACCTAGGTAGCTTTAAAATAAGTTAGGCAACTAAACATATTACAAGTAGTTGAAAATTCAACTTTTTCTTTGGACAAGTGGATTATTAAAAAAAAATTAAAAGGAAGCAAATAGTTATGATTAGACATTATATAGGTTGGTTAAATTTAGTGCTAAGTAAGTTTTCAAGAATACAAAAAATGTTCATCGATTGCTTACTAGTTACTACAGTAACAAGTTAGTTCGTGACACTACGTATTCCAACTTATTTGTCTCTCTTCATTCGATTCGATTCAATCCTTTATTGACTTCGATAACATTATATTAGGTATGTCGGCATGTAAAAATATTTAAATGAACTCAAAAGTTATTTAATCTAAAATTAATAAACAAAATTACAAGTCATAATTTAACATATTTAATTTTTATTAGGTTTTTATTATTTTATTTATTCTTTTATAATATTCTGATCCCTTTAAATGATTATATGTTTTTATTAAAAAAATATTTTGACAAAATTTCTCAAAAATCAATTCAAATTCAATTCTCAAAGGATTGAAATTAGTTGAATTGGTAAATAAAAAAATCAGTTGAGCTGATCGAACGTATTGAATTTAATTTCATCACTCCTACTATTCATTGCATATATATATATATATATATATATATACATATACATATATAAAAGTTTCAACTATATATAATTAATACGTACATAGATTGTTTCAACGATATAATCATACTTACGTAGATTAAAATAACATGGAATGAATGAATGAAATTTCTTTATTTTAAATTATTATAAGTCATGTGTTTGAATCGTTAGGCATAGAAAAAGTCTTATTATAAAGAAATTTAAAATCTCTTTAATGAGGTCTATGGAACACGAATTCGATTTTATAGGTTGAATGATACTCTAATTAATTAATAACATTATAGTAATTTAGTTATTTTATTTTTGTGTCACGTAGAACTGAAACTTGCTGAAGTGACGTGTCCTTAGAATTCTTCTAACACAAGTATGATTGCTTCTACTTGAGAAATTCTTTCATGTTGGACTTTTACATCAAGTGATTGGACAAAAAATATATTTTATTATTTCGATATTTTAATTTATGTTACATTATCTGATGAGATACTTTTAACTTTTATTCAATCTAACAAACAAATTTAGAGTTCACTGAATTGATTTTGAAAAATGAATTATAAGTTATAAGGCATAATTTAAGAATCTTAACTCGTGGTTTTTGATTTATTTTGACTTAAAAACTTTTTAAATCCAAATACTATAAAAAAGATATGCTTAAATTTCTTAGCTTGAAATATATATATTTAAAACAAGACAATTACAATCTTGATCACATAATTAAGAGTATAATTTATTTTTATATATATGAGATATAGATATAGATACAGCACTAAAATCCTTATTATTAATTCTATCTTGATCACATAATTTAAGAGTATAGTTTCTTTTTTTAAAATTCTATAATGTTAAATTAAAAATATGTAAATATTATCAAACATCCGTTAATATTATTAATTTTAAAAAATGACACGTAAGAAAATGATTAAGAAGTTTGGGAAAAAAAAAAAATTCGTTCTAGAATAGATTGAAAAGTAAAACAACCCATAAATTAAAACAAAAGGAAAAAAAGTATTATATAAATTAGTTAAAAAGTTAAAAACTCCTTCAATTAATTACGTACCTCTTCTGAATTTCATATATGCATATATGAGACGTCACAAATATTATTTCATCATTCTAGTTGTGTTTGGTACAAATTAAAGCAAATTATTTCCCACAGAGAACTTTTTTTTCTTCTCTGTAAAATAGGTAAAATTCATATTTATTTTTTAGTTTGATATTTAACTAAAATAAATTATTTTAAATATATTTATATATAATTTAGATAAATATTGTTGAAATTAAAGGTTGGTGTTCAGATGATAAAAAAATGAACAAGACGTTATAAGACAAAGCGTATAAAAAAAATGAAAATGAACGATTAATGTAAGATCTTATTCGTAAACTATATTTTTGACATTTACACTTAGATAAACTGTTGCTAATGAATATTCAAAGTGGTAAATTCCAAGTAAACACACTATCTTATAATTTTGCATATTTGATTATTTGATAATATGGCACTCAAATGTCAAATACATTAATTAAAGATTTTATAATTACAATATTATCAAAATATCGATATTAATCGAGTTTAGTCCATGGACCAATTCTAAATTCTTTAAATTCAAATGAGTTATATTCCAAACTTAAATCAATATACACTCCGTCCCATATTAAACATCTACTAAAAATACTTGTTTCATATTATTTGATCGTGATTAAATTAGGATAAAATTAATTAATTTTTTTAAATTTACCCCTATAATTAATATGATCTTTAAAAGTGTAAACAAATTTTTGAGATATGAAGTTTCTTTTTTCAAGAGGCTAATTAAAACATAGGGCAAAATAGTCAAGTTTGATTAATCTATTTGATTTTTTAATCATCATGTAAAATAGAAATGGGACGGAGGGAGGGAAATATTCAGATCTTGAATCATCGTTGATTAATATATACACCATTTGTCCTCTTTTAGTGGTCATGATTTTTTTAGAGTCAAACGATAAAAAGTTTGATTAACATTTTACAATGTATTTTTTCATCATATTGATATGTAGAGTTACAATTATATAGTACTTTTCATATAATTCTGAAAATTAAATTTTTGTTTCAAAAATTGAATCAATATAATTTAATATAATCAAATTTAACTTTTAATCAAGGGGAACTTTCACATATAATCTCACTCAAAAATAGCTGAATTATGCCCCTTAGCTATACTCTGCTAATTAGGAATCGTAGCTACATGTTGTAGGGAGGAGAGTGGCGAGCAAGATTGGGAGAGGGAGGAAAGAGGCGAGCGAAAGAGGGCAGAGAGTGAGAGAGGTGTGAATTGTATATGTATATCGGTTAACTAATCATATATTGTACATATGTATTTAGGGCTGTGCATCGGCTGGTCGGTTTCGGTTTTGGAAGTTTATATCGTGGGGCTATTGGTTATATCCGGTTTTGTATAGGAGATGCTAAACGTTAGGACAATTAAGATATTGGCTTATCGTTTTTATTGATTTTGTTGCGATTTTTGATCATTAAATCGGTTCGGTTAATCGGTTAAACCGTTAAGATTTGAACACACAAAAAAAAACATTGAAAATCACTTAGAAAACAAGGGACAAACTAAATAAATATGCACGTGATTCACAAGTTACACATCTTGCTAAAAAAAATAAACACTTTTACTTGCTAGAATAATCATGTTTTTGAGACAGACAAAAAAAATATTTAATAAAAATAATATGGAAATTAAACTCCTAGTCAGGATCTTATATACAAAATGGGTAATAATATAATTATAATTTACTATCGGGTTAATCGTAACTCCATTAAGAAAAAACTTTAAACCGTTAAGAACACCAATAACCCGTAACAAAAAATCAAAATCGTTATCAAAACCACTAAACCAGTAACCCAATACTATAAACCAATAACTTTCCTATCGGTTCGGCTTATCGGTTTCGGTTCGATTTTGAACAGCCTTATATGTATTTGTATATCTGACGAGCGAAATTAAGAGAGGAGGAGAGAGGCGAGCTAGATGGGGAGAGGGAAGAGAGAGACGAGCAGAGAGGACAATAATTTGTATAATTCCCATCCTGTTTGCATAATTTTGCAGGTACGTTTGTAGAATTGAGTAATATAAAGTCTGAATTATACAAGTATGATAATATTCGAAATAACGAATCAATATAAACATAAACGAATGAACTTTAAACATTATAACAACAAATGTGTTTTATACCAATTAGCATTATATTATTTATTTTAACAAACTTTGAAAACACATTTATACAAACTTTCAAAAGTTATACAACACAAAGAAATTGAATGTCTAGATAACTATTGACAAAACTGAAAAATCAATCGAAATCATTGTCATATCAATACAAATTATCTTATAACAACTATAAAAAAATAATAATTATTATTTTGCTAATTAACTACTAAAACAAATAATACAAACATTACTTTATCCAAATTCAAATCATTCACATATTTATGCCTTAATATTCATCGTCCTGAATATTTTTCAGCACTTATAATTATGACTAATGTACTCAATAACATACCTTTTTTTAACCGCGTAATTTTCGTAACTAACTCAAAAGAGGAGGTAACAAGTATAGTCTAAGCTTTGTAGAAAAAAGTTAGGAGGTTTGGTTTGTGTAATAAGTTTGAGTTGCTAAAATGACTTAAGGTAATTTCATGTCTGTTGCGTAACCCTATGTTTTTCTAATCGTTCCTTCTAGATTAATGCGACAACTAATGGAGAAGTCCTATGAATTATAGCTCAACTTTTCTTTACTTTTTTTAAATTTTAAAATTATATGTTTCAAATGAAATTCATCGATACAATAGGTGTTAATATAGTTTCACTTATCACTATTTCATTTTAATCAAAGATTTCAATCGGATATCAAATTTAATATTCGATTTGTATTCTATAAAGAGGTTTAAAATATCGTCTAGTAAGTTTTTCTATTGCACAATTTCATATTAACTAAGTGAGGGGATTTCTGATTAGATCGGAGCAGCTAGTTGTTGTGCAGAATCATTATCTTCTTTTTGTAGGCGTAGGTTATTGAGTTCATTTAAAAATATTCTTTGGTGAAATAATTACGTTATTTATATATAATCAATTTTTTTTAAATACATATATATATGTAGTGTTTTAAAAAGCGAGAGTGTGAGACCAGACATTTTATATAATGTGTGAGACCTAAGTTTTCGAGATACGGAAACTTAGGTCCCAGGACTTAATTACGGGGCGTAGTCCCGTATATTGATACATCTCTTTATATTCATTTATAATTTTTTTACTGATAAATAAACAAAAAAAAGTGGTTGTGGTTTTTTTTTTTTAAAAAACCCAACCAGGACAACAAAACACACCCCCGGATGGGGTGGATGAAACTTTTTGAGAGGAAGTTTTAGGTTGGACGTTTCATAAGGAGGAGGATTGGAGGTAGTCGTTTTTTTATTTTTTTTTTGTTTTTTTTTTTGGGGGCTAGGAATAGGAGGAGGAGTGCCCCCCCACGCCCCCCCCCTCACACCCGCGCCCCCCCGCGCCCCCCCCCCCCTCCGCCCTCCCACCCCGTCCCCCCCCCTCGCCCCCGCCCCCCACCCCCCCCGCCCCGCCCACCCCCCCCCCTTATACTGCTTTTTCCCCCTCCCCCTCGTTCTCCCTCCCCTCTCCCTCTCTCGCCCTTCTTCCTATGATTTTTAATGCCCTACAGTATTCCTATCAACAACTGACAGAACAAACGTCTTCTCCTTACCTATTTGCCGATGCCATTCCCCCAATCCTCCTACAATACTGATTTCAAGCAACACCAGAAATTCAACAACGTCCGGCCTCTCCTTTCCGCGGTCGCTTCCTTACGTTGTTAGGCCGAGGCTGACGCCTTAGGGATCTGACACCTTTAATTGGGCCCCTAGAGTTTTTTTATGCGTCGTGACCAAACTTGCCCCCAAAATGTTTATGAAAATATTGCATATAGATAATAAATATTAAACCCCTTTTAACTAATTTATGTGTTTTCTTAATAAAAAATGCTAATTCCACAGAACAAATTTTGTGTACTAAAATTAATGGTGCTCTCCATTACCCTCAAATTCTAGATTCGTCTTTAATTATAATTATAAAAGTATACTCGATATAATTACACATAATAGTGTCTAAGAAAAAGAGATGTAGTACTCACTAAACAACAAACTATAACAAACATATTTATTTTCAAAGGGAGGCTACCCCTAACCCTAAGAAGATTGGGATAAGCCTATAAAAAGGAGTAGATTTCTAAGAAGAGTAAGTAGTTTCGTTAAATGGCAATTTTGGAATATATCGAAGACCATGAGAACCACATTAAATGCATAGATTTTCAGTAACCGTCGTTGAAAATGATCATACAAAAATGCAGTTAATGGTAAAAAAAATAAAAAAATAAAAAGGAATTCAAAGAAGCAAACAAAGAAATGGGTATTGATTCTATGTGTATGATCAAATCGAGTATATTTTTTGAGTTATAAATTTGATTTTAGGAGGTTTTTGCGGATTATAAGTTTTATAAATTAATTATTAGAAAAAAGTTAATTAAAATTTATGAATTTCACTAAATATCTAACTCTCACAAAAAAATGATTATTCAAAGATGCGGTTAATGATAAAATCAGAAAAGATATATATATATATATATTGAAGCTTATAAATCTTGAATTTTATATAGTAAATTTTAAATTAATGATTGAATTTAAACTAAAGTTACTAAGTTTGACTGAGTAATTAATTGCGAATATATGTTGATGCTTGAGAGGGAGGTACTAAAGAATTAAAGGGGACCAAACAAAAATCTTGAATTTGTATATAATTTGCACATGCAACAATTAATGGCACAAGGTGTTTATTTGCTTTATTAGATGACACATCCTTTGCTTCAATTTTGTTTCATGTCCCAACTTATTAATAAGGATAAATTCCTATCAACATTCTTGTCTTTTCTCTACAAAAAATCATAGCTTTTTGGTACTTGTCACTTTCACACACTCTAATTCTTTTTTCTTTTCAATTTTATTGTGTTTGAGTTTAAGTAGACATTAGTAAATGCAGTAAAAAAAACTTAAATAGAGAGGACCAAAAACAAAAAAAAATACATAATATTTTATAACTTGTTTAATCGATTAAGTTATAATTAACACACAGTATATTTTGACTATTTTGATGAGAAGGTGCGACATGCGAGGATTAAGGTAAAAGATTAGTAACAAGTCGTTTCGTGATTCGCTTTTCCTTATAATTTGTGTTAGTATCATTTTCGGTATTTTTACTGTTTTTTTATTTCTCATTCTTAGTTTTCCATTACTCTCTATGTTTCGATAAATAATGTGTTTATAATATAGTTTCCTTGACCCTAAGGTCTATCGGATACTCTCTCCATCCCCTAAAATAAGGATAAAATCAATGACACTTTTATTCTTTCTCGGCAAACCGCTTTGTGGGTTACAAGTCTTACCGCAACGAACATTGTTATGCTTAATGCCCCTTGGTAACATATCTTGAGCTGAACAATTTAGCTATGAAGACAAAACTTACAAACATTATAGCTCTAACATATTAAATCAAATCTTAGCGTTTTCATGTTAATTAGAGAACTTGCAAAATTCAAATTTTATGTTCAAATTAAATTTTAACTAGTTTAATTTCAGATCATGATTTTAAATGATCCTAAGATCAGTCAAAATCCAAACTCGAGCAAGTTGTACTACTTTGGCTCTTACTATCAATTATTTTCATCCCAAGCAGAATCTTATAACAGAAATATTATAATAAGCTCCAAATCCTCACATGCATAACTTTTATATTTAAAGCTCAAGATCTTAGTATACAGTAAAGGATAGCCGGCACACTGAGTTTTCCCTATATATAAGATTTGAAAAAGGATCGGTTTAAAAGGATCTATATACACAACCTTATTCCTATATTTTTGCAAGAGATTGTTTTCACAACTCGAAATCAGTTACTCCAAACTTCAAGATAGTTAGTATATATATATATGTTAGTACACTAAGCTTTCGCTATACCTGCACTGCAACCTAAGAGACATTAATAGATTTTCCTTTTTTAAATTGCAACAAAAGCATTTACCAACAATATTTGAGTTAATGACATTTCATTCAAAGTCGATAAAACATTTAACAGACATTTATATAAAGTGCAAGTTATATATATCCATATATACTATTGCCGCTAAATATAATAATAACGAAAATTATACAATAATGTCCGGATAAATTAAAGGTCAAACCTGCATGAAATTCTATTGTATGCAACTCAAACTCGTTACCTTCTTATCACATAGCAATAACTATTACACCGAGACTATAAAGTCAAACTTCTTTTGTTTTCTTAAAAGTTATTATAACGAATTAAAGTTTTTTTTTTTTTTTAAACTGCTCAAATGTCCTTCTTGAGATGGGACTCACCAACTATATATCATTCTTCTTGAGTAGTCTATTTGAAGCACAAAAATGGGATTGAAGTTTGAACTTCTAGATGATATTCATTATTATTTCTTCTCTTATCAGAAATTTATCATGGTCCAAATTGATGCTTCATTGATTCAACTTTAACAGGCCCAAAAAGTATCTTAAACAATTACATTTATATATATATATATATTATAATATATATATATATTATATATATATATATATTATATATCTATTTATAATATAGCAAATTACTATCACCGGTCTTTACACCCAAATTTATAGATGGATGCTTAACCATAGTATGACACCCGGAAGTTTTTAAATATAGCGGCTAGCTTCAGAAACTTCTAATTCTGGATCAGCCTCTGAACATGTCATGGTGCAACTATGAACTTCTCCGCAAAGGTAACACAGAAAGTGTTAAGTTAAATGTTTTTAAATAAATATGTGTTGTTTTTATTTGGAACTGATACTAAAAAGGAAACAAGATCACATAAATTGAAACAGATGGAGTATGTTTTTTGTAGTGATATTCAAGTTTTTACAAGTCTTGTTGACTTCTTGTTTTACCAATTGAATATGGATTATAAGCACGATATATAAACTTAACAAGTGAAGTTGTTCAAGAACTTCATACATTTCTATAGAAGTTCTCATAAATCTGATTTGATATACTAGAGATATTATATTTCTAAAAATTTACCTGCATAAATAATCCGAATCAAGAGTATAAACAGACTATGATATACCATGTAAGAAAACATTATCCATCCAATATATATATGTTAAGGCAACGAATAAGTTGTCCGAAAACAAACAGAAACTCTTACACAATCAACAAATATAGCAAGCACACAGTATGATACAAGGACTTTCCGAGATAATTACACTACTAGTTGAGTGACCATCTCAGCAATCAACTCGTAAATCATCTTTCTAGAGAAAATCTCATCTAATGCATTATGTATTGGTTAAGTCTAAAATTTATGTAAACAAAAGAAAACCCTTTTTACTATCAAGACAACAAGTTGTTGAGCTAAAAATGGACAAATAAAACTCACTACCACTCCCTTTCATAGCGCACCTATCGCCTTGTGTATTCCACTTTAGACGATCAAAATGCATTTGAGGGAGGGTAGAGATCCTTACACAGATCAACTGAATAAAGATCATAATCAGCACTTCTCCTTGCTATCGTCCTCGAAAGTGGACTTGACTTCCTATGGACTTGTAAGTTATCAGTTGAATTCCTCTGCATACTTTGAGACAAGTAATTTGAATTCCTCTGCTTAACCTTTGCCTTAATAGACTTAGTGAGGTTCATGTAGTTTGGTTTCTTGCTATGACCGTCTTCTGGAGGAGTCTGATTCGATCCAAGAGTTTCAGAAGTCGATATGGAAGAATGAGAAGTCGTACTATCATCACATTGATAATAATCAGTATAGGCTCGAAGATTGAATTACCTTTGACAACTCATGGTCTCTTGTTGATATTCTGGTAGACATGTTATTTCCGTCTTATGCCCACGGCCCACCGACCCCCCCAACTTCTGTCCTTCAACCCCCCACCCAACCCCACCCACCCCACCCCTCTCACCAAGCCCCCCCCCACAGCCCTCCCCCAGCCACACCACACACGACCTAACCCCCCACCCCCCACCCCCCCGTCCACGGACACCCCCGCCCCCCCCGCCCCCCACATCTACCCCACCACCCACACAACCGCGGCCCCCCCAACAACCGAACATCATTCCCCCCCCCAGAACACCCCCACCCACCCCACCAGACCCCCTAGCCCCCCAACCCACCCCCTCGAACTCCCAACGCCCATACCTCACTCCCGGCGCCTTTCCAGGCATCTTCCCCGCCAGGCCCCTGCCGGCCCGGCCTACACCAACCAACACCCCAGTACTGCTTCAGACCCCAGAGAAGGGCACCTCCTTCCCCGCAACGCACGAGCCGGCGTGCACCTGCCCACCCGCCCCCACCAGTCCCAGAACGCCGCGACGATGCGCAAACCCCCCCGATCATTACCCCAACGAAAACCCCATCCACGTCACCCCCCCACCCCCCGACCCCGCCCCAACCCCCCCCGCCCAAACGACCGCCTTCCGCCCCGCACCCACACCCTCGGCCGAACTCGCCGGGCAACCGGACCTAGGAATGCTCCCGACTCACCCCCACACCCCCCACCCACCGGCTACCAACCCAACGCCTGGTCCCGCCAGATCTTACCCCTCCCTTGTTGCGCCCAGCCGCTACCTCGGGACATGGGCGCCCCTCCACCTCTCCCGTCTTACTTCCCCGCGACCAGTCCTGCCGCCCGATGACCGCCCCAGCGCTTCCGCCCCAATACCCCTACACTCCCGCCCGACGCATCCGAGCCCCGCCTCCGCCCCCGCCTGGCACGATCCCCCCGACCCCCACTTAGGACACAGACCCGCCCGCTTCGCCGTCGCATCCCACCCCAACCGCCGCATCCCCCCACCCACTCGCAGCGACACCGAGTCCCGACCCGTGACGGCGCCCTCCACACGCTCCCGCCGGCACACGTTCAACGCGTTGCACTCGCGCCCCGCGTATCGGCGTGGGTAGTCGATCCCTACCGAGACACCCACCGCCCCACCGCCCCTACCCACGACCCCCGCCCCCCCCGTGCCCACCGCGTGCGGCTCACCACCACCATCGACCCCCCCCCTCGCATGGCCTATCCCCGTGCCGCCCGCCACTGCGCTGCGCACCCCCCTCGCGGCTCCTACCGGCGTTTCCCTCTCGTCCCCCCCATCGCCCAGAGTCCTCTTGTTGGCTTGCCTCAGTCGGTTGCTGCCCCTATCGCAAAACGCCCTGCCGGCGCACCTACCGCCCCTTTTCCCTCGGGCCTCGCGCTCCGCTCTCCTTAGCTCGCTCACGCCGTCCTTACCCACGTTCAACTACTGAGACTTAGTCCCCCTTCCTTGATCGCGTTTCCCTTTTGTTCTTTCGCCGTGCTAACCCTTTTATCTTACACCTTGTGTCCTCCTAACGTCTTACGTTCTTTCGGCTGCGTCGCGTCTTTTGTCTCTGTCCCACTTCCGTCTGTCCGCTCCATTACCTTTCCTTATTCTCCTCTTCCGCTATCGTCATCCCCTTGTCGTATCCTTGCTTACGCCGAGCCTTTATCTTCCACCCTTTTTTGTCTCCCATACTGCCAATTTGTCTGTCCCCGCCCTCCCCTGAGGTTTAGGCTCACATCTCCTATCTTCCCTTTGCTCGCTCCTTAGACTTCGCATGTGCCTGCTCTTCGGTGTGTTTCTCCTTTCTCCTTCCAAACCCCCCCACTCCCGCTATGTCCACTTCCGACCCCGCCGCACCCCCCACCACCCACCGCCGCCCCCCCCCCCCCCCCCCACCCCCCCCCCCCCCCCCCCCCTCTCTGGCCGCTTGGCCCCCCCACCCCCCCCCCCCCTCCCCCCCTCCAACCACCACCCCCCATCCCCCGCCCCCCACCCCCACCCCCCCCCCCCCCCCCCCCAACCCCCCCCCCCCCCCCCCCCCCCCCCACCCCCCCCGCCCCTCCCTCTCCCTCCCCCCCCACCCACCGCCCGCCCGGCCCGCCCACCCCCCCCCCCAACCCCCACCCCAACCCCGCGGCCCGCAGCGCCCGCCCCCCGCCGCCCCCAACCGGGCTCCACCCCCACCCCGCCCGTTCCCCCCCACACCCCCCCCCGGCCCCCCCCACCCCCAGCCCCGCCTTGACCCCGCCCACACCCGCGCCCGCGCCCGCGCCCGCGGCAGCCCTCCCCCCACCGCCACAACCACCTCACCCTCCCCCCCCCCCACACCGCCGCAGCCCCTCCCCACCACCTCCCCACTAGCCCTAGTCCGACACCCCCCCCCCCTCGCGCACGCGTCGTCTGCCCGACCTACCCCCCTAGCCCCCCCAAGCAGTCCCCCAAACCGCCCTCCACTGCTTCCGGGCTCCACCTCCCCCTATCCCCTCCCCCCCCCTGCCCAGTCCTCCCCATCCCTTGCCATCCCGCCCACTTCACCACCGTTCTGCACCGGCTCAACCCGCCCCTGCCACCCGATCAAGCGTCATGGCGCTTCCACCAGCGCGGCCTCCGACTCCCCCGCCAACCACACCACCCCACATCCACCGCTCCCATTCCCCCCCCGCCCACTGCACTCCACCCACAGCAGGCCCTCCCTCGCAACTCATGTATAGATCGACCCCCATAACCCCGCGCACCGTATCCACGCCACCTGCCCTCTCACGCGCGCTCACACCCCCACTATCCCGTGCGACCCACACCCCCAGGGCGAGCGCCCACTTGACAAGCCACCCATAACGCAGAGCGCAGCCCCCGGCGCCATCCAGTCCACCCGCACTTACCTCCTACAGCGCCCCTCTCCTGTCGCACAACCCGCCCCCTCCGCTACACGTCGCACCCACCCCCCACCCCCTCTCCGCCCCCCCCGTACCCCCCACTCCTCACCACCCTCCCTCCGGTACCCGGCGCACGCCCGCGGCTCCCACCCCTCCCGGCCCCACGCTGCCTGATCCCAACTATCTCCCTCACCGGCTACAGTTCCCCTTCTCCTTTCATTTGCCCCCCCGCACCCACAGCTTCCAACCCCCTTCCCCGCCCCCCCCCTCGCCCAACCCCCACCCAAGCAACCTCACCCACTCCGCCCCGCACCCGGTGCCCCCATCCGGTTAAGGCGAGGCTGCGGCCTTCTCCCCGAGTCTGCGACGCCAATCGGAAGCAACCATCCCCCCCACATCCCCCCGCAAACTAAGAACGGGTCCCTGTTGGCCCCCCCCGCCTGACTCACACCTCCCCCCACCGCCACCCCACCCGCCCCACCCCTCTTCCTCCCCACCCCGCCCGCTAGCAGAATAATCCTCAGCCCAGAGTTCTGGAGGTCGGCCCTTGCGTACCGCTCGTGCACACACAAGGCCAAACGCCCTTCCTCCGGGGTGCCCACACAGCCCCCACCACCCTTCCGGCCTCCTCCGTGGCGTCCGCCAACAAGCCCCACCGATATGGCCCTTCCCGGCACCAAGCCCCGCCCCTCCCCGCACCCTGCGACCCCACCTCCCGCGCGGGACGTGCCCTCTAAACGAGTCGCCTCCACCCTCCAATTCCCGCATTCACTTCACTCGCACCGGCGCTCATCCCTCCCCTCGCCCTGCTCATAGATTACTAGGCCTCAGTGACCCATCCCAGCCTGACTCCCGTCCCCCTACGCCCCCGCGTGTCCCCCCCCCGATGACGCCAACCGCAATAGCTTCGGCTGGCGCCCTCTTCCCGGCATTCCGCCCCTTACCTCAGCGGTGCGAGCCCCAGCGCCTGGGGGGCAAACCACAGCGTCCCCCAGCCTGCGGCCCCCTTCTCCGAGCCAAATGGGTCCCGCCCTGGCCCCGCCGACAACACGCTATCCCCGCGAGCGAGCGGCGACTGTGGACCCCGCCGGACACGTCCAAAGCCCCCCAGACCGCCCCCGCCCCCCCGCCAGTCCCTACCCAGCTGCGTGCGTTTGCTCCCCCCTAGCCCCCAACTCCCGCCTCACCCCATACTCGCCTGTCCCGACCCTGCCTACGATACCCAACTGATCCGGCCACCCCTTCCCCCCCGACCGACTTCGCCCCCACACCCTCGTTTCCCCCTACCTGGTCCTCCAAGACGTCTGTCCCGCCCCAGATACAGCTGCGCACCCTCGCACGCCAACCGCCCCGCCTCGAAGTGCTGCGTGAGGGACGCCCTACTACTCCGACTCGCACACCAGCCCACTCGTTGAATTGTCCCTGCCGACCTTATCGCGCCTGGCACCTCTGAAATCGTTACAACTGCGACCCCGCCCGCCCGTCACCGGTGCAGAGAGCCCGCGCAGTCCTCGCCCGTCCAGAGTCCACCAGACATTGCCCTCCACGTCACCCCCGCGCCCGTTTCTGCCGCACGCTCCGGGCGCCCACCCACCTGGCCTGCCCCACGCACGCACCGCCCAACCCGTCGCTCAGCCCTCCCGCCCCTGTACGCTTTCCACCACTCGCCCCCATGTGCCGCCCGCTGCAGCCAACCTCTGCCTCCTACGTCACGCAGGCCCCTCAACCACACCGGCGCCCGTCCCGCAAGCGTCTCACACAACCGCCCCTCACCCCCGATGTTCGTCATGTCCCCCCCGACGAACACGCCAACTCCACTGACCCTCCTCACATCGGCGTCACGTGGCCCCCTCCCCCCCCCCTCCCCGTATACCTCGCGTCCCCCCCCCCCCTCCCACGCACCTCCCGCCCTCGACGCCGACCCCCGACCCTCGCTAGCTAGCCAGACGGCACGAGCGCCCAACCCTCCCCGCCTCTCATGCCTTGCAAGTGGACTTGACTTCCTATGGACTTGTAAGTATCAGTTGAATTCCCTGCATAACTGAGACAAGTAATTTGAATTCTCTGCTTACCTCTTGCCTAATAGATTAGTGAGGTTCATGTAGTTTGGTTTCTTGCTATGACCGTCTTCTGGAGGAGTCTGATTCGATCCAAGAGTTTCAGAAGTCGATATGGAAGAATGAGAAGTCGTACTATCATCATATTGATAATAATCAGTATAAGGCTCGGAAGATGAATTAGCCATTTGACAACTCATTGGTCCTCTTGTTGATATTCTGGTAGACATGTTATTCCGTCTTATGCTCACTGAACTACGGTCAGTTAAAGATCCAGCATCATAATCTTCATACTTCCTAGAACTCGGAGTCATCCCTGATGCATCAGTATGAAAATCTTCCACTAGTCTGCTTTCCCATGGCTTATTCGCCATCCAACGTTCTAACCAAACTGAATCCCCATTAGCCTTAAACTTATTCAGGGTTTCAACTTTCCTAATTCTTGAATTCAGGCTGGGATTTGTTCTCAGTTTCTGAATTAGATCAGTTAAATATATTTTCAGGCCAATTAGTTACATGTATATAGAAATTTTCTGTAATATTACATGTTCTAAAGAACTAAATATAGTACCTGTTGGGCATATGCAATGGCCCTCTCCCTCTTGATTGCTCCAACTTGTCTCATTTTTAACTTACACCTCACTTCATCCACTGTGCCGGGGCTATCACACCATCCACCCTGAGAAAGCGAAAAGTTAGATAGTTTGAAGCAACGAATACTGCAGTCAGACTTCTCAATATCAGTCATCCTGTGTAATAACATTTCACCATAACAACCATGACTTTGGTGGAACCAATAAATATACTCTACATATCAGCATTTCGCTATAGCAGCTAAAAAACACGTATCAGGTCAGACACTACTGTTATAGAGAAATACATACCTCAGCTTGCTTAACTGGATCAGCTTGGCTATCAACAGCAGGCCCTTTTGTAGCATCTCCATCAACGGATGTTTGATTGCATCGGGCTCTAACTCGAGACTGCAGCTTGACAAGAGTCTGCATACACTTGAGGGTTACATCAGCTTGCTTTCTCACCTGTCGCCCACGAAATATAGCTTGTAGCCTAACCACGGCTTTAAGTGCCCTTAACGCGCGCCTTGCCTTTTGACATAACAATAAAAATTTCTCATTAGCTATATAAATCATTTGCAAAACATCAAGTGGGAGCAAAAATATTATACTCTAACATTTAGAGAAAGAATACCATACAACAACTATGCCTCAATCTCGAGTGTCCATTTAAGCTCATCTCAGACAAGAGAAAGAAAAACAGAAGGATATAAGGTGTTATAGGTCTAGTTTTTGCCACTCAACATACAATCAAGCAGTTACCTACAAATTATAACTCATCTAGATCTGTTCCCCTTGAATTGCAATCGTACATGATTCAATTTCTTTCATGTTCGCATCTGAGTAAGACAAATGGAGCAACAACAAGAACCTAACCAATGAAAGACCTGGGGAAGGTAGAGTGTACTCAGAATTCACCATACCTCGTCGAGGTAGAGAGGCTTCAAGTACTTATGAAAAGAAAAAACTAAAATCAAGACAACACTTAACTATCTACCAATCTTCTAGACGGATTAATAAGCTGAACCAAGTATAACAAAAAAGTTAACAACTTTGTGTCCCAAGTCATTCAAATTACCAGAAAACCACGAAAGGCAGCCTGAATTCGAAGAGCAGCCCATTCTTGTTTCACAACCACAAAATCCTTGTGTTGAGCTCTGATGACAGTAGCCATAGCAGCAGCCAAAGCACTATCAGACAGGAATGAAGATTCAGATCCATCCGTATCTCCCAAATTTCCACCCCCTTTTACACCTTTCGAAAACACCATAGCAATTCCACCCGATGCACTCCTCCACAGCTTCCATTTGCTATTCTTTCCACTACTCTTCTCCTACAAAACCCCCCCAATAAAAGTAAAACAATACAAATTATCAAAAAACATCAACCAAAAAAAAAAAAAAACAGAAACAGAGTATACTAGAATTAGCCAATTCAACTTACAGAATCATTTGATTGATTCTTTTTTAAACCAATCAAAGATTTAATCCACTTCCCTGAACCACCCATCCTTGAAAAATATGATCTTGACACAGTTTCTGCAGCTTGATAAATGGTTTTTGTTTTGAGGAAAAACAGAACAATTATAGAAAATGGTGTCTGAATACTTAAAGGAAGTTGAAGATAACTGTTGGGATTTGTGAATTTGAAGGGTTTGAGGAGCTTTAATTACTACAGCGAGGAGTTTCTTGGATTTTGAATTTTGAAATTCTAAAAAGATAAACCAAAAAAAAGGAAAAAGCTGCAACGGATAGTTTTTGGAAAGGGAAAACGTTGTCGTTTTGACTGACTTTTGCACTTTCCAACCTTAATTTAAACTGACGCAATATAATATATTAGTGGAAAAGCGAAAGAAATTTCCGAAAAATAAGATTAGTTAAAACATGCTTTTAAAGTGTAATTAAATTTGCGTCTAATAATAATAATAATCAAAGAAAGTCCCCGCGCCTCACGACGTGGGTTTCGTGTGCCTTATTACATGAACTATTGCTCCCTCCGTCGCGCGGTTAAATACAAAATTTAAGTTATATAAAAAATATATAGTAATGACAAAGTATGATGAAATTGTATAGATTATACTCTAATCTGGTTGATCTTTTATTTTTATCTTTTGAAAGTTGAATTTAACGTACATGTGCATCATACTATGTTTTTTCTTTGCAAATAAAATCGAAGTACCCCGAGGTTTGATGAACCTAATTTTAGCTAGCAAGACGTAAGTTTAGATAAAATTGATTAAATGCCAGATAAA
The DNA here is from genome assembly GCA_027704765.1 of Solanum habrochaites. Classification (NCBI taxonomy): domain Eukaryota; kingdom Viridiplantae; phylum Streptophyta; class Magnoliopsida; order Solanales; family Solanaceae; genus Solanum; species Solanum habrochaites. Next base: position 66,641,547 of record JAKWJA010002491.1, read on the forward strand.
ATAATTGAGTTTCAATCATATGTGCATGGAATTCAACCATATACAATTTTAGACATAATAATTTCGAAAAAGAGTGAACTTCTGAAATTGAGTAATTGTGTACTTCAATTATTGACCGTAGAAAATTTTTTCTTGTATTGTTTAGTTCGTGAGCAAAGTTATATTCTTTTATGTTTCAGTGTTATATTCTTTTATGTTTCATTTTATATAGGAAAATGAGTCAAAATTTACCATTATATTAGTTATTTCGCTTAAATTTTGTCCAATTGACTTTTTTTTTTGTTCTTTCTCAAGTCGTTTTCTGAAATCAAGTGGTGTTCCTCCCTATTTATAGCTGGTCTTTTTCCTGGTAACATTTATTAGAGAATTTCAAATTTTTAAAAATTTGTATCATATTTTATTAATCGATTTGAATCTTGAATCCATATTAAATTTCATGGACATATTCATACAAGCGTAAATTAAATGACAAAAGTCAAAACATGTTTCTATACGAAATCAAATAAATATGTTTACAAATAAAATATATATTTTTCTCTTGAATATAAATTAAAGATACTGAATAATAACATAGTCACTATAATCGTATTTATTTTTGTTATAAATTTTTTATGACGTAAACGATGATTGATAAAGAACACTTTTATTATAATTTCCCTATAAGTTGTTTACATGAATTAGCTCGCATTAGATAAAGATGATTTATTCAAACTTTCTCTTTTATTTGGTGCCATCATTTTTTGATTCATTTGATATTTTTGACTTGTCGGGTGCTACGTCATCATCTATCGCGAATTTCTGGATTAAGAACAAAATAAAAATGACAATATAGTTAGTTAATTAATCCTCACCTTAATTATATTAATAATCCACATTTAGGGGATCAAACTTATTTAAAATAACATCAATTTATTAATATATTGACCTTAACATTGGTGAGGTCAACGTGGTGGTCCTGAAGAAAACTTATTATCTCCTCAAAATGCTCTTCCGTTGGTCTATAATGACCACTGTATGCCCATATTGCCTGTCAAAATTAATTACATGAGAAAAAAAAATTGTCAAGAAATAATATTCTTTATATATATATATCTTTTAATGTAAATGGATAAGTAAATATAAAATATTATCAACTTATATATAATTCAGGTAAATATTATGGAGTGTGATCGGAGTAATTAAGAGGTGTCATGGTGAATGTGTTGGAGGGTGTGGATAAGAGATTATTAGTATACAATGACATTTATCAGAAGCCTGTATATGTTTTTGCTCATGAAATATGTATAAATATTAAGTTTAGAATTCAATCACTAAAATTTGAAAGTGATTATTTTAAAATTCAGAACTCGTCAATTACGTACCTTGAGGTTTCCGTTAGAGACGACCAATCTTCCAGATGAAAGAGAAGCAGCTCCAGCTAGAAAACTAGAGTGGTGAAAATGGTGTGTTTGCTTCTGCCCAACATATAAGGTCCTTGAGGTACTGAGCACAAAAATCCATTTGGTACCCTCAATTGTGTCCACACAAACACCATTTTTCTTGTAAATAAGCTTTCCATTATTCACAATTACTTCAAAAGCTTCCCTCTCTTTCTTCATAAATTACAACAAAAATATTTGATAGTAAATATATCATAACAGTCATCCTCAATAATAACATTAATTGCCAAAATAACTTTTTTTCCCCATGTTATGTCGTTATACATGTTCATTATAATACTAACATTTAGTTATAAGAGTAAAAAAAAATATCTGAATAAAAGATGTTTTTAGAGAGTTTTACGTGTGCGAAACTAGAAATCTTTAGAAATATTGTTATCGAGGACAATAGTTGGACAAACATTAGAAATATAAACTATAGTGATAATTATTATATCCTTAATTTTTTTTTACTAAGAATCAGACTAAAATTGGCAATAAAATGCTTACTGGTCCAAGATACTTGACACATTCGGACTGTAGATCACTCCTTGAACATTGCTCCACAACAACTTCTGTTCCATCACCAATATCTAACCTGTAAATTTTGTAGTGCACAAACAATTTTTATTCACCTTTTTAAAAAAAAGTAGCTAGCTAGTGATCACTATCATATAATTGAGATTCTAAAAATATTACCATTTTTTTTATTTTTGGTTGTACCTTCTTAAAAAGCCATGAACAAATTTTGTAGCAAATAAAAAATTTCATCGCTAATATTAATTCAGAAAGGAATTAAGACACACACTTCTTTGTTTTAGAAAGAAAATTAATTGTTAGATGAAACAAATTTGTAGCTAATAAAAAATGTCATCGCTAAATTATTCAGAAAGATTAGCCAACGCTTATTTTTTTTAGAAGAAAATAATTGTTAGCTATGAACAAATTTGTTAGCCTAATAAAACAATTTCATCGCTAATATATTCAGGAATAAATTAGCAAACACTTCTTTTTTTTAGAAAGGAAATAATGTTAGCTAGGAACAAATTTGTATGCTTAATAAAAAATTTCATCGCTAATATTATCAGAAGAAATTAGAACCACCTTCTTTATTAGAAGAAAATAATTGATTAAGCCTATGAACAAAATTTTGTCCGCAAAATAAAAAATTTCATCGCTAATATTATTCAGAATAGATTAGCAACACTTCTTTTTTTTAGAAGAAAATAATTGTTAGCTATGAACAAATTTTGTAGCAAATAAAAAATTTCATCGCTAATATTATTCAGAATAGATTAGCAACACTTCTTTTTTTAAAGAAATAATTGTTTTAGCTAATGACCAAATTGGCTAGCAAATAAAAAATTTCATCGCTAATATTATTCAGAATAAATTAGCAACACTTCTTTTTTTTAGAAGAAAATAATTGTTAGCTATGAACAAATTTTGTAGCTAATAAAAAATTTCATCGCTAAAATTATTCAGAATAGATTAGTAACATTTATTTTTTTTAGAAGAAAATAATTATTAGCTATGAACAATTTAGCAAAAGATTATCGATGAAATTAGTAACTAATTTTAGTTATTGAAGTTCCATATAGTACATACCAGTAGAAAAATGGTTGTAAACTTCCACTGTTGCACCACACATCATGATAACGATTTAGGTTTACACCATATCGATGTCTTGGATCTATCTGAATTTGCATTTTATTTGAAAATAATTGTCAAAAAAACTAGTAATATGATAAATTGATATTGTTCTTCGTAATAAGAGTACACATTTCACTTACAGCTTCTAACCAGGTCTTGATAGCTAGTTTTTGAGCTTTCTCATTCTTTGACAAGCCCTTTCCAATCTACACCAACAAATTTATAATAAAAGAACAAAAACTATAAATTAGTAAATGATTTTAACCTTAGTGCCAGAGGCGTATCCAAGAGTGGGTCACCGGGTTCACGTGAACCCATGCTTCCCATCTGAAATTATATATAGATTTGTGAATCCATAGTTGAAGTATAATACGATGTGATTGTGATTGGGTGCGCCTCTCTAAATGAGGTTAGAAATTTGAATCTTTTACTTATCTCATTTTGTTGTTTTTTCTAAAATTAAGTAACGCCTCTTTAGGTGGTTTGGATATGTAAGAACAATTTTGATCCTATAATTTTATAATTTTAAATTATTTTTAATGATAAGAATAGCAATGTTAAGCCAATCAAATCTATATCTTAAATCCACCTCTTCGTAATAGTGCATCCATCATTTTAAAATCATGAATATACCTGCTTAGTCCTTAGTATAGCTTTTAAGATTGTCTTTCCATTGTGTAATATGTACAATCTCTTTATAATGATAAATATAAAAAAAAAATGATTCTTATAAACATTTAATTATAATAATACTAAAATGTTATCATTGAGTCTTTAATTATAATAATACTGAAATGTTATTATTGAGCACGACAGTTATATTTCGTACCTTTGAAGCCCGGATTTGAGCTCGTGCCCAGCGCGAAACTGTTGTTCTGTCTTTTCAACGTCAAAGAAAGAAACAGAACTTTGTGTAAGAGTTGCAAAATCTAGTGCCTTCCATCTGTATAAATTATAAATATGAAATTCAAATTGTATTTGATAAAAATTATACACAAAATAAAAAAATGATAGAGATTAATTAGAAACTAACAAGTGTTCTTCAAGGATAACTGTATAATTTGTCATTAGAAATTATGTGAATATTAATGTAGTTGATATTTGATTTGTTTCGATTTTCCTAATTGAATCTGATAATATATAGTTAGTAAAAAAAATATATGACATTTCAAAATTAGTTAAAGTCGAATATATATACCACGAAGGAGCTAGAGGAGAGACTGGTTGATATTTGAAAAAGAAACTAAAAGTCATAAGTAGTTTATTAAATTCTACGTGACCTTTGAATAATATTTTGACATTTGATTTTTTCTCCAATCTCTAAGCTTCTATTTTCCGTATAAGAAGGGGTGGAATTTACACTTTTGTCTTTTTCGTTTTTTGTTTTTTTTCAATTAAAATCTTTTTATAAAGATTATGCATCTTTTAAAGATTTCAATTTTTGTTTGATTCTGGTTATTGGAATTTGCAATTATTAATTTCTGCATAACATAATTAATATAACGTGATTTTTTCAATTAATTATTAGAAGCAAAAGTTTTTTCCATCACAGATTAGTGGTGGAAGATTTTTTTTCATTCATTTCCTATCGCTCAATAGAAAAAAGCTTAGTGAAAATAAATTGTGAACTTCTCAATTTTTCCATATGAATACATTATAATACAAAAAAAGAATTTTTAGTAGTGTATCATGAGGACCAAATGAAAGAACGATAGGGGTAATTACGAAATATACAAAAATGAGAATTATCGTGAATTGTTAGTTTATTGGAGTCCGGAGCCTAAATGGTACAAAATATTAACAAAAATTGTAAAACGGTATATAAATTTTATATTGCAGAGGCAGCGATTTTGCTTTTTCATGTGGGGTAAGTCGTTGTTGGTGAAGCATTTTTACCGTTTTGGTTAATATAAAATTTTATATACCGTTTTAGAATTTTTATTAATATTTTATACTTTAGGATCCAGACTCTAGTCTATTGACTTTTACCTTTTCTGTGCTATTTGAACTTGACTTTTACCTTTTTTTTTTTTTTTTTTTAATTTGACTCTATTTCGAAGAGTAAAAACTGAAACAAAGAGATAGTTAAGACTTGAGGTGTCAAAAAGACAAGTTAATATTACTTGGATTGATCAAAATGAGCTAAAATGTCAGTTATAGTAATGCAAAGTAGTTCCCTAATATTCAGCATATTACAATTGCTCAATGCAGGTGAATATAGTTTAAGCCACAAATTCGACTTTTTTAATTTTTTAAAGAAAATTAGATTTGGGACTTGGATATGTAAAAATTCAAAAAAAAAAGTTGCATCTTATAATTAGCCCTATCTATTAGGCATTAGCTCAAAATTTTATTGCAATGTCTAATATCTATATATGAAATCAATTATTGCACCCTAAGCCCATTTAATTGTTCTTGTTAATCCCTAAATTTGTGTTTAGAATAACAATTGAATTTGTTTAAGTTGTTTAAGAACACACCAATTTTAATGACCAAATAGTGAGTTCTTGTCTTCTTGATGCTAGGTTTCTTGATAAATGTAATTAATATAATGGATGAAAAATTTACAGCATGAAGTAATTAATGGAAGAAAAAAGAATACTATATCTTATTACTTTTTTTTGAGTTAATATCTTTTACAATCACTCAACTAATAATTTTTTCACAGAGAATTATTCAAACTTGATCTAACTACGTGAAACTGATCCTGTGATGAGATAAAAGCGTGTAGTCCCTGGTTATTGTAGTTGAAAAAATTTCTTAGTGATAAGCAACTTTCACAAATATGTATAATTCACTATATATATACAAAGAAATCAAATGTATAATTCGTTATACATATACGAAAGAAAATAGTTGTACACAAATCAATTGTATAATTTATGTATATATAAAAGGAGAAAGAAAAAAAGATAAAAAAAAATTAGGCAAGAAAAAATATTTGTATTGTATAATTATAAGTGTGTAGGACGAAAATATATGTATTCTCAAGTGTACATATAATTTTCTCTCGCTTTATTCAAACAGAAATACAATTTATACATTTTGTTTCTGTTTGTATAAGCGATGGAGGTGAGGGTGGCGAGCGAGATTTAGGAGAGTGGCGAGCGAGATCTGGGAGAGGGGAACAAAAATATATGTATATATATATAATTTTTTCTCGCTTTATACAAACACAAACACATTTTAAACATTTGTGTTTGTATAAAAATGAGAGGGGGCAAGCGAGAAAGGGAGAGAAGTGATTGACAAACAGTTTGCTACCGGGCATAATTAAATCAAAGTGTGGTTATAACATTTAATTTGATTTATTATTATTACATACAATTTTCTTTATGATGTACCAGTTTAGTTTTAAAAATAAATTGTTGCATTCAGATTAGTGTGTAGTGAAAGAGATAGTTAATTTGAATTCTTATCGCATTCATTTTTAATTAAAAATTAAAATAGTTCTACCTCCAAGAGCTAGTGTCGTAGTGACAAGGAGATGATTTTGATAATAAAAATAACAAATTATTTTTTAAATTGTCAATCTTAATGTGTATATCAAATTCGAATAAAAAGTAAAAACAACAATTAACATAAAATTAGTTATCTCATTTAATTTTGAAATATTGTAATGGATAGAACATTAAAACATTTTTCTTTTTAAACAACTCTTTAACTAATATGTAAATATTTAAAATTTTGAACTATGAATATATGATGATATAATTAGTTCTTTGTCAAACTCACTAATTTAGTTTTCTATCAATATTTGGCGGGAAAGGGAAATAGAAGAAGAAATAGGAAGAATCTAGAAGCCTAGTATTACTAAAATTATTTAACCGACTATTTAATTATAATAATTAGGCACATTCCATATAGAAAGAAAACATATAATTATAGTTTCCTAATAGTATCTATCTTTTAATTTAAAAGTTTCCTAATATCATTAAGCCCATTCCATATAGAAAACATATAATCATAGTTTCCTAAATCTTTTAAATAAAACTATTTCAAATAGAGAAAAGTTTCCTAAAATCATTAAGCCTATTCCATATAGAAAACGGATTTACTGATTACTATATATAACTAAAGGTGGGAGACATCACAATTTCAACACATAAAAAATTTGTCAACAAAATATTAGGTTAAGTAGCTAGGTTAATTAACATGAAGATCACCATGGAAAAAGAAGAATGGGAATTAAATCCTAAAAAACTCAGAGTCAAAAAACTCATTGGCTATGGAGGTTTTGGATTAGTTTACGCAGGTGTTTATGATGGAAAAAAAGTCGCTGGTACGTATTAATTTTTTTTTCGATAGGTTCAATTTTTATGATTTTAGTATTGTTATTATTATGGATTCAAAAAGTAGTATGCATAATTTATATATAAAAAAAAAAATTGGTGAATTTTTAATTAAAATACATTCTTTGTATGAATTTCAGTTAAAATATTTGATTTGGAAGATAAGAAGAAGAATTCATCAGAAGGATTGATGGAAGAGGTATTCATGCAAGAAGTTTCTATTTGGAGCACACTTGAACACTCCAATATTGCAAAGGTATATATCTACTTCATTATTTTCCCTATAATATTATTCGTTTATTTACTAAGTTATTATTATTTGAAATAGGCGTAATACATGTATATGTCGTTTAACTTGGCATCAACTAGCATAACACCCTTCAGTTTTGACTGTGCACATGTAGACATATAAACTTATATAATCAAATAAATTGACATATTCATCATATATGGTATCCTACGTGACAATTTTGTATCTTATATGATATCTTACATGTATTATATGCGACGTAGAACTTGTGTGTCTATTTATTCAATTTTTAACAAATTTATGTATCTACTTATGCAAATGTCAGTTTGAAAGATATTTATTCATTATGATTTATGCCTTTTGAAATATTGTCCTTTCTTTTCTTATTGAGCCTATAATAGAATATTAACTGATAACAATTAAATATATTAATTTTGTGCAGTTTATTGGAGCTATAAAAAAGAATGATATGTCAAAAATAAAAATGAAGTGTCAAAAAGGTTCAGTAAATGGATGCTGCATTGTTGTGGAATATGTTAGTGGAGGAACTCTTACATCCTATCTTTCAAAATACACACTGAAGAAGAAGTTACCTTTGGATACTATTCTTCAACTTGCAATCGATGTTGCTAAAGGGTATGTATGCATCTTCATCTATTATCTAATTCATAAACATATTAAACCATATGTTAAAATTTTCATTCTAACAATAATAATACGTAAAAATTGCAGATTAAGTTACCTTCATTCAGAAAAGATTGCTCATAGAGATGTGAAGACTGAAAATTTACTTCTTGACAAAACTGGAAGAGTGAAGATAATTGATTTTGGAATATCAAGTCATTTTTTTTCTCTTGGCTTGAATTATCCTCCTATGATGGTTGGAACAAGTGGGACTATTGGTTACATGGCGCCGGAGGTACGTTATATCATCTTTGAAATATTATTTATGAGATAAATATTGAAAACACATTCTACACTCGACGTGAATCATTGATTAGTTTCCTCTCCGAACTATTAATAGTGTTAAAAACACCACTTTACTTGACAAACTAAACTTGAATACATGTGATCTGGCATCATGAATAAAATAAACCCCTAAATTCTCTACTTATTCTCCTACAAGAACTTCAACACTTCCTTTGTAAATTGAAGTACTAAATTATCTTTTCACTTTCTTTTTTATTTCACCAGGTTTTGAGCGAAGTGTCGTATGATCATAAGTGTGACGTCTATAGCTTTGGAATTTGCTTGTGGGAAATGTATACTTGTTTAGATCCATATCCTGAACACATTTCTCCTAGTAAAATCTCACATCAACTTTATAAGGTACTTACCTTCTTTTCATCGATTCATCAGTTCGTTACAAACTCGAACATGTTATATATATGTACATACTTAACTGTGAGTAATTGGGTGTACTAACAAGTTGTTTTGGAAATTACAGGATCGAAGGCCTGAGATACCAAAATGTTGTCCAACAGCATTGTCAGATATAATGAAAAAATGTTGGGATGTAAAGCCACAAAACAGACCAGAGATGAAGGAAGTGTTGCAAATGTTAGAAGGCATTCAAACAAGTACAGAAAGAAGAAAACAAAAGCACATGTTTTGTTTTGCCTAGAAGATGCACATAAAAGAAACAAAGTGGAACAAGAGGCAAAGATTAAACAACGAACCAAAAGCATTGAGCAGACAAAAGAAGAAGGAGATTACATATAATATCAAAGAGACAACCAATGAAGGCAGTGTTAAGTACTATTAATTGTGAAAAGCACCGTATTAACAAATTACATTATATAGTTAGAGTCTTTTTGACATTGTTGTTGTAACATCAAAACACTTATTATTAATGAAAAACAGTTATTCTGAAAAAACGTGTTTAGGTAATCACTAAAAATGCTTTTAAATAGGAGTAGAAGCCAATTTTTTTGCTCTAGGGCAGAAGCAGAAGCAAAGAAGTGTTTATTTCTAACAGAAAAATATAATATTTGGGTAAATCAAGTATGTTTAGTTGATAGGAAAGTTCTTGGCTTGTTAGAAGAAAAGGAAGGACTTTTTGGTGCCCTCTAATCCCAATATATCAAACTGTTCAAAATCTTGAAAACACAGACCACAGTGTATCATCAAATCATTCACTGATTGAACATCAATGAAAATAAATAAATACTAAAAAACACAGTACCACAATGAACCCAGAACTCTAAAATGTACATGATATTGTTTAACTAACCTTGGCTTTACTATTATCTTCAAATCTTTTAAAGAACTCATACTATAATCCCTATAGTCATGGGTGGTGCTACAACTTTACTTATGGGTCGATACTATAATCCCTAGTTATGGGTGGTGCTACAACTTTACTTATGGGTCGGTAGAATTGAGTAGGTTTGCTTAAATCATGTATTTATGTTATAGGTTCATTTAATACATATAAATACAACTAACATATTTAGCATTATCTCACAAGCAAAATCTGGAATAGGTAACATACATGCGGAATAATAAGAAGCAAGGTTGCAAGGAATTAAACGGCAAAATAACAAAAAGCAGCAGATAGTAACAAATAATTTATCAAAAACTTAATGAAAAGTATTTTCTTGATTCCCAAACCATATTGCTAACACGTGACTTAGTCTGCACATGCTACTTCACTGCCACTCATCAGCTAGTACTAAAGCAAAAGAAAAAATGAAAACAGTGCATTGAATGGTACTTATCAGCTTTCCTTTTATATGTGCTTGCTTCCCAGGTTTGGTTTCACAGTTCTTACCTCAAATGTTAAAAGAACCTAAATAAAAAAGTTTGTTTAATTATTGGCTCCTCATTCTTTCTTTCCTATTTATTGCAACTCATTATTCAATGGTGATGCTGTAATCAGCTGCACTTACTTCACTTAGTTCAACTTTAGCCTAATGCTAAAAGTCAATGAAAGGCTTCATTTCTTTGGATGGATAAATTCAGAAACCCTTGCAGTGTCCAATAGAAAATCAAGCTCTTCTTTTTGGATAATAAGAAAAACTTTTTTGGTCACAGTGCTCCCAAGCAGGAGCGGAGCCAGAGTTTCTATAACGAAGTTCAAATTATATATGAAAAGTAAACACACGAAAAAGATCAAAATGGTTTAATTTTTGTCCTACTTGGCCGTGCCCCTAACGCTTCCCTATCCATGAAAGTAGTTAACTACTCACTCATACATTTTATTATGTATTATATATAATATATGTAAGTTTTGTTCACTAACATAAATTTCAATTTTTTTTTGGTACTGAATCTATCACACATTGATTCTGTGTACTTATTTCTTGAATTTAAAAACTAAAAAGAATTTAAAGAAAGATTTTCCTTCTTGTCCAGTTCCAGAATATGACCAAAAGGGGGAATAGGTGGCTCTGCAGTCTAGGCATCCACAAATTTTCCCTGTTAATTAACCTGCAATTTCTATAGGCTGCTGTATTCAGGTGTTACTCAGAACCTAAAAAGAGTACTTCCAGTTTCATTTCAAGATTTGAAGCAACGTGTACATAGAGAACAAGAAAGAAAGAAAAATAGATACTGTAAATCATAAGGTGAATTGAGTTGTCAAAACAAGACTAGAACAACTAAGCAAAATAAAATTGAAAGAAAAAAGTTGTAAAGGTGTAGGCTTTTTAGCCAGAAAGATGCAGAATAAAAGTAGTATCACTTGTTTGAGAAGTAAAGATTTCGTTTTTACCAATACAACTTACAGAGTGAGAGAGGCTTAGAGAAATCCAAGGAGCTTTGGAGGGATTGCTTTTTGGGACCTCCTCTTTTTCCTTTGCTACCTTTATAAAGCTGCTATCATGATATGGACACCCTTTGAAGTGAACCAAATGATCAACCTCCAATTATTCTAAATCCCCTGTTATTTTTGTCTCTTTCTCTTTCACACTCTCATTGCCTCATTTATACAAACACTTGGTGTGCCATTATAAAATGAAGTGTAACTTCAGCTATTTGGTCCTAATCATAATTGCACTCTCCTTATCATGTGTTAATTGTAGGCCATTGACATCAAATCAAAAATCTATACACAGCAAATTGAGTACAAATAAGGTAATTCTCGAAATCTTTTGCCTTTTGATTTCTTCGCATTCGAATGGAGTACTAAACAAGTTCATTTTTTTCAGGGAAATATGAGCATAGAAGGAGAAAGACAAATGAAGATAGTAGAAGAAAATAGTAATGTGAGTAACGAAGAGATGAAATTGATAGGATCTAGTCCTCCAAGCTGTGACCACAAATGCTATGGATGTATGCCTTGTGAAGCCATACAAGTACCCACCAACACAGGTCGAGTGGGAGTTCAGTACACTAATTATGAGCCTGAAGGATGGAAATGCAAGTGTGGCCCTGCATTCTACACTCCTTAGTCGGACACCGCCCGACTAATCTATTATTAAATGGCTTGTAATTTAATCAAAGGCTCTCGAATTTAAATTTATTATTGCATCGGATTTAGTCTCGGGACAAATGAGTTCTTATGAGTATGTATAGAGGCATTTAGAACCTTATAAAAAATACATTCATTTTAATAACCATCGATGTGAGACTTTTGTCATTCTTTAACATTTATTATAATCATGTTTTCACAGTTTGGATTAATGGTTGTAATTCAAATCACTATCAACTTCCAGTACTGACAAAGTTTTGCTCCTTCTCCGTAAGTAACTTCAAGCAAAACAGATCAAACATAATTTAATCGCAATTTCAACAAGCAAACGGCCAAAATGAAACAAACCTTTAATTTAGGTACTTTTCTTTTTGTGACATCGAGAAAAAAAAATCCATCATTTTTTATTTTTGCGCTATAATCATGTTTATTGATTGATTATCTAAATTTTAAATAACTAACATGATTGAATTGTTTGATATTTAATCTAAAAAAAATATTGAATAGAGTTCTATTGAACTTTGTGCATATATATCTAAAGTATAGTCATTCAATTCTTTTTAATCAATAATCTTACAAGCACAAACAAAAATGAGAAAAGTTTCAAAGTTTCTTTGCATACATGTTATCTAAAATTACACTTTAACAGGACAATGTTCAAATACATATGTATCGCGAGTCTGAAGTTATTTAAAAATGGCTAAACTTGTAAACATGTATAAACCCGGCTATTTGTGCACTTTTCCCCATGCTACAAGGATGGGAATTAAATGGGCTGGGCTGGGCTTGGTTGAACTCTGAAGAAGTCCAATTCATTAACGGCCCAATTTAAGCCTTGACTGGAAATATCATATTTATACTAATGCCCCTCATAGTTTACAAATCTGACGCGAACAGCTACTTCTTTCACTGCAAATCAACAGAGAAATTTTTCCGGCGGTGAATCGCTATTTCATCCATGGCGGGTTTCCTTCTAAATTATGTATGTAATCTTTCTCTTCTTCTATTCTAAGTTTTATTAGGCGCAAGATTCAATTAGAGTTCTTCAAAAAAGTTTGCATTTATTGTTAGATCCGATTTTTTAATGCTTAATTGTGTAGTGATACCGATAATCTTCTAGTTTTAGTATATCAATGGTTGCGATATAATCATTGTTGTGTTTCCCCATCATATGTTAGTTATCGCCTTTTTTAAGTTTTACAAGTTAGATCTCACTCGGTGCAGATGCTCATATGTTGTTAGTCATAGCCGTTTGATTTTTAGAAATTGAACGTGTGTTATTGAGGAAACGTGTGTTGGAGTACTTGTTTAGTTAGATACTCCCTCTGTTTTAATTTGTTTGTTCGATTTTGACTTGAAGTAGGTTAGTTTAAGAAAATAAGTAGACTTTTGAACATGTCCTGTGTAAAGCTACAATTGAAGAGTTGCCAAAAAGAAAATGTGTTATTCTTGAAACAGACCAAATAGGAAAGTAAGACAAATAAATTGAAACAAACGGATTAGTTTGGTACTTGTCTGATGTGAGTGAATGGTTTACTCATGGCAAAATGGTGATTGTTTGATTATATAGGATTCTTGTCCTGTGGTGAAGAACATACTTCTTTTGGATTCGGAAGGAAAGCGTGTAGCTGTTAAATACTACTCTGATGACTGGCCGACAAACAACGCTAAGGTTGCGTTCGAAAAGTCTATTTTCACCAAGACTCAAAAGACAAATGCTCGGACTGAAGGTATTGGGCCTGTTCTTGCTTGAATGACCTTGATTTTCATGTCTGAACTATTTTTAGCATTTTTTTGTGGAATACCGTTGCATTTGCTGTCTTATATAGTGAAATTCAAAACAAGTTACATGTTCGTGACCCGCAACAACTAATAGGGCCAACACTTTAGAACTAATACTGTTTTTCATTTTGCAACTACATAATTTCCGGGAATTAAGAAACTCTGAAGGTGACTTAACAACTTTTTCTTGAGTTTTTTCTATTCTTGGGTGAGCTTCCAAATTAACTGAGTCTCATTGAATAAGAATAAGTAAACAAATGGATTGGTGCAGTTGCATGGTGCCAAACAAATCAAGTGCTAATTCCGATTTGATTGAATTAACCGATCGACGTGCTAGCAGACATTTATTTTGATTTCGATAATTATGGAAAAAACATTTCGACATTTATTTTATTATTATCTGAATAATCCTACTACTTATGGTTCTGGGGTTTCCACGCTTGAAATAAAAACCCGGGGCGTGTCGCCCAAATCATCGGCCCGGTACTAGATGTAGCCTTTCCCCCGGGCAAGATGCCAAATATTTGTAACGCTTTGGTAGTTCAAGGTCGAGAGGTGTTGTCAACCAATTAAAAAAAAAAAAAAAATTGGGGCTTGGGAGGATGAACAACAATATTAGGAAATAATCGAGTTAGGGTTGTAGCTATGAGTGCTACAGACGGTCTAACAAGAGGAATAGCAGTGATTGACACAAGAGCTCCTATAAGTGTTCCAGTTTGGGGAGCGACTCTGGGACGAACTTTTAACATGATCGGAGAGTCTGTTGATAATTTAGGGCCTATAGATACTAGTACAACGTCTCCTATTCATAGATCTGCGCCTGCCTTTATACAGTTGGATACAAAATTATCTATTTTTGAAACAGGAATTGAAGTAATAGATCTTTTAGCCCCTTACCGCCGTGGAGGAAAAATCTGACTATTCGTCTTCTAACTACTGTGAAAAGTTTGATTTTTAATGTGCTTAAGTTGTTTTTGGGGCTTACTTTTTGAGTTCTGATCTGCAGCTGAAATAACAATGTTCGAGAACAACATTATTGTCTATAAGTTTGTGCAAGACCTCCATTTCTTTGTCACTGGAGGTGATGATGAAAATGAACTAGTTCTAGCCACTGTTCTTCAGGGTTTCTATGATGCAGTTACCCTTCTCCTAAGGTATGTTTAGTGAAGGCTCTAAAACTACTTGATTTCGGGATTGAGATCTTTTGATCTGTTGCCTTATCTGATGTGCAATTGTTTCAGGAATAATGTTGACCAGAGAGAGGCACTTGAGAATTTAGATCTCATTCTTCTATGCCTTGATGAGATTGTGGATGGCGGGTAAGTTGATGATTACATAGTAGTTGTAGTTTAGCAAGTGCACTGAAAGAAATATTATTCAGACGTTCTTTCCTCCCGTATTTTGATTGTGATCGAGCTCTCTTGTTAGAGGATACTTCTGTTGTTCTAGATATCTAGTACTACTGTTAAGTTTCAAGTACCATATTCATCCTATTATCCACTTTGCATTGTTTCCTTCTGTTCCAACTTCTACAATCAGCATTTTGACTTAGCTTTTTGTGCTTGTAATGTATGCTTGCAGGATGGTACTTGAAACTGATGGTAATATTATTGCTGGAAAAGTTTCGAGTCATAACATGGATGATGGAGCACCGTTGTCTGAACAAGTAAGCAACATATTCTTTCTATTGCTGAATCATACTTGTGTTGAATCTCACATCTTTCCTTGACTTATATACACTGTCGAATTGATGGGTATAGGGCAGGATAATAAAATTAAAAGGCTTGAAAAATAGGACCCCGTTAGAGTAATGAGTAATCCATCCATCCCTTGCGAAGTCTGAAAATCAAGTCTTTCCAGATCTGTAATGTTGCTTAGGCTGAAACTTAAAAGGGATGAGGAAAATTTCCTAGTGAGGCAATGTTTTAAGATGTCCCAAATTGCTCCTGCCGTCCTGCGCCCTGTTTAGCTTATAAAGAAAAGGAACTGTTTTGGTAATCTTCATAGGGAACTCATTTTACTTGTTAGATTATACTACCTCTGTCCCAAATTTTAGTGTCATAGTTTGATTAGGCATGGAGTTTAAGAAATATTTGTATAGTTCTTAAATCTTGTGATCTTAAGTTTACCGTGTAGATTGCTGGAATTGGAAAACCTATTTTTGGACAGACCAAAAAGGGAAGTACGACACTTAAATTGGGACAGAGGGAGTAGTTAGATTTAGACTAACAACTAGCCCTCAGTTCCCCTAGTTAGCTTGTTAGCATGAATTTCTTGTACCGGTGCCTTTTGTAATAATAAGCTATTGCATATTAAATCAGTTGAAGAATCCAAACCAAACAGTAAATTTATCCAATGGATGAATTGATTTTGAAATGTTCACCATCTCTATGATTCTTTACCAAAGTACCTAAAAGGAACATCAGATGTTGCCAACTTACACTAATTTGTTTCCAATTTTCAGACAATAACTCAAGCATTGGCAACAGCGCGCGAACATTTGACAAGATCTCTTCTAAGATGAAAATTTTCTTCAAAGTTTGGAGAGAGCAATTATTTTTTGACGTAATTCTTTATGCTCATATACCTGTAGTTATTTTTATTTCAGATGGTGATGATTGCGTATTCGTAGAGTTATTTTATACCATTTATAATGTTCTGTTGCCTGTACTATCTTGTAAGATGAGGATTCCTTATTGCATTTTGGATCAACATGAATTTCTGTTTCTTTATACCTTTTCCTTTTGACTTGTTCAAAGTCCAACAAATCATAAACAAACCGTCAAGCCATGTATTTTTTTTTAAAAAAAAAAAGGTTTGATTATAGTAATATTAAAAAAGGAAGCTCACTGCATTAATCTTCCGTTATGTTGTGAGGGTTGAGAAGAATTGGATTACGAGAGTATTTTCTAACACTTTATAAATGTTCCTTTCAGAAACTAAACATGTTTAACTCAAAACATGTGTTGCATCCAAAGTGTTGTATAGTGGATGCAGTGAAATGGATGTAAACTTTGGAGATGATAAATATGATTTTGTATATATTGTTATAGGATAAATATGATATTGTATAAGTTGTTATAGGAGAGATCCCTTTAGAAAAAAAAAACGTGTGTACTTCTTTTGGTGTTTGACGACTAAAAAGGTAATTATTATTTGAAAGAATTTTCACCTTCGTTAGAGTAATAAAATAATATATTACTCATAAATAATACTACATGCACGGAGATTAAGCAGACACGAAAAGGAAGTAACAAATGATAATAAAAAGACCACAAAAAGGTTAGAACAAAATCCTCTATTCTTAACTTTTGATATGGGTGCACATTTCTGCCTTTAATGGGTTTTACTTTTCGATTAATTGTTAACCAAAAATGCTAAGGCGATTTCTTTTCATTTTTTCAAACTTTGATGAATTTAGTGTTGTTTGAAATTAATTGAGGTGCGCAAAACTTAATTATTATTAAAAAGAAAAGTAAGGAAAAAAAGAAAAAGAGAGGCCCCGTAAAATACTGGCATTTATTGGAAAGCTTAGGAGTTGAATTACTTGTGATTCCTAATTCTACGTAAAAACTTGTCTCTGCATTCTCACGTTGCAACCTCCGTTTCTTCCTCTCCCCATTTCTCTTCTCTCTTTTTTTTCTTTTTTTTCTTTTTTGCACTTTTTGACCTTCAGGTAACTTTTTGTTCCTTCACTTTTCTCTGTTTCACGGGCACGTTACCCAAAAAAAAAAAAAAAATGATAAGGAGTTCCCTCGGATCCCCATATTTGATTCGTGAAAATGGTGTATTCTGTTATTTCACATTAGTTACGGTCAATAATATCTCTTACTTGTTTATGTTATGTTATAATATAATATATGCCGTTACAATATTTTGTCATTTTCCATCGTTGTCTTATTGGCCTTCCGGGTCGAGCTGGTCCGTAGTGTGGTTTACCTTTCATGTGGTTGGGGCGAGTTATTGCACAAAAACTGTATTATGTGGTTTATAGATTTCAGCTCTCAAAATGTTATTCACAGATTAATAAAAATATATATTTTTTGTTTTTTTATGTTTTCAGGTTAAGTAAATCTCAACGTCGTTTAACTTGAGTAGTGGTTTAAATGATGTTGTAGTTCAGTTAAGCATGATGCTGGGGGTGTTTCATTGTGTTGTTGTTGAAGACAAGCTATAGCTGTGTGTGGTGATAAAGAATGGCTGGAGGTAGGATAAGGGCGAAGATCCGTAGGAGTAGTATATACACATTTGGTTGTCGAAAAAGGCCACCTACTTCTGAGGAAGAAAGTCCTCATGAGTTAGGACCTGGTTCTTCAAGAGTAGTACATTGCAACAAACCTCAACTACATGACAAGAAACCTCTCAAGTATTGCACAAATTTTATATCCACTACAAAGTACAATGTCATCACGTTCTTACCCAAGGCCTTATTCGAGCAATTTAGGCGTGTTGCTAACTTGTATTTCCTCTTGTGTGCAATCCTAACAGTTACAACAGATCTTTCCCCATTTGATCCGTTTAGTACGGTGGCTCCTTTGGTATTTGTTGTTGGTTTGAGTATGGCAAAGGAAGGATTGGAAGATTCAAAGAGATTCCTACAAGATATGAATGTAAATCGTAGGAAAGCTAGTGTACATTCGATAGATGGTGTGTTTGAAGATAAACCATGGATGAAAGTCCGCGTTGGAGATGTCTTGAAAGTGAAAAAGGATCAATTTTTTCCATGTGATTTACTTCTTTTATCATCTAGTTACGAAGATGGAATTTGTTACGTGGAAACTATGAACTTGGACGGAGAGACAAACTTGAAGGTAAGAAGATCTTTGGAGGTTACCTTACCCTTGGATGATGACCAAGATTTCAAGGAATTCAGTGCCACCATAAAATGTGAAGATCCCAATCCGAGCCTTTACACTTTTGTTGGCAACCTTGAATATGATCGTCAGGTTTATCCTCTTGATCCTAGTCAGATTCTTCTCCGAGATTCAAAGCTTAGGAATACCGGTTATGTCTATGGAGTTGTAGTATTCACTGGTCATGATACCAAAGTTATGCAGAATTCTACAAAGTCCCCTTCAAAGAGGAGCAGGGTTGAATTACAGATGGACAAGATCATTTACCTCCTTTTCGGCCTCCTTCTCTTGATATCATGTGTTAGTTCCATCGGTTTTGCCTTAAATGTAAAATTCGACATGCCAAAATGGTGGTATCTGCAACCTTTTGACAATTCTAATAATTCAACTGATCTAAGCGAGCCTGAGTTGTCTGGCCTTCTGCATTTGCTCACAGCACTTATTTTGTACGGTTATTTAATTCCTATATCCCTCTATGTCTCCATTGAAGTCGTGAAAGTCCTACAGGCATCATTCATAAACCAGGATATCAGTATGTATGATGATGAGACAGGAACTCCTGCTCAAGCTCGTACTTCAAACTTAAATGAGGAGCTGGGGCAGGTTGATACAATCCTCTCGGACAAAACAGGCACTTTGACATGCAACCAAATGGACTTTCTGAAATGCTC
Organism: Solanum habrochaites; assembly: GCA_027704765.1. Taxonomy (NCBI): domain Eukaryota; kingdom Viridiplantae; phylum Streptophyta; class Magnoliopsida; order Solanales; family Solanaceae; genus Solanum; species Solanum habrochaites. The sequence goes on from JAKWJA010002491.1 coordinate 66,660,880, forward strand.
TATTGCTGGTGTTCAGTATGGAACACGTGCTAGTGATGTAGAACTTGCAGCTGCAAAGCAGTTGGCGGAGGATATGGGTGGGCAAGATCTTGAACCTTCACAGACAACTGAAGGTGGAAATGGAGGAGTCCAATTAGAGACTGTCGTCACCTCTAAAGATGAAAAAAACCTCAAACCTGCAATAAAGGGGTTCAGCTTTGAGGATAGCCGCCTAATGAAGGGATGTTGGATGAAAGAGCCAAATACAGATGTCATCTTGCTCTTCTATAGGATACTTGCAATTTGTCATGCTGCTATTCCCGAGCACAATGAGGAGACTGGAGGCTTTAATTATGAATCAGAGTCTCCAGATGAAGTATCATTTCTTGTTGCAGCCAGAGAATTCGGTTTTGAGTTTTTCAAAAGAACTCAAGCAAGTGTTTTTGTAAAAGAAAGATACCCTTCTTTTCAAGATCCAATTGAAAAGTAAGATCAAGTTCCAAACCTATAAAAGTTCCTCCCACTAATAGCATTACCTTTGTTGTGCACTTACATTTTGTTCCATTTACTCCAGGGAATACAAAATTCTTAATCTCTTGGACTTCACCAGCAAGAGGAAGCGAATGTCTGTTATTATTCGAGATGACACTGGCCAGATTCTTCTCTTGTGTAAAGGAGCAGACAGGTCTTTCTTTCGTTACTCTTTTTTATTCTCAATTATAGCTTCTTCATCTCTGAAACTTAGTGATTCAAGATGCATTCTGCTGTAAAACATATCAAGATTCATTCTGCTGTACAACATGCCGTCAACACGAATGTGTTGTTGTCTGCGTGAAGTAGGAAATATCATAAGGGATGAATTTCCCTTGTTTGTGCTATTTGTTAAGTTTATCAGTGTAGCCTATAACTGCCTGTCTTGTTTAGATTTTAAATTAAATTTTGTCTATTTGGATTATTCAGCATCATCTATGATAGATTGGCAAAGAATGGAAGGAGGTTCGAGGAAGCTATGACTAAGCATTTGAATGAATACGGGGAAGCAGGGTTGCGTACTCTTGTGCTTGCCTACAAGAAACTGGATGAGGCAGAGTACTCGACTTGGAATGAAGAGTTTACTAAAGCAAAAACTTCAATTGGTGGGGACAGAGATGTAGTTCTTGAACGTGTATCTGATATGATGGAAAAGGATTTGATCCTTGTTGGTGCTACGGCTGTGGAGGACAAACTACAGAAGGGAGTATGTTCCTTTATGACTAGAACTAGAAATGGAAGTATATACATTTTCCTTCACTGTCCTTTTAACATATATTTTCACCAGGTTCCTCAGTGCATAGATAAGCTGGCGCAAGCTGGTCTCAAGATATGGGTTCTGACAGGTGATAAGATGGAAACAGCCATAAACATAGGGTATGCGTGTAGTTTGCTTCGACAAGGAATGAAACAGATATGCATAACAACAGTGGATGCAGACTCAGTGGCCCAAGATTCTAAACAGGTAGATTTGCTGGAATTAAATAGTGGAAATTTATAACTATCATTCATGACAGTTTTCCGTTTGTTTGTTACTGATCAGGCTACAAAGGAGAACATTTTGAAGCAAATCACAAATGCTTCCCAGATGGTCAAACTTGAAAAGGATCCTCATGCTGCATTTGCTTTGATAATTGATGGGAAAACACTATCTTATGCATTGGAGGATGATACGAAGCTTCAATTTTTGAATTTAGCTGTTGATTGTGCTTCAGTTATTTGCTGCCGTGTCTCTCCTAGGCAGAAAGCTCTGGTAAGATAGTCTCAAACTTGATTTCGTTTGCTTTTCCAAATCTATCTCGAATATTCTTTCATCCATAAGTGAACCCTATTCATACTTGTCAGGTAACTAGGTTAGTGAAGGAGGGGACTGGAAAAATCACCCTAGGCATTGGTGATGGTGCAAATGATGTTGGGATGATTCAAGAAGCAGACATTGGTGTTGGCATTAGTGGTGCAGAAGGAATGCAGGTTGGTAATGCGTATACCGGGTTTTTGCCTTATCAATCTATTAAAAGTAACTTTACATTCTTCTTGGGATTATAATATGCATATACAAAGTATTCTTGCATCAGTCTTGAGAAATGAACAAGGTCATATTTTCCCCTTGGCGAGTATATCCTCTTGCTGTAACTGCGCTTAAATGGTTATCAGCTTCTTGCAGGCAGTGATGGCTAGTGATTTTGCTGTTGCACAGTTTCGGTTCTTGGAGAGACTCCTCGTTGTACACGGGCATTGGTGCTACAAACGAATAGCTCAGATGGTAATTGATGCATATCTGTTTCATTTCATGCACAAAACATGAAATGCCATATATTACTTGGATCCTTATACATATTTCATCTAATCTGTACCATAATCTTCTATATGCAGATATGCTACTTCTTCTATAAAAATATAGCTTTTGGCCTCACACTCTTTTACTTTGAGGTTTATGCTGGATTTTCCGGACAGTCAGTCTATAATGATATGTATATGATTCTATTCAATGTGCTTCTTACCTCATTGCCTGTTATTGCACTCGGAGTATTCGAGCAGGATGTGTCTTCTGAAGTTTGCTTACAGGTGAGTAAGTCCTTTGGCAGTGTTAGAGTTCCTATCTGTTAATCTATTAAAACCTTTAATGCCCTCTGCAGTTTCCTGCACTGTACCAACAAGGACCGAAAAACTTGTTCTTTGACTGGTATAGAATACTTGGGTGGCTTAGCAACGGCATCTACACTTCCCTCGTGGTTTTCTTCCTCAACGTTTTTTTCTTCTATGATCAAGCATTCCACTCTGAAGGCCAGACTGCTGACTTGGCTATTCTTGGTACTTCAATGTTTACCTGTGTCATCTGGGCTGTCAACTGCCAGATCGCGCTAACAATGAGTCATTTCACATGGATACAACATGTTTTTATCTGGGGGAGCATTGCTGTTTGGTACCTATCTGTTGTTCTCTACGGTGAGATATTCCCAGATTACGCTAAATATGCCTATAGAATCCTTCAGGAACATTTAGGTCCTGCTCCAATCTTTTGGTGTACCACCCTCCTAGTAACTTTAGCCTGCATTTTACCTTACCTTGCCCACGTAGCTTTCCAAGAGCGTTTCCACCATCGAGGACCACTATTATTCAAGAAATCAAAGTATTCTAAAAGACGTTCCAGATGAACGTGTGGCAAAGACATACACTAAGCATACAGAAGACGAATATCGGTTTCACAGCCAGAGTAGATGCCAAAATTAGGAATTTGAAAGGAAGGCTACAGAAAAAGCATTCACAGATGGAGTAAACATAAGCATAACTGTGCATTGCTTTTTTCCCCATGAAATGGAGTTTGGCCATTTCCAAATTTTTCCCCCTTGGCCCTTTCTGATTTATTTGTAAAATTCTTCTCTTTTTTTTTCTTACTCACATATCTATGATCAACAATGAGATCATCATTGGGGCTAGGAAGTACTTAACTGGAACATTGCGTGTACACTACTTTAATAAATTCCTTGTAAAGTTATGGAATATCTAACACCATTTTCGCTTGTTTCAATTCACAATTTATGAAATTGTTAACAAGTTTATGTGACTAATTCAACATCAAACTACCTAATCCATTTACTTTGGATCAACTTATCATTAAAATATGGAGTGATATTTTGGAACTGATGTTGACTAATTAGATAATAATAGAACATAATGAAATCAAATTATCCATAATAACAATTAGTTGGGACTGAGATTTAGTTGTTGTATATTGTTAAGTATACATTATGTTTGGTGTTTGTTACAAGTTGTCTGGATGGTTGTTAACTTGTTATAGTATATTGTATTATATTGTTACTGAATAATGTTTTTTTGGAGAAAAATAAAGTTATGTTTAACGGTTCAATATTATTAAACACAAATGTTAGCTTAGTCGTAATGAAGATCATGTTCAGTGTGAATAGTAAAACAGTATTGTGTGTTTAAGGTGGATATCTACTTTGATCATATTGGGCAAATTGCGATATTTGTAGAAATTACAAGATTGGTACAGCTTTAGAAATTGAATTTAAAATCGCTTAAACAAAGGGGCTTCTATAAGGTCCATTCTCTAGGTACAAATAAAATTGAATGATGTTCATGTTGAAACGAACAATACAATGAGAATCAAAGATGGTTAAAGAATTGATCGTGTGATTTGTGGTTGTCTTGTTATATACCAAACTCAATGGTTCACATATATCATATTTACCAATTAATTAATAGTATCACGCAAAAGATCAAAGAAAAACTTACTCATCTAAATAGAAATAATTCGTATTTGTGAGTTGTACAATTTTTTTTCATGTCTCATATAGTTGAGTCCGGAGCTTAAAGGGTAAAAAAAATTGACAAAATTTTTAAAAAGGTACATCAAAAAAGTTTCTAACCAAAAGGGTAAAATCGCTAGCCGTTAACGATCAAAATCGCTGCTCTAGGTTCGATCTTGTAAAAAAAAAATTGGAAAATTGCTGCCCCTATAGCGTTTTTGCAATTTTTTTAAAAAAGAATTTTTATTATTTTTTGAAGGCAGCGACTTTTGTTATTGGTTTTTTCTTTTTAATTGGAAATCACTGCCTGCCAGCGTTATTATTTTGCGTTTTTTTTAAAAAAGAAATCGTTGTCTTTTAGTGGATATTTAGTTTTTTTTATAAATATTTTTGTTTAAATATGAAGAAGTGTAACGTTGAAGTAGTATGGAACCTGTAATTAAAAAAAGTCATTTTTATAGAAAATGCTGTCATACAGCGATCTTAAACTTTTTTAAAAAAATAAATTGCAAAAATGTTGCAGGGATAGCGATTTTCTAAAAAGAATTGGACAAAATTGCTCCTAGAACAGCGATTTTGATCTGTTAACGATGTTAAAATAAATTGTTATTGATATAGCAAATTTGCCCTTTTAATTAGAAATTTTTTTGATATATCATTTTAAATTTTATCATTTTTTTATCCTTGAGGCTTCAAACTCTCGTATAGTTATTTTCCATTCGTATAGAGAATTATTGATTTTTTTATTTTGAAGAAGTGAATTGAAAATAATAAAACACAAAATAAATGAATTTTATGTTCATTCGTCACTCATTAAATAGGAAAAAATGACTTAGTTAAACTATTGAGTCTTGTGATAGAAAGATGTGAGTGAGAATCTCACTATTCATGAACAGTTGAATGTGGGCATGGAATAAAAAAAATGAAAAAATTACTTTGAAGGATACCTTTTAATAAATAGTTATTGGTTGAGCGATAAATTTTTGTTTATTATCATTCATTTTAATATTATGTTAAATTTGTAATATATATTAAAAGTCAATTATATATGATAAATATTTTCTTAATAAAGTATATTTATATAAGTTTTCCTTTATCCAATTATTAGGTAAATACTCTAATGATACATTTTCTTTTGGCCTAATTATCAAACAACTAAAATAATTACTCATAGTTTTTAAAAAAATAAAAAAATATTTTCCCTTCTTATCAAACACACCCTAAGATAATATTAGTAATTATTTGATTGAAAAAGATGGGATATATTTTTTAAGAGCAAACACATTTTGACAAAAGTCATCAGCAATTCACCATAGTCAAGCTGAGAGAGAAAGAGAAAAAATGGTGGATTGAATTGAAATTTGGATCAGAAGCAAAGCTGAAGCAGTGATATGTAAAGAAGATTCATCATGTTTCTTCGCCATGAGGCAGAGGGACAACAAGACAAAAATACCTAAAATCTGCAATCTTTTTGTTTTATCCAGTCATATGGATCATCTTGCTCCATACGTTGCTAGTTTCATAAACCTAATTAATTAATCCATTTTTTGTATTCTTAGATCCATTGTTTGGATTTAAGATTTCCCATTTATAATTGGGTATCCTTTACATTTTTTTCATAATTAATCTTTGAGCCTCCAATCAATGGAGCCTCGTGTTGGTAATAAGTTTCGTCTCGGACGGAAAATCGGAAGTGGTTCGTTTGGTGAGATCTACCTTGGTAAATTATGCAACCCCATATACTTCAATTTTGCTGTTTGTGAATTTTTTTTTTCATTTTTCTGATTAATTCTGGGTTTTGTGATGTTTAGGGACTAATGTTCAGACCAATGAAGAGGTTGCAATTAAGCTGGTATATTTTTTTCCTAGATTTTTACTTTCTGTGTTTGCCTGTTGGTATAATCCTGTATTTTGTTGCTTTCTGATTGTGTAAGTAAGGAATTTGAGCTGCTGTTAGTTGAAAGTTGGAGTCCTTCTCATTTGTTTTTAGTTGGAAGTTATTGAAGTTTTTCCTTACTTGCATTTAGATCAAGCATCTGCGCCGCACGATTTTTAGTAACTGATTAGAGGATCGTTGTTTTATGGGTCGAGTGTTGGCCCTTCAAGAACGCTCATGTTCAGAAGATGAAGGTAGCGGAGATGAGGATGCTCTGATGGATGGATGGGCATATAAGGAGAAAAATGCTTAGAAACGAAGTTATATGGATAAGGTAGAGTGGCCTCTAAGGCAGACAAGCGAGATTGAGATGGTCTAGGAATATAAAGAGGAGGTGCACGGATGCACCCATAAAGACGTGTGAGAGGTTGGTTGTAGCAAGAGTTAGGAGAGGTAGATGTAGGCCAAAAAAAAACTGAGAGGAGGTAATTAGACAGGATACGATACAACCTCATCTTACTGAGGACATGCCCCTAAATAGGAAGATTTGGAGGTCATTGATTAGGGTAGGTTGTTTGTAGGTAGCCGACTGTTGTCGCCTTTTATGTGTGAGAGACAGGTAGGATGCTAGTCTCCTCCTCTCCTTATTAGTAGTATTATTTAGTAGTCAAGTAGTCTCTCGATCTTCAATGTGTACAACTATTTGTTGCTGCACTTCGTATCTTGCTATTTTGATGTCATATTTTTCGTGCGATACTTCTTCTCTCTTCTATACTCTTCTTTTGAGCAGAAGTGATATCGGGGCGAAACGGGGAATCCTAGGGGTCATCCAATACCGCCACTTCTGGACTACATTGGGTATTGATATCTAAGTTGCTCGGACTCTCCAAAAATGTTGCTGCACCCGTGTCGGATCCTTCAAAATACACTAATTTTGGAGGATCAGACAAGCACCCATCGACATATTTGAAGAGTCCGAGCAACATAGATTGGTATGTTGTCGTTGATCAGAGGATGTTTGGCAATAAATGAAAAGATGTAAAATCTAAAGATTCTAGAACAATAGGAGTGCTATATAGCACACTGATTTAAGGCAAGGTTCTACACTAATTTCCAGCAACAAAATAAGTATAAACTCCGAAAACTGAAACAAAGCATTTTTGTGAAAAATAGCAAGCTCATGAAACCAGCTCCTCTGCTTATCAGAAACATCACCAAGATTAACCAAATGTAGCTGCGCAAGAGATGGAAATTTTAGGCTCGTAACTTGAGGTGACATCTGATCTTACCATTACAATCTGGCTTATGTTCCGAGTTTCAAGATGCTTTACATGGAAACATTTAGGGTTAGCAACTAATAACAAGACCACTAATACGTGAAAGTGTATAAATTTGTAAAGAACTTACTGTACATGTTTCTCACGGCCGCTTTTGGTGGCTGATATGCTTACCTTAGATTATTTCCTGCTACCTAATTTGTGTCTTGAATTTGCCTGTCGATTTTGTAGTTTTTATTAGAACAGCTTCACTGCTTTAATTTCATGGTGATTTGGTAAACTGAAGTTCTGCTTTTACTTGCTGATATTCATGGCATTGATTTCTCTTTTTTCCATTTTGGCACTTAAGCTGACACGTGGTCTAATGAATTCTGATTTCTTTAATGATACTCATTGTATTGATTTCTCCTTTTCCATTTTGGCACTAAAGCTGACACGTGGTCTATGACTTCTGATTTATCTATCTTCCATCACTAGTGGAATTCTTTTAGTTTGTGAATACTTCTGCTGTTTCCTTTGCTCAGGAAAATGTGAAGACAAAGCATCCTCAACTACTCTATGAATCAAAGCTATATAAAATACTACAAGGAGGAAGTAATTTCTCATTCTTCTTGTTGGCTAGTATTGCTTCTTTACTATATAATGTTTATATCCTGTCCTCATCAGTTGGAATTTTTTGTTGACATTGATAGCTGGAATCCCCAATTTAAAATGGTTTGGAGTTGAAGGAGATTATAATGTCCTTGTGATGGATTTACTTGGACCCAGTCTTGAAGATCTCTTCAACTTCTGCAGTAGGAAGTTGTCCCTAAAGACTGTTCTTATGCTTGCAGACCAGATGGTAGGTGTAAAGTTCTGCACTTGTTTATTTCGTTTAACTTTTTCAAACATGTTTTCATTTGTATTCAATCTTTAGATAAATCGGGTCGAATTTGTTCATGCCAAATCTTTTCTTCATCGAGATATAAAACCTGACAACTTCTTGATGGGATTAGGAAGACGTGCAAATCAGGTATTGGGATCAAAACTATTGATTGCTATGTTATTCACCTGTTGCTGATGGGGTAATTACTGATTCATTACTACCATCGGTTACATATAGGTCTATATCATTGATTTTGGGCTGGCTAAGAAGTTTAGGGACTCCACCACTCATCAGCATATTCCATATAGGTAAGCTTCCCCACCCAACAAAAAAAATGATCTTTGATTTTTGATTAATCATATAGTAAACTCCTTTGAACTTTTTCAAGAGAGGATAAGATAATGCTTATATTCCATGGATTGGTATAGTTTGTCTAAGAAGGATGGTTCATAGCAAGTATTAAGTTCTATGTGGTCTCTCTTTGCTGCATTTTCTATATAGGTACCTCTATATTACGACAGGGTACACCTCTATATGATATTCTGGACTACCTCTTTTCTTTCCAACTACAGTAAGGTAGTGAGATAAACCAAAAATTGATAGCTTTTTCCCATGTCCACATAAAGATGGAGAGTTGCGGTAAGATTACGGCTAGCATAAAGATAGTGAAATTATGATATTGGCTACCCCAAGTCCCAACTAGTTTGAAATTGCGGCAAGTTGGTTAGTTCTCGTATGGTTATAACTTATTCTCTTGAGTTCCCTTCATCGATTCTCTCTCTCTCTCTCTAAGTTACTGGTGAAGGCATCATCAATCTAGTGCCACCATTTTCATTATTTATTTAAAAGACACACTACTTATTGAAATCTGAGTAGTGAGAGCAGAGTTTTGTTGTTGGTTTGTGTTGAGGTGGGTTATTTCTATTTTGAGCTCGTCAAAGTTGTAGTTGTTTTGTGAGTTGAATTTCATTACTGTAAATGTTTTTTGCATAATTTTCTCATTTAATCTATTAGCTAAAGAAACGATGCATCTCTAAATAATGAGTGGCTAATTTTTTTGTTCTTCTAAATTCAAATACAGAGAGAACAAAAATTTGACAGGAACTGCCAGATATGCAAGCATGAATACTCACCTCGGCATCGGTAAGATTTGGTTTTATAAACTTTTGTACACTTCCGTATTTGTGCATTGTTTTATTCTTGAAGACATCCTCGATTCTTTGTTGCTTTCAAACTCATAGAACAAAGCCGAAGGGATGATTTGGAATCACTGGGTTATGTCTTAATGTACTTCTTAAGAGGAAGGTAGAATCTATTCCTGTAATTCTCTTTTTCTGTTTGTCTTTAGCTCTTCTTTCATGGTACTTCTACTTACTGATTTCAAAATGTGTAGTCTTCCTTGGCAGGGGCTGAAAGCAGGGACAAAGAAACAGAAGTATGAGAGGATCAGTGAGAAGAAAGTTTCAACATCAATAGAGGCATTTTATGTTCAAACATTTTTCTTGTGAGCACTATGATTTTTAATAATGATACTGACACATATTTTCCTTTTCTAGACATTGTGTCGTGGCTATCCTACAGAGTTTGCATCATATTTTCACTACTGTCGATCACTGCGGTTTGAGGATAAACCAGATTATGCTTATCTCAAGAGAATTTTCCGTGACCTTTTCATTCGTGAAGGTATGCTCATTTCTTTCCATGCAATGATACTTGCTGTATAGACAGTGTAAGGTGTTCAGTTAACATTTTGCACAAGAGTTTGTTTTTCAGTTATCTTTCTTCTCTCTTTTTTCGTCCTTTCAGGTTTTCAGTTTGATTATGTATTTGACTGGACCATTTTGAAATATCAGCAGTCACAGCTTGCCAATCCTCCATCTCGTGCTCTTGTAAGTGACTTAGGTAGATCAGATTATGTGTTAATTGGCCTCAGGATGTTAAATGAATGATAAATTTTGGTGCAGGGTGGTACCGCTGGACCAAGTTCCGGGATGCCTCATGCTCTTGCTAATGCTGAGAGGCAATCAGGTGGGCTTCTTATGTGTTCTTCACTTCAAGCATAAAAGAAGATCATATGCAATCAGTACATGTTATAACTTCTGTGTGCATATAATGGCATTGGCGGTTTGCTGATGATAGATTACAATAAACTGGACATAACTTGCAACAGAGAGCTTGTATAAGTTCCTCTTATGTTTACTACTTATTGTGCAACTCATTTCATCCCTCGTATCTTTCCTAATAAGTGCCATCTTTAGCCTTTTACAGAAAAGATAATACTAACATGTATTTTTCACTACTTCATCATGTTAGTTATTTTGACTGTCCCGGGTTTGTTAAGGAAAGTTTACTATTCCCAATCTGCTAGTTTGCTATTTATTGGAGCCTATAAAGAACATGCTGCGCATACTATGCAGGTGGTGAAGAAGGTCGGCCTGCTGGTTGGTCAGGCAATCTTGCTCGTAATAGGAACGCGGGGCTGCAATTCAACTCTGGGAGCTTAGCAAAGCAAAAAGGGACAGTTGCCAATGATTTATCCATGGGTAAAGAGGTGACTCCTCTTGCTCTGTCAGTCTTGTTATTTTACAAGTATCCCCCTGCTTATGTTGAATTCAAAATGATAGTAGTTAGTACTACATCAAACTAATTGTGCTTTAGTGGAACACAAGTTAGCACAAGATAATGAGTGCATTTTGATCTTACGAGTAGACTATAGATGGCATAAATTTTGTGTCATTTCAATTTACGAGGTAGGGGATTTCATGAATTTTGCCTGCCTGTCTTTTTTTTTTTTGTTTCTTTTATGTGTATTTATTTCTCATCAATTTATTGCACTTTCTCCTTGTCAAACATCACAAAAGTTTCCATCCTTTTGACATTTTCTTTCTACAACATAAATGCTAAGTTGAGAATATAAATTCATTCCACATGATGTAGCACGAGATCAGAGAAACTTACAGCTTGCAGAATGCAAGCAAAAATAAACTCATGTTTTGTGATTCTGTTGGCAACCGATGGAATAAAGGAATTTTGACTGAGCTCTTGTTGCAGTTATCTAGTTCAAGTTTTTTCCGGACTAGTGGATCAACTAGGCGTCCAGCTATCTCTAGCAGTCGTGATCCGGTGATCACCGGTGTTGAACCTGATCCCTCTCACATTCGGAAAACAGATGCAAGTCCAGGACAGCTCCGTAAAACTTCCAGTGTTGCTCAGAGAAGTTCACCAGTCATGTCATCAGATCAGAAGCGCAGCTCCTCCACTAGAATGGACAAGAACTTTGAGGCCGCCCTTAAAGGAATAGAGGGCCTAAGTGTCAAAAATGATGAGAGGCTGCATTACTAGCTTTGCTGCTTTATCTTGGTTCTCTGGTTACTGTAAATCTTGGCAGAAAAATTGCACCAACTTTGGGTATATCGCTACGATTTGCCATCAGAAAAGGCTAAAACTAGAAATTAATTCGATGAGAACAAAAAACACTCCCCCTCGCCCGCTAAACTTCCCTCACCCCCACCACCCCATCTCCTACTCCCCTCCCTCCCCCCTCCCCTCCACCCCCCCCCCCCTCCCTCACTTCCCTCTATTCATCTTTTTCTTGATTCTTCTTCTTCATTTTTTCAACTTTCTTTTTCCCTCTCTCTCTCTCTATTCCCCTCTTATATATTTCTTTTTTCCTTGTTCAATTTTGTTTATGTTGTGACTTATGACTTTAATTTTTGTATGGTTGGAGACTAAATATTCACTTGAGACTTGTTGTATTGGAGTTACACCCATCTTTTTGCTATTGTGCATGAATCTGAATTGCAAGTTGTTGAGTGTTTATGTGCTTTTTTAATATTAATTAAAGTGCATCATATATTAGTAGGCATAATGTGGAGAAAGTTGTCTTTATTCTTTGTATTTCATGTATCCACTATGGCATGTTGTTCTCATTATTTCCTACACCTATATAAAAGATTATTTTTTCTGGTGTTGTGTAGGTGAAAAGTCTGTATTATATAGATGAAAAACGAAGCATTGTATTGTGTTAATATTTTGAGGATAGTGTTGTCAAAAAGAGGAACCACAAAAATATTTTTTCATAGTGTCAAACTTATATTGAAGGAAGGTGTTCTTTTGGTTGTTTTTTATATTCTTCAGAGTTGTTCGAGTTAATTCATATTTATAAATGACAATTCAAAAGTTATACTACTAGAAATTGAATCTCGTTAAGTGAGCGAAATAATTCTACAACTCAATCTAAATATTTATTTATTTATGTCCAACGGTAATTTATGATATTTTCACCCCTAATTGATCAATATTAGGCATGTGATTTTTTATTTTTTTTTAGCAGATTCCTATTTTGGTATTCACTTTTTTTGTCCAATAGATGGGAAAAAATGAAGTATAAAGTAAAAGGAAGCAAAAAAGAAAAGGTACCCTTTCTTTATGTGCTAGTCAGTGATCAATTCATGAGATTTTAAAGACAGTAGTATGAACCACTCCCTATTTATTTATTTTTCAACAGCTAACATTAACCACTCCTATTTTGTTGTATACATATATAGAATTTATTATCTTTTCATCAACAAGATATTGATTAAAATTTAAAAAAAAAAAATTATTTATTTTCAATAAATATTTGATATCCCTATTGAAATTTAATTATTTTTCGAATTCACACTGCTTATCAAGAATTTATCTTATAACTCAATCTTTGAACCAGAGAAGTAAAGTTTCCAATTATCCTTTTAACAATTGCACCTTCAAAGTGTATTACATATAACATAAAACTCCAAAATCTCAATCCTCAATAAAAGATCAATCTATATAATATAATAACATTGATATTTTTTTGCAAAGATTACAACCATCTAAGAAAAACATTAAAGAAAAGGAGGAACCCCACTTTTTATCTCTTCAATAATACAACAATTAATTCATTATAATCTTACGAGTAGAGTCCGAAGAGAGTAATGTATACGCAAACCTTTTGAAGAAAATATTTCACCAGATTCCATGGACAACATGATTGCAAGTATTTTTGATCCACCTGAAACTTTTTCTAAAAGAACCTTTCATTTTGCCTTCAATAGCATAAGATTTATATCCAAAAACTCTTTTTTTCCTCTGTAATTCAGGATCATTAAAAGCCCAATTTCTTGCAGAAGAAGAAGAAGAGATTCTGCTTTTACTCTTTTTAATCTTGACTTCTTTATCTCCATAGGAATAATAAGAATTAGTACTATAACTTCTCAAATCTTGCATATTTGTTGGACCTCTACCATAGTAAGTTTCTATTTGCATATTTCCTTCTCTTGTTGACATAGATCTAAAATTCTCCATTTTATCAGATATTTTTTGGGGGGTTTTTTGGAGGAAGAAAGGGAAAAATTGGTTTGATTTTGGTGGAGTTAATGTTTCCATCATCTTTTTATTTGTAATAAAATCTTCGTATACTCTTTCTTTCCCCGTCATAACTTTGTCATATACTATTTTTCAAAGTTAATTGATTAATTGTTTAAAGTTAAATTAGATTGTATTATTTGATTTTTAAATAAAATTAAAATAATTATTAAAATAATTGAAAGTATTCTAATTACCATGTTTATATACTATAAAATGAAAATAAAATTAAATATTAATCAAAATTTTGTGAAAAATTTAACTCTTCAAAATAAAAATTATAACAAATAATATTTAACGGAGAGAATAATATTTATTTTAAACATTATTGAAGGCATGCTTTGACTTTTCCTAGAATGGGAATAGTCGAATGGTCTAAAGTTTTAGAGAAATTTCTTTCCCTTCTTTTTATATTTCATCCTATAAATAGTTTGATCTATTATTTTTTTATTTTGTTTTTGTGAGTGAAAAATATATTTACATCGAATATTTATTTTAAATTAATTTAATTTTTTTATTATATAATTTAATAAAATAAAATACATGTTAATTAATTAGAGTTAAATAAAGTAAATTATAAATTTAAACATATGAAATACATGTATTGGATTGATTTAAACACCAGATATGAATAAGTTTTAGTCTTGAAAATATATATTTGACCAATATAAGAAAAATTAAGTAAATAATTCATGTTAATTGGTTAAATAATTCAGATTCATTAATTGAAAAGTTGGTTAAAAAAAATTAAATAAAAATAGAATAATAAATTTACCTAATATCTTAATGCACCTGAAATAAAAAAAATAATTACATATAATTAGAAATGGAGGGAGTATTCTATTTTTACTTTGTTATCGTTTTTGACTTAACACTTCTATTTAGAAAAATAATTAAATAAAATATATATTTTATTAAACTATTCTTATTAAATGATGTCTTGAAAAATAATTTACAAAATAAATATTTAATGCTGAGAAATTAATAATATAATATGAAAAAATTATCATATTTTCTTGATATAAATTTACTATAAAGAGATTGAAGTATTACCTATCAAACGATCCATTGTCACAAGACTTATTCACAGTATATAAATTAAAGAAAAAATGATTAAATACCCCAATTTTGAAATTAATTAATTAAAAATATCTTTTTAACTTTGAATAAACTTGGCCTATAAACAAAATAAAATCGCATTAAATAGTTGAGCTGTTGAGGGACTACTTCATATTGAATTTATCTTTTATACGTTATTGCAAACAACAACAATAACAAACGTGATCTTCTAATACGTAAACAATATAATAAAAGAAAATTGACATTATCAAGTTGTATTAATCCCCTATGAAAGTTGAAATTAGAAAGCTGGCAAATAAAGCATTTAATATTATTACACTACAACATGATAGAGTATACTAACATAAAAGCCTTTATATATTATTTAAATTCATTCTTCATTCTTTTTTAATCGATATTGATATTTATATTAAATTAATATAAATTTGTGTTAAAAAGTATTATTTTTAAAATAAAATATTCTTTAATAAAATTAGTTTTGTACCTAGCTAGTAAAACTTAAATATGAATTATCTAATTAAAAATTAAAAAATACTAACTATTTTATCACAACCGCGTAAATCCTTTCATATTAATATAATATAGTATCATTTAAGAAGAGGTTTAGTTGAATGTGACCGAAAGTTTCTTAATTCTTTTTCTATTTTGTCTTCTATTATTACTAATCAATGGCCGCCAAGAATATTTAAAATAAATAAAAAGAAAAAATCACATGCCACATTTCATCAATATTGACTGTTGAATATCACATTTAAAATTTGTCTTTTCTCTACTTGTGGTTAATATATAAAAGATGTATATAAATAAAAGAAAGCTTTTTATCTGTTTTAATTTATTTGATTTAACATAAAATTAAAAAAATATTTTTTTAAAAATATATTATTAAAAATATGTAAAATATTATTAAATATTTAATTATTGTTATGATTTTAAATATGTTACGAAGAGTTAGAATTTGAACAATTTTTGGAGAAAAAATAGAGTAAGATTTGCAAATTAAGAAACAATGTGATCTATATGAAATGATTGGTTTCTTGAGGAATATAGGTAGCTTTCATTTTTCAAATTGAAATGATTATTTTGTCTATGATCTTAATTGTGTTTTAATTAGATCTAAGAAGTCAATTATAAATAAATTAAAAGGTGGAAATTTTGCTATTCATTTGACTTTAACTTCAAAAATTACACTTGTACGTTACCATAGGTATTGTATATTATTGGATATTTAAATAATAATTTATATTTTTATATATATACACACGTCAATAATATAACAAATCCTTACGATATCAATGCAATTTAAATGTGTAGATTAGTTGTTATGTTGCTTTGTAGATTATCTTATCAAGTTGGATACTTCATAAAATGTTATTCGTTATTCTATCCGTCCCGATTTTTATATATGATATGTTTAGTTTAATTAATACGAAATTTTAAATAGAAAATTCAAAACGTATGATTTAAAATATAGTATAAATTTCAATGTAGTTCAGTTGTTATGTTGCTTTTTAGATTATCTTATCAAGTTGGATACTTTATGAAATGTTATTCGTTATTCTATCCGTTTTGATTTATGTATGATATATTTAATTAACTAACACAAAATTTAAAATAAAAAAGTTTAAAACGTATGATTTAAAATATAGTATAAATAATTATTATGCATACGCAAAATAAACTTTAAATAATATATATCATTGCGGAGCCGTCTATTTTTGAAACGAGTAGGTAGAAAATCCTAATCAAATAAGTAAGAGCTTATATGGACTTTTAATTTGATAGTTAGTTATTAAAAAGGAAGTCTGATCAAGTAGAACTACTTTTAAGCTTGCTTGTTTCATATGTAATTAACATTAATTGATAATCGTAAAAATTGTTTAATGTTAAATTAGCAATATAACTAATTTGGTTATACTTAAATGGATTAGGTTTGGTGAGAAAGGTCTGGAAAGGGAAGATGACGTGACATCGAAATTTGTGTTCGATTGGATCAAAATTGTAACACGATTAAATGATGAGTTTGGATCAATTTATTTACGACTCGATTATATATTTGACTTGTTAAAATATATATATATAAAATCTTCCTTTCTACATCATTGTCCCATGAATTACGAGAAAAGATGTGTAAAAGGACAAAACACAAAGGGTGCGTTGGACGTGAATGGAAATATTTTTTAGTTTTCTCATATTTAGCGGGTTTAGATATTTTTACATAAGTTCTTTTTCTTCATATTAAAGGAAAATGATTTTCGTTGATAAAATAATAAATAAAATCAAAATTGTATTTCAACCTCGTCATCCAGTTCAAGTTTTGGGTCTCTACTCTCGATTACGACACGAGTTTGAACTCCCAACTCGGGTTAGAGTCATATCCTGAGTTAGCATCGAGATAAAAAATCGGATCAGGGTCAGGAGTTTGAATCCACATCAGAATCAAGATTGAAAATAGAGTTAGGTCTTAGGTGGAGGTTGAGATTGTAAGTCGGGTTTCAACTCGAAGTCGGGAATCGAGTCTCAAGTCGAGATTGGGTTCGGTCTCACAATGTTATCCAAATTATACATAAATAATGCTCTTGAAACAATATTTCTTTTCTTACTAACCATTAACCAAACACCTAAAAATAAATAAGAAAACCACTTGCTCCCTCTTTGTCCCTATTTAGTTGTCCACTTTAGAAATGACACACATATTAAGATAACAATAATTAACATAGTGAAGTTACAATTTTACCATTATTAATTATGATTTCAAAAATGATGAATTAAAATTTAAAAATTTTCAAAAAGTTTAAATGATGTATAATAGGAAATCTCTTTTTATCATTTATTGATTTGTCAAAATAGAAAATAAATAGAAACAACTAAAAGAAAAAATATGAACGAGTAAATAAAAACAGAGAGAATATTATTAATTCATGTTAAAGACGCCCAAAATCATACTAGTTTTTTTTTTTTTTTTGGTTAGTTAAAAGGTCCTATAGTTGTTGCTTCAACATTAAGCAAGCAAATCTGTCTCTTGGCTACTTTTTTGTACTATGTGTGACAAAATATGAAATAGTTGAGAATGATTACATATGGTTAATGCCAAAGGCATCATAAATGGTACTCAATTGGTTACTACTATACTAGTTGGCTGTAAACTTGTAGTGTATAGCATCACTTGCTCAAGAAAATAATTGATATAATTATGTATAGTACATAGTTTGGTAAGCTATATTTCCAAAGTAATAGTCCCACTTGATATGTTGGGTATCTTAGCAAATGTCTCCTCTCTTTTTATCTACTTTTTTGTACTATTCACATACCCAACCTTATTGAGCTTGTAATTAATAGCAATTACAAAGTATCCTTTATTGGACATTCCCATCATCTCCTCCTTAAAATAGGAAAATAAAAAGAAATTCTTGCTAGGCATTTCTTTTTGAGAAAACTATTCAGTAAATAATCTTAACCTTCGAGATAATAATAAATAATAATAATATATTCAGAGTATAGTCCATAAAGTGAGATTCAAAGAGAATAGAATATATGCAGACCGTATTTCTATTTTCGAGGAGAAATGTGTCATTGGAACATTTCACTCAAAAAGACCTTTTACATTACGTCAAAAAATTGAGTAAATTGAAGATCCTATGAAAATACATATAATCCTGGTCTAAAGATTTGTCAACTTAAAATGATTACCTAATGTTTTACAAGAAATTACATTAAATGGCCTTAACAATGGGTGATCTTAAATTTTTTACCCCCGCTTACTCAGGGGCAAAGATTTAAGGTCAAAAGTTCAAGATCTCCCTCCACCTATAAAGTTATTTTTTGAAAATCATTAATTTCAAGTGCTATATTTGCAAAACTTTTAAAATAAGGGCCCAAATTTAAATGGTAAATTGGACATTTGTGTAAACCCGGGGTCCAAAGGAGAAGGATGAACAAGGGCCCATAAAGGAAAATAAGGCCCATCTCCCATTTCAACCATTTCAACGTTTCATATTGTTCCCATCCATAGCTTCGATTCTTCCAATTTCAACAATTTCATATTCTTTGCTTTCTCCGGTGCGCCTGCAGGTAACACAGTACGGCTCTGAAACCCTAGATCTCCGTCGCCGGCCGGGATTCGAAGACGCTGCTAGGTTTGATTCCTTGATTCTATCCCATTCTCGGAAAACTAAATCTGATTGTTTTCGTTATTATATGTAGAAGATGTTGATTGATTTTTTGATTTTGAAATTGTGGAATTTTGGATCTTGCTTTGCATGCTGTATTCTTATATATTAGCACACTCTGCATGATTTTGAATAAAGTGTTGGTTAGCTTGAATAGGAAGTCATGCAATAGTGGAAAATGATGTTTGATTTGGTTTTTGTAGAACATGTAATTTAGCTGGTAAACTAGCTATTCAAGCTCGTTTAAGAGTTAGAATACAGCTTATTCTACTATTTAGTTTCTTGGAGACAATCAACTGTGATCTAATACCTGTGCCTGTTGTTATATGATAATCCATCAGTTTGATATTCTGATGGATTCTGTGTATGGTAGATTCTTCATTAGTATTCTTGCTTGTTAGTTGTAACTAAGTGAAATCCACTAGTCTTGTCGAACAGAGTTACTTGTTCCTCGTGGGAGGTGGAGGTATCAGGAGACAGGAATCCAGTGGAATTAGTCTGGCATGAACACCACAATTACCAAATAGAAAACGTCCTTACATAATATATAAGATGTTTGAGGGATGGTGCCTAGTTGAGCTGATTAGGCTACTTTTTTTGTTTAAATCATACATATAAAGACAAGTGACTTTTGTTCATTTGATATCAAGTAGATGCTGAAACTCTCAGTTTACTGCAAAAACTGTCTTTATGGTTACAATTCTATTCATCTATTAAAAAACAGAGGAAGCTGATAACATTTGAGAAGAACTTCTATGTTATTTATTGAATTTGTTTTACACCAAAAAGCTAAATGAGTTAAGTGCATGGTTCTTTCGTTGTCTTCAGAAACTTCACTTAATAAAGACAGTTAACTGATTCCGTCAAAGTACTTGCCACAACCATTTAATCCCCCCTGATGCTTAGTTAATTATCCAGATCTCTCTCACCACTATATTGTATTTTGTTGCTTATTCTTTTAGTCATTTGCTTTGGGTTTTGAATTTATGATGTATTGACAGAGAATAATACACTGAAGCTGGTGAAATGGCTGACAACAGTAAGTCAACCGAGAACCATAACCAAAGTTCCGATGATAATTTAGCTCCGGAGAATGGTAATGAGGTAGCCATTGATTCCTTGGAACGAAAGGTCCAAGAATCTCTGTCGCTTGCTAAGAGACATAAGTTCTGGGAGACCCAACCAGTGGGACAGTTCAAGGATCTTGGGGATTCAAGCTTGCCTGAAGGCCCCATTGAACCTCCAACTCCTCTGTCAGAAGTTAAGCAGGAGCCTTACAACCTTCCAAGTCAGTATGAGTGGACCACCTGTGATATGGACTCCGAGGAGATGTGCAATGAAGTATATGTTCTCCTAACAAACAACTATGTTGAGGATGATGAGAACATGTTTAGGTTCAATTACTCTAAAGAATTTCTTCGGTGGGCACTTCGCCCTCCAGGTTTCTATAGGAGCTGGCACATTGGAGTCAGAGTGAAGACCTCAAAAAAGTTGGTTGCTTTTATTACAGGGGTACCTGCAAGGATACGCGTTCGAGATAATGTTGTGATGATGGCAGAGATCAATTTCCTTTGTGTTCATAAGAAACTTAGATCAAAAAGACTTGCTCCTGTCATGATAAAAGAGGTCACAAGGAGGGTTCATATGGAGAATATCTGGCAAGCTGCTTATACAGCTGGGGTGGTCCTACCAACACCTGTATCAACCTGTCAATATTGGCATAGATCTCTGAATCCAAAGAAGCTAATTGATGTTGGGTTTTCCAGGCTTGGTGCAAGGATGACAATGAGCCGAACAATAAAGCTGTATAAGTTACCTGATCAGACTGTCACACCTGGGTTCAGGAAGATGGAGCCCCATGATGTTCCTGCAGTTACTCGATTGCTCAGGAATTACTTGAAGCAGTTTGTGGTTGCACCTGACTTTGATGAAAATGATGTGGAACACTGGCTTCTGCCAAAGGAAGGTGTTATTGACAGTTATCTGGTTGAAAGTCCTCAAACTCATGAAATCACCGACTTCTGCAGTTTTTACACACTCCCTTCATCAATTCTTGGTAACCAGAATCATACCACTCTAAAAGCTGCTTATTCGTATTACAATGTCTCTACAAAGACTCCGTTGATTCAGTTGATGAATGATGCCCTTATTGTGGCAAAGCAGAAGGACTTTGATGTTTTCAATGCCCTAGATGTTATGCAAAATGATAATTTCTTAAAGGAACTGAAGTTTGGCCCCGGTGATGGGAAACTCCACTACTATCTCTACAATTATCGAACAAAGCATGTTTTAAGATCATCAGAGCTTGGGCTTGTACTCTTGTAGTTGGAGTTCACAAAACTGTTTGTTACTGGGGACAGAGCAGCATTTTTGGTAATTTTGTTTCGATGTAGAAAACTCTATTTTGCTCTATCTGTCTCTTATCCCTCTCAACTGGACTTTGTAGTTCCTGATCTTGCCTGTTTCATTGTAACTTTGGATAAGTACCAGTTCAACTCTTTTTGTGGGTAAACTATCACATCTTTCTGTGTCCTTCCTAAATCCATTACTTGCTTGATTAAAGTTGACATTAATAAAGCAGTTATACCTCCTTCAGAAATATTTTGGATCGTAGTTTGTGCGACTTCATCCTTTGAGATTCAGACAAATCTTTCTTTTTTTCTTTTTGTAGTTACAGAACTGAAAGCAACTTTTCTTAGCATGATATATATAGCTGATTTACGTAGGAGAAGCAGACGACTCCTAACGATTTTTAGCATCTTAAAAATTACTATATACCAAGCAAAACGTACACTTCATAAAAATTTGAAGAGCTTTTCATTTCTATTTTGTAACTCATTGTGATCAAAATGAGATACAATTTTATCACTGTCACAGTTTTAAAGTTACTGCAACAACATTTCTATTTTGTAGCTCATAGTGAATTTTATCACTGTCACAGTTTCAAAGTAAATGCAACAACATACCACAGACCTTACCCCCACTACCTTGTAGATGGAGAGGTTGTTTCTGAAATAACAGGAGTGAAGATGATTCACTTTGTTGACGAACACTTGTACCTGTATCCAGAGCACTTTACCCAGTGCACAAAGTGTGTTTCCTGGTTAGTCATTTGGTGAATTGTTTAAAGCCCAGAAGTAAAACCCAAAGCACGTTGAAATTTGGTTCCAGGAAATAGTTTAACTAGCATCCCAAAATTATTGCAAAACAATATCTCCGCAGAGCTGTTGATTGTGTCTGCCAATAACGTTAAAATTCTTATCTATATAGCTTCCTCTCGCTAAAGCATAAGCGAAAAGGTCAAATAGCAAATCTATGAACTGGGGATTTTGAAATTTGAAACATAACCTAGTCTGTAGTTTGTGCTAAAGAGCTTAAACTGGGAAGGATACACAAGATATCAACGATCATAGTCTCTGAAGCTCCATTATTTTTCTTAAGTATACTTCTAAAGGAAAGTAAATAGGTTGGCACCCTAAAGTTTGGAACCAACTGCTATCAGAAAATGAAAAGCATCTCGGCATCTCAACGAGCAGTATATACAAGCCATCGCACATGGTGATCAAGCCAAGAGAATAATTTCACCTTGTGAACCTGGAAATAACACCACAAAGGCAACAAGAAAAGGAATATTTTGTTCAATTAGCAAATCCAACCCAAAGATTGGGAAATCACTGCATTTAAATACTGAGCCATCAAAAACCTAAACCAACCATACATAATTTATCACGTTAGGTAACAACCAGAATACTTACAATGTTCATAGATCTCTTTGATAATTTGTAACATTGACTCTGCATCGTCAACCATTCTTAGCTTCATTTCTGCATCTCTGACTGCTGCAACTTCCAAGCAACGCTTATTTTCTGCATCAGCAACTATGTCAGCAGCAATCCTAGCAGCTTCTTCTGCTGTTCCACTGGAGACTTTTACAGCCGAAGTTGGAACTTGCCTTGACCGGACATCATTTTGTTTTGAAGCCATATTTGGAACTGGTCGTGACCGGACATCATTTTGCTTTGGAGCAGAATTCGGAACTGGCCATGACAGGACATCATTTTGTTTTGGAGCTGAATTCGGAACTGGCCAAGACAGGACATCACTTTGTCTTGGAACCGAATTCGGAACTGGCCATGACCGGACATCATTTTGTTTTGGAGTAGATATAGTGGTTTCTGATGTTGCATCTTTCATCTTATAGCACTTCTGGACCTGCAATTCATTAAATAGAAAGATGGGTGAAACCAGGGACATGAAAGAATCCTGAGCGCACTGGAATAGAGATGCCCTGCTTCTAACAAGAGAAGAGATTGAACTTGTCCCGCTGTAATTTGTGGACCATTCTGAAAAAGAGAATGCAGAGTTTTGAAAATTGGCAGAATAGCTTACAAAGATCAAGATGCAGAACTGCTTAGACGTTTTTTCTATTTTTGGTGTAAACAATATATATTAACTAGGACAGAGACATCTATGATTCCTAGATTGTTTTATATGTAGCATTTTAGACTTCAACTTTAATTCTGTAGTTTGTAGAACTTTTGAAGGGACTACACTTTTGTTGTAGTATAAACCGTGGATATCTATACTAATTATCCAGTGTTCAAAAAAAAATTAGATAGAGAGGAATGCTAAGCTTAATGTCAAGAAGTGTTCCAAAGCAAGATTTTTCCGGGTTTCGGAAGTGCGAAGACTATATTTGTAATACCCCCCCCCCCACCCCACCCTTTTTTTTACAAAAGAGTAACAGGGTATCCTTGTCTTCAAGTGCCAAAAGATTATACTTCCCTCTAGCTTTGTTTTCGATCACACAGAACTGGGATAAATGTTATCACCCCATGAAATACAAAGAACAGAATTCCCACTCGAAGGCTCGGCAACTACTTTGCAAGTCAAACTGGATAACCTGTTTCATCAGTTTCCTCAAATCATCACCCTCATTTTTTTCGAAAGTCTAGTATCAGGCCTTAATAAATCATGGTGCTGACTTTAAGCCATGTGCAGTGACTACTACTACTTAAAGATATCATCATCAGCTATACGCTGAATGAATATTGGTGAAGCTTTTATCCAAATACCATAACACGAAGCAATTTCAAGATGCCAATAACGTACCGAAGCTTAGACGCATCACTAGAACCACATTTCTTCAATCAAAAAAAAATCCAAAAACCACATTGTCAAGATTCCTCAGTTGCATGGTAAAACATTAAAGTGATTCTCAACGTGAGATAGGCGTAAACAAATGAAGACAATCATTACTCCCGGAATGCTTACTTACTTAAGGAATTCAGAAAATATTTCCTTTTCAAGTTTTCCTTGCGCAACCAGTCTTCTCAACTTGGAACTCAGGTTCTTCTAAATTATGGTGACTTCAATGTCGTTGCTGCAGTAAGAATAGAGTCACGTCCTTTGTAATTTTAAGTGCAATGGTAATCGTAATCAAAATGGAATTGTCACAAAAAATTACCAAGAAGAACCTTTCTCTTTTTCGTTTTTCCTTTTTAAGAAAAATACAATGGATCGTATGCAAGAGTTTGACATATCAACAAATAAAAAAATATAAACAAGAGGACATTACTTCCTCTATTTGAGTTGTCAAGTGTTTAATATTTAAGCTTATAGGACATCAAGCAAGAGGGCTCACACAAAATGTCATAATTGTAATTACTACCATGCCCCAACCACTATGTCATTCCCTTGGGGACTTGTACCGCACAGAAGCATAAGTTCACAGATTAACGAAGAAAGACAAGTTGACATATCTGTATTTATTCAAAAAATCATATTTAACTTTGAAAAGAAAAGAAGCTGAAAAGGGGAAAACCTATCTGGTTTGGCAAATTTCAATGTTATTAGACAGATCTAAGAACCGTAGGCCTAGCAACAGCCCCTCCATAAAATTATTTAACTTGGGAATTTCACATGAACTGTCATAGAACTTTTGAAAGCAAATAGAGAGCAAAACCTA
Organism: Solanum habrochaites; assembly: GCA_027704765.1. NCBI lineage: Eukaryota > Viridiplantae > Streptophyta > Magnoliopsida > Solanales > Solanaceae > Solanum > Solanum habrochaites. The sequence continues at coordinate 66,685,777 of JAKWJA010002491.1, forward strand.
GAACCAGTATTTGTCAGAAAATAAAGCACAAGTATTCTTTGCTAATTCTAATGAAGTATTCTTTGCAAAAAAAATTTATAAGGTATTCTTTGCTAAAGTGAATTGCCTCCATATATGGCTCAAGAAATCTAAGAAAGTATACATGGCAAAAAGGTTGATATTTATGAAATTAAAGCATTTGATATAGAATTCAACATGCATTGACTAATTCAATGATCTCTTAAAGTCTGAAATCATTATGATGCCAACTGAAAAGCAGAAGAAGCACAACCAAGCATGTCAACACGATGATCATGAAGTCACATAAAGCACGACTTTCCAAGGAAGTTTAAATGCAATAACGATAAGCTGATCTAGCTCACCTCAATAAATCCTACAATGGCACCAAGATCAGATCCATTTGAATCCCCCATGGATGACAAAGCTTCAAAGATCATATCATTATACCTGGAAGTATGGCAGAGATATCAATATATAATGAAAGCCAGCAAACTTGCATAAATTAGTTTGAATTTTGACAACTGGTATAAAGATGGATCAGTAGATCGGCTACTTACAAAAATAAATCATACAAGCAGGATGAGAAAGATTTCTATCTAAGCATTTTTAAATTCAGATCCACATGCTCTCATTAGGAAGTTCAAGTGTGCAGTACAAAGACTGACTATAACAATTCTTTCCAAGCCCAAAACATGCAATATACCTTATCAACCTCAATATGGCGCATGTAGAAAATCAAATATTTATTTTCGTAATAGTTATTTGCTTCTCCCCACTTCGATTTACATCATTCCAATTTTGACATTACATAGTAAAGCATTTAGGGGAAGAAAAGAAGAATACAAGACTAATGCAAATAGCAAACTGTACAACAGCTTTGCCAAAGATCCTATTAAATATATTTGACTTCTAGATAATGAAAGATCACCCAGTACTGTCATACAAGAACAAATGCATTTTCAGCTCTTTCTTCTTTCCTTTCAGTTGACTTCCTTTCTCTCCTTATCCTTTTTATAATGAAGGTATTTCAAATATCACAAAAATACATCATCCAAAGGATGATGGGGAGGGGATTCACAGTCCATATCGGACACTGGGATGAGCAAAAACTGATAACAAAAACTTTACACTTATCCTAAGAAATCTGCTAAATTTTGCTTGGAGAGGTGTAGGGAGGAAGAGGTGAGGGTGATCAGGAGTAGAGAAGAAATTTCCTTCACATCTCCTTTAAAAATTATAATTAATCCCCCCCCCCCCCCAACACACACACACACCTAGAAAAAAGATGAAAAATGATTTACCGTCTAGCTGCCGGAGAAGGGGAACTTCAACTAAGAAAGAAGAAGAATAAGAAGAATTGCTTAAGTATGGCCATTTTGTGTTTGAATTCTAATCCGGCAAGGCGCTGCTGGATGCTTCTGATCAATAAAACACTAAAAAGCTTGTTTTAAAAAAATTGTTCCCTGGAGGTACTTATTAAATAGTAAACATGCATACAGTAGGTTAGCCTTGATAAATTCAACAGAAAAGTAGTCAGTTATTAAAAAAAATTATAGAACAGTTTCAAAAAAAAATACACAATGAAATAGTTAAGCGTACAAGTAATACAAGAAACTAAAATGACCCACATACTTTGGAGCATTCACGCCTTCTGGTTGGACGTCGGGAGAATCCTCGATGGCTTCATTCTCAAATGCTGAAGTAATAGGCGGAAGACTTTGAATAGGGGTAGGCACAAATGCATCTATTTCCATTGGTCTTGTACGAACAACTATAGATTTATCTTTTGAACCTTGTCCAGCAGTGTAAATACACATATTTCTCCATTTGTCCTGTTCAAGGAGAACAAAGAAAGCTTGATGACTATCACATTGAGTCTGAAAAAATTATAAAATAATCCTACTCTGGATGAGAGACTGCCACATTTGTAAATTGGCAGAAGTTGAAATTCCAAACAAGATTAATATCTTAGCTCCATAAGCGAAGATTCGCTGCATATCCCTAACTAGAGTCCCTCCTTTTTCTGATTGAGTTCCTTCAATCTGGAACACTCATTTAGATTGATGTATTGCATTTTAATGATCGAAAGGAAACAAAGCTCGCTCCCTTTTGTATTAAGGAAACACACTCCTAGTAACAGTTTTTTCATAAATGGACAGCGTCCAAACAAATTTTTAATATGTATGTGAAAGAGGCAATGTTTGGACATAAGACACCAACATAAATAAGAGTTCCATGTTTTGAAAACTGCTCCCTCTATCCCCAGTTTGTAGTCTTACTTTGACCCCACATGGATGTCATGATTATATGTTGGTTTAGAGAAAACTGGGCCCAAACTAGACTCAGAGGTAACTTCTTAAGGTGTGAGTATATTAGGTTTAAAACTGGCTCCATATGACTTTTGAGATTGAAAAGTATTAAGCGCTACTTATTTCAGTAATGACTAGTGAATAAAAATAAGAATCATGAGAAAATTGAGCTTGATTTTGGGACAAACAAAAGAAAGAAAAGTGAAAATTATTTTAGCAATAAAGCGAAAATATAACATAGATCCCATTCAGAAGTCTATGTTCTTCCCTATGTGGCTCTATGTAAAGGACAAATCGAGGATACTAACAATGAAACTCAAATACTTTGAAGGTCAAGGGGAAGGAAGGTGAGATAACAATTAATTAACAAACCTAATCTTTAGTTGCAATCAAGCCATCACTTTACGAACAACACAGGAAATGAAGCTTCAATCTGACTGTATCACCTCCTAATGATTAAGAACCGAGTTGCAATACCCAGAAAGTATGAATCAATAGCCCAAAATCACACGGTTAAAAGCAGTCCCATGACAGGTGAATACTACGATACTGCATATTCCAAAATAATTGGGACAGAACCGCTATGAAGCCACTATACACATTGTAACCAGGGAAGGATGCAGCATTATAACATCAAGTTCATCTGGACAGTATTTTCGATGCTGTGGTATAAGTACATGTGTAAAATCACTAACATTGCAATAAATAGTAGGTATGAAGCTGTAATTTAAATTTTTAATAGGTTCAATGCTAAGCTGTGGATATTTGCTGATTGTATCAAGGGAAACACATAATCAAGTCCTTTTCAGTTTTCGAGTATAAATTAAGGTTAGCTAATACCTGAACAGAAGATGACATAATAATAAAAAAAAAACAAGAAGATAACAACAACAACATATCCAATATAATCAATCCCGAGTCTGCCAAGGGTGAACTACCCTACCCTAGAGGTTGTTTCCAATAGACATCCGCTCGAGTAAGCATATCAATTGTAGCGATAGCAAATAACATGATAACTCAAGCAAATCAAACAACAAGTACTACTAAAATCGAAGAAAAACATTAATAATAACAATACCGATAACGGATAACGGGACTAGACAAAGCCCGACTACCTAATAAACTTCAACCCTAATTCTCGATATCCGTATCTCATAAAATTATAAACCGGAAACGAAAAAAGAAGCTATACAAACCTTGAGGTCGATGTTAGACCGATTAATCAAAATCGGGGCGAATTCAGGATCCCTGATGATATTCTTCCACCTTCCGCTACCGTGCTTTGTCACACCGGCTTTTAGGGCATCCTCCTCCTCCGACGTCCACTTTACCTTCGGATTTCCCATATCTCTTTATCGCTATTCGCTAATGCTCAATTTTTTCTATTTCTCTATATGTATATCAGAAGAATTAAAGAAATTTCCAGAAAAAGCCCATAGAGTTGAAGCGAGATTTTGTTAATACTGTCAGATTCTGTTGAAGAAACAGATTACATCCTACTCATACTTCTCCTCCCGCCCAAGGACAATTTTAGAGTTATAGGAGTTCCTTTTTACCTTCTTTATTTATTTATATTAGGTGTAATAATGTTGGCTAAGATGAATTTTATATTATTAAATAAAAGAAATGTTAGTGATGATTCGTATAATATTGAGATTGAATTCTTGATAATTAATTAACAAAATGTTCTAAAACTACATTAAAAATTCACTCAATTAATATAATTGAAATTACGATTTTTTTTTTTTTTAAATGTATTATTTAATCAATAAATTAATAGTTATTAATATAAATGGCATTTCGACGTCACAAATTTCATCAGGAATGAAATTTCAGTGAATTTAAATAAATTTACTTGTGAAAAATGTCATTCATTAATTGAGTATTAGTTTAATGAGGTTATATTGTAAAACAAAATAAGATAAGAAATATAGAAGATGAAAGCAAATAAAAATAGGAAGATAAGAGAGTTTTTATTATTCTTCCAAGTATTCAAGTGTATTCGATATGAATTCTAATATCTCTATTTATAGTATTACATAGAAGTATACAAAAAGTTAGTCATAAACATGACCTTGCCCATGAAAAGTATTGAGAAATTAACCGTATAAAGTAATAGAATATCAAGGGAAAAGGTGATAGAGGTGCGGGAATTACTATATACTACGGTGTAATTACACCTTGAAATTGTGGACATTCACATAAATATATTTACAACACAAAAGTGATTGTTTCTATTTTTCTGGAATATTTTTGTATTTTGGGGCATTTAATACTAGAAGTTATTTGTATTGTAAGGGGACTGATAAAGTAATATAAGGAGCGAAAAAAGACTTGCACAGGATACTTATCGACCTATAAAAGATTTATGATTAATCTCTTTAAAAGATTTATGACGATATTTAAATAGTAAAATTATATGTGTGATGAACATTAGGGTACATATGATGGAGCTGAGACTCAGTTAATGGATATGGTATAAAAATCAAAAAATACTTCTCAGCTTTGATTGGAATACACAAATGACTAGCCCTTAACCAATTTTATCCACATTGGTGATAAATAAATTAATGCGACAAATCTTAAATTTGCTGTAGTGATATGTTATTAGGGAATGATTTAGTTTGATTGACGAGACTTACGATAGAGTTAACGCTAAGCTAAAGATTTGAAGATGTCAAGACTATATTTTGGAGTGTAAATGCATTGGAATGGCATGGAGGTGAGACTTAACGTGTTTAAGACCACGAGGTTAAAATATATTTTGATACGTCAATAAATATATATTTTTAGTTTAAAACTGTTAAACTAAAAAATTCTTGTACAATTTTAATTTATCAAGTCAAATCCTTACAATCAAATTCAAACTGACATAAAGAATTTTTTTTTCTTTCTGAATTGCTTTGAATTATTTTTCTTGATCGGTGGCGTCTATTAAAAACAATATGTTTACCATTGAGGTAGTGTATATCGTTGTTGATGGGTAATTATTAATATGATGTGATTGAGACATTTTTTGAAAAATCAAAATCATAATCTTATAACACATGTAAAATCAAACAAATTATGAGTACTGAATCGTATCACACTTCACTAAAAAATAAAATATCAAATCATATTGTATTATTTTAATATGATTGTGATATAATTTTATTAAAAACAAAAAAAGGCAAAATTTCGCAGATAACTATTATAATAAATTTAATTATGCTTCATAGCTATAGTTTGCATATTTACAAATTGTAGCTACAATTTAAACTATCTAGTTTGTATAATTCTCGAGTATGTTGGTATAATTCAGTTATTTTTGTATATACTCAAAATAACGCATTTATACAATTACATACATTAGAAGTGAAAACAATTATACAAATTTCGAACTATACAAAGTTAATACAAATTATATTATGTAATTTCGAACTATATAAAAGTTATACAAATTTCAAATTATAAAAACGGACGGGAAGGAGAGAAAAAGGAAGAAAGTGAGCCAGAGGGAGAACGAAAAAGAAAGCAGAAAGCAGAAAGGGAATAGGAAAACAAAATTAGAAATATGGTAACTAGTTAAGTGTATTATGATATTTGACTGATACACATATCCAAAAATCTTTATAAGGAGCAATCAAATAAGTGTCGAAGAGCGTACCAACAAATTACCCCTTCATGTCGATATGCATTGATAGTATTACTTTAATCCAAGCTTAGATTTGGCGCTATCAGAAACAAATTTTGTCGCACACAGAAGTCGAGGAATGTCACTTTTTAAAATCATTAGCAATTTTCTTCTATGTTTTTTTGTTTCTACAGACATGATACAAAAGTAAAGTCGAAGGCCGGTAGTTGAAGGGATTAAGGCGGCCTATTTAATTTAACATAAAATTTTAAATTAAAAATATATTAAAATATTTTATAGTAATAAAATTTAAATATATTATACACTACATGGAAAAACAAATCATAAATTTAGTTTTAAACAAACATAAAAATAATAAATAAAATAAAATAAAGTAAAAAATAACATATGTTAGACATATATTTATAACAAAATAAATTTGCAATTCTTTTATGTTAATTTATTTATTCTATTTTGATTGATGTAAAAGTTAAATTTAAAAATATGTTAAATATATTGTATAAATTAAAATTTAAATATATTATACACTACATGAAAAACAAATCAAAAATTTAGGTTTATTTAAAAAAACATAAAAATAATAAAATAAAATAAAATAAAAAATAACAAATTTAGTAGGTCTAAAAGTGGACTTTTTTTGTGAGATTTTTTTTAACACCCGAAAAAAAAAAAGGATAAAAAATCCAATTTCCCCCCAATATCACAGGGCGTTAAACCCCATGCCTTCTTTTGCAGCCCATTGATTGTTGATTGAAATTCACGTTTTCGATATTAATTTTTGCCTCTCTCAACTAAAAATCTAGAACTAGAATCAGTGACAGGAAAAAAATGGAGGTGATGGAGAAGATGTGTGCAAACAGCGGAAGTAGTGTTGAAGTTAGAGTTGATGCATGCCATGGAATGTATGGTGAGCCGTGTTAGGGGTAAGTTCTTGCAAATCAAAGGAAGTTCCGACCACTGATCAACAAAAATCCATGGCTAAAAGGTACTTGTAGCTTTTATTACTCTGTTCATTCAATTTGAATGCTTTTATTTGATTATTCAATCTGAATCTTCTTTTTTTTCAATTGATTCACTGTGCGTTAAAATTGAAAGATTTCTCGACTAGAACTCTGTGGGAAGGTTTCTATGCTTTAATAGATGTGTCTGGAATCTCTGAAAAGTTTTGACTATTTGGTGTAATAGAAGGGATGAAAGGAAATGTAACAAGATAAACAGGGATGGGAAATGAAGCAACGTAGAGTAGTGCAATTGGAGAAAGAAAAAGAGACCACCGAATACCATCTAATACTAATAAATAAGGAAAAGTTGAAGAAGAGGGAGGAAACACTGACCCACTGCCTCTCACACATGAAAAGTACAGACAACACTTTTACTTTGTACCCTTTATCGTCAACCTCCGTACCTCTTCTGTCTAGAGTCATGTCCTCAGTCAATTAAAGATGCGTCATGTTTTGCTGTCTAATACTTCTGCTAATTCTTTTTCAGTCGACCTCTACCCCTCCTTAGACATGCTATAGCCAACCTCTCACACCTCTGTCACATGTCCAAACCGTCTCATGCCCACTTCCCTCATCTTGTTTAGCACAGAAGCCACTCCCACCTTCTCATGCATAATCTTATTGCTTATCGTATCTCTTCTAGTATGTCCATACATCAATTTGTTTGATAAAGTTATCATTTTAGGCTTCCAGGCCTTCATCTTTTTATTACTTTTGAGTATTTAATAACTGCAGAAGTGTGCGAGTTTTAGAATATTACATGTGGTTTTAAATCTAACATTAAACACAAACTTATCCATACACATTTTTCTTTTCATCTGTATACTCTAAACTTCTATATCTCATGCAATTGACTTTGGGGAAAGATCTTCTGTGATGGGGATGGGTGGATTCTATGTAAATGACTCTAGGGGAAGTGAGCTGCATTATGATTGAATTTAGATTAATCAGTGAGCTAGAATACTCAAGCATGGTATGGAAGTTGAGTAATAAAGGTCATGATATTTTTTGGTTAGTGAGAAACCTTCTTGCAAGCGCTATGGTATGTTTGTTATGTTCTACTTAATCCATTCTTCTACTGGCTGCTGATGTTGGCAGGTGGGTGCTGTTGTGTTGCTCTACAACTACTACTACAGGAAGCAACATCAAGATCAGAAAATAGAGTTTCTTAATTTTGCATCATTTTGCCAATTAGCTGTAGTTCTGAAACCAACTTTGATGACATATATGAAATTAATGCATCGATCAGTATACACAGACGTTGACAATTTGGAAAGCCAACTTTCACTCACTGAGAAGGAAATTATGAGGGCATGTGATATATCTTCAACGCTGGATGATGCAGAAGTTGTTCCGCTATCACAGAAATGGCCTACTTCCAAAGTTGCTGTATTCTTAGTTGATTCAAGGAGGGAGAATTGCTTGCTCATGCATATTTCTACGACCTGCGCAGTTTGGTCCATTATTGAGAAACATCTTGATGTCTCTTCAAGTTATCTTTTTGATTCAAAGTGCATAAGCAAAAAGAAAAAAACTAACATGTTTTCAACCAGTCTTCAGTATGCTGATGGATCATCGCTCCAAGATCTTGCACTTTCCGCTGCCACAGAAGCAACAGGTATATGCTTATTGAGGAATCAAAATTCTAGAGTTTTAAGTTCTCGAAATTTGCCTTTGGAAGTGATTTTCTCCTTCCCCACCAAATTGGGTTTGAACTAATCTTTCCTGTGGTGCCTGTTTATTCTATAAATACTATGGAAGTAGTTCTTTTGGTTTGTTTGTGCTGCCTATCAGTACTAAGCAAGTGGTTCTTGTGGTTTGTTTGTGAGAAGTGATGTCAATTGTGGTTCATGTTGTGAAAAGATGTTTCATGCACCTGTCACTCAATGCTACAATAACTACATTTTATTTCTTTTAACTACAATCTCTCTCTCTATATATAAAGTAGAATATGAAAACGGTGATGTGGCACCTCTCAATGGCCATCATTATTATTTATCTATTTTGTCAAATTTTTAAGCTTTTATCTCATTTTCCCAAATTAAAAATAAAATATATTCATGATATAAAAGGATGAAAAGAAATTTTCATTATTCTTACAACCTTGCATTAATCTTCTTTTAGTACGATTCTTTTATCATCATAACACCTAAAATAATTAATGTCATATTCATGACATTATTTGTTATTTTATATCATAGTCCTATAAATAGAACAATAATAATCATATTAGCATTTTAATTTGTTACGGTGCTTATTATATTCATATTTCGGTTGACTTGAAGAATAGGATGAAGACTATTGAATGATGATTGACTTATGGTAGTAGATGTCGACCAGAACTCGGAAGATTGTATATTGATCTCATTTTTTAAAAATGATTATGATTGTAAAAATGACGTCGTATTATTTACTATTTTTTATGCTTTCTCTCTATAATTACTCTTCATTTTATATTTTATATGAATTTTTTATTATCGTAAGTCCATGATTTCTTTTCTTTCAAAATATAACTCACGATTTTGTTGAAAGTTAACTAACAAACCAAATATTTATATAGATAGATAGAAATGAGAGATATATATAGTAATATTTAATTTTAAAAGATGATATCTTATCATCTTTTTTTTGAGACAGAATCTTATCATCTTTCATAACCGCGCGAAGAGCAGATAAGTTCACAACTACATAATACCAAGGAAGTTGAGGTGGTTTTATGAATCATCACTGTCCATGTCGTTCCAATTAAGTCTGTCTCAGTTCAATTTTATAAAATAAAATGTTCCACCAGGACTAGAGGTCAAATTATTTTTTATGAATATATACGAGATGGTGAATCTCCTTGACTTCTTCGTGTGTTTGCTCATTTACATTTTGAATCTTAGTAAAATTGTGGTTCTGCCACCTACAAAGACCTCAAGTTAATTTACAATATTAACTTAGTTGACAATCATTTTTTTCTTGATATTTAATGATTTTTTTAATGTATAGGGGTCTGGGCAAAAGGTAATCAGTTCACATGAATCCATTGGTTGTGTTCTAGATCTGTCACTGCCCCCATGGGTTCTCCATCTTTGAGTTATAGGAATCTTCCTTACATTTATTTTGTTTGTCTGAAAAATACTCTCAAGTTTGGTTTGATTTTTTCTGTAGCTAGCTGGATTGATCTGTAATTATTTTTATTCCATTAGAATCAGTCATGATTAGTAACCTTTTTCCGCCTTTTGATCTCTTTGAAGTAATTAACTCTGCTACTAGTATACTGATTAATATCCTATCTTTTAAGCAACCATATATTTTTCATTTAGCCAAAGGCAGCTTCATATGTAATGTTGGAAATATTGCCATAATACTTCAGTTTATGTGCTGTAATATATGTAGAATGACTAATATTTCATGCAATTTGCATTTGAAACAGGCATCAATAGAAGTGATCTGGTTGTCCTAGAGAGCCACCTTGTATATTCCTTAGATAAAGAAAAAGCATCCACGCGATTATATCTTGTACAATCCACTAAGTTGGTGAATGAAGGCTTTACGATTCCTATTCGCCACATCATTGAAAGGTTAGTTCATTTCTCTACATATTCAAGTACATGCTTCAACAAATTAACGGCAAAAACAATAATAAACTGGACCTTTAAAACCAAATACATCTCTTGTCAAATGTGAGTCTTGTTACCAATATTGATGCACAATATATAAATCATTAATGTGCTCGTAGGAGATCCAATTTTGCATTTTTTATCAAGTAAAATTATTTTCATTCATAAACATGGTCAAACTAGGCGTATTCAAGTGATATACTAAAAGGTAAAGATTCTACAGAATATGATTCACTACAAATTCCATCCAATCGTCTAATACAATAAGGAATTCTTTAATTACACCAAAAGAAAATAAAGAAACGGAGACTACTCCTCAACTGAGTGAAACTTGACTCTACACTTTCAAAAACTCTCTTTTTCTCTCTCTCCACTCCACCTATACTAACGCATGTGGAACCATGTTCTAAGCCCTTTATCTCCTCCTCCTCCTTCCACTTTTCTAGCTGAACATCAAATCTTCACAGTTTTTGACATCGTCCAAGGAGTGCCAAACCACCTAAACATATCCCACCATAGTTTCACGGTTTGCCACAATGAAGTAAAAGATGATCCAAATCCTCACCCGCATGTAACACCAACTGATGCAAACAACTTTTCACTTTCTAAGATTTTTCGCTATCAAGATCACCCCTTTATTGGTCAAGTGAAGAGACCGTCCTTCCTCTGCACCTTTGGAACCCATATTGCATTACATGGGACTTCAACCTCCTCCCTAAATTATAGTTTCTCATTGAAGTACTTCATGCTGACGCTCCATTGTTTCCCAAGCCTCACCGCAAAACGTCGAGATTATTCATCGGATTGTCTATGCAATAAGGCTAACAGTATTTGAAGCTCATTCACTGCCCAATCTTGAAAATACCTTCTAAATCTCAAGTCCCAAAAAGTCTCTCCATCGTGTGTCCCCCTAATTTATTAAATTGTAGCATCAAATCTTTGATTCCAACGCCTCTCATTTTGTAGGAGTTGTGACAGGCTTCCACCGCACCAAGTTAAAGTTTCTTGCCCCATTTGCTGCATCCCAAAGAAATCTTGTCCGAATCTTTTCCAGCTTTTTGGTGACCACAGTTGGAGCCTGAAACAAATACATGTTGTTAGTTGGTATGCTTGATAATGTGCTCTTTATAAGCACTTGCTGCACTTCGTTCTACTTTTGGACATTTATCTTTTCTGCCACCCTGCTAGTCTCTTTTCAACTCTGAAAACCCGGTTTTCACACCGCATGATCCTTGTTCGAAGTACCTAACGATACTCCCAGGTATGTAGTCGGAAGAGTACCAACCCTACAATCCAATACTCGAGCAAGCAATCCAAGATCATTCACCTCTCGAACAGGAACAATCTCACACTTCCTCAAATTAATTTTATGACCTAACACTACCTGAAACCAAATGAGAGCTTTTCCTAATCCAGTTGGGTCTCAACTGCATCACAAAGAAACATGGTATCATCAGCGTTCGTAGCTCCCTCCTATCAGGCATGGTTACAACGAATGAGGCATCCATACTTTTTTTGAATTCACCTCTATCTTGGAACTCAACTATAGTATTCATCACATCATTTTGCACTTGTATGAGCATAATTCAATTATGTTGATTTATTGATGTGCTAAGTAGCCTGATAAGTGCATTTTATTGATTAAGGATCAAATTTTGTAAGGAATTGATCTCTCCTTAGTTTATTTCATAATCTGTTAGAAAAGCTCAATTTTGCATTTCATAAATGAATATTGCTTTAAATTTTACTTTTTAGTATTATAAATATTGCTCCAATGTCGACAAATGACTGATTTTCCCCTGAATCTTCTTCTGGAGTAGCTTGCAGGGTCCTTTAATCAAGAAAAAATCACGTGGATGGTCGGTTGCTCCAGCTGTTGAGTATTTTCACTTGCTTCCCTACCGAGAGATTTTGTCGAATTGGCATTCTAGGTAGAAGTTGCATCTGATTTCTTTTGTTATTTTTTTCCTTTTTGTGGTGCAAAATGTTTAGTCGAACATTGCCCTCTAGTCTCTGCAGCGAAAATGCTTTTTATTCTCAATTAATATGCTCCAAGATGGATCATACCTGCTTTCCTTCCAGTAGAAACTATCCTATGATTATCTTTCTCAGACGGATTTTCACAAACTCGATAATATTTCTATTCTGGTGGCATCACAAGTGTCTTCCTGTGCTTTGTCTGGTGGTGCAATCTGTTTAGCATGATGTGTATCAGTATATAGAAGCTGCACAGGGTTTGCATGTAATAAGTGTATAGTCTTCCAGTCAGAAGTGGTATGTTTGGCCTTGTTCTTTGTTTGGGCCCTTTTCCCTGGGGCGTTGAAATAATTATGTATTGCTTCATTTGGGCCCAAATTAGTTGGAACCTTTACTCCTGAATCACTAGCTTCATTGGGCCTGCTTACTTTTGCCTTTGAAGTACAGCAGAAGCACGTGGGTGGTCAGATAATTTCTTGTTTATTTCCTATATATCTAGTTTCTGCTCTTTTAAAAGTACCGTGAGGAGGATATTAAGCATAGTTCCTTTTTTGTTGTAAATGGAATTCTCATCACAGGGAGCAGTTGTCAAGTGGCTTGCAAGATCTAAATGTAGAAGTGGTAGCTGCCCATGCAGGTAGCTCCTGTAAGAAAGAAGTAAATCAGGTGAAAACTAACTCCTACAGTAAGTACACTATAAGGAATTCCAAGAGATGCACCTTTTTCAAAGAAAGCTGGTGATAAATGACTTGTTTATCCAATTGGCTTGGTGGTCCTCATCAAGTACGTTTGGATGACTGATGTGATTATCATTCTGGCTGAGATAAAATGATAACAATTTTCAGCACTTATTATCACCAAATGAATCCTTTAGTGCTTTATATGCTCTTTTCTGTTTAATGTAGTACATGTGGAACTTTCTTCAATTATTTTCCCATCCAATAGTAATATTTTATCATATTTATTTTTTTATTTATGGTGGAATGGAGTAGAGGGTGAATGATAGGATGATGCCTATTAGACTAGCTGTGGGAGGTCTGACCTTTGACACAGTGCATAAGGGTTTGGATGACAAGTTCAAGAAGTGGTTTTGGATGAGGTTGTGGGAGGTATCCCACACATCAAGAAAACAATTATGGGAGGTGATTTTAGTGGTCATATAGGGAGCACTTTGACGGGTTACGATGATGTGCATGGTGGTTTCTACTTCGGGGATAGGAACGAGGGGGTTATTGCGCAAAGGTTGTTGACTTTGTCATTTCTAACTTGAGTTTTCAGAAGAGGAACACTTGGTGATCCTACCATAGTGCGGTGGCTAAGACCCAATTAAACTACCTACTTCTTAGGAGGAGAGATAGAAGTTTATGTAAGGACTACAAGATTATCCCGAGCGAGAATCTAACAACCCAACATAAGAATTTGTTTAGATATTTAGAGTAAGAGGAAGAAGAGGGTTGTAAATGTGGAGGCTTGACAATGCCAAAGCTTTGGAGTTGGGAGAAGTTGATAGCTATGTGAGCTTGGGGGAGTAGCGACCCAGAAATAGCATGTGCACTAGGACAACTAACTGCATCAGCTAAGCAATAGCTTCTTGATATTAATGCAAGTGTAAAAAGGAGTCTACTGCAGTTCCCTAAAGACAAGACAGAAGTTTTTAGACAGTGAGACATTTACAAACATAACCCGTGTTAGGTTGCTTAAGTTTACTTTTAAACTATGTGTCACTGAAGTATCAAAAAACAAGAAAAGTGTCATCCTAAATGTTATATTGCTATGAGCTACATAGATAACAAATGACACCAATTCAATTGATTATGTATAGCTTACAAAATGTTGTAGTTTGCTTCAAAAATTTCAATTATTCATTACTTACATATGGTTTTAAAGTTCAATTGAAATGAAACATACGTGCAACCCACATCTATTCTAGAGACTAGTAATAAATAAAACTAGGAGGAAAAGAAGCATATAAGATGCTCCAAACTTCTAAAAAAGCAAGTCAATGCTCACTTGGGCATACGTGCATCTTCTCTTCACATGCCCAAACATCAAATTTCCTTTGTTTGTCCACCACTGTCCACCACGAAGTCTAGCCCCCCACCTTATCTTGAAAAAACATTGAATTCATGATAACTTGATTGATAAAAAATGAAATAACTACTCATTTTAAGTTAAAGGCCTCTTGTTTGATTAAATGACTGGACTATGCCATGTTATTCTTTCTTAGTAAAAGGGCATTTTTAGCCCTAAAAATAAAATTGCGGCCATTTTTCAACCATAAGGTGGAAGGAGGGAATCTTTATTACGGTTAAGGACAGTTTTTATCCTTTTCCGCTTGACGTGCTTAAGACCACAAGATTAAAGTGCATTTGGTACATTCTACATATCTGTAGTTTAAATCACAGGATTCAATAGTCCTCTTTACTTTTTTAAACTCCATGCCAAGTCAAAACAGTCAAACAAATTGAAATGGAGGAAGTAATAATTTCTGAGTAATAACTTTGAATTACCTGCAAGTTTTGTTATCACATCATGCTTTCAGAGTCAATTTTATGGACGAAAATGTTTGCGAGTATTCAATATTCAAGCACGTTGACAGGAAAATGTGGCTCCACCCATGATTAAGTTGTGCATTACTGATTTCAATGATGAAAAGATTGTTGAAGCGAAAAGAAGAAGAACTATGCAAGGAGTCTCTGCAGTAGGCCTGTCTCAGTTGGGTTCCCAACAATCTGTGGATGGAGTAACCACTTTGGCTTCAAAGGAATATGCAATATCACAATCTGCCTTGACTGTTCTTCGCTGGAAAAGAGAGAAACTGGTAACTACCTCTGATATTGCTACTCTTCCTACGTCTTCCTAGGTGCATGCCATTTCTAGTTTACATGTTGACAATCTTTGATTCTATGGTTGATAAATATGGCTGCTCGTTTCACTTTTGAAAAAATTGTTAATGTTGGATCTGAATTTGCAAATGAAACTTTGCGTATTACATTTTCTGGACCTCCTAAAAAGAGAATTTGCCCTAGTTGATCTGACAAGTGACTGATATCCTATTCCCTTTCGATGATTTTTTTTCCCCAATTTTCCTTGACGAACTCTCGACTCGTTTTCAAGAATGTTCCCTTCATCTCACGACCACCAAGATAGGCATAGTAATTCATTCTTTTAATCACCCATTTTTCGAAAACCATTTTTGGGGGCTTCCGCCTTACACTCGGAGGATTGGATTGCCTGAATCACGAGTCTTATATACCATGTTAAGATTACCTCAGATTGATAAAAAGTCGAGAGACCAACTTTTTATGAAAATCTTATTCAAAAGGCGAGCAGCCCTTAAACAAAAAGGCCCCGCCTCCTTTGAGCCTACTGCCCCTTTTCCTATACCTGGTTACTTCTCGCTCATTTAAGTATACTTCGTTTCCCAGGACGAGCAAATCCTTTCTTCCTTCTAATTGATAAGAAAACTGTTTTTCTTTTCCCTCAGGTTTAGATTTTATTTTATAGTTATTTGTTTCCTGCATGAAGTGTCTGTTAACCAACTTGAGGAATCAACTGGAAATTCCTCCTGTTAGTTGTCCTGAATTTGAGGGTTGCCCATGAGAAGCATTTGACTTTGGTTGGGATTTTGGTCTCTTAATTTAGTTTCCAAGCCCATTAATCTATCGTTCCATTTGATGTGCACAGCCTACTATATCCTTCCTTCATTGTTTGGATTCCTTTTCCAGAGCTACTCCATCTTAAGCTATATGGGACTAGAAGATACATTGAAACTCCTTCAAGTACTTTAAATAAATCAGTAAGCTCATTTAGTTCCCAGTCCTATATGTTCCTCCTGAAGTGAGGAACCCATATTTCACCTACTCTGTTTTGTGCCACTGAAGAGTCAGGGTCAGAAGCTAAGTTATAGAGGTTAGAATGGAAGGTTCTGAGGAGTTGATTGTTAAGCCACCTGTCCTACCAGAATTTTGAATGTTTTGCCATTTCCTGTCCTGAAGGACACCTCTTGAAAGAATTCATCTTTCAGGTTGTTATCATACTTCCAAGGTCCAACTCCATGTATTCTGTTTTGTTTTCCTTTTGTCCTGACTCCCGTATTTGGCAGTCATAACCTCTTCCCATAAGCTTGCTAATTCTTGAGCATATTTCCACCCCATTTCATTAGCGGACTCTTGTTGTGCTTCTACAACTCTCTAATTCCCAGTACTCCCTGTTGCTTTGGCATAAGCAGATTTTACCACTCACTAGATGGATCTTTTGGCCTTCATTGTTCCCCCTCCATAGGTCCAGAGGAAGGACCTTCTGATTTGTCTAGTTGTTTCTGCACCTTTAACAGTGACATGATGTAGGTGGGAATACTGTCAAGAGAAGACGTTGCATCGTCCGTCTTTTCTCATTTTTTTCTCCGGAAATTCATTTGAGACATGTACTGCTTTGAACTTTGCACTTACAGGAAGACCCAGGTAAGTTGTTGAAAATGAGCCCAATGCCACAACCCATAATGGTAGCTGTTCCACTCCCACTTTTCTATTTCTTATGTATTTATATTTTTGCGTGCTGTGTATGATAGAGGTGGTGGTGTTCCTGTTCATGCTCAACATTGGACATGGAAGACCATCTGTGTGAAGGTTTAAGGAAGTTCACATTTTTAGTTTTCTCGATATGGTGATAGAAATGGTAGAAATATGATTTAGGCCCCTAATGTGCCGTCAAATTTTGAGATATTCACTTTCTTCCTATATTACTTTCAGCATTATCAGCTACGCATTTTGGAAGACGAGATTGCTTTGTGTAATAAAACTATTCAGGCAGAATTAAACGGTACGATCTTTTCTCCATTGCTAGCGTGTTTCATCTGAATTAATGAATATTAGATTTTTATAAGGCAGGAAGTTCTTTTGTTTCCTTTAAGGCATTACATAGATTGATGTGCGGCTGTTAGAATGAGTGAAAAGCAACAAACTGCTAGTTGAAGGTTCCATGTATCATCAGTTTTTTTTGTTTTTCTTTTTTTGTTCTCATATATTCTTGTATTGGTATCTATCTTTTTATTTACAACTTGAAAAAATCAGAAATGAAACTTCCCTTCTCGTGTTTGTTTTCCTGTTTGCTCTTCTTCAAGGATCATATTGTTCCTTACGAGTTGGTAAGGGTTTGTTTTCCTTGTTTTCCTGCCACGACAGTAGTATTTTGTTCTTCAAAGGAGGAAAGAAAATTTGATTATTCCTCAACTAGTTATCTTCAATCAAACTCTGTTCCTTTTAGAGACGCAGGCCCAACATGGATCTAAAAGATGCATTTTTGATAAGTTTCAAAATTTAATGAGATAAATCGAGACCTGTTTGTTTCTTAAAAAAATGATAAATAACGAAAGGAAAATCTTTTATTAGAAATTGCTGACATTTTTGTGTCACTTTAATTGGAACTGAGAAAAAGAATGGGCAGAAACTATTGTGGTACCTTTTCTCTTATGACAGGTGACATTATCTGTTGCTAATATTTGATGTTTCAATACCCATTATGATACTTTATGTCAGCCTTCGGGAGACTTTTCAGTTGAATAGCATCAGTTTAATACAATTGGACTGGGAACTGTCAGCATGATTTCCTACTTGATATGTATGCAGGGGGTGAAAATGAAGCTCTTATAGATGCCTGTAATGACATGTGTATAGAAGACGAAGAAAGTACCAATCAACTGGTAGAAGAATCATGTACTATTCAATATAGCAAGGGAAAAAGATTGTCCGAGGCTATTCTTACTTTGCAAAACCAATGTCAGGCAAGATGAGGCATCCAAATTTGACACATAATTTTTTTTCGCTTTCCTTATTTTCTGTCTGTTTTGTTTTTTCTTCTTGAGAATGGTAACCGTTAATCTCTATATCCACATGTATACTACATCAGAATATGTTGTCATCCTTCAAAAGTATTTCAACTTACAACTAGATCACCTATTTGTTGCTTTTCCTACAAATACTTTCGAACATCAAAGTAATCTTCTATTTGAGCTAACAGTTCCTGTTTAAACCAGAAGTAATAAAGAGCTAAGCAATTCGTCTTGAACCTCTGCAAATTGCTCTGCTTGTCCTCAAAACATTTTTTATTTATTTCTCTCCATACTGTCCACCGAAAACATGCTGGGACAATTCCATATCTTCTCCTTTTATGCTCCCTGGCTTCACCTACCTAATCTTTCCCAGGCTGATGAACATCTTCCATAGCTGATCTGTCAGTTGCATGTAAAAAAAGATGGTTAAGTCTTAGCTTGCTCCCCACATAAGAAGCATCTAGAGCATAGGTAAAACCTCTTTTGTTCAGATTCTCAGGGGTCTATGCTGCTTCCTTTGCCAAAAGTCAGGTAAAATAGTTCACTTTATAAGGAACTTTTGTTTTCTAAATCGTCTTCCACGCGCAACTTTCCTACTGAAGATTTGATGAGTTTAGGTCCTTATATGCTGTACTAACAGAGAAGAACAGCCCTTTGATATCTTTCTCCCATACCATAGTATCCCTTTCCCCAGAAAAGCTATTGAAAGGTGAAAAATGTGTTGTAGAAGGCTGCTATTCTTTCCATTTTGCTATCATTCAAATGTCTTCAGTTCGTCCTCTGTTATTGGAAATTTTCTTCATGTTTGATATTTCTAAGATTTCCTTTCCAATATATCGGAAGTCATTATTGAGACACATATTAGACATGCTTATTTTATTGAACTAAGAAAGATGGAAGTACTTGTTTTGACTTGCATGCATTTTTTTGTTCCTTGTATAAAATTTTGTATTGGGTCAGCGTATGGCATAGTGAAAACTTTCAACTGGTTATTTCTTCCCGAAATCAATTCACTGTTTAACATATAAAATTTTGGGCTAGCTGTGTTTGCTAAACTAGTTCAGCTGTCAATACGCGACTCATGACTTGAAAAGAAGATAGCAGTATTTTCCAGTATGTTAATTTTAGATGATCCAAGAGTTGAGCCATAATTCTGATCTAATTCCTAAGAATCTGAAATCTTCCTTACTTATTTGGTCCAGTTTGACCTCTTTAGTTCCTCCATCATTTTCTTAAGCCAAATCATCTCATAGATTCCAGGATCAACCTTATGCTTGGTGTCCAAATTATATTTAGGGTTATGGTTTTCAAACTAAATGAACAGCTCATGTGTGGTTAGGGCTATCCCAAGGCTGTAAAACCCTCCAAGTCGACCACTCTGACATTATTCTTATCAAGGGAAAAAACGCATTCACTCCATAGGAAAAGAAAACCACTCTGACATTATTCGGTGCTTGTTTTTGACCGTAGCTTAATTAAAGTGTGTATCTATGAGCTTGAGGCGATCAGCAGACTGAGAAAGTCAAGTGGAATGTATTTATATTTGATTAATGAACATTTTATTGATGAGGGACAGCACCAATACAATACCCGTGCATGTCAAGGTTAATAAGAGTGCAAGAAACTGAGTCACTTTGCTTAACATGTAGTGAACTGAGGAAGTCAAGTGAAGTATATTCATATTCATCTAAGCCAAAAATCTATCCAAAAGATATATTTGTATAATGTTGATTTACAAGTATAGTATTTGGTTTATAATTCTCAATAAATAAATAAATATAGTATTTGGTTATATTAGTTGTCTAACAAATACATAAAAGATGAATGTGATTCTCCCACAAATGCTTTAGAAATGATGTAATTTCACATTCCTGTAGTGAATTACTTATCCAATTTATACTTGTTGGATAATTGTAACACATGCATTTATGTTTGAATTCTATGTCAGCAGCAACTGGATCAATTCTGCTGCAGGAATAATTGGGTATTGCCAACATATCAAGTCTTTCCACTTGAGGGTAAGATGTTAAAAGCTTTGCCATATACCTTAAAAGTCTATATATTTTATATCAATTAGGATACATGCTACTGTGCTATTGATGGAAATGATCGGACATTTGATGAGATCTAGCCTAGGAAAAAATTATATTCTAAACTTTTGACCATTTTCCATCCAAATTTTTTCGTATTTGTTTGATTTTGATGAATCAATGGATCTTGGGCCTAACTTAACCTTAATAGCGCTCATGAGGGAACGATTGCTCGTGACCTTGTAAGGAGAGATCACAACTCATTCCCTCAACCAATGTTGGACGTAACACACCCCTATACACCTAGTACTGGACAACTGGAGCATGGAGAATATAAGGCGTCAAGAAAGTAGTCTATCCTTGTGGGGACACTCTTTTTTCTTGGTGAGAAATTAGTAGGAGAAGATTAGAGAATTCCCTCAAGCTAATGGGATTAAATAGTGGTTACAAAAAATGTATTAAGGTAAGAAACTGATAAAAATATTACACTATCTCCTGATTGCCTAATTATGAGGATTTGGCGATTCAACTCACGCTATCTAATTATACAATATTTAACACTATATTGCTTTCATGGTGGGATATGCAAGTAGGAAAACAAGGGGAGGGATGCTCTGTCAGGGAGAATCTATTGTTCCTTTACCATCTTGCAGTTGGCTAAGGGGCTGTATTACAGGCAACCTGAGTTTATCAATTGCCAAATTGGTAGTAGCACTCCACTAGAAGGACTTGTCGTTTGATGACTTGGTTTATAAAACCCTTAACTTTAAATGTGTTTCTTTCTTATTGTTGTCTCAATTAACATAGCACTCCAATTCTAAGATGTCTCGCGCTGTTGGGCTAATCCTTGTCAGTGTTTGCCCCTGTTAAGGTGGATTTCTTGCCAAGGTCATTGTAAGAGCTGCTGATTCCAAAGTTGTCAGTAGAAGCAAGATCTGTGAGAGTCCGCGCGAAGCAAGGGAATCCGCTGCCGCGCACGTGATTTCAAGCTTTCAAATGTGAGAGTCCGCGTGAAGCAAGGGAGTCTGCTGCTGCAAACATGAATGCAAGGAGTAGCTCCGTGGTAGTTCAGAATCCATAGCTTTGCAAGTTGTACAAAAGATCGAATCTGTCTCGCCATTTTCCCGTGTAAACTCAACTCAAGACATGTACTCATAAGTTAAACTATGTAAGAATGTGTAAACTTATCGATTCTAGTTATGAAGAAATACCAACTGTTGTCGACTAGCACCAAATAGATATTGGCGCCTATAAGTAGTTGTGTGTCCATCTACGTAGTATGTCAACGATGCCTAATATAGGATCAGGTTGGATATATCTTATAATAATAAACGGGGCGTGAAAGACACGAATGCCACCGCTTAGGCCCGGGCAAAAAGGGCAACGGTCCGGGTCTTGTCCCAACTAAGAAAGTAAAAATAGCAATATCATAGTAACACTCATCACTTTTTTATTTTCATTTTGCTTAGTCAAAGGCAAATTTGAGTTTTTCCTTTTTAGATGTCTGAATGGAGTTGAGTAGTGGGAGCAGTTAATTCCTTATATTTTATTAATGATTTTTGAAAGCTACTGTAAGAACCCACCTTTATGTAGTATATTTTGTATCATGTAAAACAATACAAGAAGAAATTATATAAACAACCTTTGTCATTAGGAAGAAGTTTGGGTGTACTTCAAAATTGCAAGTGTCACCATACTAGTATTTAAGTTTAATGACAATTCATTTTGGAATGAGATATTTCTCATTACTCCCTCCGGATTTATATGTGTGATTTGATCTTCGCTCACTATATTTTTCAAAATCATTAACCCAATGTAAATGAATTGACACAATGGAAAAAGATCCCTGAATTGTCAAGAAATCTAATAAAGATAAAAATCAAATGAACAATATTTGACACATAGCCCAACAGAGGAAGTAATTAACATCTCTGATTTGAACTTAAATTCGAGCAGGAACTTCCACCATGCGAAGACATAGACCACTAAATCAAATTGAAGTGAAGTTGATGCTTTCTGCTCCCATTTCACAATCAACTCGAAAGAAAACAAAGCCGAACATATACGAAACAAAGACAGGGATGCTTATGTAAGACCACTGAAAGAAAAACTTACTTTCTTTAGTCCAATATCAATCAAATTCAAAATCTAAGAACAGATGACATAACACACAACGTATGTTGCATACACTAAAGGCTTGTTTCTTCTCTCGAATATCTCATTGTGTCAAGTCTGCTAAACATCTTCTATGCTACACGGTGTGTGAGCATACATGGCCTCTCATAGCATTTTCATAACAGAATCTGAGAGGGTAATACTCCAATCCAAGGACAACTTCAGTCTCTTGTATCCCTTTGAACACTGCAAGGACCTTTACAATGGAGAGATAGAAGGAAGCATTACAAGCATGGGGACAGTATATGGTTTGTGGGATAATAGTAAGGTCACACAGGAGAAGTGTCAACCAAGGTTGTGGTGATATGAGGTGACTTGGGGGGGAGGGGAGAGGGAATCTGGCAAGAGGGAGGAAATAAAGATTGGCTGAGAAGTGTTGGAGCAACTGAGAGTTGCAACTAATTGGTGGTGGTATTGTGATAAAGAACCTCAAATACAAAAAAGACAAAAACCAAGGGAACGGTAGCCAAACACAAGCTGGAAACAAAAGAACCAAAAGACACGCAAATGTTTTAGTAGAAAATGGTATCAAAACAAATTCTTCAGTCTTAACACTCTTTTTCATATCCAAAGTTTAACACAATCTTTTTCAGAATGAAATCTAACACAATCTTAGCAGCACTAGCACATGAAATTCAGTCACTTAAAAATTATTGATAAAAACTGCCATCAGAAGGGGTGAAACTCAGAATCCTTTCAAAGTCCCATCCTTTGCTTATCCAAGGCATGAAACTCAAAGCCCTTGCGCAATTACCCAAACATCATATGGCAGTAACAAAGAGAACCAAAAACATATAGACAACAGGTAAATATGGAGGTAAAGTGAAAGAAAGATGGTATTTTTTTCCTCCAAGATATCATTCAGCTCCTCCATGAAACAGAGGATCAAAACTACACTTCTTAACACTTTGACATTTTAGTAAATATAGAGAGAGATATCTATGTCTAGCAAAACCTTAGCAGCAGTAGCAAATAAAATTCAAGCACTACACAACAATCATTGATAAAAACTGCCATCAGAACGGGTGAAAACTCAGTATCATTTCAAAGTTCCATCCTTTAGATATTAAGGGCATGGAACTCAAAGCCCTTGCGCAATTACCCAAACATCATGTGGCAGTACAAAGAGTTGGATCCGAGACAACCAAAAACATATAGACTATGGAAATATGTAGGTCAGTATAGTGAACGAAAAGATGGTAATTTTTTCCTCCATAAAGCAGAGAATCAACACTACTCTTCTTATTATTACTTACCATTTAGCATATATAGATATAGATATAGATATATCTAAGTCGAACACAATCTTAACAGTCTTGACAACAATCATTTATAAAAAAAATGCCATCAGAAGGGGTGGAACTCAGGATCATTTCAAAGTTCCATCCATTGCTTATCAGCAGCATGGAACTCAAAGCCCTTGCGCAATTACCCAAACATCATATGGCAGTACAAAGAGCTGGAAACGAGACAGCCAGAAACATTTAAACAACAGGGAACATTCAGCTACTTGGTGCCTCGAGTCTTTCCACAGATACTTCAAAAAGCATATACATACACATGCGATTAATAACTGGAACAGTTTTATTCATGAGAACCACAATTAATTTCCATCCACTAGCTGGTGCTTGCCATCAAGAGCACACACTTTAATACAGTAACACAAGAAAAAAGATCTAAACACCCAAAAAAACGCATTCTATCATCTGCATAAATCTGTCAACACAAACAACAAAATAAGTAATGAAACAATCATATCAAGATTCAGTTTCTTTCAACCTTATTTAAAGCATGGTGAGATGTCCTTCTAACTAAATAAAACCTAGTTTTTCAGATATATATTCAAAAAATGCTTTGTTTTAAAATATATCTAGAAGAAAGCATGAACTGGTCCTGCCAAATTACATTACTGGGCAGTGCGAGAACACAATTTCTCAAGGTATTATCAAAATTTTTGAAATAAATAACAGCTATCAAGATTGAGGCCATAAATCCAAAAGCAAACCACAGCATAAATCTCAGATCGGTACATATCGTTTTAGCGCCTGTTTTCCAGTCACTCCCAAGCCAACAACGACGCCACCGATAACTCCAGCCACGGCAGCTGACCTCAGCCCCGAAGCCGCCCTGTAGAACGCACCAGTCCCCAAGCCAGCAACCACGCTATTGATAACATCATCCGTATCCCTAATAGCAACCATTCCACTCTCCATCCCAGCATAAAGCAACCCAATAACACCAGCTCGATTTCCAAGCTTCCGGCCCGTATGACCCGACGCATTCAGGATTCTATTGATCCTGAGCTTCATAGTATCACCAGGCTCCGAAGCTTTCACACCTTCAACAAATCCTTTACCAGCCCCGGCAACGGCCCCAGAGAGATAACCGATACCAGTGTAATAAGTCAAATTCTCTCCCCATGATCTACGCTGGGCAATAGATTCTTCCTGAAACAGAAACTCAGGTGAGGTAGGAAGCTTGTAAAGTGTTTTGATTGGAACCTGTAGGTCTTGGTAAGGGTTATAGAGCCGTCGGTTCTTGCCGTCTTCGTTGTCTCCGGTGTGATTAGGTGATTGGTGTTGATACGCCATGGGCTCCTTCCTGATTTGTTCTAGGGCTTTGAGCTAGGGTTTTGCTATTTTTCCGATCGCAGAGAACCCAAGAGGAGAAAAATTCGTTCCTTTTTTCTTCTATATTATTACACTTTTCCAGAATGTGGCTGCGTTTAATTACGGCGAGTTTTTAATTAATAATCGGACC
This sequence comes from Solanum habrochaites, assembly GCA_027704765.1. Classification (NCBI taxonomy): domain Eukaryota; kingdom Viridiplantae; phylum Streptophyta; class Magnoliopsida; order Solanales; family Solanaceae; genus Solanum; species Solanum habrochaites. Next base: position 66,711,098 of record JAKWJA010002491.1, read on the forward strand.
GGTTTAGGTCGGCGCGTTAATTAAAGGGTTTAGTGAACCGGTTTCTAAAACTTGGACTTTGACCGGTTCAATTTCCATTGACTAGTTTATTCTCGAATCTCGTGTAGTGGGGAATTAAGAAAGCGTTCTATTTAATATTCGCATCCCGCCTCTGATATTAGAGTTTTTGACATAAATGGTCCATCTAGTTTAAGTCTTGTTCTTACATTATTCAAAGCGGAGTTAGAATGGGAGCCAGAGATTATTTATATTGTATACTAAAAATTAGTATTGGTAATTCGTGAAATATTTAAAAATGTATATATATGAATTTTATGATAAAAATTTTTTTTTTTTTCATGTTTAAAACAATTTGCGTTCATTTGTGATGCTTGTAGATTGATCTAGCTCAAGAAAAACAAAATAAATGATTAACTTATTTAAGTAATTATCAGATTTTATGGTGGACAGAATGAGTGAGATAATTGATCTAAATGAAAATGTTGCTACATATAATGATTAAAGCATCATGTTAAATTGTATAATTCAAGATGGAATTAGTATAACATAAAATTGAAATATATCAATTTCTCTTCTTAAGATATTTAACAATTTTTGATTGACTTTAAATTTTGTTAATCAAAGAAACAAAAATACACATGTTACATGATTAAAAATCAAATATTTTAAATATAATAGTAACTAAATAATAATGTGATAAATAGGTTTTTCCCTTTAGAAATTGTTTTCTTGTTTAAGTTATCTTTTTGTTTTGTTGGTTGAAAACCAAAAGTGACCAAACAAAACTTGGACTACCATTTTATGTGTAATTGTATATTAGAGGATGAAATTAGACAACCCAAATACTTAAGGGTGTTTTAGGTGAAAATGACAGCTGTCACAGTCCTACGTGGCCGTTTTCACTGTCGTATCACGTGTACGTCGTCGTTTTAGCTTACTTCATCCAAAATATCCTAACAACCAACCGTAAGCGTGGGGGATTTGGGTGGCGTAAAAATGCATGCAGCCGGTGCTCCTCTGTTTACGGTGTCGCCGGCGAAGTGGCAAGGTATTTCGTCGCCACGTGTAAGCCGGAGACGTTTGGATGTTCGATTTCGGACTTCATTTTACAGTCAGAGTGTAAACCACCATTTCAGCAGAAGGTCTCAACAGTACTGGGATAAGTTCTACAAGCTCCACAAAAACAAGGTGATAAGTTCCGGCCTTGTCCAAGCAAGTTTAAAAAGAAATTCAAATCTTCGATTTTATTTCGAGTAACCGGTAAAGTTGTTGTAATGTGACCGGGACCAGGTAAACAGCCTCTTGCAGAAATGCAAGGTAAGGTTGCATAGATCTTATAGTTCAGTTCTTCCCTGGACCCTGTGTAAACTGGGAGGTTTTAGTGCACCGAGCTGCTCTTTTATATTTTTGAATTCAGTGACGTACATTTGCACTTTGGGCAGTTTTTCAAGGACCGACACTACTTAGAGAAGGATTGGGGAAGATATTTTGATGATGAAATTGAATCTTCCAATGGGAAGGTTGTTCTAGAGGTAATTTCACTGGTGCAGTAAATGCATCTTACTGTAGTAGTATTTCCCTGAGTTCAACTGAATAGATATTGGCAGGTGGGCTGTGGAGCGGGGAATACGATTTTTCCTCTCATAGCTACGTTTCCGAAGCTCTATGTTCACGCCTGTGATTTCTCAGCTAAAGCAGTAACCCTCGTTAAGGTTTGTCAACTTTCTTATGTTATGCTTTCATCAATAGTAACCTAACTTAATCATAATATTCCCTAGACGTTGAACAAATATTCGTAAAGAATCAGCTTTTAGCTACAAGTTATACTACAACAACAGTGTAATCTCACGAATTCGATCTGGGGAGGGTGGTGTGAACACAGTGTTACCCCTGGCTTTTGGCTACAAGTTATAGTATTTTGGAATTTGTTGGTATTTGCTCTGTCATTGTTTAACTGCTAAGGAGTCCTTCCAATATAGTATGAGTCGTATGGAAAGTAAGTAGATTTGACATGACTCATCATCCGAAAAATGCTACAATTTACTGCTGAAAGAGTAAGGTCCTCAATGGAACTCTATGTCGCTTGGCATGGATCATAGAGGAATTTTTTCACATCTTTGAGATCTTTCATCTGCAACTTTCTAAAATCATTACCAGTAGTAAAAGTTTTTTAAGTGTTATGGTTACTTTACGCCTATTGCATTGCCTGTAATCTTGTTGGGATCTCAGTCAGTACACTGGTCCTTTTATCTTAGATTAGCTGCTATATCAGTTTCTTTTCTCTGATTTTTTTTAGCTTCCATTAAATTAGTCTACTGGTCAAGATCAGCAAACTTAAAATATTTCATTTCTTATTCATCGCCTTGTCATTTGCATTAAGTTTACAATATTTCACCTGCATTGGATTTACTGTAATCTGCTTAGGATTTCATTGAGCATCTACATTGTTCTCTCGATGACTCTCTGTAATTTCAATTTTTGTTTTTCAAATTTGTGAGCTTCCATTTGATAAGTCTGTTAACCTCTTGGACTGCTACGAAAAACAGCATCGGATTTCTTGCATTTAATTAATATGTCTGAGGAACTATGCTTGTTCTCTACCGTACAACAAACTCAAAAGTATAATCCTTGCTTTTCTATGACATGATTGTGGCGTAAAGCTACTTATCCTATATGATGGAGTCCCGTGCAAACTCCTAAGTCTTTTTATCATATATGATGCAGTCGCATGCAAATTACAGTTCAGAAAAGATTAATGTCTTTGTCTGTGATGCTGCAATGGATGATCTCTGTGCTAATGTCATGCCTTTTACCGTTGATGTTGTAACCTTGGTAAGTGAAGGGAGTTAGTAATGATAATCATATCTGAATATGTATTAAGTGATTAAAGCATAGTGTTCGCCTAAAAGCAATTTAATAAACCGTATATCCTTCATTCGGGAAAAATGTATGCCTACATGAGCATCTAACTCCTTTAAGTAGATATTTACATTGTCTGCAGTTTCACCATGCAAGATGGCTTCGCCCTGTATGTGCAGCCTTTGAACCTTCATATATAAATGATGACGCGAGAGAATTTCCCATGTCTAGCTTCTTCTTTTCCTGAAACCAGAGTTACATGCTTAACTTGAAATAGGTTAAACGTATGAAATACATAAGACAAGAAAAAAAAAGCAATTTCTTTTCCCAGGGGTCTAAAAGAGAGAAAATGGATATGTATTCATCTTATAAATTGTTGAAGGCTAAGATTAGGTATTTCTTCACTGTTCTTCGAGTCTGGAACTGCAAGCAATTTTTTGTCATGGAATTTATGCTACGAATGTTTCAGGTGAAACTGCATGACAGAAACCAGATGATTAGTGAGAACTTTTACTTTCGAGGAGATGGAACTGTAAGTATTTTTCCGGGTTTGTTGGGTTATACATGATGTCCCACTGTTATATCAACTTTAATCAAATCCTGTAATTATGGTCTCAGTGTTCGTTTTACTTTTCCGAGACTTACGCTTCAACCTTGTTTCAAAGTGCTGGTTTTGCAATTGTGGATATTAACACATACTGCAAGGAAATTACGAACCATTCTCAGAATATTACCATGCAGCGGTATATCTCTTTTGATTCCTTTTCCTTGATCCTAAACTTATTTATGACTGACTGTACTATCATCTTCTATTAAAAAGGGAACATGATTTCTTTAATCAACAAAGTAGAGATCATCCTTGTTGTCATTAGTTTTTCTGAATAATTAAGCTTATTTACTTCAATAGATCTTTGTTCTATTGATATCTACCGAAATTAAGTTAGATATTGGACATGAATACCTACTTTCGGAGGAAATGTAAGATAAATGATCGTAGAAAAGCATTTCTTTGATAGTAGTATATTGATATATTCACATGTATTTGCTCTGTTAAATGCTCTACTAAGACTACTGCCTCCTAAAACTTATGTATTCTGAACCTAAGAATTCAAGATTTTTCACTCTCCTGTGCCTTAAAATGTGCTTACTTGACTCCATATGCTTAGGCGCTGGATACGTGGTATATTTGGTCGTTCATGATTGCGAGTTCTTTTCTCCTCTTTCATCGTTGATTCAAAGTCGATAATCCAAAAAATTAGATGATGGCACGCCATTTGTCCACTGGATCCTAAATCCTGAACTCTGAAGTTTGTATTGTAGAGCAGCCACCATTGATGAGGCTTGTAAAGCTGTGAGTATATACTTGACCTGAAGTCGAGAAGTAGTGATGAAGAGTATGTTTGGTACAACAGAAGTTATTTTTCCTGGAAAATGTTTTCTTATTTTTGGTTGTAGAGTGGAAACAATTTTCCAGAAAAACAGTTGATTAATAACATATTTGCAAACCGGTAATGTATTGAAATATTTAGTACTGAGTTTGGTATTAATGTCGAAGTGTTGGTTGACTATGACTTCGATACATAATAGCAAGAAGTGATTTTTCTCCTCTTGGTGGAAAATATAAAAATATCTTGTATTATACCAAACAAACCTACCACCCAAAGGGATTTAGATTTTTTTTATTTTTTATTTTTCATACATCTCTTTGTTGTGCTAGAGAGAGATATTCTTCAATTAAAGTACTAATATTTAGAAGATTATTCAACGTTTTTATATCTTCTATATACTTAAACATAATAATATAAACGTTGTTTCATTTTCTCCTATAGGCTATAGCTCCTATAAAACGGGACACGGAAAAGAAGGTTGGTATGAAAATTAATTTTGTCAAATGTTTTGTTCTACGAATTTAATGTCTTTCGAAAATAGCTTTTTTGTTTCACAAATATAGGGTAGGGTGTAGCGTTTTTTTTAATTTCAATTTATTTATTCTACTATCTATATATCTATCGAAATAAAAACACACTCTCTAAATAATTAAAAGAAAAAGACTATCTTTTTTTTCCACAGTCCATCATGTTCCCCTTTTTAGGAAAAATACTAACCCTGTACTTTTCACCCTCTAAAAGTTATCAAATATTTTAAAAAATATATTTGATCAAGATACCAATCACCCAAATTGTGCGGTAATCGTAATCCAAAGCTCAGGTAAAAGAAAAAAAATTAACACCTTTATGTTTCATCCAGCAAAGATATTTTTAATTCGAATATTAAAAATAAAATTATCTAAACTAAAATCTATGTTATTTTTTCAAACTGATTTTCTCAAATATAATTTTAAATTAATCGAACTATTCTACCAAACTTGGTTATTGACCTACCATCTTTAATCCAAAAGTCATTCTTTATTAAGCCAAGCAAAGTAAAACCTACTCTTTGCTTCCTTGTAACATTTCCATTGGATTCTTTAAAAAATAGCCCTTTTTTTCTTCTTTATGTAATCAATTCTTTGATTGTAACCTTTGACGTGTTATGTTTATAATATTTTTGTTATTTCTCTTTATTTTCAAAGTTTATCTTATTTTTTTTGGCCAATGATATAGAGCCATTAGTTCAATTCTTACACGTTAACCTTTTGTTTTTGTTTTTTTAGATAAGTCTAGAACATAGAACATTATGAAGTCTCATTTTTATACATAAAATAAATAAAAAAAATGAAGTCGATTACGTATATATCTTGACTTCACCACACTGACTTGTCTCTTCCTCCTCCTCTCTTATATTTCTACTCTATTTTTTATTTATTTGAATAATTTTGATTTGAAAGAAAAATTATAAAAAATATATTAAAAGATAAAAGTAAAATGAATTTGAAAAAGGGAGTGACATTTTTACATTTATTATGATTATTGGTTTGTAGGTGAGTGGATGGTTCTTGAAATAATATTTTGTTGTGTAACAGTATGAAACAAAACGAAAAAAATAATAATATAAAAATCATTTTATTTTAAGAATCTCTTTGTACTTCTAGTTCTATATATATCCAACTTGAAGCATTGTTATTAAAAATTCTACCATCATACATGAAAAAACTACAAATGTATTGGAAAAAAAATCGAACATGATTAGTGAACTAATAAGTGTTTGACACATGGAAGCATTATCTTAATCTGATTCAAAACCAGATTAGTGTCTTGATTCATGAAACAATAGGATTGATGATTAAGTGTTTTATTTTTTTCGGTAAAGAATATTACTCCTAAAAAGTAATGTAAAACTTTTTAGCTCGTAATGATATGTGAAAGATGATGTAGAATTTAAAATAAAATTAAAATAAGTCAAAAAGTAAGAGAAATTATACTTTATATGAAATGAACACGTGACACATAATGATAGATGTGTGATAATATTTATTTTTTAAAATTTGGAACTGATAAAAAAAATTAATAATATAAAATCAAAATTAATTTTTTAAAAAAATTTAAAACAATTTCAGATATAATACATAAAAACTTAGACAGAATAATTTTTCAAATATTATTTCGAATATTCCAAATCCCAAACTTTCCAAGTTTAGCTATTGTCCATCAATGCACATATAGACAAACATTTTTTTTATTGCATCATTATGTAATGCATGACGAAGCGCACAAAATTGGCATAAATTTGCACAATAAGTTAATAACAACATTAATCTTGTGAGAAATGTACCCAAAAAAATAATAATATTCCCTTATTTTAATTTTGTTTGTGATTTTTTATAAAAGAATATTTTTTTAATAATAATTTTTTTAATTTTAATTTTTTATTTGACACGTGAATGATTACAAGTTAAAAAAACCATTTGGTACATTAAGTAACAATAACAAAATATATCTAGCAAAATTTCACATGTAGAATATGTAAAGGATTAGGCTATTTTGAAAGAATCATTATTGTATATTTGAAATATGATTAATTTAAAACTATAAAATTCACAATATTTTTTCTACTTTTTAAAACATCCTACAATATTAAAATACGTCAAATATATTGAAACAAAGATACTAATAAAAATTATGATGATATCACTTTATCTCTAATCAAAAATTTCAAATTCCACATTAAAATTATGTTTATTAAAATTATTTCATCACGAATATAAATTTAATCAAATCATAACTCAAGGGAATAAAAAAAAAAAAAAAAAAGAAGATATTTAACCAGAAAAAGTTAATTAATTGTTTTGAGAAAAGAAAAGAAGTAAATGCAATGTGTCAAATAATAAAGAGTTGAAAGGAACATACAACCCCAAAATACCTAATATTTTTTAGCAATAAAAGTGGAAATGCTAAGGCAAATAACAGACGTAGATGAGTAGTAAACATAGAGAGAAAAAAATAATGGAGACATTATTTAGGTAATGGCTGACCTGCCAAGAAAGGACACGTGTTGTTCTTGAAAATGGTCCTCATGGGAAGTTCATGAACTCCCTTTTGTTTTTTTTTTGTATGTAATGTAATTAAGGGTAAGCACAAAACAATTCAAAGCATTTCTCTGTCTGCTAGCATTGATTGGAGTTAGATAATTGAATCTACACGTGTCCTCCTAAGGAGTCAGTGCATCAAAGGTAAAATCTTTTCATTTCTACATCCCAAACAAGTTGTATTTTTGTTCTCTCTCTCATGTGTCTCACAAAGAAAAAAAGAAAAGAAAATCTTGTAAAGGGGCTGTAAGCTGCAAGGTGTTTTGGTAAAAGGGTTTTAGTTGGTAAGCTTAATTTTGTTACTTTTTAGTTGAATTTATTGTAAATAGGACTGTTTTTTTTTTTTTTATGTTGTTGAATGGTTTGTTGCTTAAAGATTCAATTTTTATCTGTTGGGTTGGAGGAAGAAGAAGAGTATGTTTAGTAAATGACCTGTATTTTGAGAGGTGGACATGAGTTGCCTCAGATCCATGAAACCCAAGTTACATGTGGCAAAAAGGTTGTTTCTTTTTAGGGTTTTTTCATGCGATTCTTGATTAGTTGTCTGTTTTCTTCCCATTACTAGGTTCTTTTCCATGATTCTTTCACTTTCACTTCTTGAATTCATGGATAAGGGTTTGATTTTGTCGTTTTCCCCATTTTCTTGTGTATTTAAGGGTTGGTGGTAGTGGAGCTAAGATTTGCTCTTCTTAGTCCTGTTTCTTCTCTTGAAGAGAGAGATATAATTGCATGATTTTTTAGTTCTAGGTACAAGAAAGGTCCCCCCAACTGTTCTCAGTCTAGGACTTGCCATCTACAGATCTGTTTCTAGCAGTAGATCTCCTTCACACTCTTGTTAGTCTCACTTATCTGGAGCTTGTTCCACCTTTTCTATGATGTTGGTAGTGTACCCTTTACTTCTAGTAGTGAGCTGTTGACTGAGATCTTCTTGCCTCATTCAATTTTTATCTCTCCCCATTTTTGTGGATTCCTACCTCGTTCTCCTTGTGCTTATAATTTTGCTGTCTTGCCCATTTTTGTGGATTCCTAGCTCATTTCATTGTGGATTCAATTTAGCTATTTTATCGCACTTGTGAATTCCCTTCTAAAGCAGTCCTACTCTGTGAAACATAAAGCTTGGAACAATTTGTTGCTGGTAGTGCTGCACGGACTAACGCGGTTGACTCAATTGCATATTGTTTTCACTAGAAAGAATTAATGGAAGAGATGTCTCCAGCTGTTGCTGTTACACTCAGCTTAAGCAGCTCTATCTGTGATAACCCTGCAATTTCGAACCATGTAGAAATCACAAGGCTCAAATTAGTGACTGACACAGCTAGCTTACTTTCAGATCCTACATCTTTGTTGCATGCTGAGTCAAATACCAGTTGGGATGGAAAAAGCAACGGTATGAAAGTTGATGTTGGTAGAGTTCCCTTGTTGACCCTAGGAGAAAGCTCTGGAAAATGTAGTCTGCCGCAGGGGACCTTATGGAGATGAAAAATGGCGGCCTGATTTTTGTTAGCTGATAGCATCATCAGGGGAAAGTGAGTGAGAAGCTTGAGGATTTTAATCGTTGGAGAGGATCCATGTGGAATTAATGGCGAGGAGTTGTTGCCACTGGGTGCTAGCTTACAGTTGAGCTTGCCAATTGCTGTTGAAATCGAGGGTATTGACAATGGACAAATAGTTGCCAAGGTCATAAGTTTGGAGGAAAGGAGTTTTGATAGAAAGGTTAGTAATACCATAGTTGCTCTCCCAGATGATGAAATTACTAGTGGCCCTACACTTAAGGCATCTGTAGTGGCCCTTCCATTGCCCAGTGAGAAGGAGCCTGTCAAAGAAAGTGTCAAGAGTGTGTTTGAATTGGAATGTGTGCCACTCTGGGGTTCTGTATCTATCTGTGGAAAGAGACCGGAGATGGAGGATGCTCTTATGGTTGTTCCTAATTTCATGAAAATTCCTATCAAGATGTTTATTGGTGATCGTGTAATTGATGGGCTAAGTCAAAGTTTGAGTCACCTGACATCTCATTTCTATGGAGTATATGATGGTCATGGAGGATCTCAGGTATAATGATTATTGTTTGTTTTCTCTTGATTAATTAGCCTATTAAGTAAATCAATTTTGCACATAAATTATTTAGTCCAGATCTTGCGATTACCTTATATGCACTTCGCCAGCCATTTCTTCACCCCGTAATTTCAACTGTGTAGTATGACAGACTTCCAGTAAAATCTACAAATATAACCTAGTTCTCCAGTTTAACTTCCTGGATGTTTGTTCTATCATCAGTTTGTTTCCTGATAAATGTCAACCCAATGACAACTAAGCTGGTCATAACTGACTGCTGTTTCGTCATGCAGGTTGCGGATTATTGCCGTAAACGTGTTCATCTAGCATTAGTTGAGGAATTAAAACTTCCCAAACATGATTTGGTGGATGGAAGTGTAAGGGATACCCGGCAGGTGCAGTGGGAGAAGGTTTTTACTAATTGCTTTCTCAAGGTTGATGATGAAGTTGGAGGAAAGGTCATAGATCTCTGTGATGACAACATAAATCCCTCTAGCTGCACCTCTGAGCCTGTAGCTCCAGAAACTGTTGGGTCCACTGCAGTTGTAGCGGTGATTTGTTCATCTCATATTATAGTTGCTAACTGTGGGGATTCAAGAGCAGTCCTTTATCGTGGCAAAGAAGCAGTGGCATTGTCAATCGATCACAAAGTAAAACATACTTAGCATCAACCTCTTGTTTTCTTTTTTTGTTCTTCTCTTTCTTTTTTTTCACATACATGTGTCTAATTTTGACAGGAAAGAATGCCGTTGATGCATTACCATCTCACTCTTTTACCTTGTATTCTTTTACCAGCCAAGCAGAGAAGATGAGTATGCCAGAATTGAAGCATCTGGTGGTAAGGTCATTCAGTGGAATGGACATCGTGTATTTGGCGTTCTTGCAATGTCAAGATCTATTGGTTGGTGTTCTAAAACCTTTCAGCTTGCATGACTCTTTGCTTTCATGATTTGTTATTGGTGTGCTGTGCAATGGATTTGCTTGATACCTGTTTTCTTTTGGTAAATGTTAACATTCATGTATAGAAAATACTTGGCTATATTATCCATCATAAGGGAACCTCTGAGATCTTTAGGGAATGCACATCAGGTGATGTGTGGCTAATATTGATATTAAGCTGTTATTGCCCAAGTTAGAACAGCTGCTAGTATTGAAGATCTTCTGCACACTCGCGTTACTTTAGGTTCAATGATTCCTAGGAATATTGGCTAATACTCTCACGTTAGTCTTGTCTTGCGAAAATTTTATGCCCATAGAAAATGTAGAGAAATTCAAATGCCAAGAGAGCTTGAATTTTTTTTTTATATATTGGATTAGGACACCTTTATCAAAGGATATTGGATTGAGAAGTGATCTAGATTAGAGACATGAATATCAAGAATTCATATAATCAAGCCCAATTTAGTTTGAGATTGAGGCGTAGTTCTAGTTATTGTTTCCCGTCCAAATTCTGGCTTCTAATAAGCAGGATCCCACGGGGCAATTACTGGGAACAACCGACTGAAACGTCTTAACAATATAACTAGGCATTGCATTTTCTTTGATCACCAACAGTTTCAGTACTCTCCATGGACCATGGTCAATAAAATCTAGGAATGTCAATCAGGGATATCCCTCTACATCCTCTTTTTAGTTTTGCAAGTATAGCTAGAATGACTTTTTGGTTATTATTGTTAATATATTGAATCGACTACTGTATGTGTGGGCTCAATCTTACATGGTCAACATTTAATATATTCTCAAGGGGCAGCCTCAAGGTTCTGCATGTTCCTCATTATGTTTAATTCAGCGATATACCTCTACATTTTTTATTGTTTATTTTTGACGACAAGGGAAACCCGCAGCCGCTACCCTTTTGGGTGCGCGTAGGGTAAAACCCCGCTCCTATTCAGTAGCTCGCAAACCACATAAGAGAGGTAACCCACACCAGGCAAGCCTGGTGCGACGAGCTCGACCCAGAAGGCAAACCCCTTGCTTTCGCTGGCAAGGGGTTTCGAACTTGAGACCTCCAACATGGAAGTCCCAAGCTCAAACCACTGGACCATCCCGAATGGTATATACCTCTACATTTTAATCCTCAAGTTTCCTTTATATTATATTGTATAGAGTTAAATAGAAACGTTGATCAAGTAATTGTTCGAATTGTAGACCAGAACAGGTAGTGGCCAGTGGCTGACATGTTAAATCAAGTATTAAATTCTCTTTCCGGCCCAATTTACATGGCACCGTTTTGACTAAGCACAATCTTTACAAATACTCTCTGATTATTTGTAATTTGTATACCTATATATCATTTCATTTAGGGTAATAGGACAATTTTAAAGTTAAGTTGTTTCTAATTATAGAAACGTGACACTCTTTTTGGAAAGAACTAAAAAGAAAAATAAGTCACAAATTGGGATAGATGGAGTAACGTGTAACAGGTAGAAGTATATGATTTTATTAATTTGGTTCATTTGTTTGTGGGGAAATAATTTCCATTATATTAAGGTCAATTTTTCAAAGAAAGAACTGTAAAGGAATTAAGGAAAGTAAGGTTAGTCTTTTCTTAATAGTGAGTTAACATATATGACCTAGGGTGCAACGCGGTCTGTTTGTTTTTCTCCATGAGTTTCCGATACCACCTTTGTTTTGCTTTCTCTCAGTTCTTATTTTATCACTTGTTTTAAGTGCCTGTCTTTGGTTATTTGTCTCATTATTCTGCAGCTGCTATTGCTTATGTATTGATGTGGTGTCAATTTCTCAATAGAGTTTGGATAGATGAAGTGAAAGTTATACTTTACTGTTTCTCTCTGTTGTTTATTTGTGTGTCCCATTATCCTCAGGTGACAGATATTTGAAACCATGGATAATACCTGAACCAGAAGTTATGTTTGTACCACGTGCTAGAGAAGATGAATGCCTAGTTTTAGCCAGTGACGGGTTGTGGGATGTGATGACGAATGAAGAAGCTTGTGAAATGGCTAGACGACGAATTCTGCTGTGGCACAAAAAGAATGGGACTAACCCTCTGCCGGAAAGGGGCCAGGGAGTGGATCTTGCTGCACAAGCAGCAGCGGAGTATCTTTCATCGATGGCTCTTCAGAAAGGTAGCAAAGACAATATATCCGTGATTGTGGTGGACCTTAAAGCTCACAGGAAGTTCAAAAGCAAAAGTTAGAGATGACATGTTCGCTACATTTGGTTTAGTATAAATCTGTACACGGCGACGGGTATAAATCTCATTATTACATAACTCAGTCCATTAATTTTTCCTATGGGCTTAAGGTGTGTATGAGAATAGTATTTTAGCAATGTATTATAGAAGAAAAAACAGTTAACAAACGACGTTTATCCAAATTTTTTGGTGTTTGTTGCGCCAGAAAATGGCTATGTAAATTGAGCATGTTGTAGCAAATATCAGAAATGCAATTTCTTAGTTCTTCCGTTCGAGTATATGTTATAAAAGCAAAGCCACAATTGGTTACTTGAAACTCCTGATCAGTTGTGCTTGTGCACTTATCGGGTCTCCTAAGATCTATGTGGGCCTTGAGAATCGAACGAAGGTCGAAGGGCCATTTGATTCATTAAGGGGGTGGTTTCGGACCTAGTAGCATACAAGTGGGTCGTGCCTAAATTCTACTGAGGACTTTATTTGAATTGGATTGAGTTCTACCAAAACAAGTACGTGGAAGAGTTTGAGCTACCGTTATTAACGATTGAAATCAATATTGAAATTCGAAGAAAGACGGTAGAAAAAGACGTCGTAAGGGAAGTGGGGGTGGGGGGGAGAGAGAATTTAACGAGTTAAAACAAATCGTGTCACATAAATATGAAATTATCAATGGTTAAAATCAAAATCATCACTCTTTAAGACTACAAAATTTGTTTAATTATAGAAAAAAAATTCTTTATTACAAATATATATATATATATATATATCAAACAAAAAAATTAAAAATATTATAATAAGTTTACTCGTCATTTCGAGTTATATGTTTAGCTTTAATTAGTTTAATTTCTAGAATAACTAAAACAAGTCAATTAAAATGAATGGAATTAACAAATGTAGTAACTTATTCAGTAAAGATCGAAGGCGGAAAAATAATACTTAATTAAGTATAAGTGAAGAAAATTTTACATACTTCCATAAGAATAAAAGTATTCAAACATTCATGATTATCAAGAGAGAGAAATTTAAAATTATTTTTTAGTAATATATTGATGGCCTGTTGGTTCTTCATATGCTTTTTTCCTCTCCACCCGTGATTTGAGCTTGAGATTTCATGTTGGAGGTTTTAAGTTTGAAATTCCTTGTCAGCAAAAGCAAGGGATTTGCTCCAGGATCGAGCTTGTCGCACAAGGCTTGCCTAGTGCGGATTTGTAGTTTGCGAGCTATTGCATAGGAATAGAGTTTTATCATGTACGCACTCAAAGAGTAACGACTACGATGTTTCCTTGTAATAGAGAGAAAAATTTAAAAACGAAATAAACTATATATTATAACAAATAAAAATATTGGACCACAATCTTTTAACTTGATTTAAATTTGTCATTTATAAAAGTATTATCCTTAGCTGTTCAAAATTGACTCGTGAACCTTAATCAATTAAATGTTTAAAATCCATCCAATATATATAAAGTTTTTCTAGGCTCGTGGTGTACAAAAATAGAGTCCGAAACTCAAAGGGAGAACATATTAACAAAAATCCAAAACGGTATTATAAAAATTTTATATTAACCAAAACGGTAAAATCGCTGCCGACGCAGCGATACTTCAACTGAAAAGTTTAAAATCGCGCTGAGGCGACGATTTTGCCAAAAAAAATTTTTTTAATAAAAAAATGAAATCGACTGCTTGCATCAGCGATTGCAAAATGTTTCTTTTACAAATCGCTGCCCGGGCAGCGATTTGATATTATTTTAATGTTCTTTTTTTTTAAAAAAAAACTTAAAGTTATTCGCTGCCAATGGCAGCGATTTATATAGACATTTTTTTTTATAGATATAAATCGCTGCTAAAGGCAGCGATTGAATTTAAAAAAAAAAGTTTGTTATAATTTTTTTGTTAAATTATATTGTTAAAAATGAAATTAAATATTTTTTCCTGTAATTTTTAGTTGAAACAAAGAATTAGTGTGAAGTTCAAATGTTATTTAAATGAAATTGAAGAGAAGATCGGGTGTTGAGAAAGAAAAAAATGATAGTTAGTACGTACGTATTTTAATTATTTGGTGTTAAATAATGTAGAGGGGTCGGAGAAGGGACGACAGAAGGAAAAAAGAGAGGAGGGAAACAAAGAAAGAGAGGGGCGGGAGAAAAAAAGAGAGGAGAGGAAAGGGCAAAGGGAAAGACGAGGGGGAAGGCAAAGAAGGAAGGGGGGGAAAGAAAAAAGGAAAGGAGAAAAAGAGGGAAGGCGAAGGGGGAACAATAGAAGGGGAACAAAAAAAAGGAAGAACAAGAAGGGGGGGGGGAAAAGAAGCGCGGCGAGCAGCGATTTACAAAAAAAAAAATTTTTTTTTTTTTGTAAATCGCTACTGTGCAGCGATTGTTAAAAAAAAAAACGATTTATATATTATAAAAAAATTTTTTTTATAATCGTGCTAGTGCAGCATATACCTTATTTTTTTTAAAAAAAAAAGAAAATTAAAAATTAATCCTCAAATCGCTGCCTGGCAGCGATTGTAAGAAGAAAAAATTTTGTAAAAAAATTTTTTTTTTGGCAAAATCGCGCCGCAGCAGCGATTTTACTTTTTCCGTGAAGTAAATCGCTGGCCTAGCAGCGATTTTACCGTTTTGGTAATTAAATTTTTATATACCGTTTTTGGAATTTTGTTAATATGTTTACCTTTGAGTTTCGGACTAAAAATATATAAAAAAAAGGGGACAATTCAGTAGTATAATTAATCAAGTGAATTAAGTATTATATAAGTAGGACCTGTGGCACTCAATACATGGTGCGTGGGCCATAAAAAATATATCTATCAAAATTAACATAATTTTAATATGATAAAATAAAAAATATCATATAAATTTGAAACATCGACAAGAGGGAATAACACATTGCAAACAGTAGGCTGTTGAAACCACCAAACTTCAGTAGTATGGTACAATAGTGATAATATTGGTCGAGCAATTAATGTGACTCGTAAGGTAAAATAGTAATTAGAAAATAATCGAGTTAAAATTATATTTATGAGTGTTACAAATGGTTTAACGAGAAGAGTGAAAGTGATTAACGCATGAACTTCTACAAAGTGTTCCAATCAAAGGAATTTTATCAGAATTTAAATTATATGCGTTTAATTTTTTTTATAAATATTTAACTATAAATTTATTTAATATAATTTTATTCAAATACTGAATTCGTTTCTGATCCACAGTTGATCATAGAGATGCTTGGACACAAAAAATGAGAGCGTAGTTGACGAAGACGTGGGATGTCAATATCACACGATATCTACGTTGTTCATTTTTTCTTCTTTCTTCACTTGAAATACGGTATATGAGCTGGTGCATGCATTGCCCTTTGTCTTAGGAAATAAAAGTTTCAAGTCTCAACAACTCTCAAACTTTTACCTAACAAACGGTACCGTAAAATGGTAATGACTTTTTCACTTTTAATCTGTACTTTTGAGTTTGAGTTTTGAAAATGAAGTTTTCTTTTATACAGAACGTACAAAATTATTGATAGTAAATTCAAATTAATTGAATATATGTCTTACATGTCACCGTGATTTTGATTTTAGATGAATGGATGGATCATGGATCTTTCCGGTAGAGGTAGACTACTAGTTAATTGTTTTATATGAAGGATTCAAGTGATTTTGAAAAGACTCCAAATACTGGGGGGTGGGGTGGGGGGGGGGGGGGGGGGGGGGGGGGGTGGGGTGGGGGGGGTGGGGGGGGTGGGGGGGGGTGGGGGGGTTGGGGGGGGGGGCGGGGGGGGGGGGTGGGGGGGGGGGGGGGGGGGGGGGGGTGGGGGGTGTCGGGGGGGGGGGGGGGGGGGGGGTGGGGGTGGGGGGGGGGGGGTGCGGGGGGGGGGGGGGGGTGGGTGGGGGGGTGTAGGGGGTGGGGGGGGTGAGGGGGGGGTGTTGGGGGGGGGGGGGGGAGGGGGGGGGGGGGGGGGGGGGGGGTGCGGGGGGGGGGGGGGTCGGGGGGGGCGGGGGGGGGGGAGGCGGGGGGGGGTGGGGGGGGGGGGGGGGCGGGGGGGGGGGGGGGGGGTGGAGGGGTGGGGGGGGGGGGGGGGGGGGGGGTGGGGGGGGGGGGTGTGGGGTGGGGGGGGGGGGTGGGGGTGGGGGGGGGGGGGGGCGGGTGGGGTGGGGCGACGGTGGGCGGGGGGGGGGGTGGGGGGGCTTCTGGGGGGGGGCGAGGGGCGGGCGGGGGGGGGTGGTGGGGGGGTGCGGGGGGGGGGGGGGGGGGGGGGGGGGCGGGGGGGCTGGGGGGGGGGGGGGGCGGGGGGGGGGGGGTGGGGGGGGGGTGGGGGGGTGGGGGGGGGGGGGGGGTGCGGGCGCGGGGGGGGGCTTCGGGGGCGGCGGGGGGGGGGGGGGGGGGGGGGGGGGGGGGGGGGGGCGGGGGGATGAGGGTGGGGGGGGGGGGGGGGGGGGGGGGGTGGGGGGGGCGGGGTGGGGGGGGGGGTGCGTGGGAGGCGGTTGGGTTACGGGCTGTGGCGTGGTGGGGGGGGGGGGGAAAAAAAAAAAAAATATCGCCCCTTAAGTTGGGGGGGGGGGTGGCGGTGGGGTTGGTGTGGTCTTTGAAAAAAAATACAAAAAAAAACACAAAAAAACAACAAAACACAAACACAAAAAAAAAAACAAACAAAAAAAAAAAAAAAAAAAAACAAAAAAACAAAAAAAAAACAAAACAAACCAAAAAACAAAACAAAACAAAAAAAAAAAACACACACAAAAAAACAAAACAAAAACTACTACACAAAAACAACCAAACAAAAAACCAAAAACACAAAACAACAAAAACCCACAAAAAAAAAACAACAACAAAAAAAAAAACAAACAACAAACCAAAAAAAACAACAAACCCCCAAAAAAACAAAAAAAAAAAACACAACACCACAAAAACCAAAACAAACAAAAAAACAACATAACCAACACCACCAAAACATCAAAATACAACAAAAAATCACTAAAAAAAAAAAAATCAAAAGGGGTGGTGGTGGGTGGGGGGGTGGGGGGAGGGGCGGTCCCACGCCGCTGACACTATTTTCGTACTCCCCTCCGCGTGCCTTCTACAGCCCCTTTCAATTATCACTGCTCCATATCCACCTGCGTTGGAGGGTCGTACCTCTTCTTCTCTTATCTCTTTTTCTCCCCCTCAGGGGGGGGGGTTGGGTTGTGGTTTGGGTGGTGTGGTGTTTTGAAAGGCAGTCATTTCATGAACAGGACTAGCGAAAACTAGAGTATGAGAAGGAATAGTAGATATAATTTCAGTAACTTTAGATCAAACTCTCTTATTAAAATTTAAATGTCAAACTCAATAGAATTGAGATAGAATTTTAAACTCGAATCAACTACTGAATCTAAGTCTATTAATAATTATCAACTTTAAATTTATAAAGTTTAAATTCCGATCTAACTCGATTACGCACACTTTTGTTCCTTTTTTCCAAGTTGTTGCTTAGGCAAATTGTGGGGCGGAGGGGAGGATCACGGGGCGTAGGGAGGGGAAAGTAAAATATGTAGGAACATTTAAAGAGAAAGTAGGGGAAAAAGGGGAGTTAAAAGAGTGGAACCTGGAAAGGAGGGGGGGTTTGGGCCAAACGATGCCGACGAGAAGGGGGTAACGTAACAGAAGAAAGATGTTAAGGGGGTGAGCGGGGAAGAGGGGAAGCAAGGGGGCCATCGAGTAGAGGGAGGGTACACGGCTAGGAAGATAAGAAGGGGGATCAAAATGAGAAAAGAGGGCAGCGAGAGACAAAGAGAAGTCAAGGAGTGAAAGAAAGAGAACGGGGCAAAGAGAGGACCAAAAACGGTAGCCAGGGCCTCAACCCCACAAGGAAGCGGCAACGACGAAAAGGCCAGTTGTTGAGTTGTAAGAAAACGGGGAGAGAGGAAAGTAGGGATGTGGGGTGTGTAAGAGTGGGTTTAGGACGTTATGATGTGCCACAAGGGTTTTTTTGGGCAAGGGGATCCAGCCACAAAAAGGGCCAAAACCAAATCTTTAAAAAGCCAAAAATAACAAAGTGTCCAAAAGAGCTCCTTTTAGGCCTAAATCAATGGCAGATGATGGGGAAGATATGACACCATTTTGGCTACAAAACACCACCAATCTCCGCCGTACTGAGAGGCTACGCCACCGGGTGTCGTCTCTCTTCTTTAACGCCGGACTATTGCTGATTATTCTGTTGTTGGTGACGGCGATTTTCTTTGCAGTTTTTGTAGTTCCTTCAACACTATCTATGTTTAAACCAACCAATGTAAAGAAAAGCTGGGATTCTGTTAATGTAGTGTTGGTTCTAGTTGCTGTGGTTTTTGGTTTTCTCAGCAGAAACAACAATGAAGATAAAAATCTCAATCAATATCAACAAACAGCTTCTCCGATTAACAGAAATCAAGTTCAGAAATCCAATCCATCAACACCAAACAGTAGATGGTTTAGTGAAATTCGAAATCCGAATCCAATAACGCCACGAACATGGTTCGATAATGGAGACCGGGGTTATTTTAGCAATAATGGTGGTGGAGGCGGTGGATTGAGGAGGAGTTTTAGTTCGTATCCTGATCTTTGTGAAGTATCGCCGCGGTGGATCACGGCGGAAGATCATTGGCGATTTTACGATGACACTCATGTGGATAGTTATAGATTTTCCGATCCCGGTCAGCTAAATCGCCGTCGTAGCTGGAGAGAAGTTGATCGTTCTCCGGAACCTGAAACTAAAACTATTTATGAAGATCCTTTGAGATCTCATAATGTTCCTACCTTTACTCCACAAGCTACAATTCCACCGCCGCTCTCACCACCGTCTCCACCTTTAGCGCCGCCAGCTCCGGCACCGGTCTATGAGGAGAAAGTGATAAGAGCATCTCATAGTGTTCCGCGTAAGAAGGAGAGAGCAAGTAAAAAGAGGGAAAATCATGAGCGAGAAGCAACTAAAATTATTATGGCACCGGCGACGCTTCCTCCTCCACCACCACCTCCGCCACCGCCGCCTCCATTACCACAATATGTGGAGCCGAGGAGCAGTAAAAGTGATCGGAAAAGAGGTGGTGCAAGTGCGACGAAGGAGTTTATAAACTCTTTATATCACAAAAAGAAGAGAAAGAACAGATCAAAAAGTGTTGATAATTTTGATGCTCTTCTCTACAAATCAGAACCACCTCCTCTCCATTACCAACGGCCGGCATCCTCCACTCCACCACCACCACCTCCTCCGCCACCGCCACCGCCTTCTTCTCTGTTTCAAAACTTATTCACATCCAAAAAGGCCAGACGAAAGAGAAATGCACCTCCACCACCGCCACCACCTCCTCCGCCAGTCAAGGCAGTACCGGTTAGGATATCAAGACCAAATACCCCTTTCACCAGAACTCCAGCACCAAAGCCAGTGAAAATAAGAAGCTTCGACAGTGTCGAAGAAAACCCAAACAGCGGAGGAGAATCGCCGTTGATACCAATTCCACCACCACCTCCACCACCCCCATTCTTCAGAAAACACGCCTGGAAATTCGTAGTACAAGGCGACTACTTGAGAATAGACAGTACCCTCAGCTCACGTTCTGGGTCTCCTGAACTTGAAGATATAGATTCAGCCGAAAACACCCCAATGGCAGAAGACGCCGGCGCTGGTGAACGGATGGCGTTTGCTCCGTCACCATTGTTCTGTCCAAGCCCAGATGTAAACACAAAAGCTGAAAACTTCATATCAAAATTTAGAGCTGGATTAAAGCTAGAAAAAATCAATTCCTTCAACAAAAATGATTTAGGACGAAGCTTATCAAATCTCGGCCCAGGAATAGGCCACAGTTAGATTCTTTTCTTACCACATTGATTGATTTGTTTAAGTTTTCATTTTTTTTTTTGTTCATGATTGAGATTTGAGGTGTCTTTCAAGTTGTACTGCATAGAGTTATTATTAGTGTACAGAAAATAGAGAGATTGTTAAAAAAAAAAAAAACTATCATAGGTTAACGAGTAGGCCGAGGCACTTAAGCTTCCGCTATGGATTGAACATTTGTTAATTTTGTGTTTCTTTGTTGCAGTTGATAAGTTGGTCATGTAGTACTTGACTAGCCTAAGTTATAAAAGAAGTGTGGTTTTGAATAATCGATCCATGATGATGATGTATTTGATAAGAGGAAATTAAATTCGATCTTGTTGCTAAGTGATAGCTCACTTGTATTTTCAAATTAGATATTTGTTTGTATCAGACATGCATTACTTGATTAAACGTAAACATGTGTGAGTAATTATTTTTCCATAACTAATTGGGGCCAATTGCTATTTCATTTGGATTTTTTGTGTATAGTTCATGACAAATCAATGATTGAGAGGAAATCCAAATTAGTTATGAATCTAGTTCATGGCTGATATATGGATTATTTCTTACACATTGATTGATTTGTCAAAGTTTTCATATTTATTTGATTGACATTTTTTCTGTTTATTAATGATTGGGAATTGAGGGTGTTTTCACAAATTACATGCACAAAGACAACAAGAAATGTGTGATTTTGAATAATCCATGATATAATGATTGATAATAAGAAAATATCCTTGGATACTATGGTTGTAGAGATTTTTTGTCAAAAGCAATATTTGGCATATCAAAACTTTTGAACCTCTTTATCCAAAAAACTATTTATCCTCTAATATAACTTTTCGATGTGAATTCATATTAAATTAACTTTCGATACAAGTATTAAATATGAACTTGAAAACTGAAAAGGATAGCTGGCTTAAGCAATACTATGTACAATGATACCATTCACAATGTACTATACTGAATATATTGTTGTCGACTTGTGTCAAAGAAGGGACACATTTTGGACGCAAATTAGCAATTCGTTTGGATTTTAGGGGTATGGGACCAGCAAAAGCTGAGTTGTTGAGTATTTGGTTTAAATGTGACGTTGACACACATTTGCAATTACATTAGCTAGCATTCACACACTTCATCCCTTCTATAATTGGATTTGTTAGGGCTGTTGCCAAATTCAAATATTTCCAAAATATTATATTGAGGGTCAGTGATAAGTGTCACAGACCTAGACACTTGTCATAATCGTATTGGTCGATTTGAAGGTTAGTGACAAATGCACAAATAAGATGACGACACTTGTCATGTAACCTTGAACTTGCCGTAAGACACATGGCGTGTCCTCATTGAATGACCAATTTCATTACACCTATAAATATACCATTACTCATGACTGAGCCTCCTATTATATCACTGCATCATAATAACTATACCATCTTTTATACTAGTTAAAATTTTGTTTGAAGACTTGTTTAATTCAAGAAAAACTTTCAAACCGCGAAAATATTTTTTGAAGACGACGCATAGCACGACTCAGGTGCTCAATTGTGTTGTAGCTGTTAAAAGCTACTTCATATTATTGGTCAAAAACTAATATCTTGTTATAATCTCTAGTTCTATCCCGATATCGGTTATCCTTCCTAGAAGCTTGTACTTGTTCATTACTCAAGCCTAGGCTAGATGCATTCAAACAATTCGGTTAATATGAATTAGAAAGAGTAACATTATAAAATTGGAACGCACTCAAAGAAAAAAGGAAGGAAAAACAATAACAAACAACTGAATTATTAAGTAAAAACAATAAAGCTCAAAGTACACATAACACACGGTGATACAAGTATAGGAAAGTGAGAGCTTAGAAAGCGTCAACTCTCATAACGAGGCTTATTCAAGTAACACTTTCAACTTTTAATTACTCATCTTTAATTTAGCAACGGGGAGGATTAGGTAGTCTACATTTCTGAGGGAGCTGTATTGCGAGGTTAGGATCGATTCCAAGAGAAGGCAATAACTGAGAATTTTTGTACGAGCAAAGGCAGGCCATGTCTGCATGAGACAGCGCGTTACAGCACTGAGCTGTAGGTGCTGTCGGATAAGGTGGTGTGATTGATGGTCTGCATGACATTAATCCTTCACCAGACACATTGCATATTCCTTGTGCCCGCGCCACCTCTATATTAACACTACTTAACACTATGGCAAACAAAGCCAATGTCATGATTTTTTTGGCAAAGTTATAATGCTCCATCTCTATTTCTTTCTCTCAATAATGTGTGTATGAAAGTGAATGAAATAGAGGGTTTATATAGTGTATAATTAGATAGGTAGGAATTTAATGTGTGTTGTGTGATTGGTTATGGGTGTGGATAGTGTAAGAAATGGAAATCCGTGAAAGTTCATTGGATTTACTTTTATGGCAAAAGTGTGGGTGTCACGGGCTCTGGTTTTTTGTGCAGTCAAGTGGCCATTCTCATTATAAAGTCATCATTCATTGCGCAAACCATACATGAGTTATACATTCATATTGCATTAGTCAAGCCTTACTAGACAATATAATAGGTATATATTTCATTCGCCTCAATTTATGTATTGTTATTTCTTCCTGTTGTTTATTGAGAGTTAATTTGAAGCTAATTTTAATATTGCATAAATTGTAATAAAGGAAGTCAATATTCAATCCTCGCAAATAAAGTTTGAAGATAATTTTCTAAGTTTTGGGACTTTGACAATCACAGAAATAGATTTGATTTAGACTCCTTAACTGATATTCTAAGTCACGAGATGAACTATGACGTCAATAGGTATATATATACTCATGCTACTACTACTGGTCGTGACTTGTGTTTGTCTAAAAACATAGGTCACGAATGATGATTGACATCTCTCTAATCTTAATTAGAGGTTTCGAATTCAAGCACTTGAGAATGGTAAAAAAAAATCTTATTTAGAGTGTCATCCCAAAAAAATAAGCTCTACAATACGCTAATCTGAATTTAATA
The DNA here is from genome assembly GCA_027704765.1 of Solanum habrochaites. Classification (NCBI taxonomy): domain Eukaryota; kingdom Viridiplantae; phylum Streptophyta; class Magnoliopsida; order Solanales; family Solanaceae; genus Solanum; species Solanum habrochaites. The sequence goes on from JAKWJA010002491.1 coordinate 66,734,445, forward strand.
GGACCCTAATGCAGATAAACATCGTATAGCACTAGTCTTTTAACCCCATATGATGCTTGACATGTTGTGTAGAAAGTAATGGGATCAGAGTTGGATAGGAGAGGGACTAATGCTTGGTCTCTCCATTGTACAAAACAAGCTCGTTGCATCAACAAATTAAGAGACAGCATCTGTGTTTACAAAAAGCGGAAAGCACAAAAATAAATAAACTCAAAATGGAACCATAAATCTCAGCAAGGCCGATTTCCATCTATTCAGGACACGATTAACTGTGTTACTAGGAGGTAGCAGGTACCCAATGAAGAACCGATGTAACTTTCTAGAAGCTATGCAATTAGATTAAGAGAAAGAATCTGATACCTTAAAGTACTGCTGTTCTTCAAGTTATTTCAAGCTTCCAGAATGAGAAGCAAATCACTCAGCGCCTCACCCCATTAGAAACTGAAGATTGTAGTATGCAAATCAATCGATTTACTCTACCTAAATATGCTATATTAATCAATATTGCTAATATAAAGTAAGTTTCATACCAAAACACAAGACAAATTAGGAGCTCCCTTAAAAGTAGAGTTCCTCTAAATCTCACTTATATTTTGGGATAGTAACAGCCAAATACACCTATTCCTACAAGGTCAATCAAGTCTCCAATCAAAATGAGAAGACACTTGACAAACATCGAACTAAATGAAGCAAAGCGTAATTTTCACTAGTTAGTCTTGGCATATTGCATTCAAAAGTGTGGCCTAGTGGTTAATGAAGTGGAGGAGAATGGAAACCATGAAGCCTCAGGTTCAAATTCCAATGGAGGCAAAACACACTAGATAGTTTCTTTCTACCTGTACAAGATTTGGTGAGCAGATTGCCCAGTATTTGTGTTGGTAGGAGGTAATAGGTACCCACGTCACTAAGGAAAAAATCAATTTATTGACACCACCTATATTGGATGCTTTATTTACCATTTGTTCCAGTCTTGGCTAAATTCATATTGATAAATGTTTGTGAAAACTTTTAATAAGTTATCTCAAAAGAGATGAAGAGAAGATAAATGCAAGCTAATCCAGATTTCTAGTTCCAAAGACAATGGTAACTGATAAATGTATATTACAGTCCCACACTCGCACTGTTGAATACATTATAACCCAATGAGCCAAATCAGAGCCTTGTAGGCATGACAAGGATATGCATGATTAAAAAGACAAGAAATACTAATCAGATAAGAAACAAATTTCTAGCTGCAGTATCCGAAGTGAATACTATTTAAGGTCATATAATTTAACAAAACAGGTCAAATTAAGGCAGTTTCCATTGTGATGCACCAAAGCAATGCTACAAAAAGCAGACTGTTACAAAAAACAGAGTTCCATAAAAGGACTCGAGTTCGTAGTACTCTCAAAAGTAATTTAGAGCCTTTCTCTCCCCAACTCTGCCAACAACAAAATCACCATCTGGTCATTTCTATACGGCAAATTAATGACGATAAAGGACCAAATGCTGACAAAAGGAGTACATATTACAAACTTACTATGTTTAGAACTGACAACACATCATAGCTTGGAATTTTGGCTAAACAAATAGCTCTTCAGAACATCCATAACTGATCCAAAATCTGCTTTCACTTCCACAGGTGGGTTAGAAAACCGACATTCCATGTCTTTTATTTCCTTTGAGTGGTAATCAATCTTGGATTGAGTAAACTTCAATCCATGAGCTGTACTCACAACCACAGTCCTATCAGTTGGTGCAATGACTCCACTGTTTCTCAGCTTGAACAGCGCAGTCAAAGCCACACCAGTATGCGGGCAAATGAACATCCCAGTCGAGTCTGCCTGAGCCATAGCATCCATCAACTCCTCCTCGGTTGCCTCCTCCACTATCCCGTTGCAGTTCTGCAGGGCAAAAACAGCTCTGTCTATAGACACTGGGTCACCAATCTGTATAGCAGATGCAAATGTTGTGTTCGCCTTCACAGGTTTGAAGTCTTTCCAACCAGATTTGTAATGCAAGTAGAGCGGATTAGCGTTGGCAGCTTGAGCACAAACAAGCCTAGGGATGCGATCCACAAGTCCCAACTCTTTGCACATCTGAAAACCTTTATAAAATGCATATATGTTGCCTAAGTTCCCACCAGGAACTATCACCCACTCCGGAACTTCCCAATCAAACTGCTGCAAAATCTCGATTGCTGCCGTCTTTTGCCCTTCCAACCTCAAACTATTCAACGAATTTGCCAAGTAAATAGGCAATTCAGCAGTAACTTCACGAATCAACTGCATACAACCATCAAAATCAGTGTCAATACTCAACACAAAAGCCCCATTTGCAATAGGTTGAACCAGTTGCGCCATAGAAATCTTATTCGCAGGTAGAAATACAATTGACGGAATGCCTGCAGATGCACAGTAAGCCGACAGGGCCGCAGATGTGTCTCCAGTAGAAGCACACCCCACACCGACGACCGGTTTATGCATTTTGCGCAACCGATTAACTTGACTCACCAAAACAGTCATCCCGAGATCCTTAAAACTACCAGTATGGCTAATCCCACAGTGTTTGACCCACAAATCAGTCATGCCTAGAAACTGTTTGCCAAAACGCTCAGCCCAAAACAGATTGGAGTTCCCTTCAAAAGCACTAACAATATCATCGCTATCAATTTCAGGCAGAACCCATTCCTTCTTAGACCAAACACCGGACCCATAAGGCCAAGTAGTCTTACCGACACGAGAATCAAACAAGGATCGCCAATACTGGCCATCAAACTTCTTTAAGGCATCCATATCATGCTGAACATCAAGTAATCCACCAGACCGACTCCGATAAACAATCTCATCTAGAGAATACCATTCATCAGAAGTAGGACCAGCATTAAAAGGAACATACCTGGCTGAAAAATTATGAGATGAGCAGTGACGGCGCGCTTCTTCACGGATGTTCTCGTCAGCAGGACGTCGGTGCTTCTGTTGAGAAATCGCATCGTTTGTGGCTGTAGCTTTAATCGGAGTGAAGAAATGAATACCATTATTGGATTTTGAAGTTGATTGATGATGAAGTTGAGGAAGACCAGGAGAGAGGAAAGAGGATCTAAGCATGCAAGAAGCCGCCATTGTTGTGTGATTGTGAAGCTGAGAAGACGCGGCTTTTGTCTATAAGGGGCCATACACATATACATCTGGTAATGCTCTGCCCTTAACAGGTATCGCATTAAGATTACGACATGTGTACAGGTCATAAGATCCAGTGGCTTACAATCACTTACCATTTTCACGTGATTAAATTATTACTACTCCCCATGAAATATAATTCAATTTGTCCCAACTTTTATGGTAATATGAATTTTTTTATATTTTACACCTTCAAGATTCAATTTACATGTTCATATCAAGCTTTTATGTGTAGGCATTTGCAGATAGAGAGTTGAATTCCATTCAATCCGTAGATTTTATAACGATAATATTTCATTCGTTAAAAAATAAAAAATGAACTCTTTTTTTATTTGATAATATTTTAATTTTAATTTTTCACAACTAATTTTCTTCCATTTATAACTCGAACATCATCAAATTAAATTTATTTTTATCTGATTTCTCTCCACCTCTTTAATATCAAACATTAAACTAGATCTATTTTTTATTATGAATAAAAAAATATATTGCGTCAGTGAGTTGGTAATAACACCGGCGCTCACATGGCAATACTCGTGCATGACCTGTTTTTAAGGGGGGAAAAAAGTGATATTCCTTTTAAGGTTATTCCGTTTATTAGTTGAACGATTGCAGTATTGTAAAATCGTTATTTATTTTTTTTGTTTTCTTTACCATATTTGTTTTATTCTTTTTGCAATCTGTTCTATTTTTCTTACTATTCTGCTTAATAAACTCTTCTAATTTTGTGTTCAGAATTTATTGAAAATAATTTTTTTTATTTTCATAAAATAAGTGTAGGATCTATGTGTATATTTTTATTTATTTTTAAATTTACTTTATAGATTATATCAGATGTGTTATTGTTGATATTGTTTCAATTACATATAAAAGAAAATGTTGAAATAACATGTGAACTCAACAATTAAAATGAATCAGATATGAAACAAGAATTCGGAATAATTAAAAAAAATGACCTCTATAGCTTCTAGAACCACTAGGATGATAAAATGAATATGAAATGTTTCGGAACACAGTTTGAACGAAACTAGATATACAAATATATATTCAATTTAAAAGGCGTGAGAAGTTAGATATAGTGAATACAAGAAGAGGTAGAAGTTGACCAAAATATTATTAAGAAGATATGCTTAGACAAGACCTGAAACAATTTCGATTTATCAAAAATATGAAAATATTAAATCACAAATTAAGATAAAAATTAATAGGTAATTGAATGTTACGTTGCTTTTCAATTGGATTAGGCTTAATGCTAGCCTAGAGAAAAATTAATAGGTAATTGAATGTTACGTTGCTTTTCAACTGGATTAGGCTTAATGCTAGCCTAGAGACCATATCTGTCAAAGTAATATTTTTGTTATTTGATAGCATATATTGTCAATTACGTTTTGATTATCACTGCACTATTTTGTTAATATAACTATTCCTAATTATTTCTATGCCTTGTATTTTTTTTTTATTAATAGTTGTCATTTCTTCCTTTTTATTATTATTTTATTTAATTTTACTTGAATTGACGATCTTTTAAAGATAATATGAATATCTTTATAAGATACGAATAACACCTATGTAAATCATATCGAATCCATTTAATTATTTTCTGTTTAAAAAATAGTAAGATCCAAAATACCCAAAAAATGATTTAATAAAGGGACCCGCAAAGTGTTATTGGGCCTAATTAGATGGCTAGTCGACCCAACAATTGGGCAAATGAAGGTACAGGGAAGAGTGATATACGTGCACGCAGCGTATCGGTTTTACTGATGAAAGGATAAGGTTGGGCACGTCAGGATGTCGTCGTTTTGGAACAATATCAATTTGTCCGGACGAATATAACCCTACCCACTCTGCCAATTGAAAGTTGACACCTCCTCCTTCTCTCCACTTTTTCTAAATTCCCAGAAAAATATATACTACACAAAATTGTTCATACAAAGAAGAAGAAATAGCAGCACAGCACAAGCAAGTTCACTCCGATTGAATATCTCCGCCGAGATCCTAGATTTTCCGGTGAGTTTTACCATCTCTTACGATTTGTATGGTTGACCATTATGAATCTTTCCCATATGATGCGGTTACAGAAATGTTAGGTCCTTTTGCTATCACCCATTTCCGATCCAAAATATGGATTCGCCAGCGAAAAAAATCTTTACCTTCTCCATCTAGCTTCAGTTTAGTAGATTAGACGTTGATTTGTACTGTGAAAAAAAGTATTTTGTGAAAATTGAGACCGAGACAGGAAAACTGGGGAAAATGAGTTTAGGTGTAGCGGAGGAGGAATCGGGTAAGGAAATACAGTTGCCGGCGGATGTAGACTGGCAAATGCTGGACAAATCTAAGTTTTTCTTCCTCGGCGCCGCCTTATTTTCAGGTGTTTCAGCTGCGCTTTATCCTGTTGTGGTGTTGAAGACTCGACAACAGGTAGCCCAAGCTCATCTTTCCTCTTTTAAAACTGCCTTATCCGTTGTTAGGCTTGAAGGAATTCGTGGATTGTATCGGGGGTTTGGGACTTCGTTGATGGGTACAATTCCTGCTAGGGCACTTTCCTCGTCTACTTCTTTTTCTGACCCGTCTGCCTTGGAGGTTTACCAGAGTATTGTTTGGTCGGCCACAGTTAGCTCGGATTCCTGAGCAATGTGCGAACTGCGTTAGCCAGTGCCTGCTTGCTGGGGTGTTGGAGGCGCAGCTGTGGCCGCACAACTGGTTTGGACTCCGGTGGATGTGGTCAGCCAGCGGCTCATGGTGCAGCGTGTTTGTGCTGCACCAGCATCCTGTAAATATCTCAATGGGATTGATGCATTTCGACGAATCCTCAAGACAGATGGACCTAAGGGACTCTACAGAGGTTTTGGGTTTTCAATTTTGACATATGCCCCATCCAATGCACTGTGGTGGACATCCTACACCATCACTCAGCGGCTTGTCTGGAGTGGGTATGGATGTTACTTCAGCAAGAATGGTGATGACAGAATTGAGGATAACATCAAAAGTACTCTGAAGCCTGATTCGAAGACTGTTATGATGGTTCAGGGAGTGAGTGCAGCCATGGCTGGAGGTGTTTCAGCGCTGATTACAACACCATTAGACACAATCAAGACAAGATTGCAGGTCCTGGATGGCGATGAGAATGGACGGAGAGGGCCAACAGTAGCTCAGACGGTAAGAAATTTAGTAAAGGAAGGTGGGTGGATGGCTTGTTACAGAGGATTAGGCCCTCGATGGGCTTCAATGTCCATGTCTGCAACCACAATGATCACTACTTATGAATTCCTCAAACGCCTCTCCACAAAGAATCAAGAAAATTGGGCATAGTCATCCCCATAGATAGCTGTCACTCTTCTTAGATTTATGTTTCTCTCTTTGATCCATGTATAAGTTTTCTTTTTGAATGATCCCTTTTTTAGGAATCAGTATGCTGAGTTTAGACATAAAAAAAACCTAAATCAAGAACAAAAAGAATGATGAATGTACAAAGTATGAATCTGTATATATAGTCCAATTCACTAAACTTATTTGGCTGTTTTTACTGTTTCTCTATCCTGTAAGCTACCCTATGATTTCTCTTGTGCTTGTTTTATCTCTCGCGGTTCTTTCGGAAGCCTCTCCATCTCAATGAGGTAGGGATAAGGCAGTGTACACCCTACTCCATCTCAATGAACTAAAGTGGGTATGTTGCTGTTGTTGTACTGAGCAATTTGTCTACTTACAGATGTGAGACTTCTTCTTCTTCCTTCAAGAACTACACTTTTTCAAGAATGGAGCCAAAATAGTAGGAACCTATCCTTCTCAGGCACTGATCAAATAGTAAGATGAGAATCTGTAGTGGGCTTAATTGACTTTTAGCTAATCTCAGCCAATGGAAGATGAGATTCTGCCTGATCATGATGTTGATTTGGACATGTTGCGTGCACAAAGGTTTTAGCATATCTATTCTTGATTTAATGTGACAGGAACTCGGTCAGATTGAGGTTGCTCATATTGTTGGATGAGGGTTGTTGTAGGCTGACAACCTGTGTAAAATTTGTCAATTTTGGAATAGTAAGAGCTAGGAGAGGTAGAGATAAGTAAAAAGAGTAAGTGATTAAACAAAATATGACACAATTTCAAACGGACATGGTGGTTGAGGATCAAGATATAAGGTCAGTGAATGTTTGTCGTAATATGATTTAGGTATCACATAGTTTTTTCTCCAATGTGTAATAATATTTGTTGCTACATACGTTATGTGTATTGTTATTTTGTTCTCTCCTTTCCTCTCTTTCTTTTCTGTTTTTTGAGTATTTATCGAAAATAGTCTCTTTTATCTGTTGAGATAGGGATAAAACTAACCAACCCAACTTGTTTGAAAGTAGGATAGTTTCTTGTTTAACGAGACAGGAATATGTGGTAGGGGCCTACGTAATTATCCAGCATTTAGTAGATTATCTCATTGTTTAATATTCAGATAGCTAATGATAGTGGTTAACAACAGCCCAAGTAGCCGACCATTATACATAAATTTCTATTAATATAACTTTTGTCTATATGTAACTATTGTATCAGCAACCACGTTTCTTCTATTTTTTTATTTTTTTAAAAAAAAAACATTTAGTGGAAAAAAACTGATTGCTTCACTTGTTATATTCAACTAATTTCTTAATAACATCAACCCTACCTACCTGACCTGTTCAGATAATTCTAAAAAAAAGTCTTTTAATTTATCAAAACTCTTTGTCCAATCAAATCGAATTTAAAAATACGTTAATAATGAATAGCGAACAATGTTTAAAAATAAATACGTTTAAAATTGGGTGGGGTAGGGGAGTACACATAGACACAATTTTGGTGTCACTGTTCAAGTAATGTCCTAAATTTATAAAAATTTGGTACATTTACTCAATTCGGGACAACTTTAGACGTAACGACTGAAGTTAGTCTTAACAAAGTCTAACTTCAGTTTCATACTTGAGACATTTTAGCAAAACATCATATGAATAGACAGTTAGCAGCAAGAGAACTGTTGTTGATCAGTATTCTGTAAAGTGAGTTCGGGCTCTTTTGCTGCTGCAAGGCGGGCACTTGTATTGCTTCATGTACTCAGCTGTGGCTGCGGTGATCTTAACACACTGGCCGTGGAACCATGTTTCACAATGATCGCAACATATCCAAAATTCATCCTTTGCATACTTCCCCTCACATATGCCGCACAGAGTCTCACCTTCCTCCTCTTCAACATCCATCTCAATACCCCATTCATCCTCATCTTCTTCTCCTGCTTCATCATCATCATCATCATCATCATCTTCTTCTTCATATTTTTGCTGCATCTTCGTAAACATATCCTGAGGCTCCGCTGCCCTCTGTTTTATCAAGTGGAAGAAAACATCGATAGCTCAAAAAGAATGTGGTAGAAGGGTACAATACAATCGAAAGATCACAGACAGTTAAGCTAGTTTAAGACAAGCTATTCATGCAACAACTAGTCTAGATACCAGAAATCAGAACTTTAAAGCAGAATTTGAATCAAAATCTGCCAAAAATGACCATAAGATTGATATCTGGATGCTTGCAAACACATCATTTAAGTCTTACCAACTCGCAAAAATGTATCACAGAGCTGACATGCAAATAATGCATACTTTGGGAACATAATTATTTACCTTACTGGCGTTTGGCTTGGATTTGTTTTTACTTTGATTAGGGACTGTAGGTTTTTCTTTTTGTTGCATCTTTGGAACACCAATCACTACTTCATGTATTGAAGGTAAATCATTTATCATGTCAAAGAGCTTCTTCCTGGAAAACAGAAGGCAACTAATGAGCAACAACATAGTAAACGCCATGAAGTGTTAAAGCAAAATGACTTGTCTCACAATTGAGACACAGTCGATACATTTTCTAGCAAAAGACCATCTCTGGTAGCTTAATAGATATCTGAATGTACTAATCCTCTATGCACAAAGTTCAATACGAAAAAATCTAGAACAAGGGCTTCCCATTAGAATCACCATTATGAACGATTTTACATACAACAAACACGAAAGTGCAGAGATGAATTTAAGCTGAACCATACATTCAATGTTGCTGTTGGTTGGTCGACTCAGATAACTGCAATTATCAGCTTGACAAGCATGAGTTGCGTTCATCATACAATCAAGAAACCAGAGCCCAGAGGTCAATGATCAATGTTAACTTGAGAGCAAGCCCTACTAAATAAACCAAGTTAATGTTCTTTTTACTAAACCAAGCTAGTTGAATCTTATTAACCTGTTAACAGCCACTCCTTGCGATTCTATCAGCTCATTTTAACAAGTGCAAGCTAATATTCAAGGTAATACTGAACGAGCTATTTGCATTTTTCACACCTCAATTTTAATGCATATTTTGCACTTAGCATCCTGTCCTTCCTTTCACTTTTGCTTCCGAACCTCTTATCTTCTTACAAAATGCCTAAAATAGGTTTCCATTCAAACATGAACATTCTATAGGGAGTAAAATGGATATATTACTTATAAAGCTAATTAACGACTGTGATATCCTGAACATCCTCCATTGTTTCTGCTCAAGTACTAGAGGTGCTATTAGGAATTTCGGCAAAGAAATCCATTTCATAGGGTAATAATTCAATTTTAAATAAGTAAAATATTCAGATTTGGACCAAAAAGTACTTTAATGATTTTTCCCAGAAAGTAAAATATGCACCAAAGGTGCAAAATGCAATGAATTGAAATTAATCAAGCTTACTGCTTTTACCTTTTCTTGCTAGTAGTAGGCAGGGCCGTACGGGCAGTGTTAGCTCGATACTAAAAGTACTATTATATTACCAACCTAAAACACATTAGTCAGATGCATTACTTCTGCTTTTAACAGAGAGCATTGAGAAAAAACTTTAATGCATTGAGAAGCAGAATCAACAAAAAAAAAACATCAAATGAGGTACTGGAGCAGGCAGAATCGCTAAATCTATATTGTCAATCATCAGGACATGCTCACAAAGATGCTTTTACGAGCATGGAGATGTTTTGGCTGCATAAAAGAAATTCAAGTGAGAAAAAGTACCTCTCGGCTTTACCAAATCCACATCTAGCACCAGCGTAGAAGGCAATAGCAAGCAACCAAGAATCACTGTGATAGGCAACAAAAGAAAGCCACTCCTTTTGTTCCATTCCCTCTCTAGCAAAGTTGATACCAAGAACAGGCTCTGGAAGGCCTGGTGGTGAATCTTCAGCAGGCAGATTGACCTCCCATCGCTCATTTGGGAGTCCATACAAGCTTAAGTTCTCCTTTTCTACATAAAAAAAGTAAAAAAACTGTTGATATGTTTGACCACGAACAAGAAGAAATAGGAGTACATGTTATAAGCAATTTGAGATAAGACAGATTAAACATATTGACTGTAATAAAACTTGGAGGAAGACAGGGAGGTGTGGTGAGGAGGGAGCTTATAATAGATGTTGCTCGGATTCTCCAAAAATTCTGTCACACCCGTGTCGGATCCTCCAAAGTACACTACTTTTGGAGGATCTGAAACGCATTGATCGACATTTTTGAAGAGTCCGAGCAACATAGAGTATTCAATATAAAAAGAAGGCCCAGCAATCAATGACATTACTCTGATACCCTAAATATCACTTCCAAAAACATGACGTACAATGTCTTCATTCGATATCTACCATTAACTACAGCTGTAAGGCTTAGTATCCTATGTATACTTCATTTTTCACCGCTGAAACAAGGAAGGAGTTATCAAATCAAAAGCAAGGACTTAGAATTAGAATTGTTACTTTTAAGATTAGCACAAACTTGATTTTTCTTCTGCTTCTAGGAGGGGTAAAGATTTCCCTATGATGCCTGTGGATAGGAGAACATTCATATCCAGATCTACCTTATCATAACGATTTTTTTAAAAGAAATTTTATGTTCTCGTTAACAATGACTAAAATGTTCTGAATTTCATCTTTCCATATATAAAAATTTAGATACAGGAACAAAAGATCACTGATATGGAATGATGTTAAAAGCAATGTAACGATTATTGGAGAGTAGAATTGATGTTCTTACTCTATTATCCAATGTTCAGGGGTGGCTCTACTCTAGAAATAGTGTGCACATGAAGTGGTGGAGGCAGGATTTTCATTGAGGGGTTCAAAAAAATAAGTAAATACGCTAATATTATCCACATATAAACGGGTAGGATCAGATATAAATGGATCAGGTCGGATATAATTAAGTAGATAAAATTCTACGTCAACAAGAACAGTAAAACATAGGAATCAGCAGCATAAATGATAAAACATAGGAAGTAGCAGCAGCAAGCTAAAACGTGATAAAAAAACAATGCTACCCGGACTCGGTCAACAAGAACAGTAAAACATAGGAAGTAGCAGCATAAAATGTGATAGAACACAGGAAGTAGCAGCAGCAAGCTAAAAGTGATAAAAGAAGAATGATGCTACCCGGACTCGAACTCTCGCATCCGAGAAGATTTGACCGAATCTTGAACGCAGTTTACCACTGAAACAAGCCTTTAGCTTATGCTGAGGGGGTTCACTATTAAATTATACTCATAAGTGAATAAATCGATGCTCTATATACAGTGTAGTTTTCCGACAAAGGAGGTTCGTATAAGTACCATGTAGCTCCGCCCCTGCATGAACCCATATCTCTTCGCCAAACTAGGTTTTTGATGTATTTTCTAGAATTATCTGTTGCTATCCATGCTCCAAAAGCATTGAATGAACACTTGGTTGAACGTTGAGCTATTTATCTAAAATGATGAGGAACAGTTCCAACTTAATATATATATATATATATATATTTTCCCTTTGTTTAGCAGTGCACTTAGGTTCTTGAAATCCTAGATCCGCCTCTCCCAATATTAATCCAAAATCATTCAACTTCAAATAACTAGAAAAAAGACATACACCAAGAGTCCAAAGGCGGATGGAGTTTACATACTATGATCATTGGAGGGTGAAATTTATGTTCTTATTCATTGATTCAATTTTGTCCAAAATCTTTCAATATCTAAAGAAAAAAAGACATATACCCGAAAATACATAAACCCAAAGGCGGATGGAGTTTTCATACCACAATCATTGGAGGAGAGTGAAATTTTTCTTATTAATGGATAATCCAAAATTTATATGCTATGCATACAACTGTATCCAGTATTTAAGGAACCCTTAATTTTAAAAGCAAATAATTTAACTTTAAAAGTTGAACTCATCAAGTTTAAATACCGAATTTAACAATATGCATATAAAATATTACAAATTATTACAGAAACAGAAAATTTTCAACCCTATTCTACTCATAACCCAAAACAGAGACCATAACTTAAAAAGAAATATCCTTACCAGGATCACACTGCTTATAAAATTCATCCACATCTGAATACAAAAAAAAAATCGATTAAATAAAGCAAAATTAAACATGATAACAAAAAAAAAACAAAAAAAAACAACCTGTTGTGAGAGCTTTAATTAGACCAGTATATCTGCCCTTGACATTCTTGAAGACATCAATGGGTTTTGGCTTCTTCTGTCCTTTTGCTCCAAATTCCATCTTTTAAAAAAAAATTAAACACCACTTTTGCAGTTACAAGCAGCGTCGTCAAAAATCATATGAGAGAAGAAGAAGAAAGTTTGAGAGAATTTGATAATACGCTTACCAATTCTGATACTGCTATACTAGTACTAATTTTTCTATTTTCTCCCAAAATATATCAACGGGAACTTTTTTTTTTTTTTAATGCACGATATATAAGTCAACATAATTAATAATCTATTTTTCAAAAAAGAAGGTATTTATAATAAAACAAAATATTTGACTACAAAGAATAAAATTTTCAATCATTTTTCTAATAGTGAATTTTTTCAAAAATTGTCAATCTAATTAACTAAAATTATATTATCCTAATAGAATTGAGAAAACAAGAACATAATTAACTAACTAATGTTCGGCGCGTATATGACTTTATTATTGTATTACTTTATTCACATTCTAATCGCTTTAGAGCAGTAGATTATATTAAATATGATCAATTTATGATGTTTTTAAATTTTGGACTAGTTGAATCTTTTGTTATGTATTATTGTTAATTCTGATTCTATGGATAACCATTCCATTCAAAGTCGCTTTATTAGAGTACTTCACCCCAGGGGCGTAGCTATATACCTACCTTTATAGGTGTCATCGAAAAATTATTTCATATATACAAGTAAAATATTATATAAAATATCAATACATTTTGATCTCTTAACATAACAAAATAAGGTGGCTTGAAAGAGTTAAACTTTTACGAGTGTGAGATCAAAAAAAATTCTTATATGTTACGTAATTTAATTTTTAAAATTTCTAATACACTCATTCAGCCAAAGAAAAAATGTATTCGCGTATAATTTCTGGCTACGCTGCCTACGCCACTGCTTCACCCAAGGACTTTTTGATACAAATTCAAATTCAGTCGAACTCTAATGTAGGTACCGAACGCCAGAACGAGCAACCCCTAAATAAAAAATGATAAGAAAACCCACAATAGACTAAAAGTTACTCTTTGGATTGAGGTATTCAAAGCATTAAGCATTAAATAGAAAACAAGCATGCCAGGTAATTCACTAACTATAAAGTTTCCAAAATAATGTACTAGCATACTAATATAGCCAAGGATGACTTCCCACATTTTAATAGCAACACTTGCATCAAAAAGATGATAAACATGGATTGCTCATGTTATCTTTCTTCTCTTTGTCCAGCTGTGAGGCCCCTACGTTATGTGCGGAGAAGGCGGAGTAGTTAAATAGCTGGTGATGGTAAATAGCATCACCTTTCGAGCCACTAGTGATTCCAGAGTAGAACGGTGTGGAGTGGCTTCCGAATTGATGAGCATCGCGCTCCAACATTTTTGTGTTGAGTTGCAGCTCATCAGGTATCTGATTGTCTTGACCATTGATCAAATCGGGGGATTTGGACTCTCCAGGCTTCTTCATGTTGACAAAGCGCCCACCAGGTCCCCTAGCCCTATTCAATGCATGCTGGTGCCGGGACTCATGGAGATATGGCTGAAATTTGTGGTCAAATAAAAATAAGATGACTAAAATAACACTTAATAGTGTGAGAACTTTTAGGGGAAACCATGCAAGCTTCGCCCAAAGCAGATAATATTACACCACGTTAAGGGTAATCATCCACTGAAAGCGCATTAACACATGTATACTCGTACGAGTGAGTGACTCAATACTAAGCAACAAGAAGGGTGAAACTGAACCATTATCAAACACTTACCTTCCGTCCTTTAGAGAGTTTATTTTGAGCCTCCAGCCTAGCACGGTATTGTCTACGCCTGAGGATAGCCTGATATTGTTTAGCATTGACAAATATAGGTTCATCTTGCTTAAGGTCAAGTGGAAGTGGTACCCGAGGAGCAACCGTGCCTAACATTTGGGATTGAACCTGAAGAAAACTAAATGGTAAGGATCCCACGGGGTGCATCGGCAGATCACACTGGCTTAAACAAATACAAGCGTAACAAAAGACTTGATTAATCATGGGCAGCTTGACATGAAAGATAACTATAGGTATCTATATAAGAGAGAAACTGAGGCATGGGGACCACATACTTATACCACTAATTGGAGATGCCTTTGATATTTAATGTAGCTAATGCAAATATATAATCGAACAAGTCTGTACAAAGGATCTCATGTTTGGTATTATAATATTTAAATTCACTTGAACATATGAGTGGACTTTACTTCTCCAAAGAATAAGTTGGCCAAAAAAAGGAAGGAAGCATCAAAGTAAAGCAGATGCAAAGTGATTAGGATAATCCAAAGAACTCTAAAATGGCATAGACCTTTTCTAGAATTTACTGATGATCCTTGACAGAAATGCAAAGCCAACACAAGTTGAGCGCATCTCTAATTCCTTTGAAGAATAAGTTTAAAAGTGCTGATACCAGATTGAGTCAGTCCAAACCCTGATCAGTGGTTTTAGATGGTTTTCATTTATTCTAAAAGTACATATCAAATATTATAAATTGGTTGGAGGGGTAGTGGAGGAGGGGGTGTTGCAGGTGGATCATGACCTAGATATCATACAGAGAACCATATAACACCATCCTCCCCCCCCCTCCCCACCTACCCAAAAAAAGTTCTGTTTCCTACGGAACAAAAAAAAAAAGAGGAGAAGAAGAGTTGAGAACAAGTTCTCACTTTTGAGTGATTATTTAAAGCACACTGGTTATTCACTAGTTAGGTGGTTTTTCAAATACAAGTACCTCTCAAAACTATAGTATAACTTGCTCCATATCCAATGGATTGAATGATTTACTCACCCTAAGATAGTCAAGATCACTGGAGACAAGAAAATGTCCACAACGGTTTCATATGTTTGTTGCATATGTTAATTAAGATTCAGGGTCAACAAAAAAGGGTGTTGTGGTTTGGGGGGGGGGGGGGTCAATGTAAAAAATCAGCCAGACAGATTTAAAAGGGAGGTTTTTCTTAGATGACATAACCAAAGTTTTTAATTGAAATACAAGTGAAAATATTGATGACATAATGGCTCTTTTAGAGCCGGTGTGCTAGAATTATTCAAAAGAATCGCTGATCATCATAAAGAAGAGAGTGATAAAACAATCAAATGGAAAAAAAGTTCAATTCTCTCACTGAGTGTCTTACAAAACCAAATAAGCAGTGCACATCATCAATACAAAAATAATTGAGCTTTAATTGTACTCACCAAGGTTGGATTTCCATAGGCAAGCACTAGCATCGTGATGATTAAGATCCGGGGAGGAAAAGGAACACATCCGAAAAAGATCCATAAGTTACTAAATATTACACTCGAGATTGCATATCCCCACTTGTGGGATTACACCCAGAATGTTGTTATTTTGTTGTAGATTGCGTATAAAAAGAGTAGGGAAAAACTAACTTAATGAACTCACAAAATTTGTCTGATACGTATCGAAAGTCCAACCATGCTCCTGACTTGACACACTTTGGGAATCATCGGACTTCCCACTACTTCTAACACTGCCTGGAGTGGTCCAAGCAGATATCCACACGAT
Source organism: Solanum habrochaites (assembly GCA_027704765.1). Taxonomy (NCBI): domain Eukaryota; kingdom Viridiplantae; phylum Streptophyta; class Magnoliopsida; order Solanales; family Solanaceae; genus Solanum; species Solanum habrochaites. The sequence continues at coordinate 66,750,660 of JAKWJA010002491.1, forward strand.
CAGATTAAGAAAATGCAGAAGTCAGAAAAGAAATAAGTGAAAGTTGAGGTAAAAGGAGAGTTGTGGCTATTTAAAATAACTTAACTCACTAACAGCTAGTAAGCCAAATAGGAAATACAACCTCATCAACCTTATATATCATGTGGGTCATGAAATAGCTAGTAGATAGTAAGAATGTCTGCCCTTCGAAAGGAATGAGAAATGAAGGGCAGCATGACACAACATTTAGTATGTGTATATCTTTCGATGCTTAAGCGGGGGTGTAAAGGCATTACGCCCCAAAGCAATAAAGCTAGAAAGAGATAACTTTCTCCAGTCTGTTCAATCATCACTGTCTAGCAAAGAATTAAAACCTACTTTCTGGAAATGAGCTCAAGTTCATTTCTGTGGTGCCTCCTTAGCAGGCTAACAAGAACCTACAATCCACCACATTTAAAAGGTTGTAACCGATCAGATTTGGAGGAACAACATCGAAGTACTTAAATTGATCAACCTACTAGACAATCAATTTGCAAATTTCTCTTCAACACTCCTATCAATTAGCTTCTCCTAATTGATGTATGGTAAAAAGTTATGAACAAGCTAATCATGAACATGATTACTTTGTTTCAAAACTTCTCTGACATAACTTAAAGTGTTGTATATATAAAACTCAAAAGATTCAGAACAATAGTGAATATCCTCACCTGCTCGCAAAGAAATATTGTTTTTACCATGGATTTTTGTTTCTCGTTCATTAGGAGCTTCAGGACATGATTGACTCGTTGATTGAGTAGACGAGGAATCCTGATCTTGAAAATGGTGATTCAGTTCCTTGGTATTCTGAGGACCAGGAAATGTAGACATTTGCTGCATCTGTAAATCTACAAAGGTCAGTGATGAGCATTAACACTAGTAAATGGGGTTGAGATATTACTAAGCTCAAGATCCTTTCCGAAGAGATCCTGCATTTTCTGACCATAGAATGTCCTTGTTCGAGAAGTGAAACATCCAGGAGTTTCTACAGCTTATACATGATGATATGACATGCAATTAACAGCTCAAAAATGAGATATTCCAATTTTTATTCCAGTCCAGCACACTTCTTATAGTTTGCCCTTTAAGACTTCAAATGACATTGACACATTGGATCTTCTTACTTTCACCTCATCTACCCCGGCTATAACTTGTAAAATCAGAAATACGACATACTTAAGATATTACTTCATAATCCTCAGACTTAGATATAATACACTTCTACATTGTGTAGCTAGGTAACTTTAAAAATCTATATATACTACATGTTGAATCAACTTGGCTTCTTTGTGTGTACTTCTTCCTATTCTGACTCACCTTTAGTGAAAATTTGGACTTCGCCATTGCTTATGAGACTCTAAGATGAAACATCTATGCTATCTTCAAATTATTTGTTTAGCCTCAAATTTTGGAAGTATGGTCTTCAAATATATCAAGTTCCAAACTCACTGTGTCAGACCAATTTTTGGGTTTCTGACACTTACATTCACAAAGCTTCAAAAACTTTCCAAGTAAAATGCATGTCCAAACACAACTTCAAATTGCAAAAATCACATTAAAAGCTCAAATTTTCAAGTTTCTACTTCAAAATCTATACCCAAAAAGGAGCCTACTTTTACTTGTTAAAAAATGGTAAAATCTCCCGACAATGAATAGAGATACTAAAGAATCAGGCATAGAACCGACAAAACAAATGCTTCTTTTTTAAACTCAAAAGAAATGAAAAATGCAACAAACAGAGTAGTATACCAGTATATCCCTAAAGAATCAACAAAAACAAAGTAGTAAATAATTACTAACTAAGAAGAAAAAAAACCCTCTTTCGGGACAAGTTAAAGATTAAAAAAAAAGAACTCCATTTTTGCATGCAACAAATAGCTTAATAAACAAACCTTGTTGATTTTGTGAAACTTTATGGTTGAACCAAACTCAGAATTCAAGCACCTCTGAATCTTTGGTGTTAAAAGAAGTCCAAGTCCCGTCTCTCTGTATACAGAACACCACAATATTTGGATAGGAAAAATGGATCCTCCCTACTTTAGCAATAAAAATGGCACTGCAAGAAAAGACAAAGCTAAAAAAAGGAGAGAAACTTGAAGAGGTGTATTTCTTTTTGACTAGATTAATATCACATCAACAACTTCTTTTGTCATTTTATGTGATGTGTACAAAGGACTCTCTTCATTTAACATAATAAAAAGAGATTTGTTTTGAGATTAGTTACGACGGTATTAATTTTTTTTATAAATAATATAATATTGATGATGAAAATAGATGGAAAAAAAATTATTTAAATGATAAGCATTTTCATTTTAATTTAATTGCGTGTTTAAATTATAAAAAAAATAAAAGGGGTGAAAGCTCTAGAGAGGTTAAAAAAAGTTTTAAAAAAAATAAACTCTGTTAAAATACACCTTCTTTGTGTTATTTAAAAATTCATATAACTAATAATATAATATATGGATTGAACTTCAAATAATTGGAAATCAACTGATGTATCTTTTAATAGTAGAGGAAAATTTTAATGGGGAGCATCTTTATAAATTATTTTTTGTAAAACAAAATCACAATTTTAATAGAGAATTGGGAGCCGTAGGTTAATATAATAATGAAAAAAAAATGGATTCTTTTTTTGCGTTTTACTAACATGTCTACAATGTCACGAAACACAATATCTTGTTTTTATTTAAATTATGGACAAACAATATGTAATCAAAGCTTATGGATAAATCGATTTAGACCTATGAGCCAACTACTTTACAAGAAAATACAAATTTTGGGTACTTTACATGTTCAACTACTACAAATAAAATCAATTTAATATATAATTGATATCCCTATCCATTCATTTCCGCTTATAGTCCTATCCAAATTTCACGAAGCAAATTCTTCATTTTATGTTTGTAGTCTCCGATTAGCCCGAATAAAGTAGAAATTTCAAATGAAAGTTCAAATTGGTCTAAGATGGCAAAGTACATCCATAATTAGTGCAATCACTAAGCATAATACACCCCAAACAAACTAAACAAATACAATGAGCAATAAATTTACAGAAATAAAGAGCATGAATAAGGTGGATTTTTCCGTGGGTCCTCGCCATCTGAATCAATTCTGAACGCTACTACTATGACAGACATGGTGCCACAAAAGAATGATCAACCACCTACTAACCTATCTAATCCACACAACCTCCCTACCCTCCAATTATAATATATATAGATCTATATATATATAAATATATATATATATAGAATAGATGAAATTTTTCCTTGAAAATTAAGGAGTATGGCCTCTACCAAAGAACTATCTATCTATGGCCATATAACCACCTCCTCTTCTTTAACAGTGCCATGAATATGCAAAGACATGGATCACAGTTAAATTGCAGGAAGTGACACAAATACTAAAATCAGACTTGACAAGAACTGCAAAAATTCGTCCATAGAACCATCATTTTACACAACAAACTATCATGTAATAAGACAGTATAGGAGGCTGGTTAAATATTTTCCAAGGAAAAGAAAAAGTTGAACAAACCCAAAAGATGAAAAATAATCTGTAGTATGACAAAGAACACCTAAGAGCTAGAACACTACGATTATGAAAAGCAGAATAATTAATTCGTCCTTAGACAAGGAGGGCTACAAACCATTTCAAGCCATAGGTGGCAATGCAGCCTATTTTATTTTTTATCATAAACCTTTATGCACCAATAAATGATCCATGCAATCTACTGTCAGAATTTTGTTTCCAATATCAGCAAAGGGTTAAGCCACCAAGCGATGCAGATCACCAAGAACTGGTCAATACTCTCCCCTTCCCTTGTACGGTGACTCCTGTTGGCATCCAGACAGATAAAGAAAGAAAGCTAAAGCTAATAGTATGTAATCCTATTATCATATGCACATAAGATCTTTTTGCAAGTATTGTTGACAGTTAAAGATATGAAATAAATCCCTGCAACATCAGATTAAAAAACATAATTCTACTACATTACAACAACTTTACTTGACAGTGTTCATTTCCCCAAATGTATCTACAATAACTTGAATGATCATAAGTAATTATTTTCTATTTTTATTTATTGAAACAGGTAATGTCATAAATAATTATTTTTTTTGGCATTAAATTAACTTATATCATAAGTAGTCTAGATGAAGTGGTTGCATTAATCTCGGCTTGGAGGCGGTGACTAATTTACTAATTCCATTAAAAATTATGTGACAGCTCTTCTATTTTTGGAAAATAAATAGCCAAATTATGAAGCATTTATGACTTGGCTAAAAACGGGTCGTAACACACCCATTGTAGTTCCTGTTTCTATGGAGGGTACGGTGTCTTTTGGAGAAAACCATGTTTTGTATGTTTCCCCCTTTTTGGTATGCCTCTTGTTTATGGCCAAGTTTAGCCTAGTCATTATTAATGAGAACTTTTACTTGAAAAGAACGTCTTATATCAACCTTTGGATGTAGGTCCTGTAAAACCTCAAACCATGGTAAATTGGTAACTGTATGAGTTAAAAGGAACTGAGGAAGACCCAAACTCACATGAAAGAAAGGAAGACATCCCCCCCAAGACCTACAATCTCTTGAGATCTAAGCAGACCTAGCAAAAAAAATGGTTTGGAAAAAAAGATCTCAACAGGAGATACCAATTAGTTGGGTCTAACTTAGTCATGCTACCATGTCATAAAGTAGAGAATTTCTAGTGCTATAAGAACAAATTTTGTTTTATCATATTGGATAGAGACATTCAAATGCAGTGACTTGGATATTATGGATTCATATAACCGATAACTTGTTCGGTATTAAGGCATAGTTATTACTTATTATTGTTATTGTATTGCCTTGTATTTTTGGTAAAATTCCTCTTTAGCGTTGCCATTTTTGACAAGGACCATTGTGATCATTAACTCATTGTCAAACAAGGTACACAAAATTGACTTTATCACATTGAGAGCTACTAAAATGGCCAGAAGACTGTAACTGCACAATACTGAAAAAGTAGAAGGTACAATTGCCAAGAAAAGATTCTTACAGGGGGATAAGTTGGCATGTAGACAACTTGCCGAGGGTGACCAATCATCATCTGCTGTCCATACTGAAACGGAAGGAAGAAATTTAAAGCATTATGCAATCCACTTAAATTTAATAGGCACAATGATTAGTGCATTAACCAAATCTCAAATAGTACAGGCAGAACAATCAGGCACATACAAAGGGAAATGGTCGAGATAATGACGAACCTGAGGTCCATTTGGATGAAAATATGGCTGTGGCGCAGGGGTACCCTGTGGATTATATACAACAGACTGATGTCCAGCAAACGATGGACCAACCTGCAAATAGTATGTGACAACGTTTAACACCAGAAACACCGCCACCCCTAATGGAAATAGTTAGATACAATGAGAGAGAAGCAACAGCATGCCCAATCACACAAGACACAAACAGATTCAAAAGTTTATGAACTTCACCGTCTATCTATCAAATTTGGGAACAGCTTGCAATTCAATCTCGTAACTTTGTTCCTGAAGAGTACTCCAAACATCTACTCTAGAAAGGATCAGTCCTCACTAGTCAACAGAATTGCAGCCATGATTACAGTTACCAGTGGAAACTGGAAAAAAATCAATTAAGGGCACATGCAAAATCAGGTGGCTGTTACTTTAATCTCTTTCTATACCCCTTTTATGTTGACTAACCATAAAACTCCCAAGTCAAGTGTGCTTGGGCAAAGTACTAGGGAGGATGACCCCCTCGGAAGTCCTTATGTTGCAACCCACGAACTTCGTCCACGTCCTCGGCAAATAAAGGATGAGGTAACACCAAATATTACAGGATGAAGTGACCACAAAATATTCATTTTAACACCACTATGGTAAATATGTAAGTAATATTTTGAATAAACTATCAAAAGATTCAGTGTCCATTATTCCACCAACAGAAATTACCATACTGTGAATCTTTTTTAAGAAAAAAAAGTAAGAGATATGATCATTTGCAAGTCCTATATCCCATACTGGTACTTCAATTCTATATTGATCCAACTCTATCAAATGAAATATCGTGTCCAAACCAGATCATACGGGCTTAAAAGTACCCATATAAACAAAAAGCAGCATCATAAAAGCAACACCAAGTAGTAATAACCTCAAGTATCATTACCCCTAAGCCCATAGACATGCCATGCATGTGTGGCATAGCAGCCATCCCAGCTGGATAGTAGAAGGAATTATCAGACACTGGAGATGTCGGCCTCAAAGTCGCTTGAGATGGGACAAAGCTCTTCGCACTGGGATTAAATTTAAATTCCTGACAGAAAATTCAACATAAGCGTAACTGGATGGTGTAAGCTAAGAGCCCATTAAAACTATGAAGTGATTGCTTGCTGACCATCATGGTTTGCTGGATAGAAAAAGGTATCAAAGAAGAACTCTTACCTTAGCATGTGGATTTAATGTGGACTTCGTGGATTTTTCTGAAGATAATGAACTCACGGAAGAGCTACGTGATAATCCATTGCTAGATGCAGCACCTGCTCTATCAATAGAGGATAAAGCAGAACTGCTAGGTCTAACACAAGAATTAACAGATCGGGTGTTGTCTTGACTCTTGGAAGACCCAACAGCCCCCTTTTCACTAAAAGAACCTGTGATCTTTTCCTGGAATTCAGGAACGGGGGACAATGCAGAGACATTCATAGATGACACACCCTTATCCAAGGTTTCCATTTTCACTCTTAGTGATGACTTTGAATCTACATGTAAAAGCCTTAGGAATCAACAGAGATGCATGAAAGATAATTTTTGACCAATGTTATTAAAAGCAAAAAGCGCAAAAAAGCTCTAAGGTATGTTGCAGCTTTAAGCACAAATAATGCTTGGACTCTCATGGAAAAAAAAAGGCAGAAAGGGAGAAAATACAAAATATATATGGTCAAGACTAATAATTACAAGCATGCATGAAAAATATGTGATCAGGGAAATTGATTTAAAAACAAATTAGGATAAAGTGAAATGTCAATAATTTAGTGGCGCCATTTCAGAAGAGGCTCATTGGAAAGGATAAGTATGCCTTTGTGCCTTGATGACGAAGCTAAAGTGCACATTAAGCAAGGCAAAGCGCTCAACGAGTTATGAGCCTCGCTTCAGGGATTAAGCGCGGTTTAAGAGCACCTTTGATAACACTGCTTTCAAACCTCAATAAAACGGGACAAATAAACACGTTTTTAAACACAAAAGATAGAACGAACAGACACAGCGCAAAGCACGACAATTGTGATGAATCAGTATACTGTACAACAGCCTAGAAGTAACTGTCATTACACAAGCATGACTGTAAAGGAAATGAACTATAGTAAGAAAGGGAGACATCGTAAGAAAGGGAGACCGTTAAGGCTAATTACCATTAAAAAGGAATATCTTTAAGGAGCCAATAGCATCCTTGATTCACATGAACATCCATACAAGTTTGTTTTGATTGAACATCCATAAAAGTAATGCCACCAAAATTAATCTATTACTTTGACCGCTCAGTACACAATTCCTTTAAGTAGAAGTTCAGAGATGTACAAAATCTATCAAGAACTAATGAAGCATACCTAGACCTTCACTACCCACCCCTTCCTTTTTTAAGCTGGCAGACAGAGTTAAGAAAAAAGACAGTTTTTTTTTGTTTTACTGATGGCAAAAGACCAAAGTGACATTATGACATCCTATTAAATATCAATCCACTGGAGGAGCTATTTTGAGGGGAGAGAAGATGATAGGCTACAAGTCAGCTAGCAGCGTGTAGCAAGAAGGAAAATATTTATTTATCAAAACCCTATTCTTACAAAATGCGGGCATGGATATTTGACTATTCGAGTACCTCAAGACAAACTCACCTTCTTCGGGTATCGATGTATGCGCCCCTTCAGCTAACTACAAGAACAAGTACAGACCATGAGAGCTTTCAAAGCAAGAAAAAAAGGAATAATAAAGATGTAGATTTCAATGACAGCAATAAGTATATAAAGGGGTCAATGTTAAGCTACCATTTGCATTCTCGTCTCCTCTTCATTGCAACTAGCTCCATCATGTTCATTGAACGTGATCTTGTGCCCCCTAAAGGACAACTTGGTTAGGAGCAACAAAATTCGACTACTAAAGGGGTAAGGATTGTTGTAGTTCTCTTTTAACAGTAATAAACATGATACCAGAATGTAGACTTCTCAGACTAAGTAGAGAAGAATGTCAGAATGAGAGACACTGTTAACAACCTGCTCTCATCCATCTTCGAGGCACTTTGAGGAACATGTTTAGCTGATGACTGTTTGCTATGATCATCATAGTAAGTCTGATAGACATCCCTGCTGGTACTCAACTGAGAGGATTGCAATTCATCCTACAGAAAAGATTAACACCAACAATGTAATCTTAAGACACGAACAGAAACCCACAGGCATAGAGCTACCACATGAACGCAGGCACTTTAAACCACCATTTTGATTTTTTAAATTTTATTTTTATAAGTGATGGCTTATGAGGTCAGATTGTGCACAACTCAACTAATCTACTGTGAGGTACCGGAAACTCAATAATCATAGAATGACGAAAAGAATCATCTGAAGTTTTTTTCCTTGGTTGGGATTTGACTCGCAGACTCCAGAAGAAAGATGAAAACTCTGCTGAAGATGTCGAAGATTTGGAAGAAACACATGATTGAATATGATTTACACGAATATGTCGAGTTGAGAACAGATTGAAATTGTTCTCTTACCATTCCTCCACCTAACTGTAGTTAGATCGAATTGATGATGAAGACTAGAAACGACTAATGTGACATTGTCCACCCACCCCATAGCAAGTCACTATAGTATCTCCTGTATGAATATGGTGCTAGCAAATCTTGTAACTAATTAGCTTCTCAAAAGCTCATATGACCGCACTAAACCTCTTTCCATAGACCTGATATTTGTTGATTGTTATGTTAATCAGGCAGTCGATTCCAACTCCATTGACCACTAGGTTACATTCTTGAGTGCCACTTCAATCCACTTTGCTGGAAATATGAAAAGCTAGGGAAATTTTTTTGAGTGCCACTTTATTGGAACTATGAAAAGCTAGGGAAATTTCTTGCTAGCAGGACTTAGTGTCTACAAGACATGGCTAGTTCTCGTATTTGCCAGCACTTTCAAATACTCCGCAATAAAGTTCCCAGCTAGATGAGACATTTGACTAGTTAGAAAATACTTCTCCGAAATCAGGAATATCCGAACTAAATGCCTATGCTAGTGAAAATAAATTAAGCACAGACGTAAAAACGAAACTAGTAGTACATGGATTCAAAGGAATAAAGTTCTCATAAAACAGAGGAATAATTTATGCAAGACACAATGAACCTAAATGAACATACACATACCAAAGAGGAAGATCTTGATGAGAATTCCACACCGTCAACAACTTCCCCAACACTCATACCAGTGAATGACTTTCCCATAGAAGAACTAGAGATACATTGAAATGTTTCATCATTACGTGAATCCAACAGTATGTCCTCACAATCACCATATCCACTATCATCAACTCCTCTAACAACTGCTGAAAATCTGGTTTCTTCATCAATTTCGAGGCTCCCATGAAGTTGAATTCCTCTCTCCTATGAAATAAAATTCCAAGACAAGCGGACCATGTTAGAATAAAAAAGAAGAACAAGAACCATTAAGAGTATGGCAAGAAAACAAGGACTCACACGATTGGTGTTCTCAAAAGTAGAAAGCAAAGAAGTAACAAGACTCCTGGGGTTTTATAAGCAAGAAGTGAGTGCACGCTTCTTTGAACGTCAGAAGCAAAATTTACAGAAGATGCAAAAATTCCTTATCATTTTGTTCTTATAACATCAAAATAGCAATTAAAATTTCTAATTTCTCTCATAGACATAGTGAAATAATTATCAACAATTCAAAAGAAGACAACTTCAGTTACAAATTTGATTTAAATTTTCAAATCCCAACTGAAAGACCATGATTTTATTATATGCAACATTAATTACACTATAATTCATTTTAGTAACAGTGTTAAATAATTAGTTCTAATAGCAAAGGGGTTATTTCAATTTATTCAAGGTCGCTTTATTATTGTCCCCTTGTTCGGCCTACAAATCAAGAATCGGAAAATAGTCAATGAAATAGAGAAAAAAGAAAAGATAATGGAAGAACGAGTCATCTTAAAGAAGAAAACAATAATAAAGAAGCAAATCTGGAAAAACAACAGCTGTAGTTGTTAGCCCAGCGATTAAAAAAGACAGAGAACACTAGAGTGTATCTGGAAAGCAGTTGGTAAGCAGCAGTACTTTATTATTATTGTTATCTTTTCAAGTTAAATAGAAGAGGTGACTTCTTGATCGAATCACTTATGCCTAACTGTCAGAAGCTCGCGCTTCTTTGAAGTTGATATGTTTCGCACATGTGATGCGAGAACCCCTTGCTTTCATTGCTCATTTCTTTAAGCAACTGAGCTATAACTTTTAAGAACACTGCACAAGTAAAAGCTAACTATGTAATTTACCTCTGCTAGATGAAGATCACGTGTTTCCTCACCCTCGATTTCCCTAGCTATTCTTAAAGCTTCTTTTTCCAACTCCCTCATTTGAGGACCTTTGTCAAGCTTTGTAGTATAAAGTTCCTCGTTGAATGTGCTTTTTACTCCAAATAGTGTTTCATTGGCCTGAAATTGATCCCAGCCCCTGCAAGAACATATTCAGTGATATAGGAGGTGAAACACATTACCATGTTAGTAGATAGCCTGTAAACACATGCCAAAGAAACATAATTTACAACTAGCACAAATTAGAAACCTTTCTATGCATTTATCTGGCACCACTATAGAGCAGAAAACTCAAATCTGACTTTTGGTAAACTTCCAATGAAGAAGTAGAAGAGACCTTTGAACACGGGAAAGGCACTGCTTTCTCCCCTCTGTAATAGGAAGCTCAAAGGAAAAGCAGAATGTAAGCATGAACTAACGATTCCCACCAAGAAACGTTCTAGTAAGAGGCATTAGAAGAGGATTCCAATGATTCTGGAAAAAGTTTTTTAAAAAATGAATTTTCTCCATGCCTAATATTGAATTCATAGTCCATCTCAATTCCCTACTCCAGAAAACATTGTATTCATATATGCTTAGGTTTATGCATGTTTATTGATGTGAAGGGTAGAAAGGAGAGTACAGGAATATCTAATATTTTACTTTCCTGTTGGATATTTTGGCCACGACAGGGGAGAAGGGTAGACTGGAGAGAAGTGGCAAGGGATCAACACACAAGAACAGAGGGGGGAAGGAGACCTCTTTAATGGAACCTCTGCAAAACCCAAGAAAACCTAGTGCTTAGATTCCTTCTCTCTTAGTCAACCAAAAAAACAATCTGATACTTCTTTTCTGCTCTATTCACTCATTCTATCTTTCAGCCTCTCGCCTTTCTTTTGTCTTTCTTTCATTCCAAAATATCTGTTAGAAAGAACTTCTAAAGAATGCAAGAAGATCACAAACAACTTCCAAAACAAAGAGAGTAAACAGCTGTCTAAGTAGAGAGACAGTCAAACTAATAAAATGCTTATGTGAGTATGATTACCTATAGAGAATCAAACACAACCTCACTTGAAGTTTAACATTTTCAGCACAATGAAGGGTGATTAGGAATGGGTAAACAGCAAAACAAAGATAGTAATATAAACAGATTTGTTTTTTGAATTTTTCATTGTAATAATCAGTTTTTCCAAGATCACATTTTTTGGTGGTGGTGGGGTGTGTGGGGGTGGGGGATTTATATTACCATAGCTACTTTGACAAATATCAGATGAACCAAACTAAGATTGATCTAATAACCTGTTCCAGTGGCCATCAAATATGTTATCCAACTCAGGACATTCAAGAGCATCATCATCAGGCACCCAACGTTCCAACTGCCGCTCTACCTCACCATGCCGGGACTGTGATATGCAGGAATCTGTCAACAGTTCCAGCTGTTTTTCCCGCAGCAATTCAGCTCTGAAGACATCTAAAGAGGCAGGAACACCCTATTCCAAAGCAATAGTCTCATTATTATACTTTAACTGTCTAACATATAGACAAGACATAAAATCTGATTCTAGCATCTGTTAACAGTGATCTATAGCTTAGTCTTGCATGAAATGCCACCACATACAATATTTGGAAGTTAAAATCATAGAAGTAACACACAAACCTTTGCTAAAACTTGCACAAGCTCTTTACCCGGTATAATCAAAGTCTTACTTGGAGGTTTGACCAGAGATTCAGGAGTATTCTTACTCTCCTGGGAACCATCTTTTATCAAGTGGGCCAGTTTCAGAATAATACCTGTCCAAAAATCAAGGAAAGAATAAAGTGCCAAATGCAAAATAGCTCAATACATGCCAGAGCAATCTTCAAAGGCATAAATACCAGATAAAATAATCTAGAAATCTATTTTAATTTTTCAAACATACCAAAATCTTTGTCAGCATTTGTTGCATGAAATATCCCTGAAAACACAGATCCATCCGTTGTTTGTACTTCCACTTGATGTCCAAGAAGACATGTACTAAAATAAACTAGTCGATCATGTGAAGGACTTTCGTATGATCCCCCTTTACCTGTAAGTTATGGCAGTTAGAATTAAGCATATGAAGCAATTTAGACAATTCTCAGTTAGCAGCTCTCACCTACAGCTGTCGACTTGCTGGAAGTCGTTTTTGTAGACTGCATTTTACTCTCCAACCTTGTCCCCAATTCTTTTTCGCCTTTGCGACTGCCAAATCCATTGGCAAAGGACCTTGACTGAACAGCTTGCTGCATATTGTCCCCGAAAGATATAAGCAAGATACAGTTCAGCTCAGCTTCACCCTACACACTGCAAAGGACAATACTCCAATAAATATGTTGTCCTTGCCCAATAGATGAAAACGCTAATGAAGCATATTCTTTCTCAGATATGACATATTATCTATCCACACACCAAGTTTGAGCAGAGAACATGTAAGAGTACACGGAAAAAGAACGATACAAACGGCATCCAGGCGCACTAAGTTCCTGCTCTATCAGTGGGTCTAAAGAAGAGTCATATCGAATAGGATCTATCATACAGATCCTAACCTTGTGCTTCTGCAAGAGTTGTTTTCAGGAGAAAATGTGTCTCATAAACAATAATTAGGCAAGTTAGCAATTGTACGTACTAGACAAGTTCAATACCCTACAACACAAAGGACTTCAACCCTTAGTTGCGCAGACTCTTCACTTTTGATGCCGCACCCGTCTCGGATTCTTCAAAAATATACTACTTTAGGCGAATCTGATACGCACCCGTTGGCATTTTTGAAGAGTCCGAGCAACATAGCTTCAACCCCTACCTCCACCCCAACAATATTCTTCTTAGTTTGAGATCAAAACAAAATCATCACTAAAATTTAAAATGGAACATACTATACAATAAAAATTACATGTGGGCAACAAAAAGACTTCTGGTTGGTAATATAGCCGATCAACAAATTACAAATCAATGCTCTTGGTTCTATAGCGGATGTTCTTCCTGATGAATAACTGCACTGTTAGGTTCATCAATAATGTATCAACCCTGAGGAGAGTCAGAGGAATATCAACACTTAAAAAGTATTGGAAACTTCACTAGCTTAGATCTTAACATTGTCTCTTACAAATGGAAAGCTATGAATTCGACACATTCCCTAAGCACATGTATCTATCAGCCTAATTCAAACGGAGACATGAAACTAGGCCTTAGTAAATGGCTTCTCAGGTAAGTAAAAACCTTTCATCAGTCTTAGTACCTGGCCTAGGTAAACTCATTAGAAGAATCCAAAATTACTAAAGCAAGTAATTGCAGCAAAACTATGATCAAGAATCTTGGCTAACCACCTGAAAGCAAGGAAAACACCTGAGCAAGATACGTAGAAACGATAGAAAACCTTTAGGGTCTGGTTGACTGGCAGTAGTTCTAAAATCTTGGAGCAATCTTGATCCTCCCCCATCCCTCACCCCCCACTGACACAATCAACCTTTTCCTAATCAATATAAAAACCCTAACCCCAAAGTCTCGATACTAACCCACATTCGGGGTTTCTTTTTCCTGTAATTTACAATAGATATCGCTTACTGTTATCACGTAGAATTAACCCATATAAGCAACAAGAACAATCAAGAAACACTAAACATATAATCAGTGTAGCGTACCAAGCACAAACAACGAAGTTGTACAAGAAAACACAAAACAACCCATAAGAAATCTTCCACAAAACCGCACAATCAATAAATTTGTACAAGAAAATGAAAAACATTAATAAATCAAACAAAAAGTCTAGCTCATACAGAAGATAAGAAACTTCATCAATTTTGCCGATCCAAAACAGAATGATCCAACAAATATACTATCAGATACGGATGAAGAAACTTACGAATAGATAAATATATATAGATGTATAGAGAGATTGAAGGTGGCGATCAAGAAAAGGGATTGATCGGAGACGACGATGCTCTGTGTCGAAGAAAAATTGAAAGATGAACACAATAGTCTTTGCGGGTCTACCGGTACCGGATAGCCCAACTTAGACCAAAGAGAGACTAAATGGCCCGTTTTATAACATGGGCTCGGACTCAACCCAAGACCCGAAATACGTACTCCATAGTCTCTTCTAAAGAGCTATTTTGTTACCGTTTAAAGTTTTAAACGCTTGTTGATTGTTTGACGGAATATGTTATTTGGGGAGTAGTTATTTTAGTATTATTATTTCACTTTTAATATGTGACAAAATAATATTATAATGTTGGATTAATTTTAGGATAAGTTATTTCATAATTTTCTTCTAATCAAATATAGATAAATTAATTACGAAGTTAATTATTGTTTATCCCTCATATGCTTAACATCATGGGCAAATGACATAAATAAAATATTTTTAGGGCTAAATGACTATTTGTCCTTTATAAATTTTTAATGATCAAAATTCCTCAAAAATATACAAAATAGGACGCATAATAGGGCTGATACAATAAAAAAGTGGTAGATACATTATATATTTTTTGTCATATTTTTGGATCCGCCTCGTTTTAAATTTTTGTATCCGCCTCATTTTTTACCACATTTTTTGTATCTGCCTCATTTTTTCCACATTTTTATATCTCTCATTTTTTGTCACTTTTTTGTATGCGCCTCATTTTTTTGTCATATTTTTGTATACGTATCATTTTTTGCACATTTTTATATCCGCCTCAGTTTTTGTAACGATTTTGTATCCGTCTCATTTTTTGTCACATTTTTGTATCGGCCTCATTTGACTTTAAAATACGAAATTTTTAGATATTTTTAAAACTAATAGGGGTTAATGGTAATAAATAAACTTAAGGGAGGGATTTCTATCATTTTTTCCTAATATCTTTTCGATAAATTTTATCTAAATACTCAAACTATTAATACTTTTTTTTTAATTGAACTTGAGCAATTTAAATTTTTTGTGTGTTAATGAAGTTGTTAAGTTAGCTATATAAAATATTTGTTTGATTAAATTATAAATATCTATCTTTTATTGAAATATATTTAACGTTTTATGATTTATTAAAATTAAAACATATCGTTAAAGAAGATAAAATATTTTAATTGATTAACTTGTATGAATAAAATGTGAGTGTTATAAGTTGCACATTTATATAAGTTTAAACTCCTTTTTTTTATCCGCTTGAATCAAAGCCTTTCAAAATCTATTTTCATCACATTTTTTCTCCTTTCAAAAACGTCTATCACGAAACAAAAATCCTATTTACTTATTCATCTTTTGACTTCACACGCCTATTGAAAAAATAATAATTAATATACTGAGTTTATCATTTTATCATTGACAAAAATCTAAAGAGGTTCTACCTTTTTAAAAAACATGAACTCACTAAATAAATTGAGGATATAATAGATAAAAAAAATATCAAACTTTTTTTTATTTGTCAAAAATAAGCAAAAAGGGACAAATAAAAAGTCGAAATGGACAAATAAAATGTAGAGGATGAACACCTGTAGTACGACAGCTTTCACTTACACTGCTAAATTATAAGCTTTAATGGTACAACATCATCTCAATCCCTACTACACACCTATTATTCTTTGTTATTGCATAGCGAGATGAGCTGCGTTAATGTTACAATTTACACCAGCGGAAGTAATAAATCCTGCACTATATCTGGAAAAATACCTGTTCATTTCTGAATATTTGAATGGCATCCAGTGGAAAAGAGTATGTAAGTTCATAAATAACATGTCAAGCTGGTATGTTGACACAATGAAACTGGTGAGTTGCGACAGATAATCACAAACGTAAATTGATCTTCTCAGACCACTTGAAGATATCTGAGTAAACTTGATCACCTCCCAAGTTTTCACTTGTTCCACCAGCAGCAACTCTCATTACATCCTCTATCAAAGCGAAATTTCCCATTATATCAACATGTGCACCACTCTGTGTACCACGACCCTCAAGAAGGTTTGCAGGGGGAGCATGAAAATACTCCCTTATATAAGTTTTGATACCAGAGGGATTAAATCTAGTTTTTCCTCGCCATCCTTTTGCACACATGAATCCTGCGCTTAATGCAGGCACAGTCTCATCACCATCTACCGTGTAAACACCAGATTTCAAGCAGCTACCTTCATCATTATCATCGGCTGAAGTATCAATCTGGAATGGAATATTGCATCCTGCTGTAGGTATCCGCTTGTAAACATATGCTCTTTCAGTTTCAATGCCAACTCCATACAGTGAATAGATCTCCATGTCAGGAGCATTTGGTAACCTGAAGAAACAAATCAGATCAAAACAAAATAACTAAGATTAGTTTGAACTAAAGAAGCTGCTGCAAATTATAGCAAAGCCTTGTCATGGACATTCAAGTTTGTCTAAACCTTCTGAGAAGTTCAAAGGGGGGACAAAGGAAAGAGAACTCAAGAGAAGAGAATCTAAATGACAATTAGGTAATTTCCATGAGCCACAAGAAAACAAAAGTATCTCAAAGGGCTTGTGATCCTAACTTTTTCCTTTTTAAAAAACTGTACTAAGGGGGATCTTCTCGCCCAAGTGGAAGCTATTAATGTTCTTTACCACACAAGAAGGTAATGATAGAGCTTTACTGCCTAAAGTGTCGGTTCTTTCTTCAGATAGGAAATTGCTACTGAAATTTTGTGTGTTTTGAAGTAGGATAGTCGAGGCTCTTGGCTGTAAAACCAAATTTGGTTTTGGTTCTTGAACTTCAACCTATACAGTTAAAAGACTTCTTTTCGTCTTATCTGAAAGGATTCAAGTTAGAACTACTTTTTTTTTTTGGCAATTAAAACTAAACATTTTATTACCAAACTAGCAGATCTGTACATAGTCTAAAAAACCTGTAGTCTTATAAGTTAGAACTACATTATAAGACACAAAAGCAAAAATATGAGAGGACTCACTTTGTCTCCAATGGATTTGACCAATATTTGTAGTGTGAATACTTAGGATCATCCAAATCATCAGCTATCCCATATGAAAAGTGAGCATTACCACGGGCCATCATTTTCGGGGCAACAAAGTTGAGCAAATCCACAATCTCTCCAGCTGTATAAACCTTGTACTCTTCCACTGCTTTAGTACCACTAACACCCATGTCTTGGTACTCGTTCCACACATCACAGGTGTTATTTGCAACATTACTGCCCTTAACAGCATCCTGCATGTAAATAAATGCTAGTTAGTTACAGGCATCAGGAAGCAATGGATAAGACAATTTATTTTGGAAATTACAGCCTGTGAGCACAAAAAAAAATCTGATAAGGAAGTTAAGACAGAACTTCTTCAGACAATATTTGCATAAATAGGAAGAAAAGGCACCCATATCATCGAAGGCCACTAAGACATCACAGATCACCCATCTTTAATGTTATTTAGTTCAATCTCCTGGTAACTTTTTATTTTCTTGATGAGTCAATTTTATTTAAAAAAGTACAAGATGGTACAGGGAAGTACAAAAACCAACTGCCTGAGAAAACATCACCACATCGAGTAATCCCTTCTAGCAAGCTAAGGAAATCCATGCACTGATCCAGGCTGTCTACCCTACTCCTTTAACACCAGAAATATCAACTAAGCAAACAAGAGTTCTTAATTCTAGAAACATGCATCTTTCTTCCTTCAAAGCAAGCCTTATTTCTTTCCATCCATTAGTCCAAAAGATGCATATGAGAATGGTTCTCCAGATCTTCTTCAGATTACTTGATTGATGCACACTAAACATGTGCTGCTGCTGATGTAGGGATCTTAAATATGAGTAATAATTACAAGAAGAGAAGGAAATAGATATTTCTTTGCTCTATAAGAAGCACACTTATAGCATAACCAATATGGTCTTCAAATTTGAAATATTTGAGAGAACATGGTTCCATTTTTCATTGCTTTTCCTGGCAGTTATGATGCTTTGCTTGTCCAGTTCTGCTTCTACTCAGTGAAAATATTTTTGACTCTTGTGGTCTTTTTGGAGCATAATAAATTCAGATGAACTGCCAAAATGAATGGAGTTCCTCGTTCAAGAAAAAAGAAGACAAGTGACAAGTTTGGAGTATTATATGCAAGTAAAGGAACACTTTTCAAGAAGAAGTCCAATATGACCTTAATTGTAACCATCTCGTCCCATTTACAGTGACAGCAGATTTTCCTTTAAAGGAAATTCTGAACAGATATTTCGTTGAGATAGCAAGTGTTAAAGGAATGCCTCATGCAGTACTTTATCTTATTTCTTTCTTTTGTTAGTGGATAAGTCCTCATCTAATATTATCACAAAAAAGGGAATGCCTTGCAAAGAATGTGTACAAAAACAATTGATATACAAGGACATCATCCAGTTGTAATATATGATTAGACTTCATTTATTTCCATTATTTTACACTGACATCACACCAAGCACATCACATTGGCTCTGAATCGTGTAACCCATGCCATGAGAGCCCACTGGTTTTATTATGACCAGCCAGGTATCCAAATCATTTTTTGGCAGTTCCCCAAAAGAAACAGTTTTTAGCGAGGCAACAGGTCATACCCATGCTTGCCTATTGCATAAAAATATAAGTAAAAGAACCATAATTAGAACAAGAACTTCACATTAGAGTGTTAACTACTTTATAGATAGTTTTATTTGTGCTACTTTAGGCGCATTTGAGTTATATGGATTCAGATTTGGAATTCTGTCACATCCCATATTAACTGGGTCTGATATCTATTATCTGGATGATTTCTGAACACATATACATGGTCTAAGGTAAAGCTACTGGGTTGAGATGAACACAGTTTATTCACTAAATCCCTTGGACTACAGCATGTCTGCTGATCATAAAAGTCCCTAAACTGGTAATCCGGAATCACCTACACCCACCACTAACAAAATCAATGCTCAAAGTTGAAACACATAAATGAAAGTAGCGTATACAAGAGAAACAATGAGAGAATTTGGTTTTGGATTAACATTACCCTGAAGTCAATCCTCTTAAGATCTGATGGATGAGCTTCTGCTGCATCCTTTCCAAAGGACATCATCCTTCCATAACTGTAATATTTTGCTTTAGAATCTGTAGTTTGATTCTTGT
This sequence comes from Solanum habrochaites, assembly GCA_027704765.1. NCBI lineage: Eukaryota > Viridiplantae > Streptophyta > Magnoliopsida > Solanales > Solanaceae > Solanum > Solanum habrochaites. The sequence continues at coordinate 66,770,312 of JAKWJA010002491.1, forward strand.
GATGTCCTGAATTCTGAGCAGCATCGTCTCTGGACTTGCTTCTGCAAGGAGAATAGCCTTCCTCGGGTGACCATTCAAGACCGCCCCAGATCGTGTCCCCTCCTCTTGGTATCATTGACATGGTTGCATCCCAGGTTCGTGACATCTTCATTATGTGCTCTAATGTTTGAAGATGGAACATATCCGTGTCCAGAACACCTGGAGCCAGAGCCCTGAAATTGAGGTGAATTACTAAAGAAAGAAGAAGAAAAAATACATTACATACTAGACAAACTTAAAGACCATGCTGCTCTGGGAAAGGACTATGAGGATGTTGGGCTGGACTGAATGATAACCAAAGGTGGATGAAGAAGATGAGTGCTGATTACTGAGCGAAGACATTATGGAGTATATGATTGTTTGGTGTTGCCTGGTTGTTGGGTTTTTAAGGCACTAGAATAGTTTGTTTTTCCTTTTATTGCGTACTCTAAAATGAATTGTGCTGACACGAACAACAATGTTGTACAATACTTTTTAATAGTTCAATGGTTGAAAGGTTATTCATAGAAACCTTTCAGGAATCTGATTAACATTTTGGAGATGCTCGAAGGTTTCAGAACACAGCTTGAAAGCCATAAAAGAAGGGATAATTTCATGGAATGTTAAGGAAGTTACTCCATGGGCCACAAATTAGTTTCAGCAACCAAATAAAAGGATATCGATCTACATAATTTGCACCCTTCCTTTTAACTAGCTACAAAGAAGAAAGATTTTCAGAGAGTTAAGTTTACCTGGCAACAGCAATATCCCGTGCTTCAGCTGAGAAAAGGCCAGATATAGATTTTGGAACACCTAGCAATGGCCCACCAATATTCATCACAGCTTTAATGTTCTTGGCGCACCAATCGGGTCCACCACCACCACCCACAGGAGCTGGTGCCTCCACCCACTTCATAAAATGCAAAAAGTATACAACCCCCATGGAATGTGGAACAATTACTGCCTTCTTGCCACTGGTTGCAACCATCAGTTCTATATTGCTTTTTATCCTACTTAGGGTCTGGTCTCGCACCTATTGAGGAAAATTGAGCATCACAATTATAACATTTAAAAATGATTTAATGGAACAGCTTTTAACGTGATTTGATCAAATACAAACACAGACGACACCACATAGGAGACATCAGTACCTCGGTGTTCTGAAAGGCAAGTCTCCAATCATATGCAGCCATATACATGGTTTTCTCCTCGTATCCGATTCGAGCCAAGTTAGCAATCAAAACTGCCCAGACAAAGTATCCTGGAGCAAAGTAATCTGCAGCAACAAGTCCACTAACTGGCCTAACTCTAATACCAGGAGGATCCATCCCAGTTTCATTATCTAATGTCATGTGGTTCACCCAGCATAGTGGTCTGCAAAGGACCATACATAAAATTTAAGAAGTGAAAGAAAATGCTAGCAATGACGACAGAGATTTAGTTCTTACGGGGTGAGCTAGGGGTTAAGATGTTTTCTATTTTTGTTTTTTAAAAAAAAAAAAAGAAAAGGTTTTAGGTTAAGAACCATGACTTTGAAGTGGAAAAAATACAAGAAAGAAAGTAAATATGAGATCCTTTCATTCCTAAACAGAAGTCTCTACTAAATCAGAAAGTCGCACTGTCTAACTGAAAGATGTTTACACTGTGAGCCGTGAGGCTTACAGTTCCTGAAGGGCAAAATTCAATGGGCAAAATTAATTATGGTGGATTCCCTATTAATATTTTTCAAACCTTATAGCTAGATATTACTAGTAGTTTCTTTGACCGAACAATTTCAGTGTATTCAATGCTACAGTTGTTCTACCCCAAAGACAGATGATTGTTTACAACAATTTCAGCAGTATATCCCTCCCACAGGTGAAATTTATTCATTGCACTTATTCTGCCTCATTTTGTGGCCTTATTTGACTAGAATGTATATGAGGGGAAAAAATGGAAATTAGTGGGCTTCTTTGTTGAAAAGGAGTAACCTGATGTTCTTCATTTCCTCTTTTTGACAGATTTGTCATATGATGCTCAAAATTCACAATATAGTGGAGCAATAGTTTGTATGAGAAACTTTTTCAATTAAGCAAAGGATCATGTAAACCAAAACAGATTAAAATGGATTGTCCGCTTGTGAATTGAGACAGGTAGAATATCTAAGTAGTTGTTCTTGAGTACAACCGTCCATGACGTTTGGAAAAAATTGAGGCTAATTAGAAGCTAGTTTCCGCTAAGGAAATTGAAATATTTAGTTTGTTTCTTGGTCAATCTGGAAACAGCAGTGTAATATGATAAGGATCTATAATCCCATCTACTAAACCATTTAAGTTGTAAAGCTAGATCTTTTATCATGACTATAGAATTGCTTTAGTATAATTAACTGATGCAAGAAGTATATCCTATATTGAGCTTTGTATTAATCATCATGGATAATTACTATATGAACAAACGCCAGAAGGAAGATATTCTAAATTAAATCAACTTAAAGACACTGTATTAGTTTGTAAGTTGTAACTTTGACAGACTTGAAATTGCAAGCCATAGAACAACATAAAACTAGAAGGTTTCCAATGTCAAATAGCTTCATTATTCAGCAATATTTAGCTGAAAAGCTATCTCAAGAGATAAGATCAGAGCAAATATCCAGCTGAAACTAAGTTAAATCATGCTTATTGCAATCAAAACAGTATTTAAGAACCAAAATCTTTGCAAAACCAATTACCCAGAACAGTAACAGACAGAGGCATTACCTTTTGTACACTTCTCCAAAAGTCCCGCCCCAAAGCCGCTTCCGAAACAATCCTTCAGCACACTGATGTCCTTCCCACAGTTCAAGTCCACACGTGACAATTCCAGGAATAAATACCACCGGATGCTTAGCCTTCAACCCTTCCTTCTGCAACTTGATGCCCGGCGGATCAGGTAACGGTCCTGTAATCGCCTCCGTAACATACTGCGGGAACGACGCCGGCATAGCATTGTATAAAAACAACAAAATCCACCACACACAACATATGCATCCTACGAACCAACAGCAATTATCGATACACGACCATTTCTTCTTCTTTACAGACTTCACATTCTTCTTCCTACTCTTCTTATCGTCTTCTTCCGCATCAAGCTTTGGCTCCACATCCGGTTGAATTTCATTTTCAGGTGCTTTTCTTCTTCGTAATAACGACATCTCTTTATCTTTTATTTTACTTCAATTAACATAATATATAGAGAGAGAGAGCTTCCTATGTTCTATTAGAACAGAGACCACCGGAAGCCGCCGCCGGCAACGGCTGAAGTATCGGCGAAACAGGGAAGATAATGGGTGACTGAATTAAAAAGAAAGAAAAAAATGTGAGTAATTTAGAGATGGAGAGCTGTGTGGGTCCGGAGGTGTGCTAAACAATTAATTTACGTAACGTGGCGTGAAATATTATATTTTATACTATTAAGAAACTGTTTGATTGGTGAAGATTGTTATGTACATTTTTATTTATTTAATAATCTGCTTGGCACAGATTATCAAAGCGCAACGTTTTACTGCGCCGATTATTTTTTATTATACTGATATTTTGATTAGATTTCAACGATGGAATAGAATTGAGTAAGCCTATAATGATGTTGTGGAAGAATTATATATCTATATTGTTAAGTAATGGTTGTATGGAGAGTAGGGACACAGCTAAATAATTCACAAAAGGTCAAACTTTTTGAGTAGGGGGATGAGTATGGAGGAAAACAGCCAATTGTCAATGTTACTGCTCTGGAAACTTCTAATGTTGGACCCACCTTTGATTTTATTTTATTTTTCTTTTTATAACACAATTTTTAAATTTGCAAAAAAAGGAAAAAGGTAATGAACGTTTGAAATAATTTGCATTGTTGAATTATTTTGTTTATTTATTGTTGTTTACTTTTGACTTTGAGAAAAAGGGTAAAAGCGATAAACGTTAGGTGAAACCTTTTGCCACCATTTCCATCTTATGGGATATTAAATTATTTGTTTCACATTATTGTCCCTATTAATTAATTATTACATTATATAAACAAATGACATGAAATTTAATCACATGTCACGCAGATCTATAGTTAGTTTTCATTAAATAAAAGCTAACGTGTGTCTTGATATGCAAAATCTTTAATTTGGGTAGTGGAGGGGGCATTTACTTATGTGATATGCAAAAATCTTTAATTTAGGTATGGTTACATATGTTAAAAAAACTGATTAAAATTACTTTTTTGCTTGTTTAACTATTTTGTTTGATTTTATTTATATATGCTTGAAGTTCATATACATAAGATTAAAGTTCAAACAAAAATGAGTCAATATTATATATATTGTTAACGTTCAAAGTAAAAATAATTAAAATTCATCTATTTTTATATCACATGTTTAAAATATTGTATGCGCAAAAAAAATATTAAAAATATGTACAAATTAAATAATGCTATAACACTATCAAAAAAAATTATCCCGTAATTTTTTTATGTGAGTGATCAAAAAAGTTGATATGTACCAAAAGCTTTTTAAGATTTCTTTGGTTGCGATTGAACATACAATATAAAATTATAAGTTCAAGCAATATCTAAAATAAAAAAAGATATGATTTGATTTCAAAATTTTAAAGTATAAGATTTTTGTCTTGACTAAAATTTGATCCAATAAGAAATCTTGGCCCAAGAAGCAGATGCAGATTAAAAACAGAGGAATATTTTGGACCAAGTGGCGAGACAACTGTCATACGAAACATTAGCAAAATTCTAAGTTCGTGATATAAAAGTTCAACTATCGAAATATTAGCGAAATTCTAAGTAAGTCACATAAAAGCCCAACTATTTTTTTAAGGAAAAACATGAATAAGAGAAGAGTTGGGTTAAGCCCAAATCATTCGGTAGAAGAAAATTGGGCTATGGCTTCAATTCATTTAAGTTTGTTCTTATCATTGTTTGTTGGCTTGACACTAGACAATTAAAAATCTACTTTCAACTTAGATGAATTGCCAAAAGAGTTTGAATTTATTTGTCAAGTGTTGCTATGATATGAAAAACTGTCTTCATCTTTTTATGCTTGCAATTATTTATCAAACTTGATTTATTAGGTAAACTTAAGCTTCAAGATTAACTTTATAATCGTCTATATTCTTTCCTAAAGTGATTTTGTTTTTTGTTGGTGTGACTAAAGTGGCTGATCTTTTAACAGAAAATTACGCAAAAAAGTAAACTTATGCTATTTAATTATCATCATAGCTATAGTTTGCTATAATTATCATTCACGACTAACATTATACATTAATTACGTGACAGACTTGAGGTTTTTTAAAATTAGTAATGTTTATAAATGAATAATTCGCAGGATTAGACAATACATATGTATAATATTCACAATAATTTAACCTATATACAATACAATTCACCCCACCCACTCTCTGCCTCTCTTGCTCGCCTCTCTTCTCCATCTCATAGTCTCGCTCGCCTCTCTCCTCCATCTCTCAATCTCTCTTGTCATATATACAAATACAAATGTATAATATACACTTATTTAACCAATATACATGTACAATTCACCTTTCTCCCACTCTTTTCCCCTCTCCCTCCCAGTCTCGCTCACCTCTCTCCTCCATATAACATGTAGCTAAAAATTATAATTATCAAACTATAGCTATAGAAAGTAATTAATTATTTTAAGTAGCTAGTATGTGAAAATTTCTCGTCTTTTGTACCGACACAAAAGGCACCAGTTGGGCCTCTCTTTCTGTTTCGATGAAGGTCTTAATGCTCGCATTTTTGTGGTAACTTTTTTGGAAAAATTATTTAATTAGACATATTTTACTATTACTATATATATTATCACTATCTATATTTTCAAATTATTACGCATCTTATCACTAATTATGAGTTTCCTATAAAATATTGATACATATATTTTTTTCTATCAGATATATATATATATCTAAATACACTAAAATACATAATTATAAAATAGAGTGTATCTAAGTAAATAACTCTTAAATTAGTGAAATTTAGATAACTATCACCAACTTTTTTTACTGTTTACCTTTGTCAGAAACAACGGACGAAAACTTCAAAAATAGTAACTGAAAGGTACTTGTGTTTTTGGTTTTGAGTTTCTTTGTCTTGTGTTTTAATAGTAACCACGGAAAGAAAGCGGGGAGCATGGTGGTGTTGATGCTAATTGAGGAACAGAGTTCTCTATTTCTTTTGTGGATCGTAAGATTATTAACTTTGGAGCAATTGAAAAAGGTAGCAAAGAGCCTGTTAGACAATTCATGAATTAACTTAAATATTCGTCAATTCAACCTCCTAAACTAAAAATAGTCTAATATACGTGTATAATAATTAGGAAAAGTTAACAAATCGGCTAGTTATTTGATTAAAGATTCCATTGATAGAAGATACGAGAACGTTATTGCACGAGGAGGTATAATAAGTGATGATATATACAAGTTGACCTGAACATCACCCTCGAGAGACGAGGCAAGTGAGTTTTTGCATCATGATTACACATTCCAATGACGTGTGAACTAAAAGTTCAAAATTCCCTTCTCTTTTCATTTTTGCTTTATGTGTTTTGCTTGATAGAGAAGCTGAAGAAATTCCAAGTTTCATATCTAAACATCAATTGTATTTTAGTGCAAGCGTGCAGTAAATCACCTTGGGATCGACAAAGATTACTTTTTTTTTTTTAAAATAGAAGAATAAAGGAAAAAACTTTGATATACTTTGGAGGAATATGGAACAATCTTACGCTCTTTTTTCCTTTATTAAACTTCAAACTAAAGCCTTTTCTTTTTCTTTTCTTCTTCTTTGTCTCTTTCTTCATATATAATTTGATCCAATACTTTAACTAGGCTGTTAATACTACTATTTCATCACTATTTGCAAAGCTAGAAATTTCGTTAAAACTATTCATAATTTATATTTATGAAAAAATAATTTTTAACCTGTATATTTCGTATAATTTTCTAATATATGCGTGTGGATTTATATGCTTCAAAAGAATAAATTGTTGTAATTTGGTTACCTATCTCTAGTAGGGGCCGGAAGACCTTTAGTCTTTTGATTAAAGTAGTGGTCATCTGTTATCGAATTTGTAGTTTTCAATTTTTTATGAGATATTTTCCAACTTTAATGGATTTGCTTGGTGGATGTTTTAAACCCTAATAAACCCTTCACTTAATGACTGAGTTCTCATTATGTGAATCTATTGAATTATACTGTGGGCGCTGAGTTTTCAACAGTGATTACGAAACATAGCCGATTTTGTTTTCTTTCTTGGAGAAAGAAAAATCCAAACTCACTTAGGCCACGTTTTGTTGGGGAATAAATTATCGTAGAATTAACTGTTTTAGAATATGTTATTTTGAAACTATTTTATATATAGGATAAATAAAATATTCTAGAGTGAACTTTGAGATTAATTATACTTTATTTCTCGTACTAAATGAATCATTTTAATTAACTAAAGCTCAATGATTGTAGCAATTACTAAGTGTAGTAGTAATTCCTCCTTGTTAGCAATTGGTATACTAGTTGTAGTGGAAATTATAAGCTCCCACACAATGATACAAATAGAAGAGGATTAATCATGATTTTGATGTTATTATAAGTTCCAATTCACGTTATTATTATAATATATCATTATTGAATTTGCAGTTTTGCACATACATATATATGGTTTACATAAATTCGTAATCAAGCCTCTAAATCTATCCTCATGTACAAAGATATACATGTTAACTATAAAATTATGGAATGTGCTATAATGTACGAATCTTTTCGCTCTTAACCAAAGTTCAAATATGTTACATTCAAATTTTACCCTATTTTTAATTCTATATCATGAATATCTGAATTAGTCTGATCAGTATATTTAGAACACGTGATGATTTTTAAAAAAGAATTATTGATGACATGATATAGTAGCATTAATAGAAGGAGACAAAATATATTGGGATGACCACTATCGTTGATTGATAAGACAAGTGTAATAGGTGCAATTGGAGGATAGCAAAGAGTGTGTTTCTAATGAACTTTAGTTTACATCTAACATGACTCCAACGTAGTACAATGTTTTTCTCTTTATTGCCATGCATGGAAATAGAAATCAAAAATGGATTGACACTTTTTCCCTAAAAAAATAAAAATAAAATTGTTTCCTCTCACTTTCATGGATTGTACATTTTGTCATTTCAGTATTTAAAAGGAATCTAACTCCCTTCTTTTATATCACTTAGACTTTAAAGATAATCTTTTTAATAATTGTCTTATTCGAGCCAGTTTATGTGTAGGACTTTGCTGATTTTACGTAATGTTTGTTGAAGAAAATATTATAAAATAAAATTGGAAATAAAATGAAAAGAGCAAATAAATAAAATCTATCTTTTTTAAGAGAGATTCAAATTTTGTGTGGTATTAATCTTCATTGATACATAATATAATAACACGACAACGTTAAATAACTCAAACAATTTCAAATTAGTTGAAGAGTATTTATTATCTTTTCATCCAACATATTTATCGAGTAACTCTATTTATAAAAACTTGATCAAATGAAAAGAAGTCACAGCTGAAAATGATCCCACTTATAAATTCATTTTTGAATTAGTATTTTGAAAAAAATATTATGAATTACTTGTTATAATAATGAATTGTGTAGTTTTGCTTATGCTAGTAGAATTATAATATATAAATTGATTTTTTAAAAAAAAATTATTTGTAGGTCAATTTATTTATGAATTGTCATATATTTGTGATATTGATCCGTTACTCCATAAAGATTGACAGCCACGAGTGCAATGATTAATTTAGCATTATGTAAATCATGTTTGACATAAAGTTGGCCACTTTTGGGGTCTCTTTCTCAAAATCTAACACATATCTTCTACACAAATAATAATTATAATAATAATAATCAACGACTTGGAAGTATGCACTTACGCACATCATTGAAATTTCTACCATCTTTCTTTTATTATGATAGAGAAAAAGTTTATTATGATAGAGAATCTTTTTTTTTTTTTTGATTTCATATAGTAGTCTTTTTTGTAATCGTATTAAATCTCCCAAGATAAATATTCGTCCATTAAAAAAAAAATAGTAAGAATAGTAGATTAAATGGGTCAATAATTTCGAGAGAAAAAAAATTAACCTTGTATATGTCAATTTTGATGGTCTATTATTAAACTTACTCCAGATATAATATTTATCTGGTCAATTTATGATGGTTTGATCCAATTTTTTTCAAAAATGCTTATTGCGGCGAGTTTCGGACGAATTTTGAGGTGGAGCGTACTAAAAAAGTTTTGGGTGCAAATTAAAGATGTCGATTCATAGGTTTATAAGCTTCAAGATCATGTCTGTTGTTTCTTTTTATTCTTTTTGGTTTTTGATTTTTTTTTTGTTTTGAATCACATTTTTTATCGTTGGTGTAATGATATTTCTCGAATAGTGATTGTAATACATTTTTCCATTGTTGGTTATTAATATCATTCTCAAATAAAAATCATGATAATTTTTCTATATACTTAAGGTTATTTATTAAAATTTATTTGTAAAATAATTGATAATACTTTGCTTATTTTGTGAGTAATAAAATTATAAAACTGAATATACATGAGATTACTCTCTCTAGATCTATAAGACTTATGCCATGTCCCGAGACTTATGTGTCTTCTTATACTATATAAAACGTTTCGCCTCACGCACTTATCTTTTAAATCATTAGGCTTTGATCCTTAAAGGGAAATAAAAATTACTCTTATGAATCCTACCTTTTTAAGACCTATTTTTAATGCTCCAATTAATTGGTAGTTGAGATATTTAAGGAGTATACTAAATAGAAAAGATAAGTTTGGACAAAAATCTAATAATTAGAATTTAGAGCTATTACTTAAATGTTTTCATAAATGACTGTGCAACAACTCAGATATAGACGGGGTGGAGGAATATTTTAAAATGATTAATAAAGTTCCCAATTTTCCCTCTTATAAGGTTTTGATTCATTTCAAAATGAATTAAGCAAACAATAGTCAGAAGTTAATTAATCTTACAATCAATTCTTAAGAAAATATATTTTGTTAATCGTCCTATAATTTTTTTTCGTATGCTTACTGAGTGAATTTATTTCTATATAATAACTTGCTAATTATACAAGAAATATAAATCATACTAGAAAAATCTCGTACGAAATTTATCAAATGATATGCGCAACTAACCTAATTACCTATACGGACATTATTAGATTATCTTTATTACTTTTTTTTCCTTTCTATTTTAAAAGTCTTCCATTTTCTCAAATGTTAAAGGATAAGAACTAGGGGAATATATTTTCACTCTCTTTTCCCCTTTCAAAACAGAAATTATTAATTTTAATAAAATTAAAAAGGGAGATATTGTTTTGGGAAAAAGAAAAAGAAAGATAATGTTGGAGATTAAGGTAACATAATTAAATAATATGCAAAATTGTTATGCCAAAAGGAATGTCTAGCTTAATATGGCACATTGCTTCATCAAGACTTTTTTTTTTGGGCTATTTTTTCAGTTTACACACTCGTCATTATTTGATAAATAAAAATTAATTATATTAAAAAATTAAGTGATAAATAAAATAAATTTTAAAAGAGAAATACTTATATAATATTTCAATTTTGTTAGAATAAATTATATTCTGAATAAGACATAATACCAAGCTGTTCACTAGTCTTTTCTTTCACCCTCACTTGTAAAATCAATACCTACTCTTTATTCATATTAAATATACATAATTAATTAAAAATACATAATTAATATATCAAGTAAATGATAAAAATCCAATAAATGAACGGTCTAAATTATGTCTTGTCAAAATCTTTTGAAGTTATTTGATAAAATCATAAGATCAAAATCTTAATATAAAGAACGTATTAAAATATTGTCTGTCAATTAGCCTTTTGGGTTATTTATAAATCATAATGATCAAGTAGAGTAAAAACTTACATTTTAACGAGGATTTACATTCTAGTAAAAACTTCACCATTATAAATTAACTTTATATATAATTTTATGAGTGGAGTAACGAAGAAAAGTATAAAATATATTATTGTTAAAAAAAATAATCTCTTGATATTGAGTCATATCTTAATTTCTACTAATAATGAACGATATTAATCATAATTATAAGCGATAATTAGCTCAGATATCATAATTATCAGAAAAAAAGAAGAAAAGAAAGAGGTATAGATTATTTTTCTTTAATATTGTAGCTTTTAAAATGTTTTAAAAATTTAAATTCAAAACACAATATGGACAAAGAATATTCAATAAATTTCTCTGGTTTTTCAATTAAGTATTGTTACTTCTAGTATGGCAAGACAGACTATGAAGGAGGAGTATTTAATATTTTTTAAGAACCTAAAGAAGTTAATAGTCATTATTTTTTTAGCTGCATAAAGTAAATTTATATTTCAAATAATTTACGAATCACAAGAATATAAGTTACATTAAAAAAACATTGACGGAAAATTAATTGTCGGTCTCCCTTTAAGGGATTTGCGCCCACCCAATTTATATTATTTCATAATTTATTTTTCTATATTTACTTATCAAATTATATTATTTTAAAATATTTAAAATAATTATTCCATTTATAAAATTAATAAATAATTTATCAATATATACATACGAGTATTGTTTTACTTTTGCTACTATTAAACATGATTTATTTTTCAACTTTAAATGAGTTACATTTAATAAGGATACTTTTGATAAAGTTACCTGTCATATATTGTGTTTCAGTGTTTCTTAATTTTCGTATCAAAATAATATGCTTTTTATTCTTAATTTTTGTCTATTTTTGAGTTGATATACATAATAATAAATAATTATTTATTTAGTAAGTTTATCACTTTATCCTTATTAATTACAAAGGTGAATGAGTTAAAAATTTAAGATTTTCAAAAAAAATTATGTTTTTTGAAGTACTCGTCTCTCCTTAATTACTTGTTCAATTTTGAATATGCACATTTATTAAGAAAACAATTATTGACATAGTGAGTTTGTCATTGTATGTTTATTAATTATGAAGTAGATGAAGTAAAAATATTTTAAAAAAATTATGTATATTTCAAAGTAATTAATTGTGGGTATAATATGTAAAAAAATTACACTTTCTTGATTTGTCAAAATAAACAAGTAATTCGGTGTAATTATAAAAATAAAATAGACAAGTAATTATAAACAGAAGGAGTAATTGATCGAGGATATAATAGGTAAAATATTTATCCTTTCTTAATTTGTAAAAATAATAGAAAAAGTGAATAAATAATTAGGAACGGGAAGTATTAAATTAACATACGTATTCCTCGTGAAAAATTAAATACGTATTGCCATGTCATCATTGCCAAGTTTGCAGTGCGTCCTTGTTGGACCACCCCACCCCCTACTAACCCTCACCCCCTACCAACCCACCCTTCCCCTGTTTTCAAGTTTGATAATCATATAAAGCTCAAAGTAAGAACAGAACACAGAAAAAAAAAACACATACACACACAGTGTTCTCTCTCTCTCTCTTCTTCAGGCGTGTCATCCAAATTACAGTCTCTAATTATGCTCTGTTTTCTCTCTCCCTAAAACCATCATCAGTTATCCATAACTCTTTGTCTCCATTGTCTCTTCTTCACATTCCTATTATTATTATTACTATTGTGTGTATGTGTATGATGATCAATTCCTCATTGACATCACTATTATGCCGCAGCTTTTGACTCATCTATAACAGACAATAAAGAGATTCCTTCAATCATTTTTCACCCCACTCCTTCACTTCCCCTGTTTTTCTTCCTGTTGCTCTGTTTTTTTCTTCTTCTTCTATAAAAATACTCAGATATGGATAGGTATAGTTATCAACGAGAGAGGGAAATTTCTCATTCTTCAAACCCATCTTTCTCTTCTACACTTCTTGACGCAATTTACCGTTCAATTGATCAAGGAGAAGAAGAAGAAGAGATTGTTCTTTACAAAGAAACAATGCGTAAGAAACAGAGCAACAATATGGAGAGTTTTCAAAAAGCTTGTATGATTGAGAAATGGATGGAACATAAAGTAAGTGAAAAAGTTGTTGTTCGAAGAAAATCTATAGCTGATTTCGAAAGGAATCTGATGAACTCGAGCTCGAGTTCTTCAGATTCCAGCTGTGGGGGTGTGTTTTCTTCTTCAGAAACTGAATCCAGTTACAATAATGTAGTTATAAATTCAGCTGGGTCATCTTCTTCTTGTTATGGTCTAAACAGGCCTAAACCAATCAGAACCTCAATTTCCGGTTCAAACCCTGAAAAACTCAGCAAAAATCAAGCTAAACAGCTCAACAACTATGGCGATTTTCGCCATAATCATCCTCCCATGGAAAGAGATTTCGCTCCCAAAACCAAAAGTGAAACTGGTTTTGTGAAGACGAAATCAAAAGCGCTGAAGATTTATGGAGATTTAAAGAAAGTGAAGCAACCAATTTCTCCGGGAGGTCGATTAGCAAGTTTCTTGAACTCACTTTTCACTGCTGGAAATACAAAGAAACCCAAAGTTGTTTCTTCGAATTCTGCAAATGCATCTTCTACATGTTCTTCAGCTTCTTCATTCTCCAGGTCATGTTTAAGCAAAAGCACACCCAAATCCAGCAGCAACGGAACCAAACGTTCCGTTAGATTTTACCCAGTGAGTATCATCGTAGACGAAGATTGTCAGCCATGTGGACATAAAAATCTGTACGAAGAAAAAATACCCAAACCAGAGTCTCTAAAGAATATCAGAAACACCGTTAACGAAGAGCTCAAATTTCATTCAATGGAGAAAAATCGTCGAGTAGAAGAAGCTACTAAGGAATTGCTGAGAAATTATCAGAGAAATTCAAATTCCCAAATCAAGAAAATGGAAATTTTCGATGATGAAGATGATGACGATGATGATGGTGCAAGTTGTGCTAGTTCAGATTTATTCGAACTTGATAATCTTTCTGCAATTGGAATAGATAGTAATAGGTATCTCGAAGAATTACCTGTTTACGAAACTACTCATCTTGATACTAATCGAGCCATTGCTAGTGGTTTGATTTTGTAATAAAAGTGTATTATTTATTGTTAACTAATGTAATTTTTGTAATTGGTTTGATTGGGGTTTTATTTTACATTTGAGAGAAATGAAATTTCTTCTCAAAATTAATCTTTAATATCTATCTTGTGTATGTACGTGTAACTTATTAACATCAATTTGCTTGTTTGCTTTAAGGAAAAAGTAAACTTATCTCTTAGTCATAGGTAGGATGTTTGAGTTGATATTGAATTAAGCTGAATTCAATCGAGTTTGTTATAATATAAAGTTCAATTTAATAAAACCTTGTTAGAGTATAAATGAGTTGAACAATACTTATAGTTTAAATTGGTAATTAAATTTAAATATGATTGAATTATTAAAAGTAAAATAGGGTTAACTTAATGATATTTTTTTTTTAAAAAGTTCAGTATAATAGTTGTTAAACTCCAAAAATGAAAAGGAGGATTATTGAGAGATCATGTTCACACGAGAAGAATATGAAATAAAAGCAATTCAAGAAAAGGTCACAAAGGCAGATCGTTGTATTCATCAAAGAGAGAGTTCAGACTGTTTCTTTCTTTTCTTTCGCTCCGCTTTGTATGAGCTCGTTCACATTATTATTTTAAAATTTAAAAAAAAAAAAAATTATTGAAGATTAATCAAAAATAATATTCCTTTTCCATAAAAATAAGAATAAGGTCACACATCTTATTCTAACTACATTTATAAAATTATATTGAATTTATCGATATTATCGTTATTCCATTGCTTTTATTGTGGGTCCTTTTTATTTTTGCTTGAAGATGGCGCTAGCATCACTACCATAAATATCCCCTTCGAATTATCAAGTCAAAAAGCACTCCTACTATAGCTTATTTATCAATAAGAGTAGTACAAATGCTACTTCTTCAAATTGGATACATTTATTATTTCCTTTATTTTTATTAACTATATTTCACTGCTAGTAAATGCTACTTTTACTACTAGTTGCATGTAGCAATTTTTCAGAAAAAATAAAATTGATAAATCTTTTTTAGAGAAAAGTTGTTTGTATTGTTCAAAAAGAGTGTTAATTAAGTAAGTAAGATACTTGAGAGAGAAAATAAATAAGAATTTTGGCTAATATAATTAAAATTGAAGTTATTTAAAAGATAAGATAATAAGAAGAGGAGACATTAACCATGATGGTAATTAATAAAGCAAAGTAAAAATGTGGATGATGAAAATGATAATTGAAGGAAGAAAAAGATGATCCAAGGATAAAAGAGGGATTGCTCATGGTCTCCAAAAGTTTAGGACATAAAATCTATGGTCAGATTTTTGTTGGGTCACCCTTTACCTTATTATTATTTTATTTTTATATATTTTATTTTTTACTCGATATTCGATATTTACTTCATTTCAACTAATTCGAATTTACTATGAAAAGTTTCCGTTTGGGAGTAAAACATTTTCAATAATTTTTACTAAAAGTTTCAAAACATAAAAAGGTAAATACTTTGAAGAAACTACTCTCATTTTTTTTCAATTCTACTTTTTTTTAAGTAATAAATAAATAAAATAATAATCACCCAATTTTTAGAATTATAAGCGAGATTCAACTAAATATGTTTGGATAATTTTACTCAATTAATAAAATATTTTATTTTTTCCACTTAAATTCAATAATTTTAATTAATATAAAAAAATATTTATCATTCTATCGCTAGCTTTGACGGTCCAATTCTACCTTGCTTACTACCACCACCTACTTATGTAGAAAAATGAAATAGTCCAAGAAATTAATTAAGTATACTGACAGTACTTTTTTGTGTACACAAAGGTCAAATTAAAGGGTCTTTATTTTTCAAAGGAACTGTTTTTCTTCTCACCCCAATATGCCAACAATATACAATTTTGTTCCTACTGGAACCACATAGATATGATGGCATCCAGTGGAACTCTCAAGAAACTATATTAAAATTATCATATAAAAACTTTATATTATAATTATTAATATTAATAATAATGTGTGGTTGTCCACATATAGAGATCAAACATTAATAGATTGAGGCCCCTCATTTTGGAATCCTAAGTTGCTTAATAACTCTATTTTAAATAAATATATACTATAGTAATATTTGCTTTGAGGTTTTTCTTTTAAAAAAAAATTATTTTCAGAGACAAATTAAATATGTAGGGATCATCAATAATACATAAATTATAATAGAGAGATTAGTAATCTAAATAATGCAATGCAGGAATTGTTTTTATTAGGTGTTTGGTATAAATATCAAGTATAAATTAGTATAGAATGTATAATTGAAAATTTGATTAAATGTTTGTTTTACTTACCGTGAGAAACAAAGGTTTTTCCGTCACGAATTAATGAAATATTTATCTATAAAATATAATTTTTTTATCAAATCAACTCACTGAAAAATATATGGTAAAAATAAATTCTCATCCAAATGTTGAGAAGCTTTCTAATTTTCCGTATACAAACATTTTAATTTTTTTCTCTTGATTCAATAATTTTTATTTTTTTTTATTTAAAAAAAAAACACATTCGGTTTTCATATAAAATAATATATATGCCTTTATAGGACAATTTTTAAATTTACTACTAATAAAAAGTTTTATTTTTCGGGACTAATAAAAAGTTTCTCATTTTCTTATTCATGCTTTTACTATTAGTTTGATGATTAGGTTTAGTTGATTTGTTACTCATCCTAGTACTGTTAACTTTAATTTATTAATTAATTATATAATTGCTGGTTAGGGGCCAAATGTACAATTTCTACAGCTAAAAGTATGCCTATTGTGAGCTGTGATACGTACTTGAAATTTGTAAATAGTA
This sequence comes from Solanum habrochaites, assembly GCA_027704765.1. Taxonomy (NCBI): domain Eukaryota; kingdom Viridiplantae; phylum Streptophyta; class Magnoliopsida; order Solanales; family Solanaceae; genus Solanum; species Solanum habrochaites. The sequence continues at coordinate 66,787,227 of JAKWJA010002491.1, forward strand.
TACTAAAGCAACTTAATTAATTAGTACACGTGATGTCCACGATCAAAAGTTCAAATTAAAGTAATTACTCTACTAATTAGCATAATGTAATGTTAATTATCTTGTGATTACTGTAAAGATATGTGAAATCTAAGAAAAAGGAATGCTTAGGAGAGAGAAACATATTCAAAACTCTAAATTTATTAATTTTGGGACAGAACAATAACTGGGTTTAGAATAATTATTTATGAGTTAATAACTCTTTTTTTTTTTTTCAATTTCTCACTTAATTATTATGATTTTGATTTTAAACTTTATAATAGCTGACGAAGCACATTTAACCTTCAATCACTTGAAATATGTATTTTTAATTCCTTTGCTCATTAGCCATCATAATTTTTCCAAATACATTATTAAAATCAGTATAATCTTATCAGTAGAGTTCGAAGAGGGTGAAGTGTATGCAGACCTTACCACCTACCTTTAAAAGAATAGAACGATTGCTTCCGATAACGATCAACTCAAAAAAAAAAAAAAACAGCAAAGTACAAGTGTAAAGAAAGTTGTAATGAAAATATGAAGATAAAGAAATATTGACATTAAATTACTAATGTGCATATTTGACGGTAATATTCTTTTAAAAATAATTTTAATATAATAATTAATCACATAAAATAATAATAAAAATATATATTTTAATATATTGAAAGTACCATATTATATAGAACATAAGAAAAAAATTGAAACGTTAATATATAATTTTAATCTAATATTATTGAGTTTTGTCAAATTCATAACTTAAAGAGGTGGACCTTCTAACTTAATTAGTTAAAATAAGTACCCTACAAGGGAAGTTAAAAAATAAAATAGGAGATTAGAGATGAGGACCACTAAATCATAACAGTTTGATACGCTAATTAAACTATATATATTCTATGCTTAACTTCCACATTAGTATAATATAATATAATCACAAAGTTAAGGGTAGCTTGAACTATAGGAAAAGAAAAGCCTATATCCTACTTATAGACTTTGAATTGCCTATGAAAAAAAAAAAGATATAATTTTTTTAATTTAGGACCCATTTTTGTTAGTTCACAACCAAAGTTTGATGGCTCTAGGACTTTAACGTACAATATTTAATGTAATTAATTATAGAAAAGACTTTGAAGTGTACATCAATAAATTTTAGTACTAAAAGAGAATACTCATTATCAGTTAATGGCTCATTTAAGACCTAGCTAATATATTGATATGCTAAGACTTTAAGCTATGATTTTTAAATTTCATACTATATACTAAAATTTTAATTAATTTCATATATGAATACGTACATAATGCTTTTTTAATCATGCACGCCTATAAAGTAGGCTTGTTGCATGCTCATATTCCTTGTCCCATTTCACATTACACTAAACTAGCTAGTTAAATTAGTGGTATAATATGTCTTGTTTTGCAGGATATTAATTTCATTTGTATGGATAATTATATGTAATTATCATTAGTGAAAATTATTAGTTTTTCAATGCAATTTTGTGCTAAATATATAATTATATACGTAATTATCATTAGTGAAAAATTACTAGTTTTTCAATATGTCAGTGATAATTTGTTTAATTTTCACCTTGTGTTTTTCAGTGATATGATTTAATAGGAAATGAGTGAAAAAATATAATCATGTTTTATCAAAAAACATTTGTATCTAGTTGTGCGATTGCATGAATGTATGTAGATCTATTTTAATTTTTAGTTTCTGATTCCAACATTTGGTGTCTATATATTGTTCTTGTTATAGATGAATATTTAGATGAAATTTACCTCCTTAATTTCATCCTTCCTTACATGCATTTGTTAATTCACTTCCCTCAATGACAATGAAATAGAAGATTCTTGTATCTCGTAGAATATGGAATTGCTAATTTCATCCTCGTGTCTCATTCCACATATCAAACGGTCTTATATGTGATGACCGTGTTAAAATTTAATTACAATCTTAATCTACAAAAGTTAATCAAACTCAATAACTGTACATGAAATGTGTGTTTATTTTTTCAATTCATTTTTTTTAGTTATTCATTAACCAAGGAATAGTGGGGAATCAACATTAATCATGAGAAGAAAAAGGAAACTCCTCTACTCAAGTCAAAAGTTGCTAAAAGAACATTCACTAAAGTTTATTTAGTTTGGATACATATATAGAAATGGATTTTACAAATGAAAAAAATTCACAAAATAATTTAATTTAATACATGAAGCTTTGTATATATTTAATTAATTAATGGCGCGTTGAGATAAGATGCTAAACTTGCTTTATAATATATGGTTGGTGAGGTGGGGAATTAAGTTAAAACTTCAATTAATCATGAAATTAAATAGGAGTCTAGACGTGAGACCACTCTGAGTTGACTATTTTGTTTAGTTTCAAACATAGAGATAATCATCATCCTAATCTTCTCCATAATGTAAAGTTTGACACAATTACTAGAACTAGCGGCTAGTACAAATTTTATGAGTAGGTTATTTCTTTTATTTTTCACCTTACTAATACCAATTAAAATGAATTATTATGAGTACTTATTTTTTTATTTGAGGGGTCTCAATAATTGAGTCCGGAACCTAAATGTTGAAAAAATTAACAAAATTCAAAAAAATGGTAATATGAAATTTCTTGTAACTTTTAAAACGGTTAAAAATTCGACTCATGAAAGTAGCGATTTATCTGCTTGAGAAAAGTAAAATCGCTGTGCAAAATAAAAGCGAATGTTAAAATTTTGATTGTTTTAAAACAAAATCGCTCCTTTTTCAAACTAAAACTTTCTTTTTTAATATGTCGCCGGCCTGAGGCAGCGACTTTCTTAGTTTAATTTTTAAAATTATTTTTTGCTTTTTAAAACAAGTAAATAATTTTTTAAAAAAATCAAATCGGCAGCGATTAATTGAATTTTAAAAAAAGAAAAAAATTTAATTAAAAATCGCTGCGATTGACTTTTTTAAGAAAAAAAATATTTTTAAACGTTTAATAATAATAATAATAATTAAAAAAAATTTGAATTCAAGTCGCTGCCTCAGCGCGACATAACAAAAAGTATAATAATAAAAAAATATATAATATATTTATATTTTGAAAATCCTCCCGAAAAACAATCGCTCTTAGGGAGCATTTTGTTAATTTTTATTTTTTTGAAAAAAAATAAATTTAACAAAATCGTTGTTATAGTAAAGAATTTCTCACTTTTTTTCGAGGACACAAATCGCCTACTAGTGAGCGATTTTGCCGTTTTAGTTAAAAAATCATTACTTCATATACCGTTTTTGAAATTTTGTTAACATTTTTTTCACCCTTTAGACTCCGAACTCGGAATTTAATCGTCCAGTATAAAAATAATTAGTAATAATTAATTTCTAGGATAATCATTAGTTAGTGATCTGGTAAATAATTGATAATCAACTGTTGTTATAGTAGGTTAAACTACACTTAGAGACGGAGGTAAAACAAAAAGTTGTTCATAATTCATTAGTTATGGTTCAAATCTTGTATTTATTTTTTTTAAAAAAAAACATATAAATTTTAAACTCACGAATTTAAATTTTGATGAATTACATCTGACTATACTAATATTGAATAATTTTAACACATATATCTGTGAACCTAATTAGCTAGCCAAAAAAATCTGGAATAATATGTCGCCCCAATCAATAATTAAATGAATGTTTCAAACTCTATCTGAGTTGTTACAATCACAGCATAGTTAGTGTCTTTTTTTGTGCATATCCTAACAAGATCCAACTAGAACTCATATTTGAATATGTATTATTCTTATATATACTATAATTATATAAAATTATTTCTTATATATATATTATGTGTAATATGCTGGATTTGTTACATACCAACCATGCACATGGAATTTTCATATATGTGGCTGCTGTTACTGAATTTATCAAGTGTGTAGGACATATTGATTCAAAGTTATATACTCAAAAGAATGACACATAAAAGGTAGAGATTAAATGTTTTTTGTTTTTATTATTATTAGTTGGTTTTTTGTTCGATATACTGTGTATTATCTTTCATCTCATATTATTTCGTTATATTGTTACTGCTCTCATATATGTATCGAAAACAACCTCTCTGTCTCTACGAACTAGGCTCTGCGAGTAAGATCTATTGATTTCCCTAACTGACTTGTGGGATTACACTGAAGATGTTATTGTTGTTTGGGATTTGAAAAAGAAGATTAATAAATTGGTTCTTCATAAATAAGTTGTTGTTTTAGAAGGGTGCATAGAGGGTCATAGAGTAAGGTACCTACCCAGACAAAACTGATCCTTTTGTAAGGCTGTGTTTCATCTATTCTTGACTTGTTACCATCTTTTTATTTATAATATTATTTGTCTATTGTCTGGTCTTGATGATAATAGTTTCTCTATATTGTCCTTTCTCTTGAATTAGTTTACAGTGTATTTACAATGGAAACATGATATCTATATTGTTCGCATCTTTAAAAATATCATTGCAGTTGTGTTAAACTTGTCTTTAAATTCATAATATTTGAAAGATTCAATTAGAACTGAGCTATAGTTCTTTTTACGAGTTTGATTAAATTTAATAGCTTTAACTTTAAACATTATAAATTTCTATTTTAAAAAATTTAGAACTCATAAAATTAAACCCAAATCTATGGTGCTGTAATTATTATTTGCCTGTACGTTGAACTGCCTTATCGTGGAAACCCCAAATCTATTATTATTATTATTATATATACAATAAACAATACCATAAACCTCATGTTAAGTTTATGTTATCTGTTTTATACATGTTAATCAAAAAACCAAAACATAGAGTTGTATCGTGTAATTACTTTGCAGTGATAACAAATAACAGTGCATAATTCAAATTTTAGCCGATGTGGATTTCATATAGGAAAAAAGAAGATATAATAAGGGAAAAATTATTTAGAATATCAAATATTTAGCTTATATTAGGTACAATATCTGTAGTTTAAGAAAATTATAATTCTTTCTATAGTCTAATTTGTATAAATACAAATTTTATATAATTTGATTTATGATGGTATAAATTCAGAATTTTGTACATGCTTACCTTATTTATTGATATACAATTTATAATAAATTACCTTATTGATATATTGACCAGTGATAGAGGTTCGAAAAATTATAAACGTATAAATACATAATTTATATAAATAGTTATCCTATTTATATATTTACAAACAAAATATAAAAACGAATAAAAATATACAAATCAAACTACTTATGAAACAAAATTATCGAATCTATTATTATATTTGGTATTTGTAAAATTTTTGTTGTGAAATAATGTGAGAGGACAGGGTGAGGGCCCAGTTTTGATCTGGCAGATCTGTATATGTAGTTGGGTACGGGCCCAAAAATGACTTTTGGGCGCACGTGATGGGCTGGCCTGCATCTACAGTACCCTTTTGTCGCGCATGCACACGTGCGTTCCTTCTTCACCGATCCCCATTACTACCCAGTTAACCCCGGTGGATTTTTCCGAGAAGAGATGATTAGATAAAATATAATATATATATATAAAATTTATCGAAGATTATAAAGATTGGGAACATATAAGGGTGTCGAGTTGGTAAATAATCGAAACATATCTAGTTTCATTTCATTTTGTTAGTATTACTCTTTCGGTATCTTATTTGATTTGATTTTGGTGTTATTATTTTCTTCAATTATCATATTATTTGTGTTGTTATCGTTTTTTTTTTTTTAGTTCTTACTTCACATTCTTTATAATACTTGATACTCTCTCTGTCCCTATTTACTTGTTCATATTTTCTTTTATATCTATTCCTATTTGTCCATTTTAACAAATCAAGAAAAGATAACAATTTTTTTTCCTAATATGCCCTTATTTAGTTTCAGAAATTTTCTACTATTACTGAGTTGTAATGCATGCTTTATGGAACCAAAAAAAATTATTATATTATACTTGAGAAATTGCATCTGTTAAGGGTAAAGGTAAAACTGTAACTAACCTATGATAATAATTGATGTCTTAAGATATGTGTCACTAAATAGGGACAGAGAGAGTATATTTTATTTAAGTTAAGGGTATATTCGAAATAATTTATCTATCCTAGTAAGGTAGCATCAGGGTTGTGTAATGTGTAGACACTATCTTCACCAGATAGTACTTATAATATAATTATATTGAGTATTTAGTAATTATAATTTTTACGGCTATTAATATAACTAAATTTTGTAATTAACTTCTAAATAAATTGAATCGAAAACTCCAATATTGCTCATATATATATATTTCTTACTTGAAATATAATCCTCCAACAAAAAAATTCAATTGAAACTTATTTCTTTATCCTTTATGTGATCTGCCATTAATATCTAATTTTAGTATTATACTTTAAAGTGAGAAAAATATGCCACTTAACTATATTATAAAACCATTAAAAAAAAGCACACACGGTTTCTATTATTGGTTTAGCCAAAACACAGTAGGGATATAAATATTTTAGATTTGTTTAATATACCATTCATTTATCAACACCTGTAGGTGTAACTTAACAAGATATCTTATATTAATATCGATATTGAACTTATATTCATTTTTTTTAAAAAAAGAGAAAATTGTTTAAATAAAAATAATTGAATTTTAGTTATGTTTCGAAATGGATATATTTATATTTTTTATTTGTAAGAAAGAAGAGACAGAGTGCAATGCAGCTTTGTTTAAAGTTAAAGAGGAGAGGAATAAAGAAAAAGTAGTATACAATCTATTTTTTCAAAGTAATACTCTTTTGTTTTGGTGATCCCAATGTTATATATTCAATTTTTCAGTATTATTATTCAAGTGGATGCAGCTTTTTGTTTTCTTTGGCTTTTATTGGGAAAGAGTAGAGTCACCCCTTTTTCCTTTTACATTTTTTAAATTTCATATCCGATTATCGTATTATTTTATTTTTTTATAAAATTTAATTTTATATAATATTTTAATTTTAATTTTGTACATGAAATTAAAAAACATTATAATGTGACATAATATTAATTTAAAACTACAAGATATACAGTCGAATCAAATTTTATATTAAATCAAATTAGATTTTTTTAAATGGATGAGATATTGTATATTTTGCTATTTCTTTTTCACATTTATTTTGTAACAGAAGAAATAATACAACTTTTTTTGTGCTAAAACATTGGAAGAGAGAGGAGTTGAATATAGAAGATATTGGTATTAGATAACTTAAAAAGATAATTGTAATTTAATAGTGTGATAAGTAGAGAAAAAGAGGTTAAGTAAACTATGTATGAATTTATAGCTAATTTTCCTTTTACATATATTAATTTGGTGGTGTTACTTAAATTTAATTTTTTATTGCTCCTCAATTTAACTCACATATAGTTGAACCAACCTTTTTTTTCTCCAACATATAATTTAATAGATGTTCCAGCCTTTTAAAAATAAAAAAGCAAAAAAACAAATTTAATTTACTCCAGTTGATGAGCACTAATTGCTATTGCTGTAAAATTAATGTTAAAAGGATAATAGTAGATCAAAAACGAATTTACAGTTTAGCAAACTAATTAATTTTCATGATAGAAGTTTTGTTGGTTAATTAATTATCACTTCCTTCGTTCCGATTTGTTCGTATTATTATTTATTTTTTTAATTCGTTTAAAAATGAATGGTTTCTTTTGGCATTTCTTTGATTTTGATATTTTGTTGGATTAAAAAATTAGTTTTCAAAATTCAATACAAAATTAAAATCAGACAAATAAATTGACGAACGAAGGTGTTTGTGTGGTCAAAGAGTCTTTGAATGCATATATTGAAGAGTTGCATCAGTTTGGTTTGATGATGGCAACTGTTGAATTTTAATACATAGCACAGAGTCATTGACAAAAATAACCCCAACTAACCCTAAGCGGCCACGTGGAAGGATCCACACCGCTAGCTATAACATGTTCGATAAAACTTAATATTGATTCGAATAAATATTATATTAAAAGTTTACTTAGTCTGTCGCATAAGTTAACTAATGAAAAATCTAATCGTTTTTGTATTTTATATAGAATTTATAAATTATTTTGATTTTGATTTGTACGATTCTTAATTGATGTTTTTTCTATTGTCTGCTTGTCTAGTGTAACTAGTCTCTCCAGTCACAATCTGAATTACTACTATTGTCTACTACTTTTATTTATTTATTTGACAAGGCAACCATAGTTTCTTTATAAGAATCACACGTTTAATTTAAGAAATTGACGAGAGAAAACTATGTATTTAATTCATAATATGACTAACTGAATGGTAAAGGACATGCATCTCTCAAAAATGCATCTCTATCGTTGATTTTATTGATTGATTTGAAAAGGAAATCTTGGCGTACTTAACTGGTAAAATAATTTATCATGTGATTAGAATATTACGAGTTTAAACTTGCAAAAATACAGGATAAACTTTTTGAACTAAAGCTTATTGCTCTAAATATTTTTCTTTTCAAGTACTTCAAAGAATGATTGTATACGCGCTAATTAAGTACAACTAATAGACGACTTTTAATCTTTGAATCTAATCGTCGTTTTGTTCTAAAATTCAAAACTCATAAACGTAAAATTTTCAATTAATCTTTACCAGTATCTATTGTCTGCTTGTCTAGTGTTACTGGCTCTCATGTCGCAGTCTAATGTGTCGTCAACTGTTTGTAATTAAAAATTGAAAATGCAAGCAAAGATTGTCAATTACAATCACACGTTTGGTTTTAAGAAATTAAAATAGACAAGAGAGAGATGCATTTAATTCATAATTTATATCACTAATGAATATTTCATGGTGGGTATATGAATTAAAAAAATATAGTTATATTTAACTATTCCCCTCTATATTATATCCATGTTACTTATTTTATATTATTTCAAACATGATTTGACATATTATCAATTAAAGTTATTTATCATTTTAGGAAATATTTCTCATAATAATAATAAGTTAAAAAGCATTTAACTTTATTTCCGTGAAAGAAGAGAATAATATTGAGTGTCCCACTAGTATATTGCCCATGCAACTTAGGGGGTTTAGAGTCATGAGTATACAGATATTACTATATTATATAATTTCTCATTTATATTATGATGACTAGTTTGATTTTATTTTATTTCATTTCATTTCTAGTGATTGATGGTAACGTACTACCGTATTAATTAAACATAACTAAATTATAGTAGTAGTAATTTTTGAGGAACCCGACATCATGTTTTATAAATGACTTCCACTAACTTTGATCTGATTTTGATGGGACAATAATTCTCAATGTCAGATTTACTTTGAGTAAAATAAAAAGGCATAACACATGCTTCTCCGTCCTAATTTATACGACTCGTTGATCTTTTAAATTTATCTAAACAAATTAATATATTTCTATGTTTATTAATTATTTAATCATAAAATACTTAGCCATACCGATAGTTTCATAAGTCATTCTTTTTTTCTTAAACTACATAATACAAAATTGGACAAAGGGAGTAATTAGACATTCAAACTTGATTCGGCAAACAACCACTTCAACTTTAAAAGCGTCATATATTTTAATTTGGTTTCATCTGACTACTGAACTCTCTAATAAATTCATCTTCATTGTGTTTCGTAGACACCAACTGTGAACTTGTTTCCACCTAACTCCATCATTTACATTTACCTAAATATTCGGCCTCTGTAACTTTCAAATAATTATTATGTGAACTTGTTTCCACCTAACTGAGTGAGTATTTTTCAGTCCAGTCTAGTCTAGTTTAGTACTCCTACGTAGTAGTACTAAGCAACAAAACATTAAAAGGCCATTTTCGTGCAGGAATTAATAAAAGTTAATTTTGACATATAATACATTGTACAATGTTTTTGGTTGGAGGGGTTAGAAAATAATTAATGCAACATTTTAATTGCTATACAAAAAAAATATAGATGCCCCATAAATTTAATGTGCTTGAGGAGATTCTTTTGTCTTATTTTCTATGTTACTATACCTTCTTTCACTTGGGTTAATTTTTTATCCCCAACTTCTTGAGTTGGTGGTCTACTGCAAATTAAAGTGTCTATCTACCTCTCAAGTAATGCTCGCATACACAGTATTCTTCGTCCATCAAATTCAATTTGTGAAATTATACTAAGTATGTTGTTTAACCTCGACGAGAATCGGTATGTGTTAGGAAAGTGAAACCCTACTCAAAAATGTAAAAGGAAAAGTCACTATAAATAGGGATAGAGACTAGACAAGAATGATTGGACGTTAACCACTTCCTCAGCAATCTAAAGTGAACGATATCCCCACATATATATACTATATGCTAGTTAAATGATTTTATTATAAAGAATTACCTGACATGCACGAAAGCACTGACCCCCAAATATAATTACTGAAAAAAGAAGAAACACTCCATTGGTTACCTGTCTTTGTTCACTGTTTTCATACACAAAATTTTAGGCATGATAAGTTAGGCCCCTTTCTTGGACTTGCCGACTTTGCCTATGCTTTAGGCTACTGTACACAAATTCGGTTCATTTGAAAAAAAAAAACATTACATAAATGAAGTGTTCATATAATTTGATCTGTCTTCCGGGTGTGCATTGACTCAAATTTGTATAGAGTTAGAAAAAGTAAATACACATCCTACGACGTACCGTACGCATTTTATGTCATAGAATGAGTATATCTTCTTAATTTATCTTATACAAGTGTCTACTCGTGCACTACACTCAAAATTTTATGGGTATAGATAGTAGTTGAGTTTAAGTTACAAGGACATACTTATAAGTTATGTCTTTGAGAAATATTGGGGAAACAATAAGAAACTACAATCTAGCGAAAAAACTAATCTTAGTCTTCATTAAATTTTAAAAATAAATTCTACAATTCATGTCAAGAATGCCATCGAAACCGTCTTATCTACTTTCACAAAGTAGGGACAAAACTCAATACACATAACCCATCTTAGACTCCAGTTATGAAATTATACTAACTATATTGTTGCTAACTTGCTATTCAACGACTCACAGTGGAGTTAACAAAATGACTACATTAATCGAGGGATGCATGTGATGGTCGGCCCATTTCCAGTTCTCGACTTCTAAAGTCCAAATGTTTGAATAAGCAATAAAGAGTAGAAACAGTGAAAAGCAGCCATATTGTCATGGAGTTTTAAGAAGGTTACAGATTCCAAAGGTAAAACTCCGAGATAATAATGTCCTGAAATTGCACCTAAAGATTTTAAAGTTGGCTATTTGTGAATTATCACAACGGATATTAGAGTCCGACACTAATACGGACTGTCGAATTATAAGAATGTCAAGTTCACTAAATCCAACGAAAAGTATATTCATCTAACCTGCATTGGCATGTAGTCCTTAAAATATACTTCTTCAACGATGAACAAGCTTGCAGTTACTCAATTCGACTGCAGATAACAAGAAGCTAAGATATCCAATTATTAACGCATTGACACTTTCAGGATCCAAGACCAAAACTTTTTATCTCACATTTCACAAATGAACAGCAGTAAATATTATCTGGAGGAAAAAAGCATGTCCCCAGATATTGTACTTACTCTAGGGTGTAACATGATCAAATATAGAATACAACACTGAAATCTTCGAGCCACTACTGATAAATAGGTTTCACTTCATAAAGTTGAAAAACCTCTAGCTATTCTCATTGTATAGCTCATTCTTCAATAGTAATACCTGGCACATGCATCCTTCCAAATCGGCATATAGAACTAGCAGCGCCACTATCTGGCTCAATCAAGTCTTCAATGGAGCCTTCTTTTCACGGTCAGATATACGAGAAGGAGCATTAGAATGTGATTTGAATCGGCCTCTGCCTCCTCCATCTTCCTTCTCCTGCATAACGTAAACTATTTGTGAGCATCACAGGCATCAACTTTCTCTAGAGTACCTAGTTTGATGACATTGGCACCAAACTACACCTCTATACATCTTAACCTTAGCTGTCCTAACTTCCTCATCCTGGGTGCTTTGGTCGATAAGACCACTCATACTTCTGTGACACAAATTCCTATGCAATTAGACTAGAAAGAAGCTAATGGCATTGCACGTTGCCTGAGAAATGCCAAATCACCATATGATCATGAAGCTTATACACCTGTTGAATATGATGGCCAGAAGAAATAGCTCGATATGCCAGAGCTGATAACACTATTGATGGAGAGCAAATGTGAAAAGCACAAGCAGAAATCCTTTACCTTTTTCTTAACAATCTGCACCACATCTTCATCCTCAAGCATTTGAGCAAGCCCACAATGCTGGGGGGAGTGCCTTGCACTAGTACCCCAAACCAACACATACTTCACATCCTTAACAAGACTCCGATGTATGTGATTACAGAAATCTTCTACCGTACAGCCACCTCTATCCTAAAATCATTAACAACAAGAAGATGCATCAACACAATTAGAGAAAAGTAATGAGCAGGAAATTAATTCTTTCCCTCTGTGGGGGTTCTCAAGTTACTATTTTTAACATGAAATCATCTCCACCAATCTATGATCAGTGAATGAAATTTCTAGAGTAACCAAGCATGGATAAAAAAAGAAGAGAATCTTCAAGCATGATCTGCAACATAACATACAGCAGAAAGCACCACTGGATCTGTGAAGTCTGGTTGCTGGCCTTGAGGCTTTGTGTAAACTCTGACAAGACCCATCGCTTCCCACATTTTTGCAAGCAATCTATCCAGATTCAGCTGTATCATAAAAATAAATGCATAACATTAACTATATAGACAATGCAGGAAACTTCTAAAGAGCATGTCAGTATGTAGAGATCGTTTGCCAAATTCAAAAATCAGAGGTAGTGAACCCGTTATTCAAAAGCCATGTCCAAATCGGGCAAAGGAAAACAAAGTAAATCTTTTCTGTTCCATCATCAAGATAAAAAACCAACTTGAAAGTATCTTAGTGACCATAAGAGTGTTCTTATTTGCAGAAGGATAAACTACAGGTAAGAAGATTCTCCTGGTCAAACCAAATTCTCTAGAGCCAACGCAAAAGAAAGACTTCATATACTATCATGAGCTGCAATTAACTTTATGCGCACCCAAATATGTTATTTGATCTTGGAACCAATATATATGTTTGTAAATGTCCAAAAACGACGAATTATAATGATAGTAGTACCTTGACACAAAATTAGATAAGAGCTATGAGCTTATGGGTCACCAAAACATGCTATAGCTCATCTCATCAGCTAATGAATCTCACAAATTTTGAAATACCTTCATGTTGCAGCTGATGACAACGGAGTTTGGCTGTCTGGCTAATCTGTCTACATCATCAATACCAACAACATCTATCTTGTTGTAGACATATATGCACTTCATGTATTTACGATTGCCCTCAATAACATCAATAAGGTCATCCACTGTGGCATCTTCACGAAATAACACCTAAAAAGGTGAACAAAAAGACAATAAGGTAGAGAAACAAAGCAGAAGAAAAAAAATTCAAACTGGAGTTTCTCAATGATAAAAATCCCACGTTCTACAATACCTCAGCATTGTGGATCTTGTATTCATGCAGAATTTGATAGCATAGCTTCTCATCCACATGTGTCAGATGAAGAGTGCTATTGAAAGAAATTCCACCAGTCTTTTTCTTCTTGAAGTATATCTGCAACCATTGCACAATTTAAGTTAAGCCCTGACAATCAATCTGGTCCATCGGAAGATACACAACCAATGATGGCATGGATTTTAAATTAACATTTTAAATACCACGAAAAAGTCTCTTCTAGACAGAAATATTGTGAGAAGAACATTTTCTAGCTAACCACTTAAGGACAGGAAGGAGCCAAGATCTTTAAAAGTGCAATAATAATATGGCAGGCTAGTAGTGTGAATAAGCTATTAACTATTGAGAAGAACTTCTAGAAACATGTGGAAGTCAATGGAATCAGAAAAACAGATAGAGAAAAGGAGACAAATGAATATATATATGTTATCAGAACTAGGACACAGAACCGCAATATGAATAACATAGCATAATGGATCACCTGAGGAGGTTTCTTGTTTAGTCGCAGGCCCACCGCTTCCAGCTCCTTTGTCAATATTTGCCGATGGCCTTCACTCTGATGTTGTATATTTAATTAAGACTCGAGTGAATCAAAGAAAAAAAGAAAGCATAAGCTTACAGAAAGCCTGGACAGAGAGATGACTTAGTTCTAAATTCGATTTAACATGTAATGAAACATTGATATTCTTCAAGATTAATGCTGGAAATGAGAATATAAACCTAAATGAACTCTTCTTTTATCATTTTCCATTTTTTGGTACCATGTGTGCGGTGTGCCTTCTTTTTCTGTTTCTTCTCTATACCACCGAGATCAGAGAACAATATGTACTATGTTTTTTGGGTCATATACTATTATGTTGTTTGTAATTTTTTCTGTATTGGCAAGCGTAATTAGTTTTTTAATAGGTGAGAGCATATATAGAGGGATCATCCCCAGGTGTTCACCAGCTGATAAACAGACCGACTTCATTTCTTTTAGTTATTTGTTTTTTTTTAATGACACTTTCACCTTCAACTCTGGCCGTGCCAACTCAGCCCAAGCTCGACTTTGCTACAAGGATTGAGGCGGGCTCAGAGCAGCTTAATTTAGTACAGCATGAGCTTGGGCAGGGCTGAGGTGCATTTGTAACCAAATGAATATGACCAAAAGAGGATAAAAATAAACCTTAACAGGCACAATGATCATCACTTACTTTTGAAGCATCGAGAACCATTAATACAATGTCCGCTGACTTAGAAACAGCAATGACCTGTTCAAAATGACTATTGTTCAGAGGTTGTAGCTCCAGCAACTAAACAAGTTACAACATAAATTGTTTGTCAATTTGCTAAAGCCATCTTCAATGTACCTGCCTACCACGACCCTTGCCTTCAGATGCACCTTCAATGATTCCCGGAAGATCAAGCAATTGAATTTTAGTATCATTGTAATGGATAATACCAGGGATGCAAGTAAGTGTTGTGAACTCATATGATGCAGCTTCAGAATGTGTTCCTGTCAACATTGTAAGGAGTGTAGACTTTCCCACACTAACAAAAGGAAAAACCAAAGAAGGTTAATAGCCTATCTGGACAAACTTTTGAAATGTCTACAACAATGGTGAAAAGATAAAATAAAGTACACTTATTTTACATGCTTTTGAAATATCTCCTTATTTTGCAAGCTTTTTAAATCTCTCCCTTTTTAATGACAACATGTAGGTGCTTTCCGGCTCAAACAGGTGGGGGCTTTCTATTTGCTTGCAATGCCTGTAGTAAGCCTTTAGTTAGAAGTAGAACTGCAGAAGTAGAGGGGGCCGTTTGCCCCACACTTACAATGAGACTAAGTGAATTTGCAAGCTTACCCAACCTATTTTAGTTTTAAAATCCCAAGTGGATGAATCAAAATCTTGAGATGAATAATTGGACTCCATAGTTGTGATGCATTGTTGTGAATCTCGATCTAAAGGCTTTTTGTTGAACTAAGCTACAAGGAGGGGGGAGTATGGAAATATGGAACCTAATAGAAATGTAGATAATGTAAATAGATTGTGTTGCATGATTTCTTTGTCTGTTCTTAAAGTTTAGGGCAAGACTTGATAACAAACACCACCACAGGTCAATGAGGTGGTCACTGGTCCACCACAAAGCTGCTGTATAAGGGGAGGTAGAATTCCAAACCTTTTCTCTCGAGCATACCCATTACCAAAAACTATACGTCACTTTGGGATACATGCTCATAGCCAATGTCAACCAAAAAAAAAAGAGCTCGGACTCTTTCCTTTTAGTTCCACTGAAACTTATTGTTGTTAATTTTAAGAGTTGTTAAACTAAGTCAGGAGTTACAAACAATAACATGCAAGCTTATTTATCTATTTAGAGAATATTTATCTTTTAATGATGCCCATATCTTATTGAAATTAGACAAATTAAAATAAGTGTTTTAACCAATCTTTGTGAGCCAATTTTCTAATTGATTAATAGGTGCCAACTTATATGCATATTCTTTTTGTAAGTTATCACTTAGAAACGCTTCTTCAAAAGAATATTGGCCAAACACAAACTACTAACGAAAGCAGTTCTCAAACAAGTTAACCAAATACTACGACACCATGGAGCATGTAGTTGAGGCAAATGTAGACTGAAATAGTGTGCCTTACTACCTCATAGGATCAGTTATTATGTCTTAGTTTAAAATCATGCCCAGTTCTCCTCGCCTAAAAATATAAGAAAGGGGGCATTAGTAAAATAGTTAAATGATGAGGATCAACCTTCTACTCCCATTACCAAACTGGGCGCACTTACAATGTCACTAAAAGTCACCAAGATTTGGATTAAGTTAACACTATTTACATGTTCTTCCATGCTAAATCTCATGTAAAAGAGCATCAGGCATCAGCATCTTAAGTTACTAAAGTTCAATATATCTTACCAAGGAAGGAAATCAAAAACTATAAGAAGTGATCAAAAGCAATTAATGATTCAATTACATAAACACATCAGAAGTCGGAACTATGAGTATATCAAATGCTTTGGAAATTGTTCTGCCTGATGACAATTCAACTTTTATGACTGGCCAAAAATCACAAAAAAAGGGAAATGACAAACCTTGGAAATCCTATCAGTGCAACACGTCCATGGCCAAATTTTGTAACTTCGAAACCTTCTCCAGCACCACTAGAACCCTATTTCACAGACATAATCAGGAAGTTATTGCTTGGTCTATCAGAAAAACACAAGAACATGAGAAAAGGTGGTCGCCACTGGAAAAAATAATTAGTAAAGCACAACTATTTTTTGTTGATATGGTAATATAGGACACAATTATATCATGGGAACTCCATGAGACTAAGATAACAGAAAATTGACCCCTCCCAATTAACAGTTAAAATACAAAAAAGACATACTTTGGGGGGCTCTAACAATTGTGTCCTCAGCTTTGCTATCTTAGCCTTCAGCTGACCCAAATGATATTCTGCATGACAATTGAAGTCAATTATTAAGCTTCTGAAGACAATATTTGGGGAAAAGTTCAACAAACAGAGAGGAGTTCACTAAAGATCCTCAATCACAAAGGAATTAAGAGCATAAGAATGGATCTCCAAGGAACTCCAAGAAATGTAACAAATAATTTTCTTTTGAGTATAAGTCATATGCATTGTCGGTGTAAAACAAATATTTATACAATCATGTAACTTAGAAGGAAATGACAGGTGCTTCTTGATAGAGATCAATTTATAACCTTCAAGAAATAGAAAACAACCTTCTATAATAAGTAAATATATACTTGTGACGCCCCCGACGGAGGCAAGTGACAGGTCAAGCAGGATTGGCACGCTTCTAGGTTGGCAAGCTTTGGAAGATAAGGTGCACATACACCTTGGGTGAATCCCACAAAGAGGAAAGTGAAGAGTTTTATAAAGGATAAATCAAGTTCATATGGTACGCACACTTTTGAGGCTAGATGTGGCGTAGCCCAAACAGACAAATTTTTGCCGCCCTAGGCCCATAACAGAGAATAAGTGCTACGGACTCAGGTCATGACAATACTGACTAGTAAGAAAATCTTTTCATTGTCCAAGCATACAGCTTAAGCTATTTTCTTCTATATATAAGACCAAAATGTAACAAATTGTTGAGTCACAAACAAATATAATCCTGTGCTAATTGGCAAATGGTGATCTCTTTTGACAACATTCCAGCTTTGAAATCTCGTTTCTGAATTTTGAATATCCAGTGGTGCCCCATTAAAGAAGATGGTGTCCTTTATAGGACTAATAACTCTAGTTCTAATCTACCAATGTTGAACAGACTCTAAGTAGGCTTTCTGAGTGTCTATGTTGATTAATGTGCACTAAGACTGAGAGGCTATGAGGATTCATTGATGGTGATGCCTAATGGGGCTTCAGTAACAATAATAGCATTTCTTGTCTGAATTGTAGCTTAAACTCTAAGTGAAACCAACATTATAAGCCAGTAGTATAAGACACAACCTATAGGTACAATAAATGCTTTAGTGATGAGACTATGGAAGTTACCAGTTGCTTTATTTTTCTGGGTACGAGCCATCTCGGCTTCAATTTCTTTGATCCTCTCTACGATCCCCATGGTTCTCTAGTTTATCTGCATAAAACATATAGAAGAGAAAAGATCAAGTTCAATCCAACAAACAGTCCCATGACAAAAGTGATACTCAAGAAAAGTACACACAACCGAACAACTATTTCTTTAAGGAAAAAAAAAAGTTGCAGTGAAAAGACTGACAAGCAGAACAAGGAAGGTAGACCCACAGGTCGTTCGTGTCACATGTATAATGTATTTAAGAAATGGAACTAATGCAGAGGAAAATAGTAGGAGAAATGGCTTTCTGTGCTATAATGGACTATTATGTTTTAACTTCCAGTTGAAACCACCAAATAGAAAATGTTCGAAAACGAGGAGTGAGCATAAAGTGGATAGACATATCATACAAATAGATAAAAGAAATCAAACAATAGGCGATAGTAATGGAGTATCAAACTGTGAGGCCACTCTAGACTCTTAGTACATATAGATTGGAAAAATTGGAGGCAAGTAAAAGCAGAAATTAATCAATACTTACACAAAAAATGAGTTGTGCGATTAATACTCTTCATACTCAAATCTTAGTGTTATTAAAGATGTCAACTAGCAAATAACCTAACATACTAACATTAACCTACGGGCTCATTGGGATATACCGATTCGATTTGACCTCCTTTTTTAAAAAAAGAAATTCCACTCAGCTAGAAAAGCTCAATTCAGAATACGATACAGTATGCTTAAGTCAATGCGTGATTCAGCAGAATATTTAACAAAGAGAAAACAATAGGAATGGAATTGTGCTTAAACCAAGCAGTTTTATGAACTTAAACAGCTCTTACTTCTAACTACGCAGCTCAATTGAGATTCCGGCGGCCGGCCGCTGGATTCTGCTTCTCCGCCGATTGAGTAAGTTGGAAGTAAAAGATAGCAGAAGAAGAGCAGCCGTTCGCCGACGAGGAGGAGGGTTCAGAATGAAGAATACCTCAACTTGGAGCCCTCATTTTTAATTTTAACTTTATACACTTCTATTTCGTGACAGTAAGAAATATTTACATTAATTTCATTTATTCAAAAAAAATAATAAAATAAAGACAAATTATTGATAATCTAGTAATGATAGTAATTGACGTTGTTGTATACTACTAAAGAAATATATATTAGAGTGGTTTGATTTAAAATTATAATCCTTAAAATAGTTCTATCCCAAATTTGATAGGGAATAAAATAAGTCATTCAGAATTAAATTTAAAATAAAATTTATTTGATAACGATGTATAAATTTTGCCTCATTCTTAATTTCGAAATATTCCATCTCATCTTATGTAACAAGCAAATACAACATATAGATCGTATATTTCAAAAATATTTTCACATTTACATTTTTTTAAGCTTCAACATCACCATGCGATTTCCTGTTTATTATACTCCCTTTGCAACATTTTAATAATTTTGAGTGCGTACATCCAACGAGCATATGATGAAACCTATTAACCTTTACAATTCGTTCTCTCCTATTCATGCACATTTGAGTTTGGAAGATATACCAATTTCCATCTTATAAAAGAGCGATGACTACCTGAGGAGCGATGAATTTATTTTATTGCATAAGATCTGAGCACACTTTATCATCTCTAGACTCATGCATATGTGTGTACACTTCACACTGGATATATTGTTCAAGTGAATTGGTGATGAGACCTCATCATTGAGACTTGAGAGTCTGGACATCCATCATAACTGATATTAAAAACTAGGTTGCCATAAGCTAAGATAAAGTTAAAAGTTGTTTCACTAAGTTATCATCATCATTTTTCCTATATCAGTGTTGCTGGAATTTCCCATTTAAACACACAAACACCAATCTTCTTTACAAAAATCCACCACACTTTCATTTGCAGATCTGATTGTCAATACTCATCTCTCACAAACCTCATCTTTCCTTTGCTATCCATGAAGATTTGCAGGTAGCTAGCCACCTGCTCTGTTTGGAAAAGACCTTAGACCTGTTATTTCTTCCTTTTAAGGTGGGATTAAATGGAGCTTTTATATTTACAGAACAGTAACCACCACTTTAACTGATACGGACGCAGCAGTGCACTAGTTGATGGAGATATGTAACGAATTGGAAAGCACATCTTTTGACATGGTAGATCAAATCAACAACTATGCCTCAGTCTCAAACAAATGGTGATCAGCTGTATAAATCTTTACTGTTTCATTCAAGGTCAACTCATGTCACATGGTAGATCAAATTGCTGCTTTAAAAAATGGGGGTTGTACCACCAAGAATTCACGGGAATTGGATATCGGGCAGGAAATCTGAGCTGGGATATGGAACAATTTTCTACGTCAAATTAAAAATATTCTGGCTAGGATATGACCAACTAGAAACAATCTAAGCAGGAATAGCAATCTTACTACCTGTCTTCTGATGTGAGAAGGAAAATAAAATTGCTCTCGACTTCGCGACCTTGAATTAAAAGCTACCAAGGTGTGTACAAAAGGTTGAATCACACAAAAAGTAGCATTAGCACATGAAATATAATGCTTAGTGAACTGTTTGCCAATAACCATCGGGCTTATTCCAAAAAAACAAACCTTTCTATGATGTTGAAATTACAGGAATCCAGACCTAGCTTCATGTACACTTCTATCGCTACTACTATGTCCACTTGACTTGCATGCACTAAGAACTGGCGGGATCTGACCTTGCATATCAGCAAGCTCTCTCACACGTGAGAGAATTGGCGCAGGGATCGGAACTGAAGCCTGTTTCCGGGAATTCAGAATCTGCACCATCACAAATACGAAGTTAAGAAGGATACCACGATCAGTCCCATAGTTTCCACAAAATAAAAATAAAAAAGAGGGAGGGGGGCAGCTAATTTGCTCAAACTCAGGTGCAGATGTCCGATACGGGTGTGGATCTCTAGAGGTCAGATCCTCGATGATCTAAATTTATGATTAGGGGATATGGGTTAATGTATGGATACGGGCGCGGGGACTTGGCTTAAAATAATTCAAATATCTAAAAGCAGAGTTATTAAACCTAAATTATGAGATATTATGTGGAAAAGTTTAGGAGAATATTGATGCAGAGGAGAATCTGGAAGTAGTTAAAAGGAAAGGGAGTGACAATAGAAATTTATAAGCTTATTCCATTTTCTTCAATTTCACCTAAGTTTTTTATTACAGAAATCATTGAAGCTTTCCAAAATTTCTCCCTCCAATTTGGTCAAAGTAGCCAAAACCGGTCGACCAAAACACGAATCCCACAACCACGTTGTCTCGACACGGGTGCGGCACCAAAAGTGAAGAGCCCATGTAGTCTCCGTCTAATAGAGTAAAATCCTATAACTAATTTCTGTTGATAAGTTGAGTACTAACTACATCAACGTCCTCTAGAATACCTTACCTTTTTTATAATATCATACAAGGTGAATCACCACTTTCTACTGAAACAGAGTAAATGTATGAAGCCGTCTTATAGTTGAAAAAAGTCCTTGACAAAATCATCAACAACAATGAAACAACATGCATAACAAAAATTCAAATAATGCTAACCCCTTTTTCTGCAGGCAACTGCACAAAACTAGCTTTCAGCAGATTTCTCCACTTGTCCTGCAAATACATAGATAATTTGCAGCATTACATCACATGTACAAAAAGCAGTGCCGGACTAATTTATTCCCAATGAATTCCAATTACTAGATTCTATTAAATAGACAAGCCAATACTAGATTCTATTAAATAGACAAGCCAATACCAACCTTCAGGTCCACCGAAGTTCGATAAGGGCAAGCTGAAAAAGCAAGCCGTTTTATCTCAGACCATTTACCAGCACCATACCTGGCTACACCTTCCACTAGCTTAACAACCTCATTGATAGTCCAAGGTCGATGATGTTTTCTCCTCATTCCTCCTTTTTGGGTGGGTACAGTTACCACATTATCATCTGAATTGTCTTCAGAGCAGTCATTCACCTCTACATCATTCTCTAGCTCAACAATTTTCATCCCACCGTAATGCTCATCCTTTTCACAAGCAGCGATAAGCTAGAAAACAAAAGGAGTTCCACAAAATATCATCATCAATTAGAGAGGGAGAAAGGAAAATAGAGAGCCACCAACCAAAAAAAAAGTAGCACGATTCGTTTGGGTTAAAGGGAGCAATATTTGACTAAAGAAATGATTTGAGAAAATCAAGCTCACACAGAATTCAAAGGCAAATAGTAGAAAAGGAAGTTGTATTTACAGGCTGTTCAGTCCATCCAGTAGATGAGCTGGTCTTGATCAGGTCATTATTTCTCTTATCATCTTCTTGTGGCCCAGATATGTCAAAAGCACTCCTTACTTGTCTGGTAGCCATGTCCATACCACTCGGCTGAAGTTTCTGCAATATTCAACTTGATGTGCATCAATAACCCAGAGGAACAAAAATAATGTTTCCATCAGCCATAGTAGTACATGACATAATTCTGAAATTCAAAGTCTAAAAACCATGTAATTTAATTCAAAAGATAAATGATTCAACTTGATATATGATTCAACTTGATATAGATAGGCATAATGAATTCATTGAGAAACACACACACACACCCTGACATGCACATAGTATGTTGGAAATGCAAACAGAGAATCATCTGACAAATGCAGTTCAAACTGAAAATAAATAATCTATGCAAGGAAGAAGAGTATAGCAAAATTGCAAGTAATCCAAGTAGCCCAAAAGTTTCATTCACATGTATAGGGAGTGCAAAATAATGTCTACATGCGGGGTTTTATACTCATAGAAACAAATATAAATTGTAAGTCCCAATATATAAATACATGCTAAGAATGAGCCATGTAAGCATTTATAAGTCTATATTTAAGATATTTATATTACCAAAAGAGGCATGAAGTTCTCACGCGGACGGCTCCTTCGAATCCGAGAAACAAATGGAATTTGCACCCCAGAACCTCCCAGAGAATCTTGCCTGGTGACCAGAGGTCTCACACATGACCTCACATTTTTGGTGGGCCTTATATGAGTTTCTGGACATGCAAATTGGTATCTGGAGATTTTCTCTGGCGATGCTAACTTTTCACTGATTTCCCTAGATTCTATTTCTGAAAGCTCTTCAATATATCTTTTTGTTGGTTTGCGAGCTCTTTTGGCTGTTATCTGCTCTGTGTTCAAATCTTTAGTAACATTACAACTTTCTAAGGCTGAACTGGAAACATCAGCCCCAGAAAGATCAGCATCATCATTTATTTTATTATCATGATCACTTAATGACCCTCTAGAGTTTGAATTTGCCACTCCATCTTCAGAATCTGCAGAAATTCTGCTCTTTACACGATGACATATTTGTTCTTCACCTTTTTTCACCACTACATTATCTCTTATTATGAAAGTAGTGCATGAAAAATCACATGAATTGGTCAGCCCCATGGTAATCCTCCTCTTAAGCCACTGTTTGTCCTTGACGGAAGTTTCCCTTCCAAAAGTTGCTTTAAAAGTTTCCTGAAGTTCTTTAACTGGTAGATCATCTAAACATATCTTTCCCTCCAACTTTGAAAAGTCTGGCTTCCAACTAGAACCAGCAGCAGAAGTTGATGGTGTATCCTCATTTGGTGCATCCTGGGAATGGGAGCATACATCGTTCCTCACAGAGTGGTCGACATTACTGAGTTCTGAGAGAGGAGCCAATCCATGAACAGCCACCTGGAAGTTTATTCCAGTCTAAATCAGTCAAAGACGACTAATATGTCGCAATACAGTCACTACTAACATTACTAGAAGCAAAACAAAGTATACAAAAACCATAATATACTTCTTTTGACTTTCTAGTGTCACACAAAAGAGAAACACTATAGTGAACGGTTCAAAATCAAACAATTAAAGTTGACCACAAAGAATTTTTTTTTTGTCGACACAGTAACATGTCAAATAAGTTGAGCCAAACTAGTTATTTCCAACGATATGAATCCTCTGAATCAATTCCACACAACTCAGGCTCATGTCAGCCAATGTAAAGCACTCCTAGGTGAGTAGCAACATATTGTTCCTTCACAGCAACCCTCCTATCTTTAATATGATAGTCAGCATACTGAAACCCCTCCTTTATCTAACAGACTAACACAATATCTCATACTAAAAAATCACTCTCTCCATCTTTTTGTTCTATTCTATATGGCAGTCTTTCCATTTCAATTTATTCCAAATGTCAGATTCAAACTTGTAAACAGTTTAACATTAAACATATCATTTTACCTTTAATGGCATACTTCTATAACCAGATAAATGTTATAGCATTTTTAAGACCAAAAGATCAAAATATAGTCTTTCCTTTCTAACTCCACAGTGCAACCCAGTCAAATACCACCATACAAAAAATGAGAGAAAGGAAGTAAGAGAAAGGCCCTTGATCAAGGAGATGTAGAAAGCAAAGCTGAAGAGTGCAACTTACATACCTTATCAGGAGCATCTATTTTTCCCAAGTCAGGCACTGGGTCAACCAACACATTTGACTTTTCTGCACCAACAACAGGATATTCAGACTACAATTTATCAGAAAATAATACTCATTGAGGGAAGGCCAAAAAGAACCATCCTTTAGCCTCAATAAATAGTCACAAATTTTGATGAAGACAAGTTAATTATTTAAAATCAAGTTCTAAACCTTCTGTAACTTGAAATGAATTTCTCTCAAGAAGGTATCCTTCAGTTATGCAGGATTCTGAAATCTGTCTGGTATCTGGGACAAGCTTGGATTCACACTTATCATCTTCAAGCAAGTCCTCAACTACCATAATTTCATCTTGAGTTGCCGGAACTAATCTTCCATCGCCATCAACCTACACAATTGTAATAAACATCAATTACTCTCTAAAACCACATCAAACATGGTTCTTCGGCTACAAGTAGAATGTGTGATTTACCTTTACAACTTGGGAAAAAAGTTCTAGAGAGAAAGTTGGAGGAAAAATATAATCCTCCTAATAGAATTCTAACAAATATTAACCCAACACTTAAAAGCCACTGAGAGTTGTAAAATAGGACCAGCTGAAAAAAAAATTATGAGAAGAAATGTCAACCACAAAACAAAAGGCAGTGTAGAAAGAAAACACCTTTCTAGAACTACCTTTCTGAAAAATCCAGAACTTGTAATTATTTCTGACAAGATTTAAGATGGAAACCTTAATCAAAAGGATGATGGTGATGTTAATTATTCCTTCCATCCCAATTTAAGTGTCTACCTTTCCTTTTTGGTATGTCCCAAAAGTGTGCCTGTTTCTATAATCATTTCTATATTTAGTAAGTTTTCAGTTCCAACATGGCAAGTGTAAGACCACGAGATTTAAAGGACTAGAGACATCTTTAATTTAAGAACACAAGATTAAAAAGTCTAAAAACTTTGTGCCTAGTTAAACTGAGAAACTAAATTTGGGATGGATGGAGTACTATATAGAGTGAGCTCAAGGAATACTTCTTTCTAATTAGTCTTAACCTAGAGCTATTCGCTGAACTTATGATCTAAAAACAAGGGAGCTCTAGGTAATCACCTAAAATTTTCTCACGTAACTATCTCACCAGTCACCACCACCACCCCTTCCCATTTGATGAGTACAATAAAATTCTCTTTCAACTCTCTTTGCCTGCTGATTTAACCTTTAGCTACTTTCCTATCCCCAAATACAAATCATGAACCTTCTTTCATTTTTTTCATTTTTTTTTTTTTTTTGAGAATTAGTACTTACATTCTTCCATTTTTTTTATCAATATAGAAGCAAATGATTCGTATAATCTTTTTCAACACTGATATTTCTTCCATTATTTGGCCGACTGGAGACTAAAGATGGAAGGTAGAAAAATGATCAGGTCATTATCAAAGAAGCTCCCTCAAAACTGTAAGTAAAACATTTGTTCCTTGTTGAGGAAGCAAATTATTCTCCAACCATTCGCTGATCACTAGCAACTCGGATCTTTCCATAAAGTACAAGAAAATAACACCCTAATATTATGTTTACAAACTATAAATAAAACATAAGTCCTTATGGTGCTTGTGAATTAGTGTATTCATGTGTCATACCCGGACAAGCTGGTAAACAATAGGATGAGCAATCTCCTTCTCCAAAGCCCTGATTGTGCTTGTTACCGGAACAGCACTATCCTCAAATTTTGGTTCACTTGCCTCCATTGCAAATGCATAATATGCAACTGGAATTTCTGAAACACACAAATTTGACAATTTACAATAACATACCCAAAGTGTGATGTGGTGAGGATAAAGTGTACGCAAACTTTAGCCTATGTTACAGGAGGACCTTACATAAATTTGACAATTTGAGAGAGAGAATTCAATAACTATGCGTCTAAAAATCAAAACCTAGGGTACATGCAGAACAAAAATCCACCCAATTACAGCAAAACTTTTAACTAAATATAATCAAAATCAACAAATACTGAAATTGAAATTGAACTCACCATAAGGGAATTCCACAAGAACAGTCACATCATTCTTCCCAGCTGAAATTCTAAATTTTGATAACGGCGCCAATTGGAAAGAAAGAAAAAAAGAGAGGAAGAGATGCGTGAATCGAAGAGCCAAAAAAAAAAAGATCGTATAAAAATCGAATCAAGAAATATATATTATTTTTTTTGTGATTCGGGAGAGAGAAATGGTTTTTGGAATCAAGAAATAAACTGAAGTATTTTTCTTGCTTTGGGAAATTGCTCAAAAAGTTGCGGAACCGAAATATTTTTTTGTGAGGAAAGAAAATGTGACGCGTGAAGTCCGACTTAATAAAGTGGCACGGACACGGAGTATCTGATTTTTAATTATTGGGCTTAAAGAAATGCATCTTATAGTGTATATAAATTTAGTCAAAAATATGTACGTGACTAAATTCTAATTTTGTGTGCAAAAAATTCAATAAACATACGGCGTAAAGGCAGTGTCAAAATAAGCTTACTCTTCAGTAAGCTACTAGTATGCTTGGACATCTTGCATTTTCTCAAGTATATTTAAGTCGAAATAGACAACGATTCCTTGCTTGCTGAGAGGCGTGAAAAATGGATAGCAGTTTGTAACTACCAATGGATCTGGCTCATAATCAAAACAATTACGCTAAAAGATGCATACAGCCACAAGACGCATGAGGGATCATCATGTCAAACAAAAGTTTTACTCTTTCTTTAATAGTCGATGAACAAAATAGATTAATTCCTTGTAAGATAGAAATGAATACAAAGTGCAATGACAACACCTTCCTCAGGGCAAGTTGATTTTGAACAGGAACGTTCTGTTCTAACATATAAAACGAATACATCACACGCCTAGTTTCTGGCGGTCATAGACCTAAACTAATCCCCTCTTGACTTTAAACATGGACCTGCAAGCATTTTCAGAGAAGATACAACACCAACATAATTTAACAATTCATAAGATAACAAAGAACAAAGACCATAAAAAACAAATAGTATAAAGGTTAAGATCCATGAATATCTAAAGAGACCTAATAAAATAGGCAGATGAAAAAACAGACGAGCAAAGATTGAATGTAATGCAATAGTAGTTCAAAAAACTGTTGCGTGTTACAACCGAACAAATCCAAAAGGTATAACTAAACAAGAATTTTCCTTAACAATACAGTGGATAAACAAATTTGGGATAAATAATCCCAAAATATATGCGGAGATAAACTTATCAATAGAATGAATGGTGGGATAAATTATCTTGACTAGCCAATACCCCTAAGCAAACACACGATAAAATGATCTTTTGCATTCTACCCCTAAGGCGATCCACAAATCATTTATGTTTCAACTC
This sequence comes from Solanum habrochaites, assembly GCA_027704765.1. Taxonomy (NCBI): domain Eukaryota; kingdom Viridiplantae; phylum Streptophyta; class Magnoliopsida; order Solanales; family Solanaceae; genus Solanum; species Solanum habrochaites. The sequence continues at coordinate 66,815,158 of JAKWJA010002491.1, forward strand.
ATCCACACTATCGGTCTTTCATCACAGCTTCCAGGATTGGACCTGCTAAGAACACAAATCGTAAGTAGTAACTTAACCTAATAGGAAATAGGTAAATTAGGAATTATTGAGGTTCTGTAATAACAATACATGTAGAAGTATTTTCCAAACTCCTCTATCATGAAGAATTCAAAGAAGCCTGACAAACTTCAAATTTAATCTAAGCATCGATGAGTAGCCTCTTCCACCCATTAGCAAGTGGGGGAGAGAAT